>OY757026.1:89728333-90387083 GCA_963580285.1 Lucinisca nassula
TCGTAAGCGCCCAATCACAAGAACATGCATTTTTGTGGTTTGCAGTTGAACACAAACTGGCCCGAATGGCTACACAAATACATTGCAAATTTTACCGCCGAAAAAAAACGACAATTTTAAAATGAAAAATTGCGAATTTTTTCTTATTTCCACTCAAAACACAGATTTTGGGTACTCGTTAGAACCACCTCGAACGAATACCCACATTCTATACTTTCGAGCAGAAAAAAGGAAACTTAGGTTTTGCCCCTGTAAACCCCAGTTTTACTATATAAAAGTGAGGTTACAGGGGGTCAGAATTATATAGGCGTGTTTTTGTGAGGTTTGCAATTTCATATGCAGAAACTAGAGGAACTGCACTGATGATGATGATTTCGTGTTTAATGATAGTTCACAAAAAAAAAAAAAAAAAAAAAAATAAATAAATAAATAAATAAAAAAAATAAAAATAAACAAAAATGTTGTGGCACAGCGGAACACAGATTTTATTCAATTGTATGACATGTAGTCAGATGTATGATTTAGCTACATATACAGGTGAACTTCAATGGCTAGATCACCTTTGGGACCATGAAAATTTCTTGTGTCGGATTTTTTTTTGCACGGACTCAATGACGAGTGCGAAAGAGCCGTGTTAAATGAGCCATCGATGTTCGAGCCATTGAAGTTCTACTGTATCTACATCCCAGCAGGCACATGACGTAATTGCGCCGTCACATCAACGTCGGTGCAATTTCATGACGCTTGAGCAACGTCACGTCTACGTCGGTGCAACGTCATGATGTGACGTTGCCCTAGCGACATGTGTCTGCTGGGATAATATATAGGATCTTACATGAGTGTTCATGTATTATTGAATTTATTAAACGAGTTGAGGTAAAGGGATAAAATGCTCTGTAAAGCCGAGCATTTTATCCCTTTTCCTCAACGAGTTTAATAAATTCAGTAATACATGAGCACGAATGCAAGATTTTATTTATCATATGACGTTTAAAACGCATTTTATTCACGATTGTTTACAAAAATATCAATATTCCGCCATTAGTAAACGCGACGTTGTTAAGGACGTCGTACATGTAACGTTACGGGACGTATCTAGCTAATTTGCATATTTAATCCACTAGTGGATTATCGAAAATATTACATGGCGTTATTACACTCTCAGACCCGACGTCATATGATAATATTGCAATAAAGAATAAATTCTGATCGTGCAACGCCATCTCATTAATAATTTTGCTAATGAATGTCCTTGTAATCCTTATTTTGGAGAGACCCACAAAGCCACAGCAAAAGAACGACCGCCTTTGGGCGGTCAGTAATAAAACTACTTGTGGGTGGGGCTGGCTTCATTACGGAATTTATAACATTTCAACCCTCGCCCTCAGTTCAAGTGCAGTATAACAAAAACAAATTGACCCACATTGTTATATTTTGTGTCAAAACATAGAGTGTTGATTCTCTTTAAAATTTCTTAGTGAGGTGGTTCGAACCACAGGAGCTTGAAGTTCTGTCCATAAATAATTTATAAAGTGACAGTAAGCCATTTCTTTGAAACTGCTAGTAGTATTGGCGCCGGTTTGGCGTCATGGACTGCGCATGCGCGGGGATGACGTCACGACGCGTCGGCGCGGCAGCCATATTGGATGACCTCGGAATAACTTTGGCGCCATGGACTGCGCATGCGCGGGGACGACGTCACGGCGCGTCAGCCATATTGGATGACCTTTGCCACGTCTCTATTGTTTGGTGAACGCACTAAAATTTAAACAAAAGGTCAACCCAGCTGGTCCGTGACCTCGGAATAAAAATCCGTTTCTATTGTTCGTAGAAGGCGCTAAAAATTGAAAGCAAAAGGTCAACCCAGCTGCTCAGTGACCTCGGGATAAAAATCCGTCTCTTTTGTTCATAAAAGGCACTAAAAATTGAAAACAAAAGGTCGAGGTGAAACGACAAGCCCTGCCAATAGGGTTTATGGACGGGCCGATTCGCACCGCTTTGCCTGGGCTAAGCGGTTTTCCAGTGCGCGATTCGTGGAAGCATCTATTTCTTCAAGCCCCGAGTGGCGGGGGGCTAAAAAGATGCATGCATCTCTCTCTCTCTCTCTCTCTTACACAAAAAATTGTGACAAGGACTGTGTCGTAATTTGAGCTATCGATCATTTTTATCAGTATTTTTTTTTCTTTATTTTTGTCGTAAACATGTTTGAATAGGTGTATTTGTCTTTCAAAACCAACTTGCCAAAATATCATCTGATAATGGATTTTAGCCTGAAATGCGCCAGTCCGCTTAACACGGAAACACTTGCCCTTAGCAGAACTGCTGAACCCAAACAAAGAAGAAATGTCATCTGCCAGTGGTGATAAGCGCTTTAAGGTTCATTCACGGTACATTGACTTTTTATCGATATGATACGGGTATTGGGCCGGCGACCGAAAAAAACCTATAAAGGTAAAACTTTAGCGGCAATATAAGATGATCAGCCCGCGTATAAACGCGGTCTCATCACAAAACTAAGGATCAGAAGGGGTACTAAAATTTGAAAACAAAAGCCTAATCCCTAAATGTTATATTCTCAAGCGGAGCTTTCAGTAGCAGAGTTTTACGAACGCCGTTAAATTTATACAATACCTAGGTGGCGAAATCGGTGATTTTTATGATGCATACTGTACTGTAACCGAGAGAGTTTACTAATATAAAATTCGGACTGCACATGTTTGATTTGGGGTATCAGCCAAAAAGATGCCCGCATCTATCTCTCTCTCTCTCTCTCTCTCTCTCTCTCTCTCTCTCTCTCTCTCTCTCTCTCTCCTTGGGCTATATTGGATGACCTCGGAATAAAAATTAATTTCTATTGTTCCAAAATGCGTGAAATCGGTTTTAACTCCCTATAGAATGGCTCGAAATTCACACGTTACGTCTCGTTTGAAAGGTGTACTAAGTATTGGTGATGAACTCACCGATCTCATCACGTGGACACCCCCACTAAACCCCACTTTTTACGGAGAAATCTGGGTGTACATTATTTTCTTATTTCTGCTCCAAGACCACAAAGAGGCGGTTCTATCGAGTACCCACAACCTATGTTTGCAGTATAAAAAAATATCATGGATTTTCATAAAAATGTCGCCATATTTGGAGATGTGAAAAATGTCGCACGGGTATGTTATCGTAATGCAAAAAATGAATCAGCATCACACACGCACTCACACACACACACACACACACGCACGCAAGAACACACACACACACACACACACACTTGCACATGCACATACAAACATAAACACACACATGCATACATACATACATAAATACATAAGTACATACATGACTCACACTTATGTACATACATACATACATACATACATACATACAACGCAAACAAACTGCTTCAAACCCTAATCAAAAGCTTAAAACGACATACCCGATCCGAGCTTTCCTAACAGACAATAACTTGTAATGGATAAAGGCCTATGTTTTAATATGGCTACGACATATTTTGATTGGTTGCTATTAATAACCGACCTATAATACTTATGCTGTGAACAGTCAGTGGGGATCTTTGAGATGGAGGTTAAATTCATTTTACATCTTAACATCAGAATAAGAGAGTTTAACAAAACGGATTGACAGTGCCCCGCTCGCCGACTCTTGAAAGTGTATCAGAAACTCGTACCCTAAGAGCTTTCATCGTTTACATATCATAAATGATAGGACGTAAGAAGACGAGTTGACGTGTTCATTATGATTCTGACTTTGTTGTGCCTCTGTCACGAATACATAGCCAAACCTCTGATACCCAATTACAATGCGAAGCTAGAGAAGGCGCAAACCGGTTTATCTACTGTTGGAAAGAAGAACTTGACGAGCATGACGAGCAATCAAGAACAAACTTATAAAGTCCAACAAGAACAGCTGGGGCGTCCTATAAGAGCCGTCAAATGGATAAGCGTTATTGCTATTATCGTTATCACGCTTTCCTCTCCTATATTTGTCTTCGCTAGTATCGACTGGAGTCAAGACCCTCCCTTGGATTACCATGTCAAAGTGGAAGCTAACCAGACGGCTTGCTCGTATTTGGAACAATTTTATCTAACGGACAATGTCATAATCTCGATGTGCAACAGAGACGACGACATCGTTCTCGACATTCGTCTCTTCTTAAACCGAACGGCTACCATTCGCGGTATTCCTTTGAACTTGAGACAGTGGAGGACTCTAGAGAAAATCTTGCCCGGCGTGAATCGAGCTATTGAAAAAGCAAGTCGAGATGCGGATGACAGGTAGCGGGGAAAAGATTCACCCAAGAAGCAAATTCGGACATTTACCAATTTTTTTATCATCGACCTATTTGGCTAACGAATTTTGATTCAGTGGTTGTTAAACAAAGCAGCCATTCAAGTCCATTCGAAAAAAAAAAAAAGAAATCGAAGATAGTTAAAGCAAAAATATCAAAACAGCCCTTTTCAGGGCTTCCAACAACTCGAGAAAGAAAAGCATATAAGTTTAAAATAATTGTAATACATACAAAGTATATCCAGGCACTTGAGCTCAGTTGGTAGAGCACCTGTCTCATAAGCAGGAGCTCATAGGTTCGAGCCCTATTCGTGCAATCTAGAGACTAATTTATTTTCATAGAACAACCCTTGAAAAGATTCTCGGAAAGAACCCTCCTACAAGATGCTTCCAAAAAAAGATCCCTACAAAACGAACCGTCAAAAGGACCCCTCAAAACTAAGTTATTTTCAAGCATAGCCAGGAAGAAATTATTGGAGACACAGATCCCAGAGACTAAGTTCTTTTCCAAGATTAAACCAGTAAGAAATTAATGAAGACGCAGAAATTAAAGCGATTTTCGCGAATCGAATATTTGGGACCAGTAGCATTATCCATCAAATTGAAACGAGGTTGACTTGACATTGGTGTTGGTGGCTGTGGTGGTAGTTGTGGTGGTGGTGGTTGTGGCTGTGGTGGTGGTGGTGGTGTAGGTGGCTGTGATGGTAGTGTTGGCTGTGGTGGTGGTGGTGGTGGTGGCTGTGGTGGTAGTGGTGGCTGTGGTGGTGGATGCTGTGGTGGTGGTCGTGGTGGCTGTGGTGGTGGTGGTGGCTGTGGTGGTGTAGGTGTTTGTAAAAATGTGAAAAGTTTGTAAGAATGACCCAACTGCAAACTCTTGGCAAACAAAAATGAATCGATGCTCATACTGTAACCTCGTGTTCTCCAGACGTGATGCTTTGTTACGGCACCAACGCAATAAGCACGGCAGTGGGATAGAACCGCAATCAGACATGACTAACAGCATTACCTTTCAACATCCGTTTTCTATGGTGGTAACTGGTCCTAGTGGAAGCGGTAAAACGGAGTGGACTAGAAAGTTACTCCTATCCGACCTCATATACCCTCCACCTGAACGTATCGTATGGTGTTTTGGTCAATGGCAAATACTGTACGACGACTTGCAACGCAGACTTGCCGGTATACCGGACAGCTTGACTAACTCCGACTATGTCGATACCCGCGAAAGGAACGTACTGGTTTTTGACGATTTGATGACAGAGGCTAAATGCGATCAAAGAATTGCGGACCTCTTTACCAAGGGAAGCCATCACAGAAACTTGTCTGTCGTATATCTCACACAGAATCTATTTCCACAAGGAAAAGCCTGCAGAGACATCGCTTTGAACACGCAATACCTCGTCCTTTTCAATAATCCAATCGACAGACAACAAGTGGCGACGTTGGCGAGAAGAATTTATCCGGCATCTAATTCAGTGTTTATGAAGCGATTCGAACAGGCTACGAGCCAGCCTTACGGGTACCTGATAGTCGACCTAAAATCGAGCACGCCCGAACAAGAGCGTTTACGCAGTGACATATTTCCGGTAGAAAGTAAGCGAAATTGGAGGTATCCGATGAGTCCGATATAAATGATGAAGACAGTGACGATGACATGGAATCGATAAGTGAAGTAAACGACACGCATTACCCCTTATTGGGACCTCCGGGTAAACGTGCCAAAGATGATCTGGAAGAAGACCGCCTATGTCTAGAAATATGGGAGAGAAGGTTTAAGGAACCTCTAAGGCAATCGACTGCAGAGCGCTTTAAAGACAAGGTTAATAGCTACATCGAAGAAGGGACTGCTCCTGAGGTCGCTTATCATCGCGCAGCAAACGATGACTTACCCTCCCTCAGGAAAAGACTAAGACACGATTACGCGATGTTTCTTATGGATTATCACCAGCTGCAAATGGATCATACTCAGCGGCAGATTCTAGAGTCGGCTAAAACTTTAAGAATACAGCATGGTATGAATGTCGACGAATCCATCCAGCAAGCCGTAAAACTGAGAAAGGATTTATTCGCCAGTGTTTGGTCCGACCATGTCTTGACAGAAGACCAGGAATCTGATGACGAATGAAATAAACGTAAGAAGGGTAAAGCATCGCTATATTTGGAGAAAACAAAAGATGGGTTCGATAGAAGTGTTTGACAAGAAACTGCTAAAATGGGTGCCTTATGTCCCGGACGCATGGTATCAACACTTCAAAGACTTGAGCGAGGGCTACGTTCAACCCGATTACATGGGGCGTTATATCGTCGGTAGTGGTAGCAGAAACCGCCTTCTACAGGAAATGGCAGATGAACGGCAAAAAGAAATAGAAATGCGGGAACAGCAAAAACCCTTGGTGAAATTGGTCACTCCAGTGGCTCAAGCGGTTGAAATGACAAAGTCAGATCTAGCACGATTACAAAAGGAGCATAAGGGCGAGACCTCTGCTCGAAAGAAACCAAGTGTAAAATTCGGGCAGATGGTAGACTGGACAAAATTTAAATATTAAGCGACGATGAACAGTGATCAATTGACTCGTATTCTTTCTGGATGTCCCGTGACTGTCTGCGCAGCGGACCAAATTAAAAAACGAAGAGGAAGGTTCGTCATTTCCAACACATCCACCAGTTATCAAAGAGGGAAACACTGGGTAACATTTTATTTTCCCAAACACGGACCGTACGAATTTTTCGACTCAGTAGGAAACGACCCTAGAAGTTATGGCGTTGGATTTGAAGAGGTACTCAATAAACCCTACCTAATGAACAATAAACAGCTTCAACAATCTAGTTCTAACGTATGCGGACTATACTGCGCATACTATGTGATGGCGAGATCTCGAGGTAAAACCATGCAAGACATTATCAAAGAATTCAACCCACACCAGAAGAAGTTCAACGACCACCTGATTGTGTCTAAAATGAACAGAATGCTTAGAAGAAGACATTTATAATGTGTAATTAACCACTATGTCGTTGATAAATAAATGCGTAGTATATACTTTTGTTTTGTAATCATTTCTATCCTAACACTCTCAAAATAGAATTGAATGCAATGATCAGGAATCGATACAAGTAGCCAACACTCACTTGAGATGCTCAGGAATGACCTCGTCCCCGTATTGTCAATTATATTTTTCATGACCTCGCTAGTGGCTTGGGGTTAAAACGAAGAAAAGTACTGTTTCAAGTCTGACATGGTTTATTGTAAACATATAATTACATCTCTTACAAATTTACAATGCAATACAATTTACAATATAACGCTATATGTATGTTCACATGGGTTCGTCTCTGCTATCTCTCCAGTTTTGAAAGTGTTTTGGATCCAATGTTCTCACAAAATTATCGGATCCTGTCCCGAAACCGCCTAAGGTCGCACTGAACCGAACATGAACCCTGACTGTCTTTGAGGCGGTGCCCCGACCATCTTGATGTATGTACAATTCGGTGACCATTTGTAGAGTTCTTTGATGGCGTCATCATCTTGTCCCCAAGAGCTGAGTTTTACGTAACAACTGAAGCACTG
Source organism: Lucinisca nassula (assembly GCA_963580285.1). Classification (NCBI taxonomy): domain Eukaryota; kingdom Metazoa; phylum Mollusca; class Bivalvia; order Lucinida; family Lucinidae; genus Lucinisca; species Lucinisca nassula. The sequence goes on from OY757026.1 coordinate 89,736,195, forward strand.
ACATACGTCCGATTTCCCCGTGTAATAAAGTCCCGCCCGTGCTAGTTGGTATTTGTCCGGTCGCATCTGTTTAGGATAAGTATCGAATGTTTTGAGTCTGTTTTCGAAGAATTCCATGTCGAGTTGATCAGCTTTAATGTCCATGACGTTTATGACACGTCGTTTATATACATAATGCCTTCTTTCTGATTGGTTTTATTTTTAGAACTCAAATAGCTTTTGAAAGTCACGTTTGATTATAGATTATACGTTCTATTGGAAAGGTCAACTATTAACACTACCTACAATAATTACACGTATTCTTTTTTACTTTCTACAACCAGTTTTCTACAGTCACACGGTGTAATTGTCTCAAATGAGAAACAATATACAACACATTCTTTCTATGACATATAGGACATTCATATACGTATCTGTGAGGCATATTTTCGCAACAGATACATAATGCATTCTTCATTTTGTCTTTTTACGCATTCAAAGCTCCTCCTCCATCTCAAAGATCCCCACTGACTGTTTACAGCATAAGTATTATAGGTCGGTTATTAATAGCAACCAATCAAAATATGTCGTAGCCAAATTAAAACATAGGCCTTTATCCATTAGAAGTTATTGTCTGTTAGGATGGCGTAGAGCTTTGATCGGGTATGTCGTTTTAAGCTTTTTATTAGGGTTTGAAGCAAGTTGCGTTTGTACATGTGTATGTATGTTTGCGTGTGTGTGGGGGGGGGGTATGTATGTTCTTGTGTTTGTGTATGTGCGCATATGCGAATATGTTAGTGTTCGGGCATACGTTGTGCATATGTATGTATGTATGTATGTATGAGTGCGTATGTGTGGGTATGTGCATGCTTGTGTGTATGCGCGTATGTATGTATGTATGTATGTTCAGTAAAACTTCGGTGGCTCGAACTCCGATGGCTCGTTCACTATGGATGAGTCGAACCCGTTCTTGAGTCCGCAGGGAGTTCCTCCAAATGCGATATACATGTAGGTGTAATTTAGGAAGAGTTTCTTCATTTATCTTGCAAATGTATGCTGTGTGTACTCATTAGAATCGCCTCGATTAGGCGATTCTAATGATTACACACAACGTACATTTATAATATAGAACACCGAAAAGATATCCGCAAATTATCGCCATTATGCCTCCTGGTATGGCACAAACAGTAACCCCCTGTCGCTCGAACTACCGCTGTCTCGAACAACCTTTCATGGTCCCAAAGTGGTTGAGCCATCGAAGTTCTGTATGTATGTATGTATGTATGTATGTATGTATGTATGCGTATGTGTGGGTATGCGCATGCTTGTGTGTATGCGCATATGTATGTATGTATGTATGTATGTATGTATGTATGTATGTATGTATGTATGTATGTATGTATGTATGTGCGTATGTATGTATGTATGTATATATGTATGTGCGTATGTATGTACGTGTGCGTGTGTTATTGCGTGCATGTAAGTATTATTGTGTGTGTATGTGTGTGTACGTGTGTATGTGTGTGTGTATAAGAGAATGTGTGTATATGTGTGTATGTGTTTCGTTGTGTGTATGGACGGATGGCCGGATGGATGTGCGATTGTAATGTGTATTAAGCCCTTCACTGATAAGCTCCGGCAATTCGTAGGACCGAACAATGTTTGTAATATTGCGAGTATTAGCTTTTACTAAAACCTTGGGTCTACGATTAGCATACATCAATCTGAGTAGTCAAAGGATTGGAAAGTCAAATGACAAAGCTATTCGTGTATAAGTATGCCAGTAAATACGGAAATTTGTATAATAGTTTCATACATTAGCAAAACTACAATCTTTTACTATGAAAACCACTCGTACAAGGAAACGAAAAATCAGTATGACAGATGCATATGCGTTCTTTTAGTGAAAACAAACAGAAATAGATACACTGTATCATCTGAGGGAAGTCAACATAATGTGAACCCAGAAAACTTGTTTATTTTGTATGCGAATAGGGTGTGATAAGATTACGGAAGTGTTCCGGTCAATCCCGGTTTTTAATCATTATAACAAATAACAATGATGACCAGTCAATAGAATATAGCATCCAGCCAGTAATGATCTTTTCTTTAATGCTTCTGGAGCAAAGTAAACGTTAGGCAGTCTACGCCAAGAGGCGTGGACAATATAGACAATGACATGCTAATAGAAAATAACATTCAACTAGTCATGACCTTTTGTAAACTGGTTGCTTACAGTTCAGGCTGAGCGCATCTGAGCCGCAGTCTATGATTTTGAGCAAAATATCGGGTTTACATTAGACCAAAGGAAGATAACCTGAACAGCCGAGGGAGATAATTTCATCGCGTAGATCTCTTTGAGACGTGTCCAAACACGATCCCTTTCGGATAAAAACAAAGGCCTATTGGTTTTCGCAAACATAGTAGATCCGGATCAGACGCCACACAACATCTGATCAGTGTGTAAACTATTCGCTTACAGTTCAGGGTATAGTCTTCCCTAACTTGATTTATGTCAAGAACATCACTTAGAGAACGGCCAAATTAAACCCTGAACAAACACAATTATATTTGGAGTGTCATGACAAATTTAAACGTGAATAAGCCAGCTTATTAAGCCAATCTTGATTATTGTTTTGTGGTTTACGGGTTAGACTGATGCGAAAAGCGTATGAGACCGCGTTTATACGCGGGCTGATCGGTCTTATATTGTAGCTAAAGTTTTATCTTTATAGTTTTTTTTTCGGTCGCCGGCCCAATACTCGTATCGTATCAATAAAAAGTCAATGTGCCGTGAAATGAACCTTAAAGCGCTAATCACCCTTAGCAGATGACATTTTTTCTTTGTTTGGGTTCAGCAGTCCTGATAATGACAGGTGATTCGCGTTAAACATGTACCCTTGATTGAGTGAGTGTTTGAGTCCCACCAACAAAGATGCACCCTGGAAATTAAGAAATAGAACGATTTTCCGTGTTAAGCGGACTGGCCGAGGTCATCCAGGTATGTTCATTAAATTATTGTCAATTGTTTTATTGTCAAATAGGACTTTCAAATGAGAACTCCATAAATATATAACTAAACGTAGCTATAAGTTTCATACATTTTAACAAAATTTAATCCTTCACAACGGTTATTGAAAAGCATTTATGTAAACATTGGCCAGCTCTGTTATGCGCTAACAATATCGGTGCTCCCTTGCAACTTAAAGGGTTAATAATTTTCTGTTATTGGATGGGAAACTGTCAAATGGGGATTTCTAATGAGAATCCTATAAATATATTTAAAATGAAAAAGCTTTAATTCGTTCAAAAGTAAACACTGACCAGCTCTTTTAACAATATTGCCGTTCCCTATCAAAAGATGGATAGGAAGATTTTTCTAAAATTAACATTTCGCTAACATTCTTATAAAATCGCAAAACTTTGGTGACATTTAATCCCTTTAAGAAGTAGATGCATGCATCTTTTTAGCCACCCGCCACTCGGGGCTTGAAGAAATAGATGCTTCCACGAATCGCGCACTGGAAAACCGCTTAGCCCAGGCAAAGCGGTGCGAATCGGCCCGTCCATAAACCCTATTGGCAGGGCTTGTCGTTTCACCTCGACCTTTTGTTTTCATTTTTTAGTGCCTTTTACGAACAATAGAGACGGATTTTTATTCCGAGGTTAACGAGCAGCTGGGTTTTGAATAAACCTTTTCTTTTCAATTTTTAGTGCCTTCTACGAACAATAGAAACGGATTTTTATTCCGAGGTCACGGAGCAGCTGGGTTGACCTTTTTTTTTAAATTTTAGTGCCTTCACCAAACAATAGAGACGTGGCAAAGGTCATCCAATATGGCTGATGCGCCGTGACGTCGTCCCCGCGCATGCGCAGTCCATGGCGCCAAAGTTATTCCGAGGTCATCCAATATGGCTGCCGCGCCGACGCGTCGTGACGTCATCCCCGCGCATGCGCAATCCATGGGGCCAAACCGCTGCCACTACTACTACTGCTTCCAGAGCTTTTGTATTTTGGACATTTTCAGTACGTTTGATGAACCAAACTTCAAGCGCCTGTGTTCGAACTGGCATATTCAATTTTTCTGGAGAAGAAATACGACTAGAGATCAATTTCAATATATATATTTTTTGGTATTATCCGAAATACATTGCCAGAGCTATGAAAAATTGCATTGGGCTTATCATCCTAATGCCAATATGACGTTTACTTTTCCAGATCTTACTTGACGTCTTTGAAGTACAAGCAAGCGTTTAATATGTCAACTTATTCGCCCTATCCTCAGCAAATCAAGACAAGGTGAGCCATACATTGAAATATCGACGAAGTATTCCTGTAATCACCCCGTGCGCCGCCCGTCATATGTCGTCAGCATTTAGCTTGTAATCCTCTAGGATTTTAATCGTCATTTTTTTTCTGTTGGTCTGTTAAAACATTAGGTCCAACTATGATAATGACATTGTATACATTGTATCGGTAACTGAGCAAAAGAGCAAAATGGAAATTGCGGTGTTCTTTCCATTCCTCTTGTATTCAGTCGAGAGCCTCGGCGTTTTTTTTTTTTTTTTTTTTTTTTAAATATCGGCATTGCAGATTATTGTATAAGAAATATTCTTGGGATTACAGTAGCAATTTGTTCGATAATTATGTTCTAGAAAGGGTTATCATTTGGAAGCAAGGAATACACCACAGAACTGGAAAATGTTTTCTGGGCTAGACTAGCTAGTTTCGGCCATTTAGGCCTCATCCGTGACCCTCAAATATTTTCAAAATTCCACAATGGAATCAATGATCCCAAAGGACAAGAAAATATAAACTACACTATGATGTAGGGCAGGGAGACATTTTACGGCCGCCACACATTCCCAGACAACAGCTGAAGTGACGTTAAATATGTTCTAGAAAGGGTTATCATTTGGAAGCAAGGAATACACCACAGAACTGGAAAATACGGAGTGTACATGTTTTCTGGGCCAGACTAGCTAGTTTCGGCAATTTAGGCCTCATCAGTGGCCCTAAAATATTTTCAAAATTCCACAATGGAATCAATGATCCCAAAGGACAAGAAAATATAAACAACACTATGATGTAGGGCAGGGAGACTTTTTACGGCCGCCACACATTCCAGACAACAGCTGTAGTGACGTTAAATATGTTCTAGAAAGGGTTATCATTGTGGTCTGATTGTGTTAACTACCATGCGTGCTGTCTGCCGTATAACATTTATAATGTACCCAATTATTCAAATTGAAGAATGTTTTACTATATTTGGTGCTGAAATAATTCCAAGTAAATATTCTTTTGCATTTATATACTAAGTCACCGTAGAATTCGGGTTCCGATAAGTCTTGTTACAGAAGAGATTTGTGTCCTACATTAAATTCTAATCGGCATGACGTCTGTAAAACTTAGAAAATGTTTTTCGTAGTTTATGATACCGATAACCCTGAATAAGAGGATTAGCAGTTAACAATTAATTACGAGTGTTGAAGTCAGATACATGACTAGACACTCTGCTAGAACGAATCAATTGCGAATTATAAACACCGTGTATAAAGGGTAGTTGGGGGGGGGGGGGGGTGATCATTTCACGGACTTGTTCGTGTGATGATAAACGTACTAAAATAAATGAGCCGGCGCATAACAAAACCTACAGTTAGACCGGCGCGACCAGCGGAGACTCAAATCAATCTGCGCACCTATCCAATATGACAGGACCTTCTGCTTATTTCTCTTTGCATAGATATTAGCCTACAATAGGTACATGCGATCAGCGAAGACTCTGATCAGACTGCGCGAATGCGCAGTCGGCTCTGAGTCTTCGCTGGCCGCTCAAGTCTTCTTGTAGATTTTGTCATGCGCTGACTCAAATGTCAGTTTGATGGGGAAAAATGACAGAATGTGCTCAGAGGTCTGGGGAGCGACGAGGACCACACAATCTTATTATTCTGTAATATGGCATTTCTTTCAAATTTAAGCCTGTGTTTTTTTTTTTTTTACAGATTTGGTGACATGGAGCTCAGGGTAGCAACCATGGAGGATAAGGAGGCGGTATTAAATATGCGCAAAGATTTATACGGTGGGACAGATTATCTGCCGGCTATTTACGACAAACTGATTTCCCCGCCAGAAAAAGCGTTCATGTTTTTGCTAGGAGATGCTGTTGTAAGATCTAGTTTTTCCTGTGAGATAAAACCGTATCAGATGGTTCTAACATGTCATTTGTTCCTGTTAAATAAATGATTTGTTTTCATCGTTAGATGTTCGTAAAATAAAGCTTTGATGTCCATTTTAGACATTCAAAAAATTTGCATTTAATTTATGAAAATATATGCATTTTGTAGGACACCCCCACCCCCCTCCCTTCCGACGGGGAATCATTAGGAAAACACGCCTATATAATTTTGACCCCCTTGAACCCCATATAGTAAAACTGAGGTTTACAGGGGTAAACCTTATTTTTCTTATTTCTGCACTCGATGAGGCGATTCTTACGAGTACCCACAAGCTATATTTTAGTGCAGAAATAAGAAAAATATCACAATTTTTCGTCTTAAAATTTTCATTTTCTTTTTTCGATAATAAGGCTACAATGTACTTGTATAGGCGTGTTTTCGTACTGTCGGGCAAAAATAATGAAGCGAAGCGGAAGGCTAACTGTCTCCTGTGAGACTCAATTTTACGAAAAGCCTATGAAGACAACTTCCAAAAAGAAGAAAAATTCTCGTTATTACGAAATATTTCTCGTAATAACGCGATATTTTCTCGTTATTTCGAGATACGTTTATCGTTATAACGAGCAAAAAAATATTCGCCGTCTGTCCGTTCTTTCGCAATCTCTTTAAACATCTCTTTATTCACTGAACAGGTTCTAAACACACTTGGCTGAATAATATTTGGGTTTTCACAGATGTTTAAAAAATTCCATTTGATGAAGAACTCTGGTTGCCATGTCATATCTACAAAAAGTGGAGGGGGGGGGGGGGTGGGAAGAGAGAAAACATGTGAAAATCTTCTTGTCTAAATAGAAGTGAAGGCAATGGTATGGAATCGATACAATTAACCCATAGCTCCCATTTGTGAAACCAAAGGGAAAGAAACACAAACGTGAAATAACTAGACCCTAATGGAAACATCAATAGCGGAAAGCCAAAGGGACAGTTACTTTACCACAAAAAGGGCCAATTCGCTATCCAAAACAAAAATAATATAAGCGACACACACACTACAGTGTTGACGAGGACGTTAAACTTCAACTCAAACAAACAAACAAACAAACATACACTCAAAGACAAACCATACCAAAAATAAACCGCGACAGAAGAACCGCCTTGGAACGGTCAGTGAAACGAATTCCACTGGGTAGGCGAGGCACTTTAAAATTTATGGTCAAACTTATTCCTTGAGAAACTCTTTTAACACCAAAACACAGGGCTATGTTATATTAATTACCAAAAAAAAGTCCTCACAAAATATCCGTACCAGTTCTGAGAAAATTAGGATTTAATCCGCAGAAAAAGCATTAAATAAGTAATGGCCCGATAATAGCACCATACACTGTTTAACCGGCTGTAAGGCGAGCTCTCCTCACGCGCTAACAAATGACGTCATCAAAAACAAAACTTACATCAGAAATTGTTAAAGTGTAGTCTGTAATTTATTATTAAAAAAAGAACGAAGAAGCTTTCTCTTGATTGATAAATGGAAATATTTGCTCAAAATCGTTCGAGATATGGTACACGGAGGCTATGCATTTTCCCAAATCTATCCATCTATATTATGTGTTTGAATGCACAAAATGAAACGGAAATTCAGTTGAAGGTTTGGCGGACACAAGCAGACAATGCAGATTCCCGCTACTTTCTATATTCTATTTTTTTTAAAAAATACCATTTATATTTTCCTTGTATGCTATTGATAAACAAGATCTATGTTCAAGTTCTAAAAATAAACATTTTTTTTTTTGGGTCGGAAAATACATTTGTCAATGTCTCATTACAAAATTTTTCTGTATGGAAGCACATTTGTGCAATCAGAATCAAATGAATTTTCGTAAATATGTGCATACGGCGTATTCCGGTAATATTTGGGCACATAAGATTTTATAGCTATGTGTGACTTTGTGGATGCAACCACTCAAAATCACAATCAGAACAATTGCAACACTGTTCTATCTACTTACTGCAATAGAAATTGGCCGCTGAATTTTTAACAGGCAGGAAAAATAATACTAAGAAAAGGGATACCCCCTTGAAATTGATTTACAAATTTTGTCTCCCAACATTGCGCACAATAACTGTTTTGAGCTGATTGAACACAAAGGTTGACTCAAACAACCTTAAAAGGGGCAAAATCCGGATGAGAAAAAATATCTTTCAGCTAATTTTCCATGAGGATTCCATATATGAAATTTCAAAACCCTAGCATACAAGGTTCTAAAGTTATGCTATGCATCACAATGCATACAATGTACCCAAAGTGACACATGGCCATTAGCACAAAGTATTTTTCGGAATGTAGTCACAAGTTAATCAGGACATCTACTCATCACCACCAACCTATTCACCAACTTACAAGTCTCTAGCTCCAATGGATTTTGAGATATTTTGCTGCTAGGATTTTATAAAAAATAAAAATAAAAAAAGCAATGACTTTTGAAAGGGGCATAATCCGGAAAAGAAAAAATATGTGTTAGCTAATTTTCCATGAAGAATCCATTTATGAAATTTCAAAACCCTAGCATGCACGGTTCTTGCGTTATGCTATGCATCAAAGGCGTAACGGAAGGTCGAATGGACGAACCAGAAGCAATATGCCCCTCCAACTTTTTTAAAGTTGGGGTCATAAAAAACATTACGAAAACATGCATATTCAAATCTATTGGACGATTTGATCACCCAGAAAAATTCTGATGTTTTTCTTGTTCATCACGAAAACGAGACGTTGCTTCCAGTTTTGTGGGACTTTTACCTGACATTGAGATGAAATGACCGGCCGCCCAATGATTCCAAAAGGGTTTACATGCATGGACATGGTGACTCGCAGCAACTTTTCTGGACAGGCTTAGACATTCTCAACGGTTTAACAGTACTCGTGTGCGGTCGGTATCAGTTCTGTGTGGGAGCATCATGCAACCCAATCTATTACTCCAAGCAAGATGGGTGGGGTCGAAAACCACGCCTATATAATTTTGACCCTCGAACCACACTTTTATATAGTAAAACTGTGGTTTACAGGGATAAACATTAAATTTCTTATATCAGCTCAAAAACATAGAATATGGGTACTCGGTAGAACCGCCAAGTTCATGTGGTTATATCGAGCTCCGCAATCTATGTTTTGAGCAGAAATAAGAAAAACATTTTTTTTATCTTAAAATTCCATTTTTGGGCTGAACAATTGACAATGTTTTTGAATAGGCGCGTTTCGTAATGTCTGCTCAAAAGCATAGATTGTGGGTACTCGATAGAAACCCCCTCCCACTGGAGTCTTAGTTTATACTAATTTTAGTTCGATTGCGATGAAACCCTCAAGCTTAATTAATCGCTCTCCAACACACCGAATGTTTTCACGCGCGCGAGGGATCGGCAGCTGACTTTTACACCACTGCTACCCATTTACACCTGGGTTGAGTGGGGCAGTGGGGAGTTTTAGGGGTTATACATGTACATTATTTTTTTCTGCTCAAAGAAGCCTCCATGGTGTAGTGGATAAGCTACTAGCCTCATAAACCAGGAGTCGTGGGTTCGATCCAAGGGCTTCTCCAGATTCTCTGATGAGTCTTTTAACCGAGGTTCGGTCTCCGTATGCAGGGGGTTTCATCAATAGACGGGTGGTGGGGATTTTCCCGTTTACATAGACATTATTCCCCTACTACGCTTGATAAATTTGTAAGGGCTTTATTCAGATAACATTGAAAATCACACTCCTGTCTTTCCTTGAAATCTGGATACCAAAATGTTTTTGAAACCACTGCATATGACATTTGCTGTTGACGGGACGTAAACCTCAAATACGACGGGCCTCCGTGGCCTAGTGGTTAAGAGCGCTGACTCTTCATCATTAGGTCTCTCACCGCTGTGGTTCGAGCCTCGCTCGGGTCACATGTGAGACGCCAAGTTCTGCAACGGAAGGTCAGGTGGTTTTTCTTCGGGTACTCCGGTTCTCGCCCACCTCTGATTTACGATCGGCTCGATATGAGTGAAATAATCTTGAAAGGGCCGTAAAACCAAAAAAAAAAAAAACAAAAAAACTCAAATACACTCACTCACTTATTTCTGCTCAAAACATAGATGAGACAGTTCTATTGAGTATCAACAATCTCAGAATCTATGTTTTTGAGCAGAATGTTTTTTCATGACGTTAACCTAGAATGTAAAATGAAAGGTTAAACTAGAATGCGAAATGAAGAAACCATAAATGTAGGCATGTAGTAAAATTAGTTGTAATTGATAGTGAAAAAAAGAAACGGAATTATGTGACATTGATGATAAGATTTGGAAACACTTATTTGATATCTGTGACTTTTTTTTTTACACTTTATGGTAACTGGCACATTTTAGTTCTACACAAAGTAATGTGTGCTTAGCATAGACTCAAGCTTTTTGTAAAAGCTAATACTTGTTTTTCGATTAATTTCACACACAAAAATAAAAAAAAAAATAAAAAATAAATAAATAAAAAAAAACTTAAAAGAAAACTTTTATCTCAGAATTTTTAGTATTTTTCCCCAGATAGAAATATTCATTTTGGATGATTTAATGAAGTCAAGTATTAATTGTTTAACATACGCCAGTAATATTAAATTTTTCATGGTTTTTGTGATTTTTCTTCATTTTTCATATCCCCCCCCCCCCCCCCAAAAATACCCTTTCCCCTCGGATTTTTTTAGGACTTTTTTCTATAAATCAGGACACCTTCCTGATACTAAAACTGCTGATAACATTTCTCAAGGAATTTGTTGTGGGTCAAGGGTCATTTCCGGCTAAATGTACTGGCCTAGGGGGGCTTAAATCGATTTAACGCAGCTGCAATCCATGCCCTTACTTCCGTCGCGATTTAGACAAATAATTTGTTCAGTCCGCATGGAAGCCTCCTAACTCATCGGTGCAACATCTCCAAGAACACTAAAATCAAACAACCAGAGATGAAACAACGGTGAGGACTCGACACCAAGAAACGACTCAAATGCTGCAGCAAAGGAAAACCAACAGTTAGACTCCGATGGGCCCGACCAGAAGGCCCAGGTCTTTGGTGTTTGGTATTAAGCTTCATCTAATAGACCTCTACCAAGATTATTCAAAATGTAGCACTGTATCCTACTTGTTTAACATAGACATGTAGTTAAATAGAAGTGATGGCAATGATTAGGAATCGATACAATTAACCCAAAGCTCCCATCAGAGACGCCAAAGGGAAAGAAGCACAAACATTACTGATTCTTTTTGCCTCGTATTCACTGGCACCGCTTTTGATGAGACCTCGCTTCTTTGCTCTGTCCTGTGCAATTTATTCCAAGGACGCTGTTGGAATGTTGAAGTACCTGAGGGAGGCTTTGAGGGTGTCCTTGTTGCGCTTCTTCTGACCGCCATGTGAGCGTTTGTCCGTTTCTAGATCTCCACAGAGAATTTTCTTTGGCAAACGTTCCTCCATGAATTGTCCATCTAAACCGTGCTAATTATTGTTAGGCATCAGGTGTACAGACGAGAAGATTTTAAAATGTTTTCCCTTAATAAGACTGTGGAAAAGCCTTCAGGTTTCAAGTGAAATCTTTCCCTTTATAAGTCTATGGAACATATTTGGGCCGCTCGGCTGGGCCATTTTAGCCGCAGCTCAAACCTTCAAATAATTGCGTGTTATCTAGAAAGCTCAGGCATTTGGTATTTGATGTACAGCTTCGTCTGGTGGATCTCGGCCAAGATAGTTCAAATCACTGTTCTGGGGCTAAAATATCTCAGCCCAGGGGCCCACATGTTTTATATAGACTTTTATAGGAAAAAACCTTTTAATATCTTCTTGTCTAAAACCGAAAGGCCCATGTTTTTTATATTTTATATGCAACTTTGTCAAGTGGACCTCTACCTAAAATGTTCACACTATATCCTTGGGGTCAAAAATGGCCCTGTCCCGTTACCCACTTATCTAGAATAGACCCGCCATAGCACCGACATGTTTAATTAAACTTAAAAAATCCTTCTTATCGCCGGAAAGCCCAGGTATTTGATGATGTAAATGCAGGGTAGACCTCATCCAAAGTTATTCAAATTATAGCCCTAGGGAGAAAAATGGCCCCGAAACGGGACCCATATATGATTTTGTTTGTTTGATTTGAGGTTTAACGCCGCCGTCAACACTGAAAAGGTCATTTTGGAGACGTTGCTTTCAATTTTGTGGGACTTTTACTCGACATTGAGATGAAATGACATCTCTGCCCTGTCGCCCAGCGGTTTACCAGTACTCGTGTGCGGGTCGGGTTCAGCTCTGTGGGAAGTATCGTGCAGCCCATATATTTCTTCAAGCCCCGATGGGCGGGGGCATGACCCATATAGTAAAAACCTTGAAAAACTTCATGTCTGAAACCACAAGGCTCATGCCTTTGATATTAGTACACAGCTTTGTCTAGTGGACCTTCACTAAAAACTTTGTCTAGTGGATCTTCACTAAAATTGTTCAAAGTGTTCAAATAATACACGCTGGGGCTAAAATCGGCCAAGCCGAGCGGCCCAAATATGTTCCATAGATTTAAAAAGGGAACCAGTGGGATTCGTTTCACTGACCTTCTAAGGCGGTTCTTCTGTCGCGGTTTATTTTATTTTATGGTTTGTCTTTGAGTGTGTATATGGCCATTTTGTGGGGAAGTAACTGTCCTTTTCCTGATCAATGCCGTCACTTCTATTTCACAAACGGAAACCCATCTTGTTTGCATGTTTTGATGCAGAATGTGAAGCTGTATTCGCGTGCAAAATAATAAAATATTCTATGGGAGAGACCATTTAAGTGTTGTTGGCCTTAAACAAGCTAAATGAGAGGATAAATGTGTAAAAAAAGAAAAAGAAAGAACAACAACTTTAAACTGAATGCGACCTTATGGTTCACCTCAAAGCCCCATCCCAAGTTATGGGCCACGCGTCAAGCGATTTTGGTACTTATCGCCAATGCGAGCAGCGAAGGTTCAGGCGAGCCTGTGCATCCGCACAGTCTCGCCAGAACCTTCGCTGCTCGCTCAAACAAGCAGTGAATCAAGAGGAACCTTCAGACAGAAAGCCATATCCCTGGCCCCTCTAAATAGCTGGGCATGCGCAGTTAAAATTTGTCATGACGGAATGCTCGTAGACACAAATTCGCTTGGCGGGGCTCATATAGGAAAGAGCTCTGTCCAGTGGTTGTAAAGTAATATTAACATTCTAAGTGTTTTTTACAGAAATCGCCTGTATCCAGAAATCGCCTGTTTAACAAAAAACTTCAATGAATCATTTGACTCACGCGATGTCTGTGACGTCGATATTAAATTTTATTTTTCTGCAGTTCATGGAAGTATGAACGCAGTGGATCGCGTGCAAAGTAATGAACCCCGAAGGTTCATGTAACTTTGCTAGCGACCCGCTGTCGTTCATACTTTCATGAAAAGCAGAAAAATTAAGTTTATTTTTTATATTTACATTCTTTGCCCTTCATCGCTTGGCGAAAAAATGCTTATAAGGCAAACTTTTAAAGCTGAAAAACATTAATACGCTGTTTTCCTATAAAGAGCGGAAGAGCGTTGACGTCACCAACGCCCGTAGAGAACAATGGTTTAGAATGACGTCACTTGACGTCACTGAAAATCATGTTCATGGCAGTATGAACTACATTGTTTTCTATAGGTTTACATTAGGCTTTACACTGGAAATGGAAATATTATGATTTGATGATGGCGACGTTCAGGAAAACTGCGTACTGTTGTTTTCTTCTTTCATTTTAGCCCTTAATAATAATATTAATAAAATTCAAAATATGAAATATTTTGAACTTGTAAAAAAATGTTGTAAAGCTTTTAAGTGAGTGTGACATTCTACATTTATCATATGACGTCGCGTCTGAGAGTGTAATAACGTCATGTATTATTTTCGATAATCCACTAGTGGATTAAATATGCAAATTAGCAAGATACATCCCGTAACGTAACATGTACGACGTCCTTAATGACGTCGCGTTTACTAACGGCGGAATGTTGACATTTTTGTAAACAATCGTGAATAAAATACGCTTTTAATGTCATATGATAAATAGAATCTTGCATTCGTGGTCATGTATTATTAAATTTATTAAACTCGTTGAGAAAAAGGGATAAAATGCTCGGCAAAGCCTCGCATTTTATCCCTTTTTCTCATCTCGTTTAATAAATCCAATAATACATGAGCACTTATGTAAGATCCTCTATATCCTATATGCCCCGATCCGGTGCTAAGTGGTTCAGAAGGAATTGAAATTTGCCTTAAATTCTAAGACATCGTTATTTTCAATTAATTAATTAATTAATTAATTATTAATGAATTTATTTATTTTTTATTTACTTATTTATTAATTTTTTTTATTTATTTAAAGTGTTTGCTTAACACTCTGTATCAATATCTCTGTTACATGTAGTTTAAACAGTAGATGACAGCTAGACATAGAATGAAATGACTTCTTTTTAGTCATCTCTCTCTCTCTCTCTCTCTCTCTCTCTCTCTCTCTCTCTCTCTCTCTCTCTCTCTCTATTCATTTTCGTCCATTAAATGTGAAATTTCAGTCATGGAAGCTTTGTTTCATTTGACTTTTAACGTCCCCGTCAACACTGTATAGGTCATTTTAGAGTTTGTGGGACTTTTACCCGACATTGGGATGAAATGACATCTCAAGCCCTGCCGCCCAATAAAAGCAATAGGGTTTATAAGCATCGACCGTCCGACTCTCATCGCGTTGCCTGAGCAGGCTTAGCTCCCCTAAGCAGGTTACCAGTACTCGTGTGCGGTCGGTTTCAGCTCTGCTTGGAAGCATCATGCAGCCCATCTACTTCTTCAAGTCCCGATTGGCGGGGGCAAAGACATGGAAGCTCTATCTCTTTTTTATAATCTTATTGTAGTCTCTCTCTCTCTCTCTCTCTCTCTCTCTCTCTCTCTCTCTCTCTCTCTCTCTCTCTCTCTCTCTCTCTGCCGTTTTATTCGAGACAGGCGTCTTATTATCTATCCTTTATTGTATACCTACAAAAATACTTATATACCACCGCCGGTTATCCAACACAAAAATACAGAATATCGCCCTGCTCGAGTTTTCCGATTCCATGTCACCAGTCAAACAAGCACTGAGCTCCAGCATTTGTTGCGACATTAACCCTTTTTGTACCAAATGGAATCTTCCTACATATATATTACAGGTGTTCATTTCAAAATTTAGGGGTGTCAGTTAGTGTTTTCTTCAAAATTGATTAGGAAAATGGCTGAACTTTTTGCAAACAGTGTAGACCCTGATCAGACGCCGCGTTCTGCGGCGTCTGATCTGGGCCTGCACGGTTTACCAGTGTACCCGTTTTGGGGGTTCTGGTACTAAATGGGTTAAAAAGCATAACGCGGAATCAGACGTGTGAAAATATATCTTGTCATTTACACGTTTGTTTGCATTTCGGTGAAACGAACACCCCCTTAAACCCCACTTTATATAGATAAAACTGGGGTTTACGGGAGTATACGTTATTTTTATTATTTCTGGTTCAAGTCATAGGTTGTGGGTACTCGTTAGAACCGCCTCAATGAGGCGGTTCTAACGAGCCAAGCAACCTATGTTTGCGGTATAAATAAGAAAAATATCACGGATTTTCATCAGAAAAGTAACAATTTTGGAGATGAGAAAAAAACGCACTTTGTCACACGGGTGTGTGACCGCCATGAAACACTTTATTGGAATTGAAAAGGCATATAATAAACATACTATCACAATAGTAACTTGACCTGCGCACAGTATCGCGGCACTTGGATATTTCAAAATCTTACGTACACGCTAGACATTCCACGTCTCGTGTGAAATGTTGATCTGGAACATCCTCTCGACCCGATACGATGCGGCTGATCAAGATTCTCCACCCATCAGGCACATGACGTAATTGTGACGTCACATCAACGTCGATAAAACGTCATGACGTCTATGAAACGTCAAATGACGTTGCACTAGCGACGTGTGCCTGCTGGGTAGTAATAATGAGTATTTAACCTTTAAGACGCCGAGAAAATCTACATCTGAAAATGTAGTCTGCTTATGGCGTCTGCTGATTTTTTGGCAAACTTTTTAAATATATTTTTGCATACATGCAAACAGTGTGGGTCCATATCCACATTGTTTGCCAAAAATACTTTTAAGGTAACGGGCAGACGACAAAGCAGACGACAATTGACAAAATACACTTCTTCGGTTTACTTCGGCTCGGATACCTGTTTTCTATTTCAGGTTGGGTTTATGTCTACTATAATAATTGACGAAGGAAACGCCTGCTTCTTTAATGGGTACAGAGGTAGCAAAGAGTTGGATGGAAAAAATTTATCTGAAGTAGTTAGAAAAAGTATGATTGAATGGGGAAAGCTTAAAGGCGTAAACAGGATGGTAGGAATGTTGACAGACAAGTTTCTACCTGATGAGATACACACCATGACCAGGGTAATAATATAATGTTATTAATCAAGGTTTTTCGTATTGGCCCAGGTTCAGGTCCTTGGTCAGCTGCATTGGCCCGAGGCCGAAGAGGCCTCGGGCCAATGCAGCTGAACAAGGACCTGTACCTAGGCCAATACGAAATAACTTGAATAATGACAATTTTATTAATTGAAACAATTAAAAACACATGATTATGGATTTTTTGACCTCACTTGACCTCAGTTAATATTGGTTGACCTGCTGTTAATACGGATGACCTCCGATCAATATAGGATAGTCAATTAATAATGCTTACTTAAGTCTATTAACCCAAACAGACACTAAATTTGTTCACTTTCACTGTTGTAAAAAATCCACCACAGTGCAGTTTATATTTTACTTTTGGTCCTTTGAGATCAGCGTGAATATTCTGAGAAATCAGAAATAAATTATTGGTTCAGACTCATATTCTAGACAGGTTTTTAATTATTTGGACCCCATTTTTATTTATATCAGTCTCTGAATCGACTGCCTATTCGAAATTCGCAAAATTGCAGTATGTTTCCTCTGGCTTTCTTTGCCGGATTATTACAGGGTCACTGATGAGGCTTTATTAGCCGAAACTACGTAGTATGACCCATCTTCTTTCTTATGAATGTTTTCATTGCTCTTAAAGGAACTCATTTTTTTATTTTTATTTACGTCTTGATCATTTTGTGAGAATGGTGAAAACTGTAAATCCTGTTGAGGCGGCACTCTGTAAACCATGTGATCCTGCTGTTCATACCTGCACTGTATGCACAGATACCAGCATCTGTCTATGTAGTTGCAAAGGTTAGTGAAATTCAGTTCAAATTATACGATAACTCTTCAAGTATATCCTTATACGTGTTCGAGGCGCAAATGGAAATTAGCAGAACAAGTTTATATAAGCTTATATCATAGTGTAGATTATATTTGCTAGTCCTTTGGGGTCATTGATTTACCATGGAGCATTAGAGCCAGGTCCACTTTATTTTCTTTTGATAGATTTCGACTTAGTATCTCGAAATTTCGACTTAATAACTCGAAATTTCGACATAATAACTTCACATTTCGACTTATTACGAAATTTCGACTTACTCTCTCTCGAAATTTCGACTTAGTATCTCGAAATTCCGATTTATTAACTCGAAATTTCGACATAATGACTCGAAATTTTTACTTACTATCTCGAAATTTCGACTTAATAACTCGAAATTTCGACTTGGAATCTCGAAATTTTGACATAGTATAGCAGTCGCATATAAATTGACTAGGCGGAGCTATTCAGGTGTTGTCAATATATGTCAAATTCTCTGAGTCCACCAGAAGGTAAATGCCTTTCGCATGCTTTCTGCAAGCGGTCCAAATGGCTTTGTATACGCCACATATTTGTTTGTGTTACAGTTGAATTCACACACTCGGGTGACTTGGTTTACCTTTTTGTTAATAGAACATTCCAAAGGCAGGTGCAAACGGTAGCTCCGCCTAGTCAATCTTATCTGCGACTTCTAACTCGAAGCTGACTCTGTGATCTGCGGTCTGCATTTAACTCTGTTACGAGCCAAACGTAGCAGAAAGAAAAAGCAAACAAGCCTTTTGGAAAAAATTAACAAAATTTATTTACAAGTTAACTTTAACCTGTAGAAGTAAGAAAATTAGATGTACTTAGCTCTGTTATGAAATATCCTGAATGAATCTATTTTCCTTGATCCCACAGAATTCACAGTCCAAAATGAAAAGTAATATCCTTTAACAATCCAACACAGAATTTAGAAATAACTTTTCTTCTAAGCCCAAACTTGAAACTCCAAAGTCTGACTCAATGAGAAAAATCATGCTCTTTTATAGACCCTATGATTTCTCTAGAATGTTCCACAGGGCTGTGGAATAAGATTATGTAATATTCAAAATATAATGCAAACCTGAACTTTCTGGAAGGTTCTGAAGTACTTTTCCTTGTAAACAAGATGTTTACAAATAGAAATTAATCTGTGACTCAGGCTTCCGAGAATCTTCTATAAGAAGAATAACAAGATATTTATCGCACTATTAGGTCAGTGGGGTGAAAGCGGGAATCAGAAAAATAAATTCTTACGCATAACAACTCTGAAATGGGATTAGCCATAACAGAAATCTTGTTATGGCCAAACCAAAGTTGAAAGAAGATCTCCGATCTCAGAGCCAACTATCCACAACTTCATTATCACGGTTTAAATATGAAGTTTGCATATTATTGTATGTTTAGCGCCAGAAGTCATGCCTCATTATGAGAACCACCCATTTGCTACTAGACCTATGTGCTAGACCTCGCCGTTACGGAAATGAGACATTGGCTTCGTTAGCTAGAAGCCCGAATTTGAATCCCCTGGAACATATTTGGGAGATTCTTGGGCGTCGGATACATAACACTCACCCCCACCCCCACGCCTTGCACAAAATCTGGACGAAATGGAAGCAGCGTGGCTAGAGCATGACCAGTAATCAAATTCGACCGATGGGATAAAACGTAGGGTCTTGGAATCTGTTCTTAAACAGACGTCTGTTTAATTTGAAACATGAAACACATTGTACACATAACGTATTCTGTTATATTAAATACCGCATTTTCTGGCCGGTTGTTGCTTTGTTATGTTAGTCATGGTGTTCGTGTTGCACAGTTTACCAACTTTTGGGTCGATTTTTTATCATTCGACCAAAAGTAACTAGCTACAGACGTTTCTGGCCTGCTATTGTCCACGTGACTATCGCTGACCATGTTCACCATAAAGGTACCGGTTATTTATTGAAGCTCTGTTCTGCGGCGTCTGATCAGGGTCTACACTGTTTGCAATGTCCAGGTTCACAGGCCCAGTCTATATGGCGCACTGACGCCACAAGGAGAAGACTAGCGCTGCTATAAATAACTGGTACATGGATTTTGAACATGGTCAGTGATAGTCACGTGGACAATAGCAGGCGGGAAGCTTCTGTAGTTAGTCACTTTAGTCAATTGATAATTAATCGACCTAAGCGCGGCGTCTGATCAGACCCTACACGTTTTGCTTATAGTATAGGAAATTAAAGGTTAAATGATTCATGTACCAATCCACACACGAAGACAATCGACCCACCAGTGCTGTCAATGCTTTGATCTATAAATGATTTTTACAGCAATAATTTCATGAGAAAGTTTGATACCGAAACCACCTTAAGAGCTAGAACAGTCAAATATGACTATAAGCCCGCTTTCATTTTACTGAAACGGGGTTTAATGCGTGACCTCCTGATGAGTCAGAAAAACCACTGTCTCTTACATGTTTTGTAGCTCTTGAGAAATATTTGATAAAAATTAACATTGGCCAATATAGAGAGAATCAAGAATGAAAGAAACTATGAAAAATGAAAATGTGTTTGTGAACACTGATGCCATCGGACAGCGCATGTTAAATATGAAAGCAGTATCACTAAGCAATCGAAAGGTATGGCCAATGTTCAAGTCTTAAAAAAATAGGTCAATGTCATAAGGTAACAAATTATGTGATCGTTGGAAAGGTCTTGTGACATAGAATGGACATGTGAAATATGAAAGTCCTATCACTTACCAATCGAAAGTTATGGCCAATGTTAAAGGTTTTAAAAAGTAGGTCAAAGGTAAAGGTCACGAGGCCAAAAATTGTGTTACCACTGGAAAGGTCTTGAGTAAAAGTATGCACATGCGAAATATGAAAGCCCTATCACTTACCAATCGAAAGTTATGGACTATGTCAAAAATATGGTACCACTGGAAGAGTCTTGTGATAAGGTATACACATGTGAAATATGAAAGCTCTATCTATTACCATTCAAAAGTTATGCCCAATAATAAGGTTTTTGTAGACAGACAAACAGACGAACGGACAAACAAACAGACAGACAGACCAAAAACTATATGCCCCCCACGAATCTCAGTTCCGGGGGCATAAAAATGCACCGAGAAAGACCATTGCCTTTTACACGATCCAAGTAAGCCGATACTGACCATAGTCTCTACATAATATGAGCCCCCCAAGCGAATTTGTGTCTTCGAGCATTCCGTCATGACAAATTTTAACTGCGCATGCCCAGCCATTCAGAGGGGCCAGGGATATGGCTTTCTGTCTGAAGGTTCCTCTTGATTCACTGCTTGTATGAGCGAGCAGCGAAGATTCTGGCGAGACTGCGCGGATGCGCAGGCTCGCCTGAACCTTCGCTGCTCGCATAGGCGATAAGTACCAAAATCGCTTGACGGGGCCCATATGTTATCATGTAATACTCTGCATCTTTTATGCTCCTTGAGAAATCTTTGACGAAACAATAATGGTTTTGTCGGGACGGGCGGACGGACGAACTTACGGGCGGACGGACGGACGGACGGACGGACAGACAGACAGACAGACAGACAGACCGACCGACCGACCGACCGACCGACCGACAGACAGACAGACAGACAGACAGACAGACGAAAGTACGGAGAAACAGATGTAAACCAATATAATCGCACTTTTTCAAGCGGGTGTATATTGAAACGGGGGTGTTTAACATTAACGCTTATTTTATTTTGGATAGCCTATTGGCCATTTTGTGGGAAAGTAACTGTCGTTTTGGCTTTCCGCTGATGGTGTTTCCATTAGGGTCTGTTGTTTCATGTTTGTGCGTCTTTCCCTTTGGTGTCTCTGATGGGAGCTGTGGGTTGATTGTATCGATTCCTGATCATTGCATCCACTTCTATTTTACTCCATGCTATAGATTTTTTCAGTTCAGCTATGCATGATTCAACAGTCTGTGCACCAGAGCTAAAAACATTTACATCAGCACCCTTAGTGATGCTGGCGTAACTTGTGGCTGGTGTTCTGCATTGCTCTTCAACAATTTTCCGCGTTTCTGGCAATGCTATCCCCCTTTGGTATTTGACAGTATTTCTTTTTCTTTTTTCCACGCAGGACAGTCTCGGGAGAAAACAGCATGTTTTCCACCACAATTCACGCATTTGACCTCTTTATGCAGTTGAGGTGAATGTCGGCATGTTTTTTTTCACCACAATTAGGACAGAGTTGTTTCCTCTGACATTTGCTTTCGTGATGGCAAAATACCTGACGGGAGTAGCATCTAAGAGGGTTTGGGATGTAAACTTCTACGTTAATGAAAAGATATGCTAATTTGATTTTCTTGGGTAGAATTGGTGTATTAAAAGTCCACTCATAAGTGGCTGTTGGTTTTAGTGCACCATTTCTGCGGACGTTAATATTACGAACACCGATAACTCCCTGGTCTTTCAAGATATCGACTATCTCTTCATCTGAACAAGGACGCAGTTCTGGGCTGCGAATCACTCCCTTAGATGAATTGATCGTGTTATACGTATAACGAGACTAACTTTGAGATCAAGGAGTTTGTTGGTGTTTAGTAGGCTTACAAACTTTAAGATCAAAGAGTTTGTTGGTGTTTAGTAGGCTTAAAAGACCTTGCAGGGCACGGTTTATTGCAAATTCTAGCTAGAGCACTACCACTGAACTTTCTAAATTATTTACTTCCTGTCTTGCTGCTGTTAAGGCGCATGTGATTAAATATTGTGATAGAGTCTTTAAAAGATCAGGAGGAGATCTGTTTTTGGTCTGTGGGGGATTCGAATGAGGTTTTAAATAAATTGAAAGCCAGACATTTTCGTGCTTCAAGTCTGTCTACTTACGATTTTTTCCACTCTTTACACTGCACTTCCTCATAATCTTATAAAAGAAAAGCTTAATGATTTAATTGAATGGGCTTTTCACAGAGAAGAGCCTATCTCGCATGTAGTGTCAGAAATGCATTTTTCACTTCTAAAGAGCATAAGAGTTATACACTTTGGTCATGTCGGAGTGTGTGTGGTGCCTCACCTTTCTACTTGACAATATTTATATTAGATTCGGCACTATATCAGATTCGGCACTAATTATTTAGACAAATTGTGGGCATTCCGATGGGTGCGTGTTGCGCACCTCTTGTGGCTGATCTTGTATTCTTGTATTGTTAAGAAAGAGACTTCATGTTGTCCCTTTCCATTGATAACCAATCTGAAATTATTGAAGGTTTTTGCGCCACTTCTAGATATTTAGATGATTTGTTGAATATTGATAATACCTATTTCGATGGTTTGATCAGTCAGATTTACTCCCCCAGAACTTTAGTTAAATAACGCAAATTCTTCCGATACCGAGGCCCCGTTTTTGGATTTGCATCTATCTATTGTAGATGGGTTTGTTTCGTGCAAAATTTTTGATAAACGCGATGACTTTGATTTTGGGATTGTGGGTTTTCCTTTTTTTGGATGGTGGTGTTCCTCGTGCGCCATCCTGTGGCGTTTGTGTTTCGCAATTAATTCGATTTGCTAGAGTGTGTGGTCATGTAACTGACTTCAACACTCGTGGTGAATTGTTGACGGCTGGGCTTCTTAATCAGGGTTATCGGTACCATAAACTACGCAAATCCTTTTCAAAATTTTATAGACGCCATTCTGATTTAATTTCAAAATTCAATATATGGTGTTGTTTGTTGCTTGCTGTGTGTGTCGCTTGTGTCTTTTTATTTTGGATGGCCATATGGCCATTTTGTGGGAAAGTAACTGTCCTTGTGGCCTTCCTTTGTTTAGGTTTCCGTTGTGGTCTGGTCGCTTAATGTTTGTGTTTCTTTCCCTTTGGTGTCTTTGATGGGTGGAGTGGGTTGGTTGTGTCGGTTCCTGGTCTTTGTTTTACTTCTACTTAAATATCTTCTGCAACAGGGTCTATCGGAACCCGAATTTTATGGTGACTTAGTATATGAGTTCGGAGGAATATATAACCGCAATGACTGCGGCACCCAATTTCGTAAAATCATTCTTCGATATGGAAGGGTTGGGTACAGCGTGGGTGTTGTGCGGCGGACTGCGTGCGTGGTGGTTGACCCAGTCGCGGTTGGCAACTTTGCTTCCCTCTTTAGTTGCACGCCGGTGGGTCGGGCCTCGGATTCTGTGGCGGCTCCAACGTAAAGGCTTATTGAGAATTGGAGGGATCTGGTTCAGGGTAGTGTTGGTTGGTGCCTGGTGCTCTGTCTCTGGTCGGGCCCATCGGAGTCTAACTGTTGGTTTTCTTTTGCTCCAGCATTTCACTGGTTTCTTGCTGTCGAGTCCTCACCGTTGTCTCACCTCTGTGGTTCTTTGATTTTTTGTGTTCACGGAGATGTTGCACTTATGAGTTAGGAGGCCTTCATGCGGACTGAACAAATTATTTGTCTAAATCGCGACGGAGGTAAGCGCGAGGATTGTGGCCACGTAAAATCGATTTAAGCCCCCCAGTGGAAATCATTCCACTGACCGTTCCAAGGCGGTTCTTCTGTGGCGGTTTATTTATGGTGTTGTTTGTTACTTACTGTGTGTATCACTTGTGTCTTTTTATTTTGGATGGCCATATGGCCATTTTGTGGGAAAGTAACTGTCCTTATGGCCTTCCTTTGTTTAGGTTTTCATTATGGTCTGGTCGTTTAATGCTTGTGTGTCTTTCCCTTTGGTGTCTTTGATGGGTGGAGTAAGTTAATCGTATCGATTCCTGATCTTTGTTTTACTTCTACTTTATGTATAGAATTTAATATCTCGTATATAATGTCTAGATATTAAGTTGAAATTTTGAGAAACTAAGTCGAAATTTCGAGATATTAAGTCGAAAGTTCGAGTAAATAAGACGAACTTTCGAAATATTTAATCGAGATTTCGAGTTATATGTCGAAACTTCGAGATACTAAGTCGAAATATCGAGTTAATAAGTCGAAATTTCGAGTTATCAAGTCGAAATTACAAGATACTTAGTCGAAATTTCGAGTGAATAGGTCGAAAGTTAGAGATACGAAGTCGAATTTTCGAAATAATAAGTCGAAATTTCGAAATAATGTCGACATTTTGAGTTACTCAGTCGAAATTTCGAGATATTAAGTCGAAATTTCGAGATATTATGTCGAAATTTCGAGTTGATATGTCGAAATTTCGAGTTGATAAGTCGAAAGTTCGAGTTACTTAGACGAAATTTCGAGATACAAAGTCGAAATTTCGAGATACCTATCAAAAGACAAAAAGTATATCTGGCCCTACTGCTTTTCCGAAATTGGCAAAACAAGTTTATATACGTTTATCATATGACGTCGTTGATATGCAATGGATAACGTCGTGTAATAAAAATCGTATGACCACACGTGTAATAACACTTTGGCGGGATTAAGTAACGTCATGACGACGTCCATGTCAGCAATGCATTTTTCGTAGAAAAATTGTCAATTTAAAAGGCGATAAAACCAATTTAAAGTAGTCATATGATAAAGAGAATCTTACACTCGTGGTCATTTCATATGATATTTATGAAACTCGCCGAAGGCTCGTTTCATAAATATCATATGAAATGACCACGAGTGTAAGATCCTATATTAATATCACAGTGGAGCGCTGTGGTGCAGTGGTGAAGCATCGGATTTGAGATCGAAAGGTAGCCGGTTCGATCCCCGCAAGCGCGAGGTCTTGATTACTTGAGCAAGAGACTTTATCCACATTGCTTAGTACTGGTTTCTACCCAGGAAAAGAGGGCCACATGGAAGATTAGTACTAGTACTAAATGTGTTACCCTCTATGAATAAGGTCGATTATTATTATTATTGAAAATTATTATTATAGCGCGGATTATATTTGTTAGTCCTTCGGGATACATCACGAAAACACTCCTATATAATTTTGACCCCCTTGAACCCCACTTTTATATAGTAAAACTGGGGTTTACAGGGGTAAACCTTATTTTTCTTATTTCTGCTCTTAACTATAGATCGTGGGTACTCGTTAGAACCGCTTCACCGAGGCGGTTCTAGCGAGTACCCACAATCTATATTTTGAGTAGAAATAAGAAAAATATCACAATTTTTCATCTTAAAATTTTCATTATTCGGCGATAAAGATAACAATGTATTTGTATAGGCGTGTTTTCATAATGCATTGATTTTACTGCGGAATTTAGGAGATAGTTGAAGGTCACTGATGAGGCCTACTTGGCCCAAACTAGCTAGTCTGGCCCAGAAAAATCTTGCACACTCCACAGTTTTCAGTTCTGTACTGTTGTCCTTGCTTCCAAAGGATTCCCCGTCTTTTTCAGGACATTTATATCTTAGGCATAATGGATTTAACATACTTGCAAAATCATACATTTTAGGTAAATTTCACACAGACACAATTAAACGACACAATATTGTCAAATTTCGTTCATTCAAAAGCAATTACAATGTTTTTTAAGCATTGTTGAAACCAAAATCACATTTTTGCATTAGATTAAGTAAAAGTTGTTATAGCCTACTTAAACGGGGACGTTAAACCTCAAATTAAACAAACAAAACTTAAACACCGCACCGATTGATTATAAATAAAAGCTTTATTTCTCGAAGGTAATAAGTAATTATGCCCAAAACTATTTATATTTATATCCACTCTTTTGGACTGGTCATATTTAAACAATTGCTCAACTGTCCGATAATATCGATAAAATTATTATCTGCACTGAGGATATGCCAGTGCCACGGTGCAGTCAATCTCTCCACGAATCATATTTCATTTGATTGCAAATAAAGCCTAATGTGTACGGAACATATTGGTTTGGTCGCCATGAGGCGGGCAAACCGGGTATAATGACCAGATTGTAACTGTTCCATGGAGGGGCACGTGACGCGATCAACCAATCAGCTTTAACGATGATGCAATACTATACTGCAATTACAGGAAACAGCCTGTCTGAATAGCGACACAGACCTAAAAGCAAGCGTTACAACTCCAACAATAAAATTTCTTAAGGGAAATGGATACACCTGGCAGGTGTGGCAGTTAGTCTACCATTGTTACCGTATTTCGAAACACACCTATTCAAATACATTGTCATTTTTTTGGGTGTTCGAATTATTAGAAAATATCAGATTGGAAATTTATCAGTGTGAGAACTGTTTGATCTGAAAGAATTCCATGCATTGGATCAGGCTGTGTTCAATATTTTATACAACTACGTTTTTTTCCCGTGGCCCTGTCAATCCGCACGTGAATAGAAGTTATAATGAATATAAGCTATGCCCTACATCATAGTGTAGATTATATTTTCTTGTCCTTTGGGATCATTGATTCCATTGTGGAATTTCGAAAATATCTGAGGGTCACTGATGAGGCCTAATTGGCCGAAACTAGCTAGTCTGGCCCAGAAAACATGTACACTCCATATTTTTAGTTCTGTTGTGTATTCCTTGCTTCCAAAGGATAACCCTTTTATAGAACATATTTAACTTCACTACAGCTGATGTGTGGGAATGTGTGGCGGCGGTAAAACGTCTCCCTGCCCTACATCATAGTGTAGATTATATTTTCTTGTCCTTTGGGATCATTGATTCCATTGTGGAATTTCGAAAATATCTTAGGGTCACTGATGAGGCCTAATTGGCCGAAACTAGCTAGTCTGGCCCAGAAAACATGTACACTCCATATTTTTAGTTCTGTTGTGTATTCCTTGCTTCCAAAGGATAACCCTTTTATAGAACATATTATAAATATCACTTATGCAGTGCTGAACCGTTTGATCTATAAATAAGTCAGTGTGTGCAGGGGGTCTTTGAATGCGATACACATTGTCATTAATGACATTTACACCTCTTGAACTGTCACTATATTCCCTTTAAAATGGGCGAGTCAATTTGTGATCTCAGGAATAACAGAAATTGATTTGTTTAGAGCAAATTCTTTTCTTAAGAGTAGCCCATATCTAGGAAAAAGAGGACTTTTCAAAGAATTTCCTTATAGTCTGTAATATATTTTTTTGTTCTGGCTACACCGCAGCAGACAAGTCCAGCTACATGTATATATGGGATGTGATGTTGAAACCCGCACGTGCAGCTATTCAGTGGAGCTAGGCGCATATATACTTCACCCCCACCCCCCCCCCCCCCCCCCACCACACACCTATATTGTTTAAGCGCATAGTGAAGCCTCAGGCGAGACTGCGCAGCCTTGTTTGTGTGTTCTCTGATTACTAATAAGCAGTCGCAAATCAGCGTAAGCCGGGGGCATGTAGCAATTCAATGCCCATCGAAGTAGTCCGGTGAAGACTGATTAGACTGTGCGGATGCAAAACCATCATGTTATTTAGATAGGCAAGTAACAAAAAAAAGAAAATGCGGACATCATACACAAATTTGATCTTCACTTTATGCGCGATGAAATATTTCAAACCTCTTGAACATTGAAGACACAATCCCGATTGCACAACTGCGCAGACTTATCAGTCTTTTCTGTACGCACATGCGCAATAAGTATTTTACTCGAGATAGGAGATCTGAACAGACTGATCCTTGCACTTAGTAGCTTAGGATGTGTTTGTAACGTCGCAAGCAGATTTGGCCGGTTAAATGTACACGCCGTCGTTTTAGGCCGGCGCACGGCAAAAAATAAAAGTTTTACACGAAGGACCAGATTAGCCTGCGCCTCTAGCCAATGTGGCCATAGTTTTCAACTGTTGTTCTTTGATTAGCACAGAGGCCATGGTAGGCACATACGAACAACGAAGACTGTTCAGACTGCATGCATGTGCAGGCTGACCTGAGTCCCCCCCCCCCACCGAATATGACTTATTTTCTTAATCATGTTCCCCGAAATTACTTCCAATAAAACCTTGTCACCGTGAAA
This sequence comes from Lucinisca nassula, assembly GCA_963580285.1. Lineage (NCBI taxonomy): Eukaryota > Metazoa > Mollusca > Bivalvia > Lucinida > Lucinidae > Lucinisca > Lucinisca nassula. Next base: position 89,764,528 of record OY757026.1, read on the forward strand.
TAAATGGGCATCTTCACTTGCTCCTCAGAAAACCAGGGTAGCCCAACAGGTAACCTGAATTAAACTACCTTTTTGCATGCAACAACCATGAATTTCACTCGCACGTGCTAAAAGACGTTCTGTGGAAAAAGGCGGGAAACTCTCAATTAATATTAAAGGGGCGCTTCTGCTATTAAAGAGGCATTGTGTGTGTGTGTGTGTGTGTGTGTGTGTGTGTGTGAATTCTGGATTAACGTCGCTTTCAACAATTTTTCAGTCATATCACGACGGTGTCCGGTTGCAAAAGAGGCATTGAATCAATGCCACAGGACATGGAAAAAGGGTAACACTGTCACACAAATAATAATGAAAGCTGATTTGTTTGTTTGTTTGATTTGAGATTTAACGTCCCCGTCAACACTGTAAAGGTCATTTTGGAGACGTTGCTTCCAATTTTGTGGGACTTTTACCCGACATTGAGATGAAATGACATCTCAAGCCCTGTCGCCCAATGAAACCTAATAGGGTTTACTAGCATGGACGGTCCGCCTCGCATCGCGGTTCCTGGACAGGCTTAGATCCTCTAATCGGTTTACCAGTACTAGTGTGCGGGCCAGATTCAGCTCTGCGTGGAAGCATCATGCAGCCCATATATTTCTTCAAGCCCCTATGGGCGGGGGCCGAATAATGAAAGCTGAAGCTACGCTCCAAAGAGTCTGAGAGCAAAGCGAAAACACTTGCATATGCATGGTAATCCAAGCCTTTGTAGGCCACAATGCTACATCACCGACTAGGATCAGCCTGCACATCGATGCAATGTGATCAGTCTTTACTGAACCCTTAAATCTTACGAAGTCACAAGTCTAAGTGAAACCCTTTGCCTTGCATACCGGTAGTGGGTGCGTATGTTCAGTGTTTGCAGGTCGTTGAGATACCAGCGAAGACACATCTTAGCGTACTCATTCATGCAATCCGATTAGAGTCTTCGCTGATCGCATGAGCCTGATGCAGACGATGGGATTTTCACAACATAATAAGCGAGTGGCTCATCAAGGTTGATCTAAGCACTTGCAGCCTGCGTTTCTCGCAGTCTAATCAGTATTCGGTGAGGGTATGAACCTTCCATTACCACAGGGCTATCCAGAGTGAGAGAAGCGAAACCCATTTGCCTTACAGAGTGCATGTTAATCCGAGTCTTTGGAAGTCGCACACATTTCATGCTAAGTTTTCTTTTTTTTCGTGCGCTAGCTCATATACGACCAGTACGATGTTGTAATGATAAACTCGGGAACGATCCGAAATGCTTGTTCTGGATGCATTTTTCGGCATTGTTCGAAGTATTAAAAATTCTGATTTCTGAAAAATTTGGGAGTTCGAATTAAATGAGAAGTTTTCAGCCACAAATTCGAAGTAATTTTGGGTGTTCGAACTGCTAGGGTGTTCCAATTAATTGGTCACCTACCGTATTTAACTTCACTACAACTGGTGTGTGGGAATGTGTGGCGGCGGTAAAACGTCTCCCTGCCCTACATCATAGTGTAGATTATATTTTCTTGTCCTTTGGGATCATTGATTCCATTCTGGAATTTGGAAAATATCTTAGGGTCACTGATGAGGCCTAATTGTCCGAAACTAGCTAGTCTGGCCCAGAAAACGTGCACACCATATTTTTCAGTTCTGTGGTGTATTCTTTGCTTCCAAAGAATAACCTTTTTATAGAACAGATTAAAGGGGATCACAATTCTATAGGCATGATTTTGTTATGGAAATACAACTTTAAGGACCCTATGGTTGCTACTCTGTTGGCATTGTCCAGCTGAAAAAGGGGTCTACTCTAAAAGGTGAAGAATTTGCTTCTCAAGGGGTCTACTCTAAAAGGGAAGAATTTGCTCCCCAGAAGCAAAGTCTTTCCTTTAAGAGTATACCCCTTAGACATATCCAAAGAGAAACTACTTTTGCAGGAGTAGCAGTCATTTTCGCAAATTTTACGTCTTGCAATGCCATTATGGAGTATGTCGATGGGGCCATGGAAACGAAAAACAACAGAACATAACTACTACTACTCACAAAGTGTGGCTGGCTGTGGTAGCTCAGTCGGATGCAGTCTGACTGGCGATAAGGAAGACTCGGGTTCGATACCTACTGGGGTCGGCAACATTCTTTTGTGGAGATTATGAAATCTTTTCTTTGGTCATTCTCTCCCTTCCGCTGATTCAGGAAGGGCAGGGGTCAGTTTTTGGCGACAGAATGTGCACTGAACTGGTAAACCGCTTACGGATAAGCCTGCTCAGGAAAAGCGTGGATAGGTACACTGACAGGCTCAAACATGACCCAAATCAGTGTTGACTGGGCCGTTAAAACAAATAAACAAAACTTGCAAAGTTTACTTAACACAGATAGGAACAGATTTATATATTCTGAACATCTTTCGGTACCCTGGTAGCTCTAATAATACGTACATGTATATGTAAATGTTGGAAAGACAGAGAACGTTATTTTTCCTCATTTATAAAGATCGCTGGGTGTAACGGGCCTCCGTGGCCTAGTGGATAAGAGTGCTGACTCTTAATCATTAGGTCTCTCAACGGTGTATGTTTGAGCATGGCTCAGGTCACATACTATATGATGAGAAGTTCTGCAACGGAAGGTCAGGAGGTTTTTCATCGGGTTCTCTAGTTTTTACTCGCCTCCGATTAACGATCGGCTTGATGTGAGTGAAATAATCTTGAAAGGATCGTAAAACCAAACATAAAAAAGATCGCTGGGTGTGTAAAAACATTTTCAAGTCTTTGCTACTAGAATTAACGTCAGTGCCAAGGTCGAAGGTTCTAACTCTTCCAAATATATAGAATATTTAGGGAGCGAAACAAAGTCATAACGTTGATGAGTCGCTGTTTATTGTTCTTGAGCCCAGCACAGATAGCAATAGTTTCTTTTTAAAAACTTCATGACTACTAAGTGACCTGCCACCAGTTACAGACTGAGTTGTTAAAAGACTTTTTGGCGCATTCGATTGGAGCTATTTTATCTGATAAGCCAAGAGTGGTGGTCTTTATTTCCACTCAATACTTGACGTTTTACTAATCACTTTTACAATTAAATTGTGATCCAGAAAGATACACAAAAGGATAGCAAATTTCAGGTTTTTGCGGAGGTGCCGCTCAAAGAAACTGCCGAGGTTTAAGATACAGTCTGATTCGCAGCACTTTGTCTGGGCAGGCTTAGATCTTCCTAGGCGGTTCAGCAATACTTCAAAGTTCGGTCGGTTTCAGCTCATGCAGTCCAATATATTACCCCAAGGTCTGATCGGCCCCCGTCCATCGGGGATTGAAGAAATAGATTGGGCTGCATGATGCTTCCACGCAGAGCTGATACCGGCCGCACATGAGTAGTGTTAAATCGCCTAGAAAGTCTAAGCCTGCCCATGAAAAGTGGCTCGAGTCGGACCGTTCATGCATTTCAACCATTTAGTTTCATTGGGTGACAGGGCTTGAGAAGGAGTTTTATCTGCCCGTTTTATCTCAGTACTGAGTAAAAGTCCCACAGCATTGGAAGCAATGTCTCAAAAAAGACTCATACAGTGTTAACAGGGACGTTAACAACAAATGCAATAGATAACCAAGGCCCTATAGAAGGCCCGATGACTTAGGAAAAATCTTTTCATATGCCCGTTTGAAAAAAAAAAAAAAACGTCGTATTAAGTTACGGGGTTGGTGTCCGTCCGTCCGTTCGTAAACTTTTTTTTCGTTGCCGTATAAATCCTACTATACAGTTTTCATCCGATCAAGCCTAAAATGTGTATGTAGTAAGGCTAAGATGTGAAGATATGCCACCAAATATTAATAGAGTTATGACCCTTTGAAAAATTCTGTTAACATTTTCGTTTGGTTAAGTTTTATGCTATACATGTGCAAACCATATGTAAGTTACATTTAGTTTATACTTGTCATGGCGTTAAACAATTTACCACAGAATACTCGTCACTACCTACCCTTCCTGATACCAAGGTCACAGACTTCGAAATTTTATATACACGTTTTGTATTTAAGTTTATTTTTTGTATTCAAAAAATGCATTAAGTGGGATAATGATATCAGCTGGCTCAAATCAGAATGTAGACTGACAAGACCAAACCTATTGGATGCTTTTTGAAAGCAGCCAACTTGTTAAACATATCCCTGTACAAGTGCTACCGCCATATGCACACATGCATAATTATGTTTCTTCTTGATTCTCTTGTTGTTTACCATGTAAACCTGAGAGTACAAATAAACTTGGAAACTTGGAAACAAAGGTGTGTCCTTAGGAGGCCTTCATGCGGACTGAACAAATTATTTGTCTAAATCGCGACGGAAGTAAGGGCGAGGATTGTGGCCACGTAAAATCGATTTAAGCCCCCCAGTGGAAATCTTCCACTGACCGTTCCAAGGCGGCTCTTCTGTGGCGATTTATTTATGTTGTTGTTTGTTACTTACTGTGTGTATCACTTGTGTCTTTTAATTTTGGATGGCCATATGGCCATTTTGTGGGAAAGTAACTGTCCATATGGCCTTCCTTTGTTTAGGTTTCCATTATGGTCTGGTCGCTTAATGTTTGTATTTCTTTCCCTTTGGTGTCTTTTGTGGATGGAGTAAGTTAATTGTATCAATTCCTGATCTTTGTTTTACTTCTACTTTTCAGTCATGTCTCAAAATATGTTTTCTGTTGAAACTGTGTGAATGTTTCTTTTTCTGTTTTGTTCTGCAAATATCAATCATATTTGTTCTTGAAAATAAGTACATTGTGAAAGCTCTTATAGTTACTGACGATCTACCTTTGATTGAGCCTTAATCTGTAAATCAATTGAAACTCGTGTGAGTTTGATTTTGTCCTATAGAATAAAGTTAACACAAGGACATATTAACTTTTGGTGTTAACAGAAGACAAAAATAATATTGACAAGACAAAACATACATTAATGGTTACTACCAATGGATATGAGGAAGGATGCTAAATGCTAAAATAAAGAAAACTTCGATAAAGATTTCTTTTATAAGGGTATTAGTTCACTTGTTTTCTGACAAACTTTTTTCACTTTGTCTTTTCATTCTGCGACGTTAAAGTACATACCTAGGAGGCACGTTCATGAACCTGAAGTAACCACTACAAAGGCATATAAGCAGTTTTTACCAGAAAATAAACGGTTGTTGTTTGATTTTGTGTTCACGGAGATGTTGCACTGATGAGTTAGGAGGCCTTCATGAGGACTGAACAAATTATTTGTCTAAATCGCGACAGAAGTAAGGGCGAGGATTGTGGCCACGTGAAATCGATTTAAGCCCCCAAGTGAAATTCTTTTCACTGCCCGTTCCAAGGCGTTTCTTCTGTCACGGTTTAGTTTTGTTATGACTTGCATTTACATGTGTGTGTTGCTTGTTTTGTTTTGTTTTGGATAGATCATCTGCCATTTTGTGGGAAAGTAACTGTCCTTTTGGCTTTTCGCTATTGATGTTTCCATTAGTGTCTGGTTGTTTCATGTTTGTGTTTCTTTCCGTTTTGTGTCTCTGGTGGGAGTTGTTGGTTAATTTTATCGATTCCTGATCATTGCCATCACATCAATTTACCAGAACATGAATAACGCACACATGAACTACTTGTCCACTTGAAATTCAATATTTCACCAGTCAGTCGTTAATTTAGGGGATAACTGTATTCAAAATTGTCATTTGGGGAGGTAAACCGGCGGTTTTACGGTCGGAAATTTCGATTTACGCCGACGCGTTAGCGAAGCCGTAAAACGTAATTTGCGACCGTAAACCCGACGATTTACCTCCCCAAATGACAATTTTGCAATACAGTTATCTCCATTCTAATGCACTTATTCGGTTGTTTTGATAAAAACTACTATTTTGCACAAAAACGACAAACGCTGTGAGCTGCGTTAAACCAAATTCCAGCCAATGAAAAGCGCCGTTACCTGATGACGCCGGGTTTCCGACAGTATATAGCAGTATATACTGTCGCAAATTTTGACGTCATCCAATCAAACGTAGCGTTACATACGGAAGTGCATTAGAATTCGGATTATATATTAATTGCGGTAAATAGAAGTGAGGGCACTGATAAGCCTAGAATAAAAACAAGTAGCATACTATTTGTTTATGGACCGAAATGCAACAGTTCTATGACTATTACGTCAAACAGAGGTCCAAATTTTCATGAAAACATTCGATTTTTTACGTTTTCTTAACTGATATAATCAAAGCGAAAACAGCAACCCAAATAACTTTTTGTTACCTTTTATGGAACAGGTGACATTTGACTCGCCAGTGAACGTAACTTGATTTATGACCATCACGAAAACACGCCTATATAATTTTGACCCCCCCCCCTTGAACCCCACTTTTATATAGTAAAACTGGGGTTTCCGCGGGTATACCTCATTTTTCTTATTTTTGCTCGAATATATAGATTGTGGGTACTTGTTAGAACCGCCTCGATTCTAACGAGTGCCCAAAATCTATATTTTGAGCAGAAATAAGAAAATCGAGGCGGTTCTAACGAGTGCCCACAATCTATATTTTCGAGCAGAAATAAGAAAAATATCACATTTTTTTCATCATGAAATTTTCATTTTTTTCGGCGATAAAGATGGCAATGTATTTGTATAGGCGTGTTTGCGTAATGCTAAGCATGTTTCGTTATTACTTGTCATTGCCTTCACTTTTATTTTTCAATACTAGAATTTGGATTTAACCATACTTGTTTGCTGATGGTACTGAAAAACACATTCGTTTTTTGGGTCGTTTGTTTACAATCGATCCTAATTTACTAAATGGCAAAATCCGAAATCATGCTGTTGTCCACGTGACCATTACTGATTTGGAAAAACCAATATTACTGTTATTAATAGCTAAAGTCTCGCTATTTCTATTGGTGTTACATGCTTTATTGAATCGTGGGCTGGGTTTGGCAAACACCGAATACCCAGTTCAGATCCCGCGGAATGCCGCGGAGTCTGCTCAGCCCGTTGCACAGGGACTACACTGTTTGCTTAAATAGTGGCATTTAAGGATTAAATGAAATAGTATAAGAATGCCAGGTTGCTCATGTAATGAAAGGAAAACAATAATAGTATCTTAATCTAGGCCACACTATCATATGACGACTTTCGGAATATTCCATTCATGAACCGTTAGATTGAGTCGATTGTACAAAAAGCAAACACAATTTTTTGCATATCTGTCAAGAACTTAAATTTGTTTAAGGGCAAAAATTAGCAGTCCACATCGGATAGACAGTACATTCCTTCTGATTCCGGGTCGGCACTGTTCGCCATATATATATACAGCAAGTTTTGAACATGATTCAGGCCGTACGCAGCCTCTGAAAAAGGGGAAGGGGTATTTTGCAGAGAGTGAAAAACTGCCTGGGTTTGAGAATTTTCCTAAAAGAAGGTGGGGTGCGTTTGCAACCCTCCCAACCCTGTGTGCAGGCCTGCATCAACAGGTAGAATGAACTATTTTTTAAAACATATCACTGAAGGGGCTCTGTTTCTGATCACTGTTATTCATAAGCTGGGATGCAGTGGGAGGAGAGAGAGTGTTAAACTATGACAAACATTGTAGGTTCCGATCAGAAGCCATCGATGGATCTACACTGTTGCAGCTGGATAAAATGCTATACATGAAATAATTTTTCGCATAGATTGTGTTGCATATGAGGTTAAGCATTATCAATGTAATATTGTAAACTCAGAAAGATGAATCTGTTGTGCTGGTTGAATATATATGTGTATACAGAAAGGAAATAATTAAACACATTAACAAGTGACAAGTGAATAATTTGGAAAACTTTGAATATTTTTTTTTCAGATAAAAATGTACTGGATACTTTTCTTTTAATGCAGCATTTTAACAAGTACCCACAGTGTACGTTATGAAGCTTGCTATTGTCCTCATGACTATCACTGACCATCTGACTGCCGCCAACCCTGAACAAAATCTAGTTTATAGCGTCGATAGTCGCCTCCCTAAGACGTCAAAGCGCCGCGTATTGATTGATTGATTTGAGGTGTAACGTCCCCGTCAACACTGTATAGGTCATTTTGGAGACGTTGGTTACAATTTTGTGGGACTTTTACCCGACATTGAGATGAAATTACATCTCAAGCCCTGTCGCCCAATGAAACCAATAGTGTTTATATGCATTGACAGTCCAACTCGCACAGCTTTGCCAGGGCAAGTTTAGATCATCAAGCGGTTTACCAGTAGTCGTGTGCGATCGGTTTCAGCTCTGCATCATGCAGCCCTTCTATTTATTCAAGCCCCGATGGGCGGGGCCGAAACGAGCGGCGCGTAAAAAGTAAATTCTGGACTGTGCTAATGTGCTTGGGCATTGACGAACAGTGTATATCAAACGCCACATAACTGTCTGATCAGGGCTACTGTGCTTGCTTAAACTTTAAGGGCTAAACGAACAGTTCGAATCTAGGTTCAGGACTATTTTTCCAACCTACACTCAGAGACAATCGACCCACCAGTACTGTCAATGCTTTGATTTTTTTATACATCTTGATCTTCACTGAATATTGATATACGCCTGTTGTTTGAACATCTTGCTAGTGTCACAATTTAAAACGGCCATGTTTAGGTTAAATTACTTTAATAAATTACTGCCTTTCATAAGCAGATGTTTCAATTTGGTTTCTTACACGTTGAATGGCTTGATGCTGTCGGTGCAGGTGTGTGCTTTCATGTCAGTACGTCATTAGCTCGCTTTACAAGAGTAAGGAGAGGGATCTATAGCTATGCCGTGGAATGGCCATAGCTCCCTCCCCTTACTCTTGTAAGGGGAGGGAGCTATGACCATACCACGGCGTCTTTCGTCGGCGTCGATGGTATCCGCATCAGGTTAACGTCTACCGGTAAGCTCTAAAAGTTTACCGGCAAGTCAATTATTTCCTCTTTATTACCCACATTTGTTTCCTTGGTTGAAGTGTACCTGCATGCTCTGTGGTGCAGTTAATACGGTTGTGGACTCTGAACCAGACAGTACATTGACCTAGAGAGACTCGAGTTCAGATCACGGTTGAGAATGTTTTTCTTCTTTTTTCCTTTGTTTTTTTTTTCTTCATGAATAGCTATTAACTGTTATAAAATTTCATGCAAGTCAAAACAAATTGCGCTTCTAATATGCTAATGCTTAAAACAGGATTTCTTTTTCATTCGTTTTCATGGGTATTTTTTGGTTCTCTTTCAAATGCAACTGTGTGTTTGGAGCTCTTTTACCACAGAAAATCATCGTTTTTTTTTTTTTGACAAAAACTTCAAGATTGAAATTTTATTTTTTTAAACAAAAACACTTAAAACGAGACTTCTTGTTCTGTAGTTCAGAGGGAAACTCTCTGATTCTCTTTCAATTGCGACAGGCAGTCTGATGAGTTCTTTTACAAAAGAAAATTTCATTTTTGGGTAAACACTGCATAACATAAATTTTATTTTTGATAACTTATCCGTATTCATCTAAGGCCCAATAGGAGAGCTATCTTGTCTTCTGGCAAAATAGAAGTGAAGCTCACTGAGCCGAATGCTCCTCGGTGACCTTATAGTATCTCAAGGATTAGTTGTCTGTCGCCTATTGTCTGTTGCCCACCATCTGTTGTCTGTCTTTCCATTACGAAAACTCGCATATACAAATATATTATACACTTTACCGCTGAAAAACGAGGATTTTAAGAGGAAAAAATGTAATATTTTTCTTATTTCTGCTCAAAATATAGATTATGGATACTCGTTGAACCGCCTCATCGAGGCGGTTCTAACGAGTACCCACAATATATATTTTAGAGCAGAAATAAGAAAAATAAGGTTTACCCCTGTAAACCCCAGTTTTATTATATAAAAGTTGGGTTCCAGGGGGTCAAAATTATATGGACGTGTTTTCATGATGCAATATTTTCAAACCTCTTCTCCATGGTAACCACTTCGCAAGCTGGAGTCATATTCAATATGAGCCAGCGCACGACAAAACCTACAATAAGACATGTGCGCACATCGAAGACTCAGATCAGCCTGCGCACCCATATAGTCTAAGCAGAGACTTCTCTCGCTGCATGAAGGAGCATTGGGCCCTTAGCTATCCTTAGAGCGCCCAACGAAGACTCTGATCAGACTGCGCGGATGTAGGTTTTGTCGTGCGCTGGCTCATATATCTTTTCATGTGGAGCAGCCATGGGATGGGGGCGCGATAGTTTGTTCTGGAATCTACGTCACATGACCAAGATGGTCGTCATGTCCATATAAGGTAAAAATCCTTCATAGCTCTTCTTCTCCGTAACCAATTGGCAGATTGTCATGAAACGTACTATGCAGCGTAAGGGACACATGACAATCACAGTTTGTTCAAATGCTTACCACTGGGTGACCCTGATCTATTTCACGCCTTTGTCAACTTTAGTCACATAGGCTTTCATGACGGTTTCAGCCTAAAGGCTTGCCTTCACTTCTATTTTGCTTATGTAAAGGCGGTTAGTACCTGATGCTCTGTTTCTGGTTGGGCCAATTCGAGTCTAACTGTTGGTTTTCTTTTGCTCCAGCATTTCAGTGGTTTCTTGCTGTCGAGTCCTCATCCAAGTTTCATCTCTGAGGTTGTGTGATTTTTGTGTTCTCGGCGATGTGGCACCGACGAGCTAGGAAGCCTTTATGTGGACTAAACAAATTTTTTGCATAAATCGCGCTGTAATCAAGGCAAGAAATGCGACCGCGTAATATCGATTTAGGCCCACCAGTGAAATTCCCTTCACTGACCGTTCTAAAGCGGTTCTTCTGTCGCGGTTTACTTTGTTAGAATTTGTCATTGAGTGTGTGTATCGCTTATATTTTTTTGTTTTGGACAGCAAATTGGCCATTTTGTGGGGGAAATTAACTGTCCTCTTGGCTTTCCGCTATTGATTTTTTTTTCAATTAGGCTTCGGTTATTTAATGTATCTGTTTCTTTCCTTTTTGTGCCTCTGATTGGAGGTGTGGGTTAAATATATCGATACCTGATCATTGCCTTCATTCCTTGTTGTATGGGTAAAGGCAAACTCATGTATTTTCAGACACAAATGCTTGTAATGTGAAAATTATAAGATGCCGTGAGCAAAATAAGTATACTAAATGGGATTACATGGGTAATCAAGTTCAAGGTCATTCAGATATGAAACTAACAACTTGTTTTTCGCAGAACACACTTTGTTAATTGCTTCCATATTTCATATGAAAGCTAAAAGGCATTTATTCTTGATTATTGAGGACCATCATTTCATTACTTTATATTAAGTAACCCTCAGTGCTGACTGAAGAGAAGTCCTCTGTCTTCGACAGGTAAGGGGCGTCCTTGGGGAAAATCAATAGATTACTAACTGTTGAATAAAGTATACATTGTTGATTTGCCCCTTAAGTGCCTCAGTCAGGGGATTCAACAAGAGCTACTAATCACCCTATTAAGGGCCATCTTTGAACTTCTATAGACAGAATATCATAAGGGGCAATAAAACAGTTTATCATATGACGTCGTTGATAAGCAGTGGATAATGTCGTGTATTCTAACACAGCGCGCCTATATAGGCAATGGAAAATAACTGTGTTTTATTCTGCAACAAATCTCAGCTCGGAAGAGCGTGACGAGTGACGTCATTAAAATTCCCAATTTATGACGTCACTAGTCGATTTCCTTGACGTTAGACGGTGTAACGTCATTTTCTCGCATCGAAAACGTAAGAAAAGGATATAAATGCATGTGTTTCAGTCGATAATTTTAGCGGGATTTCTTCTTACAATGGCGAAAGGTTGTGAGATTTTGAAGGAAACAACAACATTATTGCCGATTTTCAGCGTGTTAGAATCGAAATAGATCAGCTCTTGTCTGTGATTTGTTGAGTAATAAATCACAGTTTGTCGGTCAGTTGTAAGCAGACAAATCACGCGCGCTACGCGCTTGTGATTTGTCTACTTTACAACTGACCTCCAAACTGTGATTTATTACTCAACAAATCACAGCTAGAGCTGATCTATTTCTTAAATAAAAATCCTATGACCACACGTGTAATAACACTTTGGCGGGATTAAGTAACGTCATGACGACGTCCATGTCAACAATGTATTTTTGTGGAAAAAATATCAATTTCAAAGGCGATAAAATCCAATTTAAAGTGGTCATATGATCAACAGAATCTCACACTCATGGTCATTTCATATGAAATTTATGAAACTCGCCAAAGGCTCGTTTCATAAATATCATATGAAATGACCACTCGTGTATGATCCTCTATTATGAACACATGATGTAGGCTACTGCTACAAGAATAAATGTCTTTAATGGAACAAGAAATGAAAATTATGAGTTGGGACACATGACGAATATGGCCCGTCATACCCATATAAAGTTAAAACCACTGACCTTGGCTTTTTGGGGCAGAAGTCAGCTTTAGCCTGTTTTATACGGGGAAAGTTTTAGAAAATTTGGCGGCATGTGAGCTGAATGACTAAACGAATCTGCGTAAGTATTTGATGCCAATGTTTTAGCCCCGCCAAGCTAATTTGGGTCTTCGAGCATTCCGTCATGACAAATTTCAACTGCGCATGCCCAGCCATTCAGAGGGGCCAGGGATATGGATTTCTGTCTGAAGGTTCCTCTTGATTCACTGCTTGTATGAGCGAGCAGCGAAGGTTCTGGCGAGACTGCGCGGATGCGCAGGCTCGCCTGAACCTTCGCTGCTCGCATAGGCGATAAGTACCAAAATCGCTTGACGCGGCCCGTTTGATCTTGTCCGCAGGAATTTCAGATATGAAAATTAAAAATATACTTTTCTAAGAAGGCACCGCTATTGAAGTTTCCATTAGGGTCTACTTGTTTCATGTTTGTGTTTCTCTCCCTTTGGTGTCTCTGATTCGAGCTGTGGATTAATTGTATCGGTTCCTGATCATTTCTATTTTGACAACTAAACGTGTTGATGGAATCCTTTGATTGCACCTAATAATTTATGCTTCCCGCAAAGGTAAATCAATTTACAAACATCTCTCTTTTTCACTGGATGCGTCTCCTTTTATCATAAAGAACAATGGTATATATGCATTCAATGTATTTACAGAACCTTTAAATCTAACTTCTGGAATGCAATGGTGTTTATACTTTAAAGTATACATTGACTCGCGCGATGTCACATGATCAGTAAGGTGCGCCAACATTAACCATTACTCTCTCCAATATGACTGAACGATGGCGATATTATCAGTTGCCCCCAATATTTATTGCATTGTAACGCACTGACCTGATAAAAATATACTATCTCAGGACAAGAGAGCTTTATCACGTCAACATAGACATTGCACTTTTACGAATGAACCGGACTACTGGAAAAATGGCAAAAATGTTATTTTTACTGGTAAAATGTAAAAATTACCTGGAAAAAATATCATAGGAAAATATGGTCAGCTGATACTAAATATATCGACCGCCAGAATGCTCGGATGCACTGAGGATCATCAATAACTGGTCGTAAATTGTTAATTTAAGACTGTAGAAGGGGATAAACTGATAAATAGAATACCAGATACGTGTCATTTGATATCAAGTTTGTTAGGCTCGGCTTCGGGAACGCATTCAAGGTTCATGTACCTGGCTTGTGACATTCAGACATTATGTTTTCCTCTTTATTTGTGCGCCGATTGATCGGCGTTCAGACTCATTGATGGCTTTTGCTAAGAACTATATATTTGTTGGTTTGAACCGGAACTTTTATGTCTGTTACTTGTTCCAACGGGGTTCAACTGTTGGTTTTTGTTTTGTTACAGTTGTTACATGTGGGTTTACGGCGTCCCGCAAACCCCCATGCTGACAAGACAACCGAGCGTGATCTCTGACAGGTGTACGGGCAGCTGTGGGGTAAGGCACAAGAAAGATATCAAATGAATGACATGAATTGTTTACAGTATCTATATCCATCACTACTAACACAAAACATCACAATTAGTTGCTTCTGTAGCCTACTCACGACGTCCGCCCCGAAGGCAAAACAATGTTCTGTGCTCGGAACGGGTGACGTGAATGCCTACAGAAGCAAACAACAAAAACAACAACAAAATAAAAAAAAAAGAAACAACACAAGACGCGACTGGCCAGTTTATAACTTAGGGTGAACCCTCCTCTCGCGCACTGGCGTGAACTAGTTTGTCGACTTTGTTGTCGACCACAGGTTGATATGTATCATTTACCGATCGCGCACTGGTGTGAACTTGAAGTCCCGGTAACTTCTTCGTTTGATTCGCCTGAATCGCCTGCAGGTTACGACCTGTTTAGAATGGTCTCAGGTTGACCTGTTTATATTTGCTATGACGTCTGTTATTGGGTTTGTCCGCCCTTGCTGGACTCTAACCGACAGCGTCGTACCAGTACCTGCTGCTATCTTGCAGGGAGCAGCAGGTCACCACACATTGTTGTGCCTGCAAATTACGATAATTGGACTAAGATACAGTTCACAAAACATACATGCTATATCATGATCCCCCTCCCGGAGAAGTAAGAATATGTTCATGCATATACCGTTATTGCGCATGCGCCGACCAGACACACAGGCTGATTAGTGCATGCGACAAATAACTGCACAGCAGTACTCAACTTGACTGTGCATCAAATTATCAGCACCCAGCGCTTGACACAAGAATACACAAAGTCTATGTTTCCTTACTGAGCACTACAGAAATCAGTTAATGTTCACTACTACTGAGCATAATACTCATCAAATTCGTGCTTACTACATTAGCACAAGTAAGAGGCAATTGAACAGACCACGCCTTTGCGCTACCTGGTCAGTCGCCAATTACAGGAAACATAACAAACTCTATTTCATATCCTTCTCCGCGACACGTCTCACAAATATAGCTATTCACAAATTCATTACATTAACAACAGATAGAAACTACAAACAGAAAGATTTTCATCTATTCTCCACAACATTTGTTAGTGCCTCATAAGGGCCAACACTGTTTGCGGTAAATTCTCTCTGTATTTGGTAGGCACCACGTCATAACCGTCCTCGTGACGCTGATGACGCAGCTGACGTCATCCACGCCGCTCAGGCCGTTACGACGTGTGGCGACCAAATACTCCCACTTATCATCATCACGTTGTTTATATGTACATACATGCACAAACTGAGTTATCAGACAAAAACGGCATCATTACAAAATGAACTCATAATTCTTCTTGAACAAAATTATTTCTACTCAACATGAAAACGCTTGTAAAATCAAATTCATCATGGTTCATCATCCCGGATAACCCGACAGGCTCTTGTAAGAGTTTGCCCTGATGATGAAGATATGGTTAAGTAGAAGTAAAACAAAGATCAGGAATCGATACAATTAACTTACTCCACCCATCAAAGACACCAAAGGGAAAGAAACACAAACATTAAGCGACCAGACCATAATGGAAACCTTAACAAAGGAAGGCCATAAGGACAGTTACTTTCCCACAAAATGGACATATGGCCATCCAAAATAAAAAGACAAGTGATACACACAGTAAGTAACAAACAACACCATAAATAAACCGCCACAGAAGAACCGCCTTGGAACGGTCATTTCCACTGGGGGGCTTAAATCGATTTTACGTGGCCACAATCCTCGCCCTTACTTCCGTCGCGATTTAGACAAATAATTTGTTCAGTCCGCATGAAGGTCTCCTAACTCATCAGTGCAACATCTCCGTGAACACTAAAAATCAAAGAACCACAGAGGTGAGACAACGGCGAGGACTCGACAGCAAGAAACCACTGTCTTAAGTTTACGTCCCCTCTACACCTAATATCACATAGAGACGGGACCACGGTTTTCTAACCACAACTAGTCAAAAGTCCTGGATCAAACAAGTGACCCGGCGTTTATTAATTATATTCTACAAAAGGGGTCTAAAAGCCTAAATGAATCTAGAATAAGCGGGTGTCCAAACTTTACATCTCACCAACATCTAGGGTCAGAATGAGACAGGACCTCGCTTAAAAAGACTCATTCTACTTCTGGAGAAGCCTGTGATCGTTCCTGCGACCTCTTGCTGGCAAAGCTAGTAGCCTAATCACTACATCACAGAGGCTTCAAAAGTGAATTCACAATAGGCTTCAGAAAGTTGGGGTATACTAGAAGTAAACCCCTCCAAAACCTACAAGCATGTTCATACAAAAATAATACTAAATATAGATTTAACATACCTTTTAATATACTTTCACTGTCCCGTCACAATGTTGTGTGGATTCGTTTCAACTTGACATGCTGTTGAATAGTGTTCGTTTTTCAGGGTTTTTATATCTATGAATACTACCGGAAAATCATGCATACTCAAATTAGCTCGCTAAAATCGTGGCGAGGTGAAGATACCGTCCACAATTAAAGCCAGATAGCAAAAATCGAGTAGCTAATGGATTTGCGTTCAAATAGTATATTTCCCATAGGAAAAAAATGATGAAACGCCCCTATAAATCAATGGCATGACTCCTGTCAAAACGAACACCCACACAACACGTGACGGGAACGAAAATCATATATGGCACAATTTGGTTTGGCGGTTGGCGATTTTTAGGCAAATGTTATAGAACTCAGCCTTATAGCGGCCCCCTGTATTGTAAAAACAGACCTCCACAAACCACTCATGCATACATCGTATGATATGTGCATGACTTGTGCATGGAACAGCACATTTTGCCTACCATACTTCACCTAAAATATTTCACTCGCACCGCCTTACCATATACCTACTAAAATAATTTAGATGTGCATAAGCACCAGAGAGGTTTCCTATTCCATCTCGTAACAACAGTGTTCCTGTGACGTTGTGTTCAGCACCGGATTGCTCAGTGCGTTTTACTGTCGAGTCCTCATCAACGTGTCAATTTGGCTATAATTGTGATTTCTTTGCTTACCGAGTTGATTCATTGATAAGTTGGACCGCAGTGTAAGTGATGGTGAGGGTTGGGATTCCGTTAAGTTAACTTAAACCCACCAGGACTATTTACTGACGGTTCCAAGTCGGTGCTTTTGCTGTGGTTCCTTCATGTTTTGTGTTGCTAGTTCTGATTCTTTCCCTAATCATATATGTTGTTAGGCTGATGGTTGTGATTCTTACCCGTTTTTGGTTGTTCATTTTTTGTTACGTTTGTCCTTCCAGTTTGATGTTTACCTTGTTGGTGGTTCTGGTTCTTGCCCCCGTTATGTATATTGGTTTTTGGTTAGGTTTGGATATTCTGAATCAGCAACTCTTTGAGAAAGAGCTGCTGGCTCGGTTACCTGTTGTCCGTTTTGTTTACTATCGTCACTCCATATTTTGACTTCTTTCCCTAGTGATATTGTCGGAAGAATTTGGGATCTGATTGTATCAGTTCCTGGTCGTTTCGCTTTTTATAATTATATGAAAGTTAGTATTCATTTTTAATAATAACAATAACAACTGGATAAAATGTAGCTGAGCTGTACGTCAAGATAGCTACAAAAAGTTTACCAAGCTATGCATCAACCAGGGTTGAGATTCCAACAACTATCTGACACAACAGTGAGGACTCGACAATTTTTGACTAAAACAGATTAAAACATAAGGAAAATGAATGGGTGCAGTTTCACTTTTGAGTTTTGCGAATTTGGCAAACTGTCTCTGATGGGAGCTGTGGGTTAATATATTGATTCCCGATCATTGCCTTCACTTCTATTTTGGATATCAGGGCTGTTTTGTTTGTGCGATGTGGTGGCTGTAAAATATCTCCCCGTACATGCATTTAATGTTATCATTTTCCACTCCTCAGGGGTTGCTTTTAAAATTGCTTTTAAACCAATTCCTTAATTTGACATACTTTAGATGGTCTCTGGCGGGAGCTGTGTGTTAATTGTATCGATTCCTGATCATTGCCTTCACTTCTATTTTTCTACTTATTTCCTTTTCACTTGTGTGTTTTATCTCTAGGAGTTGCAGAATATCAAAATAGAAAGATGTCCTTAAGAAAAAAAAATAACAACAACAACAAACAAACAACAACAAAAAAACAACAACAAAAAACGTCTGTTACAAGCTAAATATCCAAGTGAAGGCAATGATCAGGAACAGACACAGTCAACCCACACCTCCCATTATTGACACCAAAGGGAAGGAAATACACAAACATGAAGTAATTAGACCCTTATGGAAACATCACTAACGTAAAGCCAAAAGATCAGCTACTTTCTCACAAAATGGCCAGTTGGCTATCCAAAACAAAAATATATTTACGATACACACATTCAAAGACGCACTTTAACAAAAATAAACGACAGAAGAGCCACCTTGGAGCAGTCATTGAAAGGTATTTCTCTGGTTGATGGTGGTGGGGTGTTTAAATCGATTTTACGCGGCCGCAATCATCGTTCTTAATTCCGTCGCGGTTTAGACAAAAATTGTTGAGTCCGCATGAAGGCTTCCTAACTCATCAGTGCTACATCTGCGAGACTTTAAACATCAAACAATCATATGAATGACACAACAGTGAGAAATCGACAGCATGAAATAACGGAAATGATGGAGCAAAAGAAAACCAAGTTAGACTCAAATGGACCCGACCAGAGACTAGAAGACACTACAAGACCAAGGCGACCATCCTAGTGACTTACAGTCAATATTGTTCTCTAACATTTGGCATATATACATGAAATCGCAACTGTTCTCTGTAAAAATGAGTGTATGCTGGGTATTACTGCATGGACTTGTTTACTTGTTGATGATATTTTAATTCATATACTGGAGTTTTTTGTTTTTTACTTGCAGTTCTACTTGAACTACATGATGCAGTTAGAACTGGTTAACCTTCCAAGTTCGGATTTAGCCAGTGCAAGACACGTGATGCCAATTCCATTTGACCAGCTTGCAAACTATATAAATTCTACCGATGTCTGTAACAACCTGTTCCCGTATCAAAAAATGGTGGTGGACTGTGTCCCATACAGGCCGATTTTATCCAATATCCCTATCATGAAACGTATAAGCGACGAGCGTACGGAAGCCTTCTCAGATGTACGTACTGAAAACAACAGAGTTCATGGACTTTTGTCTTTTGGGACATTCTTTAGGGCTGAAAGTGTACCATATGTGTACTGTATTGAATTGTATGGAACAGATACCAACAGCGCCAGGAGTCATATTGTTAGACATCTATTGGCATTGAACAAAAAGGCAACTGGACGTGTTCTTTTCATGATAGTTCTGCAAGAAAATTATCCCATGAAGGCCATCAATGATATTTGTTTCGAATTTGGAATGAAACGGATAAACTGTCCTGGTACAGAATATCCTCAACTGAACTACACAAAACAATATTGTTTTGAAGGAAATATATAACAAAGTCTTATTTGCAAGTGAAAAGATATCCATTTCGGGCGAATCTAATGGGAAAGCAGAGTATTGCTATTGTAAATAACTTCACGCAAAATAGACATGGTGTACCAAAGTAAGATTAAATTAACAGAAGCTTTTATAGAAGCTATAGTTCAAAATTAGAGATTTAGTTAAGTGAGACGAATTCTATATAATTAAGGCCAAGATATCTATTAATGAAAACCAAGACATACGTTTTATAGGCCACATTAGCCAATTAGGCATTATCAACAATCCTCGTATTGAATTTGTAGACTAGCAATTTGTTCGGAGACCCCAACAGGCAATAAACGTTCTTCATTTTTGCATCCAATATAGGTCTTTTGTGACTGGCTAGAACTTGAGTTTTGTCTATCAGGAATTCAGCAGAAGTGTTAAATCAACTGGAAGCTTGAGGTTTTCATGCATCTGTTAGGTCATAATATAATGTCTCTACACTTTAAAAAATGCACCTTTAAACGACTGTATCGAATCTATTTATAGCACAAGAAAAGTATAACATGCTTTAATATAGCTTATTGTAACTGGCAGTATCTTGAATGATGTTTGATTTAAAATATTAAGAACACTGTTGTTTTTATTTATTTAGTTTATATAGAGGAGATCTTACATGAGTGTTCATGTATTATTGAATTTCATTTTATCCCTTTTCCTCAACGTGTTTAATAAATTCAATAATACATAAGCACGAATGCAAGATTCTATTTATCATATGACATTTAAAACGCATTTTATTCACAATTGTTTACAAAAATGTCAATATTCCGCCATTAGTAAACGCGACGTCGTTAAGGACGTCGTAGATGTAACGTTACGGGACGTATCTAGCTAATTTGCATATTTAATCCACTAGTGGATTATCGAAAATAATACATGGCGTAATTACACTCTCAGACGCGACGTCATATGATAAACTAATTTATTTTAGTTTGACTGCGATGAAAGCTTCAAGCTTATTGAATCGCTGTCGAACACTCATTCAGGGTGTTTTCATACGCGCGCGAGATAGAGGCAGCGGCGTTTACACCACTGCTACCCATTTACACCTGGATGGAGTGGAGCAGTGGCATAACGTGTCTTGCCAAAGGATACACCTCGATACCGGTGGCCATATTTGAACACACAACCTCTCGATCATACGTCGAACGCGTTAAACACTGCGCTATCGAAAACACGCCTATTCAAATGTATTGAAAATTTCAACCAAAAAAGTTTTTTTTTTCAGATAAAAATTCTGATATTTTACATATTTCTGAACAAAACATAGATTGTTGGTACGCGTTTGATTAACCTGGGCGAGGCGGTTCTAACGAGTACCCACCATCTATTTTAACTGAAATAAGAAAAACAGTGTATACCCCTGTAAAACCAAAACTCAGTTTTACTGTATAAAAGTGGGGTTAAAGTGGGTCAAAATAACGTAGGCATGTTTGCGTGATGTGAGGCATTTATGAGAAGAAATGACTTTGCAAACTTTGACAAGGGAAGCAACTCCTTCTTTACATCATGTGAACAAGTCCGTGAAAAGAACACCCACCTAAAACCCAGTTTATATAGAGAAAACTGGAGTTTAAGGAGGTATAGATTATTTTTATTATTTCTGCTCCAATAAGGCGGTTCTAACGAGCACCCATACCCTATGTTTGGAGTACAATTAAGAAACATATCACAAATTTTCATCGTAAAAGTAGCCATTTTGGAGATGTGAAAAAATGCACTATGTCACACGGTGTGTTATCGAAATGACCGGAAAGCTGAACCTGTGCATGAAGTGCTCATGGCGAGCTATTGTGGTAGGTCAATGTCCTCCGTCCATCTTGCGTTGTCCGCCGTGCCTCGCGCAGCGTTAACAAATTGTTTAAATGTCAACTCCTCCTAAACCACTGGGATAATTTGATTCAATCTTCAAAGGAATGTTGCCTGATTGGTTCGCTGCCCAAATAGCTAAACTTGTTTTTCTGCAATGAACAAGATGGCCATCGGACCTAAAATAGGAATATTTTAATCAACAATGCCTCCTTTACACTTGGGGCTAATCTCAGACAACCTTCAAAGGTATTTCGTTTGGAGGACCTCCGCTCCGATAAAGAAATTGGCAGCAAGATTTAAAATAGAAAAAAAAACGTTAACCAATTTCATGAAATGCCACCCCCCCACCCCCCAAGTCACAAAGTAATTTTGATTCAAACAGGATTGTTGTCTAGGGCAATCTCTACTTAAATAACTTAAATTGTTATGCTACGATGAGGAAGATCACACCACAGCTAAAAAAAGAAAAACTATTTTATTGAAAACTCCTCCTTTACCATTGGGCCCATTTCAAACAACATTTGTGACCCCCTACTTACATAGCTAAAACGGTTTCGCTCCGACGAACTATATGGCAGCAAGATATAAATATAGAAAACAATAACGGATTTCATGAAATGCCAACCCCTCCTAAATCAGAATCAGAATTGTTACTGGTAATACGTCAAATGACGGTCATAACCAGGAATCATTGGGCTAATTTAATTCAACTTTCACAGGATTGTTGTGTAGGTGGATCCCTACAAAATTAGCTAAATCGTTTTACTACTATCAACAAAAATTTTCCAGAGCTTAAAACAGAACTATCCTTAATTGACAACTCCTTTTCCATTTGGGTCCATTTTAAACAAACTTCAAATGGGTGGACCTATACCAAAATGAAATACGTTATCAGATTGCATCCTTCTAAATTTTTGAGTGCAAATCTTTGTGCCAATTTGATTCACACTTCACCGGATTGTTGTCGAGGAAGGTCCCACCAAAATAGCAAAACGCATTCTGCTGCGATGATCCAGACGGCCGCCAAAACTTAATATAGAAAATATATTTAAACGACAATTACTAATATTCCCCTGGTCATACTTCGGAGTCTAACTGCTGGTTTCCATTTGCTCCAGCATTTCAGTGATTTCTTGCTGTCAAGTCCTGACCACTATTTTATCTCTGTGGCTGTTTAATTTCTGTGTTCAAGGAGATCTTGCAATGATGATTAAGGAGGCCTTCGTGCAGACTGAATAACTTGTTTGTTAAAATCGCGACGAAAGAAAGGGCGAGCATTGCGGCCGCTTAAATTGATTTTAGTCCGCCATCGATTCAAAATTCAATGTTGGACTTAAATTTCTTCTGCAACAAGATCTATCAGAACCCGAATTTAATGATGACTTGCAATGACTTCAGCACCCAATTTCGTAAAATCATTCTTAAATATAAAATGATTTGGTACAACATAAATGTTATATGACAGACTACATGCATGGTAGTTAACGCAATCACGGTTGACAACTTTGCTTCCCCCTCTTATTGCATGCCGGTGAGTAAGGTCTCAGATACTATTATGGTTTCAGCGCAAAGGCCTCTACTTCTATTTCACTGAGAATTAGAGGGAATTTAATTTATGTAATGTTGGTTGGTGCCTAATGCTGTGTCTCTGATCGGGCACATCGGAGTCTAACTGCTGTTTTTTTTGCACCAGCATTTCAGTTGTTTTCTTGCTGTTGAGTCCACACAGTTGTTTCATCTCTGTGGTTGTTTGATTTTTGTGTTCTCTGATATGTTGCACTAATGAGTTAGGGGGCCTTCATGCGGAATGAAAACTTATTTGTCCAAACTACGACGGAAGTAAGGGCGAGGATTTTAGCCCCCAGTGGAATTCGTTTTACTAACCGTACCAAGGCGGTTATTCTGTCGGGAATTATTTTTGTTGTGGTAATCTTTGAGTGTGTGTGTGTGTCGCTTGAAATGTTTTGTTTTGGATAGTTAATGGCCATTTTGTGGGAAAGTAACTCTACTTTTGACTTTCCAGTATTGATGTTTCTATTAGGGTCTAGTCGTTTCATGTTTGTGTTTCTTTATTTTGGTGTGTCTGATGGAAACTGTGGGTTATTTGTATCGATTCCTGATCATTGCCTTCTCTTCTCTTTTTTCATTGAAATGTCGCTTAGGTAACCGTCAATCAAACCAGAAAATGGTTCTGTTCTTATGAACTAAATGGCCGACAGAGCTGAAATAGAAAAAAAGATATTTAAACAACAACAACTCATACACCTTCAGGTCAATTTCATCCAAACTCTGGGTTTCCGCTTTTGATATTTCCATTAGGGTCTAGTTGGTTCATGTTTGTGTTTCTTTCCCTTTGGTGTCTCTGAAGGGAGCTGTAGTCGAATTGTATAAATTCCTGATCATTGCATCGACGTCTGTTTTCCATAAGAATGTTGCTTAGATGATTCGCTTCCTAAACAGCAAAACTGATCTCGCTCCAATGAGCAAAATGGTTGTCAGGGCTAAAATAAAAATGTCAACAACTAGGTTTATCATATGACATCGCGTCTGAGAGTGTAATAACGCCATGTATTATTTTCGATAATCCACTAGTGGATTAAATATGCAAATTAGCTAGGTATGTCCCGTAACGTTACATGTACGACGTCCTAACGACGTCGCGTTTACTAATGGCGCAAAAATGACATTTTTGTAAACAACCGTCAATAAAATGCGTTTTAAATGTCATATGATAAATAGAATCTTGCATTCGTGTTCATGTATTATTGAATTTATTAAACGAGTTGAGAATAAGTGATAAAATGCGAGGCTTTGTCCATGTATTATTGAATTTATTAAACTCGTTGAGGAAAAGGGATAAAATGGTCGGCATAGCCTCGCATTTTATCACTTTTCCTCAATTCGTTTAATAAATTCAATAATACATGAACACTAATGTTAGATCCTCTATTTAAATTGGAAGTGCTCCTTAACCCTTGAGCCAATTGGGTTCAAGCGACACTGGAATTTTCGCCATGTGTCTCTCGACCAAAATATCAAAAATCTTTCCGCTCTGATGGACAAGATGGCCACAGGAGCTAAACATTAAACAATCGTTAAATGACAACTCCTTCCCTACCCCTGGGCAAATTTTGATCAAACTTCATGCTCAGTAGACTACTAAATTAGCTAAAACGGTTTCACAATGATAAAAGAATGGCAGCACAAGATAAAAAAAATAGAAAAAAGTTTCAAAGACAACTTCTCTTCACAACTTGTCCAATTTCATTCAAACTTTACAGGTATCTTGCTTAGGTGACCATGTAAAAGCCTAGAATGGTTTTGCTTTGATGAACAAGATGGTCACCAGAGCTTTAACTAGAAAATATCGTTTAACATATCACTTTTCCTATACCATCAGTCCAATTTTATTCAAACTTTGAAGGTTGCACAGTAACCCTCTACAAAATAGCTAAAAAGATTTCGCCCCGATGAACAAGATAACCGCCAGTGCTACAAATAGAAACGCCTTTAAAATGCAATTCTTCCTACACCTACACATGTGGCCAAAATAAACGTCACCGGAATGTTGCTTAAGTGACCCTTTAACAAAACAACTTAAGTTGTTCCGTTCCAATGGACAAGATGCCTACAAGAGCTAAAAATAGAAAACCTTGAAATGCTAATTTTCCTATGCTTTGTTCCAGATTAGTTTAAGCTTCATATGATTGTTGCTAAGGAGAACCTCTTAAAGTATCTAAACGGTCCCGATCCAAATGAAAACATGGTTGACGGAGCTAAAAGTAGAAAATACTTTTGAACGACAACTAGTCTTATCATAGTCCTTCAAACTAACTAAAACGATCATATATAACTCCTCCGATACCTTTGATCCAGCTTTATTCAAATTTCATAGGGATGTTGCCTGTGTGACCCGATACAGAAAAGGCGAAGAGTTCAACGATGGCTGCCAGAGCTTGAAATAGAAATATCTACGGGTGAGAATATTTAGACAACTTTAAACACATTCGGTTCAATTTCATTCAAACTTAAGGCGACCATCTACGATTTTTTTTTCTCCGATGAAGAAGATGGCAGGCTTGATTGTAAAAATATCTATAAATGTCAACCTCTCTTTAACTGTTAAGCCAGTTTCATTCAAACTGCACAGGCGGAACAGTAATGCCCAGGCTTGGGGTAATCATAATCTGTAATCGTAATCAGCTGTAATCGATTACATATTTTTAAGTAATCTGATGTAATCAGTAATCAGACATTTTTCTGAATCAATTACTTCCATATTTTGACCTGTAATCATGATTATTTTCTGATTACAATTTGATTACATTTCTGTTAATATACATGTATAAATTGTGAATTTGTGCAAAAATATAAGGATTTTTGATATCACACCAATTCTTTACATACTATTGCTAGCATGTATACTCATCATAATAACAGTAATTCCTAATAAACTGCAATTAAACATTTCAAACTGTTACCTTTCATAAAAGTTAATGGAAGTGCTGAATGTTTTTCAAATAAGTTTATAAAGACTGCACAGGTGCAAATAAAGTTGATTATATACATGTAGTTGTATCCCTTTAAAGTGTGTAAGGTATGGGTAGAACAGAGAATTGGGTAAAGCTCTGCAGTTCAATCATAGTATTTTTATCATCTTACCATAATTATCCTGAGGTATTGGACAGACAGGCCTGGTCAAACAGTGCATACTCAGATAAGGGTACACATTATTTGCCTTTTATTTATTTTATTTTTTATTTATTTTTTGGCATGCATTTCTCCTTAGAAAAGGTATCTTTTTGTAAATTTCTAGGTGATTAAAACAAACTTTTCAGATGTCTATTTTTCATATAATTTTTTTTTTCACAGGTAAACTGTACAATGTATGAGCATCTATAATTTTCGTTTGTTCTGTTGAGTAACCATTTACATTGAGGTGTGAAAAAATACATAACTGTTGCCAGTCACTCTTTGTTTGTCATGTAACTGTGAAAAACAATATCATCTCAAATTTTTTCTACAGGTTCCTGTTGATAAATTTAGTTTTTAATCACATATTGACCATTGAGACTGATTTACAAACTGAAATCCTAACACTTCACACAGATCATCCGAAAATATTAATTGCATTTTATTAAGTGTGCCCAAATTATGTGGACAGGTTGGGCAAAAAGTCTACACACTGATCAAACTGTTCCTACATGAAGACTGTTCTTCCATGAGCAGCATGATCTGGGTCTACACATTTTGTCCAGCCTGTCTGTCTGTGTAGACTGAAAGATGTAACTTTTGAAAAGATGATGATGAAAAAAGTGTAATTTGGATAGTTCACTTTGGCTTCGGTTATGAGAACTAGTGCATTGTTCACAATAGATGCATTTACTATATCAAATCAAAAGTACTGGTAGAACTTGAGAAAAACTAAAAGAGAGCTTACATAAATTTGTTTTGAAATAAGTTTGTTTGAGATTGTGCTTCATTTTAAACATTTAGTTTAAATGAACATCTATTAACTATTATTAGTAGCATTTGTTAAACGTGAGTTAAAGTGTCATATCTGTAGTACCTAGATAATACATTGCAAAAGTAATTGTAATTTAATCAATTACATTGCAAAAGTAATTGTAATTTAATCAATTACATTCATATGATGTTGTAATTGTAATTTAATCAATTACATTTTTAGGGCAAAGTAATTGTAATTTAATCAATTACTTTCAGATGTAATTGGCCCCAAGCCTGGTAATGTCTCACATAATAAGATGGCTACCAGCTATCCGCATCATTTTCTGAGGCTATCTGACATCTTGAAATCATGTGACCTTGGCCTACTTGTTTTCGCGACTTCCGATTATTAATGCATAATGACTTGTAAATAATATTTTCCCATGTATGAAATAAAAACTTACAATTCATAAAAATGAAAATGAGGTATTTTTGAAACGAAACAATGCTTCATTCTAAACCACGCCCATTAAACGACCAACTTTACGGCCAACTTTCGCCCGCGCCCATTGGGGCTTGGAGACATAGATTGGCTGCATGGTGCTTCCACGCAGAGCTGAAACTGACCGCTTTAGAAGAACTAAGCCTTCCAGGCACAGTGAATGAGTCAGACCGTCCAATTTCGGTTCCATTGGGCAGCAAGGCTTGAGATGTCACTGCATCTTAATGTAGGGTAAAGGTCCCACATAATTGTAAGCAGGGTCTTTTAAATCGCCTAAATAGTGTTGACTGGGGCTTTAAACCTCAATTAAAACAAAACAAATACGACCATCTTTTAAACAGAAAAAATAATAATAAGGCAAAGCCTATAAGTCCGCCTCATTTTGTTTAAAAAAAAAAAAAATGTCTCCACTTGCATAAATTGCGCCATCTGTTTATGTTTTCTTTTATGGATCATGTTTTTATCCTGCATGAATAATCCAATACTTGACCATTTTTTATTGTTTGATTTGAGGCTTAACGTCAACACTATTTATGTCATTATCAAATTTGAGTAACTTTTAACCGATTGTAAGATGAAACGACATCTCAGTCCCTGCCGCCAAATGAAACCAAAAGTATTTATATACATAGACGGTCGCACCACTTTGCCTCGGTAGGCTTATGCTTATTTAAGTTTCAGGTAATGTCAGTTGGTACCTGATGCACTGTCTCTTGTCGGGCCCACCGGGGTCAAACTGTTTTGTTTTCTGCTCAGTTATTATATGCTGTCGAATTCGCATCGCTGTTTTTATCTTTGTAGTCGTTTGATTTTATTTTCTAGGAGATGTAGCACTGATAATTACAGATGAGTTTTATAGATAGAGGATTTTACACGAGCGGTCATTTCATATGAAATTTATGAAACGAGCCTTTGGCGAGTTTCATGAATTTCATTTGAAATGACCACTAGTGTAAGATTCTGTTTATCATATGAACACTTTAAATTGGATCGTCTTTAAATTTGACAAATGTTCCACAAAAATGCATTCTTGACATGGACTTCGTCATGACGTTACTTAATCCCGCCAAAGTGTTATTACACGTTTGGTCAAAAGATTTTTATTACACGACGTTATCGACGTCATATGAATATATTAGAAAGCCTTCATATGGTTTGTCTAATAGAAGTGGAGGCAATGACCAGGAATCAATGCAATTAACCCACAGCTCCCATCAGAGACACCAAAGGGAAAGAAACACAAACATGAAACAACAGACCCTATTGGAAACATCAACAGCGGAAAGCCAAAAGGACAGTAACTTTTCCACAAAATGGCCAATAGCCTACCCAAAATAAAATAATATAAGCGACACAAACACCCATAGACAAAGTATAACAAAAATAAACCGCCTTGGAACGGTCAGCGGAAACGAATTCCACTGGTGTGTGTGGGTGTGTGTGTGTGGGGGGGGGAGGGGGTGCTAAACATGGACATAACCAACAGCGAGGATGGTGGTCACTTAAAATCGATTCAACCGATTCATCCCCCCCACCCACCCCCCTGTCCACCATCCCCGAGTGAAACACGTTTTAGTGACTGTTCCAAGGCGGTTTATTTTTGCCATAGTTCTTTGCATGTATGTATTTCTTATAACCTTTTTACTTTGGAAAGCCATGGAAAAGTAACTAATAGTAACTGTCTCTTTGGCTTTCCGCTTGTAATGATTTTATTAGGTTTTAGGTATTTCAATATTCGCGTTTCATTCCCTTTGGTGACTCTGGTGGGAGGTATGGGGTAATTTGGTGACTCTGGTGGGAGGTATGGGGTATTTGTATCATTGCTTTAACTTCTATGCAGGCCTTCCGTGCGGTTTACCAGTATTCATATGCTGTCGGTTTCAACTCTGCGTAGAAGCATCATGAACCCCAATCTGGCATTCGAAAAACAGAAGTGATGGGAATGATCAGGAATCGATACAATTAACCCGCACCTCCAATCAGAGACACCAATGGGAAAGAAACACCAACACATATTAACTAATGGTCCCAGAAAATGACAAACTGGCTATCTAGTCAAAAACATATAAGCGATACAGACATTAAGAGAAGAACTTTTACAAAAATAAACCGCGACAAAAGAACAGCCTTGGAACGATCAGTGAAAAGTGGACTTAAATCGATGTTACGTGGTCACAATCCTCGCCCTAACGTTTGTCGTGACTGAGACAAATAATTTCTACAGTCTGTATAACGGCTTCCTCACTCATCAGTGCTACATCTCCGAGAACTAGTTTTGTTTCTAAAATAAATGTATTTATATATTTGTACGAAAGCCGGGTAGGGCCATTTCTTATTTCTAACTTCTAACTTCTAACTTCTTACTTCTAACTTCTTACTTCTAACTTCTTACTTCTTACTTCTAACTTCTTACTTCTAACTTCTAACTTCCATGTTGTATATTGTTGTTTTTAATTATATATATATATATATTTGAGGGGGGGGTGGTTTTACGACCCTTTCACGATCTTTACACTCATATCGAGCCGATCGTTAATCAGAGGTAAGCGAAATCCGAAGTACCCGGAGAAAAGCCATCTGGCCTTCCGTTGCAGTACTTGCCGTTTCACACTGGCAAACCTGTGTTGGCGTGTGTATGGGGGGGGGGGGGTGTGGTGCGTGCGTTCGTGTGTGCGTACGTGGGTATGTGTGTATACCTGTGATAGCATTTCTTATTTCTAACTTCTTACTTCTAACTTCTAAATTCTAACTTCTTACTTCTAACTTCTAACTTCTTACTTCTAACTTCTAATTTCTAATTTCTAACTTCTTACTTCTAACTTCTTACTTCTAACTTCTAACTTCCATGTTGTATATTGTTGTTTTTAATATTTTTTAGGGGGGGCGGGGGTGAATTTACGGCCCTTTCAAGACTTTTACACTCCTATCGAGCCGATCGTTAATCAAAGGTAAGCGAAATCCGAAGTATTTTTCCTTTTTTTTTTTTTGTTTTCTTTGGTGGGGGGGGGGGCTGATTTTACGGCCCTTTCAAGATTTTTACACTCATATCGAGCCGATCGTTAATCAGAGGTAAGCGAAATCCGAAGTACCCGGAGAAAAACTATCTGGCCTTCCGCTGCAGAACTTGCCGTTTCACACTGGCAAACATGTGTTGGCGTGTGTGTGTGTGTGGGGGGGGGGTAGTGGTGCGTGCGTTCGTGCGTGCGTGCGTGCGTGTGTGTGTATACCTGTATGAACATTTCTTATTTCTAACTTCTTACTTCTAACTTCTAACTTCTTACTTCTAACTTCTTACTTCTTACTTCTAACTTCTTACTTCTAACTTCTAACTTCCATGTTGTATATTGTTGTTTTTAATATTTTTTTTGGGGGGGGTGGGGGGGTGGGGGTGATTTTACGGCCTTTCAAGATTTTTACACTCATATCGAGCGGATCGTTAATCAGAGGTAAGCGAAATCCGAAGTACCCGGAGAAAAGCCATCTAGCCTTCCGTTGCAGAACTTGGCGTTTCATACTGGCAAACATGTGTTGGCGTGTGTGTGTGGCGGGGGGGGAGGGGGGGGGTTGTGGTGAGTGCGTTCGTGCGTGTGTGTGTGTATACCTGTGTGAACATTTCTTATTACTAACTTCTTATTTCTAACTTCTAACTTCTTACTTCTAACTTCTAACTTCTTACTTCTAACTTCTAACTTCTAACTTCAATGTTGCATATTGTTGTTTTTAATATTTATTTTTTGGGGGCGGGGTGATTTTACGGCCCTTTCAAGATTTTTACACTCATATCGAGCCGATCGTTAATCAGAGGTAAGCGAAATCCGAAGTACCCGGAGAAAAGCCAACTAGCCTTCCGTTGCAGAACTTGGCGTTTCATACTGGCAAACATGTGTTGGCGTGTGTGTGTGGGGGGATGGGGGGGGGTGTGGTGAGTGCGTTCGTGCGTGTGTGTGGATGTGTGTATACCTGTGTGAACATTTCTTATTTCTAACTTCTTATTTCTAACTTCTAACTTCTTACTTCTAACTTCTTACTTCTTACTTCTAACTTCTTACTTCTAACTTCTAACTTCAATGTTGGATATTGTTGTTTTTAATATTTATTTTTTGGGGGCGGGGTGATTTTACGGCCCTTTCAAAATTTTTACACTCATATCGAGCCGGTCGTTAATCAGAGGTAAGCGAAATCCGAAGTACCCGGAGAAAAGCCATCTGGCCTTCCTTTGCAGAAATTGGCGTTTCACAATGGCAAACATGTGTTGGCGTGTGTGTGTGTGTGGGGGGGGGGGGGGGGTAGTGGTGCGTGCGTTCGTGCGTGCGTGCGTGTGTGTGTGTATACCTGTGTGAACATTTCTTATTTCAAACTTCTTATTTCTAACTTCTAACTTCTTACTTCTAACTTCTAACTTCTTACTTCTAACTTCTAACTTCTTACTTCTAACTTCTTACTTCTTACTTCTAACTTATTACTTCTAACTTCTTACTTCTAACTTCTAACTTCCATGTTGTATATTGTTGGTTTCAATAATTTTTTTTGGAGGGGGGGGGCGGGGTGATTTTACGGCCCTTTCAAGACCTTTACACTCATATCGAGCCGATCGTTAATCAGAGGTAAGCGAAATCCGAAGTACCCGGAGAAAAGCCATCTGGCCTATCGTTGCAGAACTTAGCGTTTCACACTGGCAAACCTGTGTTGGCGTGTGTGTGTGGGGGGTGTGGTGCGTGCGTGCGTTCGTGCGTGCGTACGTGCGTGTGTGTGTTTACCTGTGTGAACATTTCTTATATCTAACTTCTAACTTCTAACTTCTTACTTCTAACTTCTAATTTCTAACT
Source organism: Lucinisca nassula (assembly GCA_963580285.1). Classification (NCBI taxonomy): domain Eukaryota; kingdom Metazoa; phylum Mollusca; class Bivalvia; order Lucinida; family Lucinidae; genus Lucinisca; species Lucinisca nassula. The sequence goes on from OY757026.1 coordinate 89,796,499, forward strand.
TCTTACTTCTAACTTCTAACTTCCTTGTTGTATATTGCTGTATTTTTATATTATACTTTTTTTGTGGGGGTTGATTTTACGACCGTTTCAAGATTTTTACACTTATATCGAGCCAATCGTTAATCAGAGGTAAGCGAAATCCGAAGTACCCGGAGAAAAGCCATCTGGCCTTCCTATGCAGAACTTGGCGTTTCACACTGGCAACCATGTATTGGCGTGTGTGTGTGTGTGTGGGGGGGGGGGGGGGGAGGTGCGCAAACCATCCGCCCCCAACCCCCCACACGCCAAAAAGGTTTGCCAATGTGAAACGCCAAGGTCTGCAACGGATGGCCAGATAGCTTTTCTCCGGGTACTTCGGATTTCGCTTACGTCTGATTAACGATCGGCTCGAGATGAGTCTAAAAATCTTGAAAGGGCGTAAAATCACCCACCTCCCTTCCCCCCACCAAAAAATATTAAAAACAACAATATACAACATGGAAGATAGAAGTTAGAAGTTAGAAGTAAGAAGTTAGAAGTTAGAAGTTAGAAATTAGAAGTAAGAAGTTAGAAGTTAGAAATAAGAAGTTAGAAATTAGAATTTAGAAGTTAGAAGTAAGAAGTTAGAAGAAAGAAGTTAGAAGTTAGAAATAAGAAGTTAGAAATAAGAAATGTTCACACAGGTATATACACACACGCACGCACGCACGCACGAGGGCACGCACGCACGCACCCCAATCCCTCCACACGCCCACACAGGTTTTCCAGTGTGAAACGTCAAGTTCTGCAACGGAAGGTCAGATGGCTTTTCTCCGGGTATTTCGGATTTCGCTTACCTCTGATTAACGATCGACTCGATGTGAGTGTAAAAATCTTGAAGGGGCCGTAAATTCACCCCCCCCCCAAAAAAAAAAAAGAAAGAGAAAAAAAAGAAAAATAAATATTAAAAAAAATATATATATACAACATGGAAGTTAGAAGTAAGAAGCTAGAAGTTAGAAGTAAGAAGTTAGAAGTAAGAAGTTAGAAGTAAGAAGTTAGAAGTTAGAAGTAAGAAGTTAGAAGTAAGAAGTAAGAAGTTAGAAGTAAGAAGTAAGAAGTTAGAAGTTGGAAATAAGAAATGTCCACACAGGTATACACACACACGCACGCACGCACGCACGCACGCACCCAAATCCCCCCACACGACCACACGGGTTTCGAGTGTGAAATGTCAAGTTCTGCAACGGAAGGCCAGATGTCTTTTCTCCGGGTATTTCGGATTTCGCTTACCTCTGATTAACGATCGGCTCGATATGAGTGTAAAAATCATGAAAGGGCCGTAAAATCACCCCCCCCCCCCCCAATAAAAAAGAGAAAAAAAGAATAATAAATATTAAAAAAAAAAAACAATATACAACATGGAAGTTAGAAGTAAGAAGTTAGAAGTAAGAAGTTAGAAGTAAGAAGTTAGAAGTTAGAAGTTAGAAGTAAGAAGTTAGAAGTTAGAAGTAAGAAGTTAGAAGTTAGAAGTAAGAAGTTAGAAATAAGAAATGGCCCTACCCGGCTTTCGTATATTTGTGATCTAATAACCAGAAAGTGCTTGAAGAAATATATGGGCTGCATGATGCTTTCACGCAGAGCTGAATCCGGCCCGCACACGAGTACTGGCCGCTTAGAGGATCTAGGCCTGCCCAGGCAAAGCGGTGCGAGTCGGACCTTCCATGCTTATAAACCCTATTGGTTTCATTGGGAGACAGGGCTTATCATTTGATCTCAATGTCGGGTAAAAGTCCCACAAAATTGGAAGCAACGTCTTCAAAATGCCCTTTACAGTGTTGACGGGGACGTTAAACCTCCAATCAAACAAAGAAGCCTCCGTGGTGTAGTGGTTACGCTACTCGCCTTGTAAACCAGGGATCGCAGGATCGATCCCGGGCTTCTCCAGACTTTCGGATGAGTCTTTAAACCGAGGTCCCGTCTCCGTATGACGTTAGCTGTTGGTGGGACGTAAAACTCAAACACTCACTCACTCAAATCAAACAAACAATAACCAGTATAGATATTAATCTTTAGTGTGAAAACAAAGTCACTGTGAATGAATCACGCATACCACTAGACTGAAAGCACGAGTTTATGATTGGGCATCCAGTCAAGGAGACAATCGCTATCAATGTGTAGAGGCGTTAAGCAGGAAGTTTGTACTGTGAACCAGCGTCTAGAGACTGAAAACATGAGCTTAAAACTCGGAACCCGGCCACCAAGACAGAACCTTGTCTTTCATCACAATGCACATCTAAGAAATTAACGCACGGACTTGGTGCTGAGGACCCAATCACTGAATCTAGCTCGCGCTCTATTTACAGTGAAATTCCGCTATTAAGACCACCTAAAATTAAGACTAATTCTGCCTTAAAAAGCTTATTTCGAAGGGTTCACTTAATTTGTCTTTGTTCTTTCTGCCCATAGTGTCCTCTAGTCAAGGACCACCTTTGGGACTGTCCAAAAGTGGTCTTAAAGACCACTTTTGAACAGTCCCAAAGGTGGTCTTTATATAGGAATTTTACTGTATTTTGATTCTAGAGAAAGAAAGCACGAACCCTGAAATACATTCCATTTACGTTCGGAAAATGTATAGAAAATAGAAGCGAAGGTAATGATCAGGAATCGATTCCATCAAACCACAGCCCTATCAGAGACACCAACGGGAAAGAAACACAAACATTAAATAACTAGACCCTTACAAGACGGATGATTACAACGCATTCCATTAGCCGGACAATGTGAATGAAATGATCAGGAATCGAAACAATTACATTGCATGCTCCATAGAAACCAAAAGTTTTTGTTTATTTATATTGGAGTTTAACGGCCCAGTCAACACTTTTTTACAATGTAGGTCATTTTTCAGCCGGTCAGTTTACCTATCCACACTCTCCTGGGCAGGCTTAATCGTAAGCTGTTAACCAGTACAGTGCGCATTCTTTCGCCAGAAAGCGACAACTGCCCTTCTTGAATCAGCGGAAAGGAGAGAATGACCGTAGAAAAGATTTCATGATCAATCTCCACGAAAGAATGTTGCCGACCCCGGCCAAAAAAAAAACAAAGGTGAAAGAAGCACAAACAGAAATTGAAGCAACCATACAGTCGAACTGTATAAATCGAACAGGTTCGGGACCTTGGAACTTCGCTCAAGATAGGGGTTATTTGAACTATTGAGGGTTACTCATACTGTCATGCCATGAGGCATAATTGAGGAAACCTTTGGATATATTTTGACATTTCATAAAACAATAAATGTACATGTACGTTGTGTGTTCTCATTAGAATCGCCTCAATGAGGCGATTCTAATGAGTACACACAACATATCTCGACTCAATGAGGCGATTCCAATGAGTACACACGACATATCTCGCCTCATTGAGGCGATTCTAATGTGTACACACAACGTACCTCGCCTTAATAAGGCAACTCTAATAAGTATATACAACAGATCACGCCTCATTGAGACGATTCTAATGAGTACACACAACAAACCTCGCCTAAATGAGGCGATTCTAATGAGTACACACAACAAACCTCGCCTAAATGAGGCGATTCTAATGACTTCACACAACATATCTCGCCTCAGTGAGGCGATTCTAATGAGTACATACAACATACATCGCCTCATTTGGGCGATTCTAATGAGTACACACAACATACCACGCCTAAATGTGGCGTTTTATAAGTACACACAACATAACTCGCCCCAATGAGGCGATTCTAATGAGTGCACACAACATACCACGCCTAAATGTGGCGTATCTAATGAGTACTTCCAACATATCTCGCCACAATGAAGCGATTCTAATGCGTGCACACAACATACCTCGCCTAAATGAGGCGATTCTAATAAGTATACATACCATAATTCGCCTAAATGAGGCGATTCCATTGAGTACAAACAACATACCTTTTCGAGTTAACACGCAGAGCTGAAACGGACTGCACATGAGTACTGGTAAACCGCTCAGAGGATCTAAGCCTTCCCAGGCAAAGCCGTGCAAGTCGAACCGCCCATGCTTACAAACCCTATTGGTTTCATTGGGCGACAGGGCTTGAGATGTCATTCCATCTCAATGTTGGGTAAAAGTCCCACAAAATTGGAAGCAACGTCTCCAAAATGACCTATGAAGTGTTGACAGGGACGTTAAACCTCAAAACAAATAAACAAAATCAGACAAGCCTCCATACATTAACCTAAACATATGGAAATCTATAGTTATGAGACCTAAGGACCCAGGAGTGATTTCGAATAAGCCATAGTAAAAGAATATACTGTATTCGACTTATCGAAGCTTCACTGTTATTAAACCATTACTTTTAGTAGAAAGCAAAAAGCACAGTTTCTTTCCTAAAAATGACCCGATGGCTATCAAAAAAAAAAAATAAAAATAGCAATTTTGTTTGTAACGGCTCTATCAACACTATTTAGATCATTTTTAAGCCGGTCAGTTTACCTATCCACATTTTACCTGGGCCGGCTTATTCATAAGCGGTTAACCAGTACAAGGCACATTCTTTCGCCAGAAACTGACAACTGCCCTTTTTGAATCAGCAGAAGGAAGAGAATAACCGTAAAAAAGATTTCATGATCAATCTCCAAGGAAGAATGTCGCCGACGCCTGCAGGTATCGAATCCGCGTCCTCCTGATCATCAGTCAGACGCGCATCCGACTGAGCCACCGAGGCCGGCAAAAGATTAACAGTAAAAACACGTAAAGACAATGATGATTGTCATAAACCACATCAGAAACACCGCTTTTAACGCTCTGCATGCTAGGTATTTTTATCTCTGTAGACGACATTTTGAAATATTTTTCTAATGTTCCAAGGAAACAGGATTTGAGATCTCTTGCAAATTGTCTCCTATGGAGACAATTTGCATGAGATATCAAGTCCTATTTTCTGAAAAAAAAATATAAGAGAAATATCAACAATATGTCGTCTGTTGTTTTAGTCTAGAGGGTGGTAAAGGTTAAATCTGTCTGAATCATGCATGGTTTCTATAAAAATACGTGTCTTTGAGATGGATGTGAAGTTAGCAGTGCCAGCAGCATCAGCAGAAATACTGCTGGCACTGCCAGCAGCAACAAAAATAATAGTTTTAAAACGCGCCTACTTTAAAGGGATCCTGTTTGTAAACAAAATTTTATCATATGACGTCGCGTCCGAGAGTGAAATAACGTCATTTTTTACATACCTACTATAGGAAAATTACATTAAAAACCTTTCAATATATGCTCACGTTTTGCTATTTTGATAGCACAGTCACGTGACGGGGCCAAAAATCCATATAATATGGATTTTTGGCGCTGCCTTTCCATATTGGCACTGCTCCACTCTGTTACTATAGCAATAGAACGTTAATGCCGTATTCCATAGGTTTCAAAATAGCCGCAGAAAAATCACTTCAAGCAATGTCAACCCGACTTCAGGACCTAGACAGAGCGATAGAAGACAGTGATAACAATAGATTTTGAGAAAAGTCTGATATTTCGTGGCAAGCATGAAAAATGAAATACAAAATACTTTTTAAAAGAAGTTCACTCACGATTGGGAAGCATTGTGAAGGACGATGCCTTCAAGCACAATAGGGATGTCCCAACATTTGAAACAATAAGGTCTTGCCAACAACCTTAAACGAACAGATCCCTTCACTTATGAAGAGCTGGAAATTGTGCGGAAGAAATCTGTGGGATGAAATAGTTCCTAGGGAAATATGTCCCCAAAAAACTGTCTTGTATTTTAACGTAAACAACCACCGCGACCGACTGCTACACACGGAATCGATTATGCAGTAGCATGATGAATGACACTAAGAGCCTTTAAAATTAAAATGGTCTTCAAATAAGCACAAAACATTCTATAAAATACCTTAAAACGCATTCTTTGCACTGCAGAAATTCTGTATTTAAAATGGCGATTTGTTTTTGTTTTGAAACTCTTACAGTTGCGACGTCACTTGTGACGTAATTTGCGGCGCACTACTATGATAATGTATTACCGTGAGCATGGTTAGTGTAGGCCTACTAATAAGTTATATAATTTAAAAGGAATTTCTTTTTTTTCGGCGGATACCGAAAATATTTGATCTCGCGTGTATCCTATACACACTCGATGAAACGTTCCCGGCATCAACCTTTAAAAAGTAAATATTCTCTTTGTCTTCATTTCTTCACTTTGAAAATATAACTATGCTATATAAATGATGTAATAAAGTTTGTTTGATTTGAGGTTTAACGTCCCCGTCAACACTGTACAGGTCAATAAAGAGGATATGATATGGTGAAGGTGTGCCTCTAAGTCATATTGGCACCGGAAGTCATATTGGCCCACGGGCTAAAGCCCTCGGGCCAATATGACCTACCGGTGCCAATATGACTTAGAGGCACACCTTGGCCATACAATAACCTCTATGTAATATTTTCGATAATCCACTAGTGAATAAATATGCAAATTAGCTATATACGTCCCGTAACGTTACATGTACGACGTCCTTAACGACGTCGCGTTTACTAATGGCGGAATATTGCTATTTTTGTAAACAATCGTGAATAAAATACGTTTTATATGTCATATGATAAATAGAATCTTGCATTCGTGCTTTTGTATTATTGAATTTATTATGATTGTGACGAAGATTATGCAATGACATGTACCAATGTCCCGCGAACGGCTTTCAAAATTCCATACAGGAATTAAAGCACAAGGCACTTCGACGAATAGAAATTTGAGTATTTAAGGCATGGATGATAAGAAGTGACCAGAATTACTGACCATATAACTCCAAAACCTTCCCCACCCCACCCCCTGCGTGTTTTTTTTTCATTGTGGTTTTCTGAAATGGCCGACTCCGTATTTGAAGATAGATAGATATACACAACTTAAGCTTCGATCTGGCACTGGTGACAGAAACTGTAACAGCTGTGTAACATACGCTACGGTTTAAATAATTTGTCAAACAGATTAAAAGCAATAAAATGAAAACAAATCATAAAATAATAATAAAATAAACTTGGTTGTAATACTAATGATTTAAAAACATTTAACAGTTTATTCAATAATTATAATTATACGAGGGCGAGTAAAAAAAAAACAAAACAAAACAAAAACAACCTAACTTATTTCTGGATGAGATCGATCTCTTCTGTTTCGATGTAATTGCCCTCTACAATGATACACTTAGACCAACGGTGTTCCAGTACCATCAGCCCAGAACTGAGGAAACAAGGGTCCTTGTCTCTGACCCACTACTCAACTGCCGCCACGACTTCTTCGTTGGACCGGAAATGACAACCACGGATATCCCTTTTCAATAAAAAGCTAAAAAGTTTGGGAAAAGGAAATAGTCACTAGGAGCTAATTCCGGAGAATAGGCGGGGTGCGGTAATAGCTCGTACTTATTCCGCTCAACAGCATGCAAGTGTGGACTCTTGCATTGTCCTAATGGAGCAGAATCCCTTCGGAGAATTTACCTCGAAGTTTTTCACGGATCGCAGTTCTCAGCTGGACGAGCAAATTTGCATAATACACATCTGGTATTGTACTTATCTTAGCTAGAAAAATAGAAGTGAAGGCAATGATCAGGAATCAATACAAATAACCCACAGCTCCAATCAGAGACACCAAAGGGAACGAAACACAAACATTAAACTACTAGACCCCAATGGAAACATCAATACCGAAAAGCCAAAAGGACAGTTACTTTCCCACAAAATGGCCAATTGGCTATCACCTTTCTACTTGACTACATTTGCATAAGATTTGGTACTAAGTTATTTAGACAAGTTGAGGGTTTTCCGATGGGTAGTAATTGCGCACCTCTTGTGACTGATCTGTTTTTGTTTGTTTATGAAAGAGACTTCATGCTGTCCCTTTCTGCTGAAAACCAGTCTGAAATCATTGAAGTTTTTAGCTCGACTTCTAGATATTTGGATGATTTATTAAATATTGACAATATCTATTTCGATGGTTTGGTCAGTCAAATTTATCCCCAAAAACTTCAGTTAAATAAAGCAAATTCTTCTGATACCGAGGCTCCGTTTTTGGATTCACATCGGTCTATTGTAGACGGGTTTGTTTCTTGCAAAATTTATGATAAACCGCATGATTTTGATTTCGAGATGGTAAATTTTCCTTTTTTGATGTTCCTCGTGCGCCATCCTATGGTGTTTATATTTAGCAATTAATTCGATTTGCAAGAGTGTGTAGTCATGTAACTGACTTCAACACTCTGTAATAAATTGATAACGGCTAAACTTCTTAATCAGGGTACCATAAATTACGCAAAGCCTTTTCAAAATTTTATAGACGTCATTCTGATTTAATTTCAAAATTCAATATTGGACTTAAATGTCTTCTGCAACAAGGTCTATCGGAACCCGAATTTTATGGTGACTTAGTATATAAATTCAGAAAAATATATAACCCCAATGACTTTAGCACCAAATTTCGTAAAATCACTCTTCGATATAAAAAGATTGGTACATCATAGATGTTATACGACAGACTGCATGCATGGTAGTTAACCTAATCACGGTTGACAACTTTGCTTCCTTCTTTAATTTCACGCCGTCGGCTCAGAAAAAATAGATGACCCATATTTTTTTCTTATCCGTATTATCTCCCCTTTTGAGTTATTTCCCCTTTATTTAAATATCTTAGAATTCTCGTTCGCAAATATTTCAAAAAGTATCTGAGCAAGAGTCTTGATATTTGGTATACTGATTGGGACTAAGGAGGAGATCACCTGTTTAAATTTTCAACCGATTTAATAAAATTTTGTTAGAGCTATGGCCCTTTGCAATTTCTCGCCATTTAACTGTGCTGTTTCCTGGTGCATAGCATAACTTTATAACCATTTATGCCAGTGTTTTGAAATTTCATATATGGATTACTCATGAAAAGATAATTGACCCATATTTTTTTCTTGTCCGTATTATCTCCCCCTTTTGAGTTGTTTCCCTTTAATTAAATAACATCGAAATCTCGTTAGCTAGATATCTCTAAAGTATCCGAGATAGAGACTTGATATATGTTATACTGATTGGGACTAAGGAGGAAATTACCTGATTATATGTTCAACAAGTTTGATAAAATTTTGTCAGACTTATGGCCCTTTGCAATTTCTTGTCATTTAATTATGTTGCTTTCTGGTGCATAGCATAACTTTATAACCGTGTATGCTAGTGTTTTGAAATTTGATATATGGATTACTCATGTTGATCCATATTTTTGTTACCCGAATTATCTCCCCTTTTTAGTCATTTCCCCTTTAATTAAGTAACACAGAAATCTCATTATCAAGATATCTAAAAAATATTTGAGCTAGAGCCTTGATATTTGGTATACTGATTGGGACTTAGGAGGAGATCGCCTGATTTAATTCTAAACCAATTAAACGAAATTTTCTTAGAGTTATGGCCCTTTGCATTTTCTGACCATTTAATTGTGTTGCGTTCTGGTACATAGCATAACTTTGTAATCATGTATGCTAGTGTTTTGAAATTTTATATATGGATTTCTCATGAAAAAATATTTGACCCTTATTTTTTTCTTGTCCGAATTATCTCCCCTTTTTGAGTTATTTTCCCTTAATTAAATAACAGAAATCTCGAAAGCAAGATATTTCAAGAAGTATTTGAGCTACAGGTTTGATATTTGGTATGCTGATTGTGACTAAGGAGAAGATCATCTGATTTAATTTTCAACCAGTTTAATGAAATTTTGTTGGATTGATTGCCCTTTGCAATTTCAGGTCATTTAATGGGTTTGCTTTCTTGTGCAACGCATGACCTTTGAACCATGTATGCTAGTGTTTTGAAATTCCTTACAATGATGTCTCATCAGAAAAGGTTGATCCGTATTTTTTCTTATCAGATTTATCTCCTGTTTCGAGTTATTTCCCTTTCAATGAAATAACATTAAAATTGCGTTAACAAGATACCTGAACAGGTATTTCATCTACATTACGATAACACACCCGTGCGACATAGTACATTTTTTGACATCTCGAAAATGGCTACTTTTCTCGGGAAAATCCGTGATATTTTTTCATATAAATACTGCAAACATAGGTTGTGGGTGCTCGTTAGAACCGCCTTATTGAGGCGGTTCTAACGAGTAACCACAACCTATGTCTTGCAGCAAAAATAAGAAAAAAATGTTTACCCCCGTAAACCCCAGTTTTCTCTGTATAAAGAGGGTTTAGGGGGGATGTTCATTTCACGGACTTGTTCACGTGATGTAGAGCCGTGATATTTGGTATACTGTTTGGGTCTGAAGATGAGATTACCTGATTAAATTTTCAACCAATTTAATAAAATTGTGTTGGAGTTATGGCCTTTTGCAATTTCTAGCCAAATTATTGCGTTTCTTTCTTGTAGCAAGATATTTAAAAAAACTATTTTAACTGTTGCCTAAAAACTTGACATATGATTTGGAATGTCTAGTACATCACCTGATTAACATTTGAAAAAATCTGAAATTATTTTGCGATAATGGCCTTTTGAAAATTTGGACATTTATGGACAAGCATATGATTGGCGGGGCATAGTGTTTTACAAACACTATTTCTAGTTATATAAATATAATCTGATTATACATCATCCTTTTTTCATAGTTTAATTCTTTTTTTTAGATTTTTTATTCAAAGTTTGAACATATGGTACAAAAAGATCTATTTCGCCAGGTAACTTTTATATTTTTTTACTGTAACTGATTTTGAAAATACTGAAAACTCTCCTGAAGGAATTTGTTTGAGGTTCCATCACATGAACAAGTCCGTGAGATGAACACCCCCTAAACCCAACTTTTTATAGACAAAAGTGGGGTTAACGTGGGTATCCATTTCTTTTCGTATTTCTGCTCCAAGTAGTAGGCTGTAGGTACTCGTTAGAACCGGTTCTAACGAGCATCCACAACCTACGTTTTCAGTATAAATAAGGAAATTATCACAGATTTTCATAAGAAAAGAAGGCATTTTGAAAATGTGAAAAAGCACCTTGTCGCATGAAAATGTTAACGTTATGAGTGCTGCTTTTCTAGCCTATTTCGCAATCACTAAGGCATGTCGGAATTAAGTACATTTATAAAGTAAAGTGGGATTTAGTAAACATTATTCGTTACTGTTAGGAATGCTGTTAATACAACACTTAACCCTTAACCTTTGGAAAGGTCACTGTTTAGTTTAGGAGGCACCAGATATCTACGAAAACACGCCTATACAAATGCATTATAAACTTTACCGCAAAAAAAACAAACGATTTTTAGATGAAAAATTGTGATTTTTTATTCTTATTTCTGCTCAAAATATAGATCGTTGATACTCGTTAGAACCGCCCCATCGATGCGGTTCTAACGGGTACTAGATTGTGGATACTCGTTAGAACCGCTTCTTCGAGGCAACCGGTTCTAACGAGTATCCGCAATCTTTATTTTAGAGCAGAAATAAGAAAAATAAGATTTACCCCTGTAAACCCATGTTTTACTATATTAAAGTGGGGTTCAAGGGGTCATAATTATATACGCGTGTTTTCATGATGTTAAAAATCGTGTTGTTTAAGCATTGAAGAAACTGATAAGATCTTGCGTTTGACGGCGTCTGGTCTGGGTCTTCCGGGTTCTTCTGATGGCTCGCTATGCATATACGTGTGGCAATCAGCATACAATGTCCTTCTTTTTAATCGGTTTTTGTTTGATTTGATGTTTAACGTCCCCGTCAACACTGTACAGGTCATTTTGGAGACGTCGCTTCCAATTGTGTGGGACTTTTACCCGACATTGAGATGAAATGACATCTCAAGCCCTGTCGCCCAATGAAACCAATAGGGTTTATAAGCATGGACGGGCCGACTCGCACCGCTTTGCCTGGGCATGCTTAGATCCTCTAAGCGGTTTACCAGTACTCGTGTTCGGGTCGGTTTCAGCTCTGCGTGGAAGCGTCATGCAGCCATATATTTCTTCAAGCCCCGATGGGCGGGGCACGTCTTTTTAATCGGTAGTGCAATGCGATAATCAATAGTGAAATACGAACGCGATATATTTAAATTGAGCGAAATCTGATGATTAAGCAACATATATATAAATTTGAGATGATGGTATTGTATTTACGAGGAGGAATACAAAAATTAATAAAAAAAACTTTTAACCCATAAGATGTCAATCACAACAATTGTCTTCTGCTTTGTTATATGCTGGTAACGTGAAAAAGTCATTTTTGCAAACAGTGAGGATGAAGATAAGCTTGCTCTTCCAGGAGCCGTCTGATCAGAGTCCACACTGTTTACCTGTATGCAAAAATGTGTTTGAAAAGTATGCAAAAAACAACACAAACAACAAAAAAAAACAAAACAAAAAAAAAAAACATGCAGTAACGACATATTAAAACAGATACAGTTTCCATGGTATCTCAAGGGTTAAATTTTAACTTATCCCATTGTAGGGGGTACCTTGGCAAACAGTGCAGGCTCAGATCAGACGCCGCAAAACGCGGCGTCTGATCAGGGCCTGCACTATTTGCTAACAGAATTGTCCATCAAAAATTGAATATGAACGAAAAAATATGCCTACCACTCCTTGTATGACAAATGGACTTGTCCAACATACAGCAAAGGAAGCGTCCACTAGTATACAATGGGTTATGTAATGTAGTAAGAAAAAATACTCATGAAAAAGCGAATCCAAAGAACACAACGAATGTAAAGAACGACTTAGTGAAAAACACATACAAAAATACGTAGCAGCGGGCGTACAGACACTATATAGTCGTACTTCGATGGCTCGAACCACTTTGGGACAATGAAAATTGTTTGAAACAGCAGTAGTTCGAGCCACGGAGAGTTCTGATCAGTACCATACTAGCAGGCATAATGTAGATAATTGTGGTATATCTTCCAGTGTTTTATATCATAATTGTAGGTTGGGTGCACTCCATCGGAGCGCTGTGGTGCAGAGGGAGCCCTGTGATGCAATTCTAAAGCACCAGGTTTGAGATTTAGCGCCAAGTTTTGTTTCTTTGAGAAAGAGACTTTATCTATATTGCTTAGGACTGGTTTCTACTCAGGAAGAGGAAATGAAAGAGGGCCATATTGAAGATTAGTGCTTGTTTATTTATTGTGTTTCCATCTATAAAAAAAGTCGATTATTATTATTATTATTGGTATTATTATCATTAAAATCATCTGGATGAATCGATTCTAATGAGTACACACAACATATATTTGCAAGTTAAAAGAGGAAAATCTCGCTAAATTATCTCTTTATCGTATTTGGAGGAATGCCCTTTGGATTCAAGAATGGGTTCGACTCATTCATAACAAACGATCCATCGGGGTTCGAGCCATCGAAGGGCTACTGTAATAGCAAAGAAAAGTTTCTTCTGGAAAGGTTATTTTTTTAGTGGGGTGGGGGATGGTTTTACGGCCCTTTCAAGATTATTTCACTCATATCGAGCCGATCGTTAATCAGGTGGGCGAAAACCAGATTACCCGGAGAAAAACCACCCGCCCTTCCGTTGCAGAACTTGGCGTCTCACATATGACTCTGGAAATGTTATAGAGCAAAGAACACAACTAAGATTCATCACAGGAATTGAAATACTTTGAAATATTTTGGGACATTGGCAAACAGTGTATACCCAGATCAGACGCCGCAGAATGCGGCGTCTGATCTGGGTATGTAATGTTTGCTCACAGTACAACTTACCTCACACAAAACAAATCTGACACCTCTAAAATTGGAAATGGACCAATCCAAACTGATACGGTGGGAGATTTTATTGTCATTTATGGGTTAAAATACATATCAACGGGTGCGACAACAACATGATATCAAAAAAGGCAACGGATATAGAACACACCTACATCAGTTAATAGAAAAATTCAAAAGACCGCGTGACAGGACGACCCATTAAAATACCAACAGAAGCCTTTACGGTCCATGGCAATGAACATAAACAGTCAGCATCGTAAATGATTGGCCAACCAGGGCAATATATGGTATGCTTTCTATCCCCGAGCTTACTCCCGGCCTCAAATTAACTCTTCTCAAGTAGAACGGCCTCGGTAGCTCAGTCGGATGCATGTATAACTGGTGATCAGGACGACGCGGGTTCGATACATGCCGAGATGAGCATCATTTCTTTTTTGTAGAGATTTACCATGAAATCTTTTCTACGGCCTTTCTTTCCTTTCCGCTGATTCAAGAAGGACAGTTGTCAGTTTCTTGCGAAAGAATGCGCACTGTACCGGTTACGAATAAGCCTGCCAAGAAAAAGTGTGGATAGGTGAACTGGCCGGTTCGATATGACCTAAATAGTTTTGAATGGGCTGTTAAACTTCAAAACAATTAGCCCCCGCCTATCGGGGCTTGAAGAAATAGATGGGCTGCATGACGCTTCCACGCAGAGCTGAAACCGACCCACATACGAGTACTGGTAAACCGCTTAGTGGATCTAAGCCTGCCCAGACAATGCAGTTCGAGTCGGACCGTCCATGCTTATAAACCCTATTGGTTTCATTAGGCGGCAGGGCTTGAGATGTCATTTCATCTCAGTGCTGGGTAAAAGTCCCACAAAATTGGAAGCCAATTCACCAAAATGACCTTTAAAGTGTTGACGGGGACGTTAAACCTCAAATCAAACAAAACAAAACAAAAACTTCAAGACAAACAGACAAAATCACATCGATTTTTCTCCAGTTCCAAACTACAGTAAAACCTGTCATAGGCGCCATCTCTATTAAGCAAGCAACCTGTCTTAGGCAAGCAGGCATTCAGTTCCCAAATAAGGACAATGCAAAAAAAGGCCTGTATTAAGCAAGCACCTGTCTTAAGCAAGCACATTTTGGTCCTCCCTTAGGTGCTTGCTTAATACAGGTTGGACTGTAGTTGATTATATTAAATATTTGCTAATAAGTAGAAGTAAAACAAAGATCAGGAATTGATACACATTGATAAGACCCACATTGCGGAATCATAACTTTATTGCAGCCGAAGTTTTGTTGACATATCTTCAGTTTTCCCAAATGTAGTGTTCTTAATCTGAGAATTTTTATCTTGACATCGTTGAATCAGTGCCATATAAAATCACATACACACTATTTAGTTTTTTAACCTTTAGCACTCTCTAGCTTATTCAGAAGACGACAAATTGTTGATATTTTTCTCATTTTTCCCAGAAAACAGGACTTGATATCTCATGCAAATTGTCTCCAAAGGAGACAATTTGCATGAGATGTCTAATCCTGTTTTCTGGGAAAATTAGGTAAATAAAAATATCATTTCAAAATGTCGTCTGCTGCGAAAAAAATAAAAAATAAAAAAAAAAATAAATAAATAAATAAATAAATGAAAATAAAATAAAAGAAAAATAAATACTAATAAAAAAAAATAAAAATAAAAAATACAAAGCATGCAGAGCGTTAAACTATATTTCAGTTTCCGGATAGTTTCTGAACGCCCCTCTTCTTATACAGGGTATACATTACGTTCAAAGTTTGACAGCTTACGTGAAGAGTTTGAGTTACATGAGATACATTTCAATTTTTCTTACATCTGCAAATAAAACCATGCGTGATCAACTGGGACAATATTTCAAAAAAATGATTTTTGTTATCTATTAATAAAATCGATTGGCTAAAACAGGAAAAAGTCAGAAAAGAAAGAGAAGGTTAGTGGGGTGGTTGGGTGAGGACAATGTGACGTATAGCTTGCGTCACAGGGGCGTTCAACTGATATTGGGATACAGTTGGACAAGTAGAAGTAAAACAAAGATCAGGAATTGATACAATTAACTTACTCCACCCATAAAAGACACCAAAGGGAAAGAAATACAAACATTAAGCGACCAGACCATAATGGAAACCTAAACAAAGGAAGGCCATAAGGACAGTTACTTTCCCACAAAATGGCCATATGGCCATCCAAAACCAAACTAGAGCTGTCAGAGGATCTGACTATAGCCCCGCTTCAGCGCTGTCAGAGAAGAAAGTTATTTAAGCTGCAGAGAAAACAGTTATGAACAAGAAATAACTGTTGAAAATTTTACATTATCTGGAAAAACTCTAAGAGTTGTGAGCCCTTGTCCGTCATTTCAATGAGCATGATACATTACCAGAATGTCCATGTTTATACTAAATTTCATCTTCCATTTTACAATGTTCAAAGGGTAATAACTCCTAAAGTAGGCAAATCAGAGTCAGGGTTCCTGCGCTCTGCACATTGTCTCATGGTGTTTTACACTTGTGTGAAGTGTCATGAAAATATCTCAAATGGTTTGTGAGTTATGGAGCCGACACAGTCAAAATTGCCTTTTTAAATGTTCAAAGGGCAATAACTCCTAAACTAGGCAAACCAGAGTTATGGTTCCTGCACTCTGCACATCATCTCAAGGTGCTTTTCATTTATTTGAAGTTTCATGAAAATATCAGAAACGGTTATGGAGCGGACATAGTTAAAATTGCCATTTTTTAATATTCAAAAGCCTATAACTGAAAAAGTAGACAATCCAGAGTTTGGGTTCCTGCGCTCTGCACACGTAATATGGTGCTTTACATTTGTGTGAAGTTTCATAAAATTATCTCAAATGGTTTTTGAGTTATCGAGCAAAGACGGCTAAAATTGATATTTTTCAATATTCAAAGGGAAATAACTCAAAAATTAGGCAATCCAGAGTTATGGTTCCTGCACTCTGCACACCATCTCATGGTGTTTAATGTTTGTGTGAAGTTTCATGAAAATATGTGAATGGGTTTTAAAGTTATGGAGCGGACACGAAAATTGTTAACAGACACAGACAGACACACAGACAGACACACAGAAAATACGAAAACCAGAGTTATGGTTCTTGCGCTCTGCACATTGTCTCACAGTGCTTAACATTTGTGTGAAGTTTCATGAAATTATCTCAAACGGTTTTCGAGTTATGAAGCGGACACTGTTAAAATTGCCATTTTTCAATGTTCAAAGGGCAATAACTCCAAAAATAAGCAATGCAGAGTTAGGGTTCCTGCGCTCTGCACATCGTCTCATAGTGCTTAACATTTGTGTGAAGTTTCCTAAAAATATCTCAAACGGTTTTCGAGTTATGAAGCGGACACAATTAAAATTGCCATTTTTCAATGTTCAAAGGGCAATAACTCCAAAAGTAGGCAATCCACAGTTATAATTCCTTCGCTCTGCACATTGTCTTATGGTGTTTAACATTTGTGTGAAGTTTCATGAAAATATGTTAAGCAGATACAAAGTTATGGAGCCAACACAAATTAACGGAATCACGGAATTACGGAATTACGGAATTACGGAAAATGTTCAAAGGGCAATAACTCCAAAAGTAGGCAATCCACAGTTATAATTCCTTCGCTCTGCACATTGTCTTATGGTGTTTAACATTTGTGTGAAGTTTCATGAAAATATGTTAAGCAGATACAAAGTTATGGAGCCAACACAAATTAACGGAATCACGGAATGACAGAAGGACATGGCAAATCCAATATAGCCCCACTTTTTCAAAGCGGGGCTATAAAGACACAAGTGATACACACAGTAAGTAACAAACAACAACATAAATAAATCGCCACAGAATAGCCGCCTTGGAACGGTCAGTGGAAGATTTCCACTGTGGGGCTTAAATCGATTTTACGTGGCCACAATCCTCGCCCTTACTTCCGTCGTGATTTAGACAAATAATTTGTTCAGTCCGCATGAAGGCCTCCTAACTCATCAGTGCAACATCTCCGTGAACACAAAAATCAAAGAACCACAGAGGTGAGACAACGGTGAGGACTCGACAGCAAGAAACCACTGAAATGCTGGAGCAAAAGAAAACCAACAGTTAGACTCCGATGAGCCAGACCAGAGACAGAGCATCAGGCACCAACCAACATTATCTCTCTAATTTTCAATAAGCCTTTACGTTGGAGCCGTAATAGAATCTGAGGCCTGACCCACCGGCGTGCAATTAAAGAGGGAAGCAAAGTTGCCAACCGTGATTGGGTTAACTACCATGCATGCAGTCTGTCGTATAATATCCATGTTGTACCCAATCTTTTTATATCGAAGAATGATTTTACGAAATTGGGTGCTGAAGTCATTGCGATTATATATTTTTCTGAATTTATATACTAAGTCACCATAAAATTCGGGTTCCGATAGACCTTGTTGCAGAAGAGTCCAATACTGAATTTTGAAATTAAATCAGAATGGCGTCTACAAAATTTTGAAAAGGCTTTGCGTAGTTTATGGCCGCTGTCCTTGCAGCAGGTAAAGGGGGAGTGTTGTTATTTCTTTTGTTTCTACACTTCCATTCATTTTCCAATTTCTCCTGTACCCCTCACTTTCATTCCCTCTACTATCTCTTCAACTGCTTTTTCCTTTCTCTCGGAGACGACACAAAATGACCCACAAGGGTTGACATGTCGTTTAATACAAAACAATCAATCAATTTAAAAGGTTTGAAATTCTCGAGTTTAACACATGACAAAATAAATTTCCCTAAACAACTATTAATAATACCTCTGTAATTGTTGGGATCCGTGCATATAGCAACAGAAACGCAGGGTAGATTTTTTTCCTAATTTTAATTCAAGTTTAGAAATTATTGTTAAACCATGGCCAAAATGCGGCACATGTATGGCACAAAAGTTCATTGGTTTATGATTAATACATATTGAGATACTGAATTTAATTGGTAGCTACCCCTACCCCCAATCTTGAAATAAAAATCAACCGTAGTAAACAGAAGCGTGTATTACCCCCTCTTGTCGCCGTTGCTGCCCTTTTTCTTCTTTGAATAGAGTCAACCAAAGCATTTAGAGTTCGCTTTGGGATGTTATTCCATTCATTGATTAACGCATTTCTCAGTTGTGCGAGATTTTCGGCATGGGGGGGGGGGGGGGGGCGGGAGGGAGGGATTTCGGCGCTTCCTTTGACTTCTGTCAAGCTCGTCCCACAAGTGCTCTATTGGGGACAAATCTGCACTGTGTGGTGGCCAGTCCAGTGGTACAATCTTCTTGTTTGCCAGGAAATCCTGACAAACTCGAGCAACACCAGAATTAGAATTGTTACTGGTGACACGTCAAATGACATTCATACACCAGGACCTCTGATGTGGGAAGTTAGTCCCTAGCTCACAAGGGTTGACATGTGGTCGGGCATTGTCCTGTTGTAGAATCAGATGACATCGTTGTACAAGGGGATCGCAGGATCTCAACTCTGTACCTTACCGCTGTCATATTATCAGCAACATCGATCAACTGAGATTTCACCCCATGGGCGATTCCTCCCCAGATCATAAAGGAGCCAGCCCCAAATCTATCCCATTCGATAACGCAAGCATCAGCGTGTCGACCATCTGGGCACAAAAGAAAAGTGAATCGAGACTCGTCTGTAAAAAGAATTCGTCTCCACTGCCTCATCGGAAATCGCCGGTGCATGGGCCGTTAACCACGCCATACGACGCAAGCGACGTGCCTGAGTTATGGGCGGACCGACGTATCGACGGCGGGCTTAAAGACCATTCTCACGCAATCGACGTCGAACAGTTCTCGTGGAAATCTGTCGATTATGCGTGCCTGCCGTATTAAGGGCTGTTTCGGTAGCAGTAAGTTGACGGTTTCGCAAATGTGCCAGAAAGATTTCCTGTCTTGACGTCGGGCGCCCAGACCGCGGTGGGTCTTGGGGGTCTTAGGGTGGAGCTTCCAATTAAATTCAATAACTCAATATGTGTTAATCATAAACCAATGAAATCTGGAAATTTTGTTCCATACATGTGCCGCATTTTGGCCATGGTAACACCTTTGACATTAATTTCTAAACTTGAATTAAAATTAGGAAAAAATATATCCCCCGTTTCTATTACCTTTCAGTATATAGTGGGACAATTGAACCATGAGTCCAGAAAATAGGAAAATAACCCACTTATTAAATTAAATATTGTTTATTAAATTGTCTATTAAATTCCTGACACGATTGTCTATTAAATTCCTGACAATTGTATGCTTGATTTAGGGGACAGCTGATTTTATCATTTCATTCTTAATCATGTCATATGCACTTGTTTTATTGTTGTTGTTGTTTTCATTTTTTTTTATTTTATTATTTTGTAATTTATTTTTTGCAAGCATCTTTTACTTTCTTTTAAGTTTTTTGAAAATTTAAGTTACCATATTGAGAGCATTTTTCATACTGGCTAAGTTCATCTTTTATATCTTTATGTCTGACCTTATCAATTCCATGTACATTACATCATGATTGGTCAGTTCAATGATTCGTTCAATAAAACTGAGTACTGAAAAGCTTTGGATGGAAGTCTCTAAAGAAAAGGAGGAGAATCAATAGGCTTATACTCTTGTACAAAGGTCTAAAGGTTGCTGCCAGCATTCCTATATATTACCTTATCCCCCCCCCCCCCCCCCCAATTAGGAGCTACAGAGAGCATCACTCTTTAGCATTTTAGGTGCCCTCTGCAAGAACTGACGTCTACGAGGGATCCTTATTAGAGATTAGAATGCCATTCCAGATTTTGTTATTTCATCCGCATACATAGAATTAATTTCTCTCTAATTCTCAGTAAGCCTTTACGCTGGAACCATCATATAATCTGCAATTAAAGAGGGATTGGGTGCAGTCTATCGTATAACATTTATATTATACCAAATCTTTTTATATCGAAGACTGATTTTACGAAATTGGGTGGGGAAGTCATTGTAGTTATATATTTTTCTGAATTTATATACTAATTCAACATAAAATTAGGGTTCCGATAGACGTTGTTGCAGAAGAGATTTAACTCCAACATTGAATCGAGAAATTAAATCGGAATGACGTCTATAAAATTTTGAAAAGGCTTTGCGTAGTTTATGCCTTTACGCTGGAACCGTCATAGACTCTATCGCCCGACTCATCGGCGTGCAATTCAAGACGGACGTTTTCAACCGTGACTGGGTTAACTACCATGCACGCAGTCTGTCGAATAACATTTATGTTTGTACCCAATCTTTTTATAGTGAAGAATGATTTTACTAAATTGGTTACTATAGTCATTGCAAGTATATATTTTTCTGAATTCTAAGTCACCGTAAAATTCGTGTTCCGGTCGTTCTTTCGCGGTTTATTCTATTATGGCCTGTCTCTTAGTGTGCGCAACGCTTATATTAATTTGTTTTGGATAGCCGCTTGGCCATTTTGTGGGAAAGTAACAGTCCTTTTGTCTTTCCGCTAGGGTCTAGTTATTTCATGTTTGTGTTTCCTTCTCTTTGGTGTCTCTGATGGGAGCTGTGGGTAAATTGTATCGATTCCTGGTCATTGCCTTCCCTTCTATTTCATTTACACAACTAGTTACCTCTTGGTCAGGTACTTATTACTTTTTATGCCATTTATCCATTTAAGTCATTTATTCCAATAGAGTCTAGTTGTTACATATTTGTGCTTCTTTCCCCTTGGTGTCTCTGATGGAAGTTCTTGGTTAACTGTATCGATTCCTGACCATTGCATTCCCTTTTATTTTCCGATAAACCTTGTTGCAGAAGAGATTTAAGTCCAACATTAAATTTAGCGACTAAATCGGAATGACGTGTATAAAACTTAGAAAAGGCCTTGCGTAGTTTATGATACCGATAACCCTGATAAAGAAGTTAAGAAGTTAACAATTTATTGCGTGTGTTTGAGGTAGTCACATAACTAGATACTCTGGCAAATGACATTTGATAAAGTTCTGCTTGATATGAAATAGTCAATGACACTGCTTCCTCAAGGGGGATATGACAGGTAAAATTACCACTAAAATCTCCTATAGAAAGCCCATTAACAATATACATCCGGTTGTCTGTACAAAATTCAATCAACCATTTACCATACTGATTTACGGTTTTGATGTCACAAGAGACACGAGGAGGAATGCATTCATAGTTACCATCGTATTATATAGAGGATCTTACATGAGTGCTAGTGTATTATTGAATTTATTAAACGAGTTGAGGAAAAGGATAAAATGCGAGGCTTTGCCGAGCATTTTATCCCTTTTTCTCAACGAGTTTAATAAATTTAATAATACATGAGCACGAATGCAAGATTCTATTTATCATATGAAATTAAAAGTGTATTTTATTCACGATTGTTTACCAAAATGTCAACATTCCGCCGTTAGTAGACGCGACGTCATTAAGGACGTCGTACATGTAACGTTACGGGACGTATCTAGTTAATTTGCATATTTAATCCACTAGTGGATTATCGAAAATAATACATGACGTTATTACACTCTCAGACGCGACGTCATATGATAAATAGGTAAATGTGGGTCATCTTCTTTTTCAATAAAATCAACACAGTCGCCTATCCTTGCACTGAAGTCACCACATATTATAAATGCCCTTACATGAAAAGTATTCAATATATTTTTCAAGTTTTTTGCAAGATTTCTGTGCCGTAAGTTTTTCTATATGCGGACTGCCTTGATGATAAATAAACAAGTGCTAAAATGCGTCACACCTACGTTTACTAATATCTTGGTATACCATAACCAATATTACATCACTCTCAGAAACTGCATCAAATCTGCAAATCTTTAACTTATACTGCAATGACTCAATATGGTTTGCATGCTTTCTTGCGGCGAGGTCTATCTTTCCGTAAGACGTAGTAACCCTTCTAAAGTAACATCAGTGCTAGATTCCGAATGTGTTTTGGCCAAACCGATTAAAACAGAAGTGAAGGCAATGATCAGGAATGAATACAATTAACCCACACCTCCCATCGGAGACACCAAAGGGAAAGAAACACAAACATGAAATAACTAGACACTAATGGAAACGCCAATAGCGGAAAGCCAAAGGGACATTTTATTTTCTACGAAATGGCTAATTGACTATCCGAAACAAAAAACAATATAAGCGATACACAAGACAAACCATAACAAAAATAAACCGCGACAAAAGTCTGGAGATGTTGCACTGATGGGTTAGGAGGCATTCATGCGGACTGAACAAATTATTTGTCTAAATCGCGACGGAAGTATGGGCAAGGATTGCGGCCGCGTACATTCGATTTAATTTTGTTTCTAGATTTCTAGGGTAACTGTTCCAGTGTTAAGATGCCCTTCCCTTTGGGGGTCTCAGTTCTTCTAGTGTTTACATGTTTCATGGTAACCATGGCAACGAGGTTCCAAACTCAGTTGGAAATGAGTGACCCTTACGTCACAGGTTAGTAAAGTTTCTATTTCTGTTACACGCTTAGCGCTATTTCATTTTTTTTCACAAATATATATATCGGTATCTAAGGCCCTTTCAAGATCATTTCCACTTATTTCAAGCCGATCGTTAATCAGAGATGAGAAAACCCACCTTGCCTTGGAAAACAGGTTATGATATCTCGTGCAAATTGTAATTATCCCCTAAGCAGATAATCAGCATAAGATGTCAAATCCTGTTTTACTGGGAAAAGTAAATAAGCGGACCATGGTGGCCCAACATCGCTCACCTGTGCTAAAAGATTCAGTTTCAGGAAGTTCCAATAATTATCGAAGGTCTTATCTTGATTACAAGGTCAAAACCAGACATTTTCAGCAAATAAGGGGGCTTTACTCTTACTGTAACTTACTGTAACCTTTACATTATGTCAAGCAATGTCTGCTTCTCGTGATGAATTTTGATATTGCTGTCTCCGTCCGGTAGTTTGGTCATTGGTCATGCAGCAGGCGGCGGCGAATTTGAATGGATGGTTTCGCCAGTGTTTGTTTAGTCGGGATTTGAACGTATTTACTCCATGAGTAATCGACCGACATCGACAGTTTTCGAACTCATCCGAGCTTTCACGAGTATCCCTGACTTACTTACGCGTAAGTTAAAAGAAGATCCGATAAGAACGGAAGGGGCTACGGTGGTGACAAGGTAGAAAATATTCATTTTCTGCAATCAAAGGGACGTAACTTTATGATACACAAACCGACCTCACCAGTTTTCAAAGTCATCCGAGCTTTTATCCCTGGTTTACATGTATGTAAGGGTAAAAAAAAGATCAGATAAAAACTGAAGGGGCTACGATGATAACAAGGTAAAATCAAAGTACTAAAAGGACTGAGGAATGTTGATTTTTGAGGAATAATTATTATGGAAACAATGCCAGTCGGAGATCAAGCAGTTATCTAGACATTTTGTGAGGGTTAAAAATTCGACGAAGAAAATAAAAATGATTCATCGATTGTTTTGAGTTTAACGACAGGTCAACCCTTGTGGATCATTTTGTCTTCAAGAGAAAGGGGGAAAGAGATAGAAGAGAGAGAAGAGGAGATGAAATTGAGGGACAGAGTGAATGGAATTGTAGAAACAGAAGAAATATCAACACTCACCATCTACCGTTACCTGCTGCAAGGAGAGCAGGCTTTGCCCAAATATAAGTCAGCTGGACTCCCCAGTGACACAAGATACACATCACCTGTGCCTCACCCAACTACCCCCACGAAGAAAAAAAGAAAGAAAGATAAACTTTCAGATAAACCAATCACGGTTGGCAACTTTGCTTCCCTCTTTAATTGCACGCCGGTGGGTCAGGCCTCAGATTCTATGACGGCTCCAACGTAAAGGCTTATTGAGAATTAGAGAGATAATGCTGGTTGGTGCCTGATGCTCTGTCTCGGGTCGGGCTCATCGGAGTCTAACTGTTGGTTTTCTTTTGCTCCAGCATTTCAGTGGTTTCTTGCTGTCGAGTCCTCACCGTTGTCTCACCTCTGTGGTTCTTTGATTTTTGTGTTCACGGAGATGTTGCACTGATGAGTTGGGAGGCCTTCATGCGGACTGAACAAATTATTTGTCTAAATCGCGACAGAAGTAAGGGCGAGGATTGTGGCCACGTAAAATCGATTTAAGCTCCCCAGTGGAAATCTTCCACTGACCGTTCCAAGGCGGCTCTTCTGTGGCGATTTATTTATGTTGTTGTTTGTTACTTACTGTGTGTGTCACTTGTGTCTTTTAATTTTGGATGGCCATATGGCCATTTTGTGGGAAAGTGGCTGTCCTTATGGCCTTCCTTTGTTTAGGTTTCCATTGTGGTCTGGTCGCTTGGTGTTTGTGTTTCTTTCCCTTTGGTGTCTTTTATGGGTGGAGTAAGTTAATTGTATCAATTACTGATCTTTGTTTTACTTCTACTTTGTCTGCTAAATCTTCATGGTTTCTAAATTAGCTCAGTACATTCTGTGCTGGTCCCATCTGCTAATAATCTTACAGAGAAGTTCTCCTAGCGGCCACATTACGTCTAAGCAACGTCGCATCAACGTTGCGTTGATACGACGATGCACATACGTTGTGCAGCCGCTTGGAACTATGTTCCTTCGGGCGTCGGAACATAAAAAGGAGAATAACTTGGCCGAAAATAAAAAAAATCATTTTTAAACCATTTGATTTAGACATTAAAACCCTGATCAGACGCCGCGTTTAGCGAACTTCGACTACCCAAGGCGATTTAAAATACGTGTATTCCAAATAAAACAGTAACCCATCAATGCCAATTGTTTCAATACTGGGACATTCGGAAACAGTTAAGACAGATTAGAGGCCACAGAATGATCTGATCGGTGTCTTCACTATTTGCTAAAAGTACGGAACTTGATGTAAATCTCACAGCTTTCAAAATTATTTTTGTAATTAGAGCTCTCGAAAGCAGGTGAATATAACTGCGTTTGATGTCGGGCAGTTATGGATTGTTTATTCGGTTACTGATAATCACAGAGAAGCACGCTAACCCTTTTAACCCTGTAGACCGCTGCAGACGCCGAGGTAGAAATACACTGTATCTATGCAAACCTTGTAGATCTTACGGCACGTAGCTAGCACGTCTCGACAGAATCTACATGTTCACTGTTTAATTGGCATCATGTGAGTGAACTAATCAGAAATCCCTTTCTATAAGAATATATTTAAAGCGAGAGGAGTCCTGTTCAGAAACTCAGGGATGAAAGAGTAAACATAAATATCATCGGAAAGAGTCCTAGAGTATTGTTTTCTGTTCAGAATATGTCTTTTGAGCCAATTTATATTCAATCCGTGTAAAGTCTCGAAAAATGAAATATTTTGAAACACGTTCCGTGCCTGCAAAATTAGTTTTTAAGAGTTCCTTTGGACTATTTCATGCAGCGAACGAACAGCGGAAGTGGAGTAACGCGGTCCAGTACCGGAAGTAGAAATGTAATGACATAGAAACTTGATTTTATAAATCAACTTTCAAATAGTCATTTTTTTGCAATCAAAGGGACGTACGTCTATGAAAGATAGGCGACCTTTTATCCCCAGCCTAATTATGTGTAGTTTCAGGGAGATCCAAACAAAACCGAAGGGGCTTTGCTGATGAAAAGGTCGAAAATGGGTATTTTCACCACAGAATTTGACATAACACTATGGCAAATATGCCGAAATCACCAGGTGTCGTGAGCTTATATCCCTGACTTACTTATATGTTACTAAGTTTCAGGAAGATCCGATCAAAACTAAATGGACTACTGTGGTGACAAGGTCCAAAGTAGCCATTTTCAGCAGTCACGAGAATGATACACTATGATAAATTGGCCAACCTCACCATTTTTCGAACTTTTATATGTAAGTTGCAGAAAGATCAGATCAAGACTTAAGGTGCTACAAACATAGGCATTTTCAGCAAACAATGTGGCTCCTCTATAAAGAGCTAACGAACACGTCCGAGCTTTTCATCACGTGAACAAGTCCGTGAAATAAAGACCCCCCTAAACCCCACTTTATGTACAGAAAACTGGGGTTTACGGGGGTTAACATTATTTTCCTTATTTCTGCTCCAAGACATAGGTTGTGGTTGAGGCGGTTCTAACGAGCACCCACAACCTATGTTTTTGAACATTTATAACAAAAATATCAAGGATTTTCATCAAACAAACTACCTTCTTTGAGGTTTCAAAAATGCACTATATCACACGGATGTGTTATCGTAATGTATCACTGACTTACGTATGTGAAATGTTTCAGTTTGATTCGATCAAAACTGACGAGGCTACTGTGATGTCAAGGTCAAACACAGCCATTTACAGCAATGAAGGGGACGTAACTCAATGAATATTGGGCCGACTTTGCCAGTTTTCTATTTCGTCCAATTTTTTAATCCCTGCTACTTATATATAAGTTTAAGAAAGATCCGTTTAAAACTGAAGGCGCTACAGTGGTTACAAGCATTTTCCCTATTGTAAATCTATTGGACCTTCAGGGTACCGTGGCAACCAAAGTTAGATTTCAATAAAAAGCTTATGTCATCAATCCCCCACCAGTTGAGAAATAATTTAGATCGATATATCTGATCAAATGTGGTGACGGACGGGCGGACGACGGATGGAAGGCTTTACTATAAGCTACCCTGGAGGCTTTGATGCAGGTGATAATTTATCCTCTTCTGAATAAGCCAATAGAGCGGTATAGGTTCTTGTCAACAATTCTTTCCTGCACGGTTAGGTCAAGGTTGTACGTAAAAACTATACCTGATAGGTAGTAACAATAAGGCTTAAAAATATCTGTGCTTTCACTAACCCTTTTTGTACCGACTTTGCAATTTAATAGCAATCCAGAAAAAAAATAACAAGCTTTTCTCACTGGCCTATCTAAATATTTTCTAGCGCTTTTTTGACAAAAAATTCATTTGACTGCCAAAATAGCAAGACTTATATTTAAAAATCCTGTCCTTTGCATCCTTGATGCTTTAGACCTCATTATTTGAAGTTGACAGAAAATAAAAGTTTTTGCAACCTGCTCAACCTTATCTTTTTCGGCAAGCTCGCGGAAACACTTTTTAAGGCCGAATCGGGTGTCGCTAAGATAAGCAGATTGGTTCCACTTGTAAGTAAGGTGAAAACACAATCTGGAAACTGAACAATCCTAAACCTTCTTTCCTATATCTGTGCTTTATCATTTCCTAAATTTCATCACATTTTGATTGAAAAACAATCGACCCATCGTTAATAAGTGGTCGAGAAGTTATCCACCAGCAAATATCCGTCTGACTGTCACTGACCATGTACAAAATCCAGGACATCGCGAAGTTTGACCCACTTGAACTCCACCTTTTTATACTAAACCTGGGGTTTGTAGGGGTATACGAGGGTAGGCTGAAAAGTTCTGAGCCTGACCAAGAAGCAGGCATCGAACAGCCATGAAATTTCGGATTCATTAAATCCAAACCTTTATTACTTGATTTGACTGTAATGAGTTCAAGTTTATCTACAATAACGTAGAAATTCTAGACTTTGAAAATCGATAGTAGCACGTTTTTGAGAAAATGGACAAAATCTGGCATCGTGGTGTCATCAAGTACCTCCATTAAAAAGGGGTTGGCTCCTAAGGACATTCATGCCGATATGGTTGCTACGTTAGGGGATGATGCTCCTTCGTATGCAACCGTGAAAAGGTGGACAGCAAATTTTAAGATGGGCAAGGACAGCCTTGAAGATGATGACAGGTGTGGACGACCCACAACGGCAACAACTGAGGAAACCATTAGCCAAGTGCACAGGGTCGTGATGGACTATGAATCAGTTAGCTAACACCGTTGGCATCTCCCGTGAACGAGTAGAGAATATTCTACACACTGAATTAGGAATGTCGAAGGTTTCCACCAGACGGGTGCCACGGCTTTTGACGCCTGACCAAAAGTTGACCAGACTGAACCCGTCACAAGCCAACTTGGCTACTTTTGAAGCAGACCAAGATGGTTTTCTTTTGTCACTCAGGATGAGTGTTGGGTTCATCACTTTGAGCCAGAGACCAAAAGACAATCCATGCAATGGAAGCACCCTGGCTCACCCCCTCCAAAGAAGGCAAAGGTCGTCTCCTCTGCAGGGAAGGTGATGACATCAGTGTTCTGGGATGCCAATGGTATAATATTCATAGATTACCTTCAAAAGGGCAGAACAAATAATGGGGAGTATTATACAGATCTGCTAAAACAATTGCGAAAAGCAATTAAGGCTAAACGACCCGGAAAATTGACAAAAGGGGTCTTGTTCCATCAGGACAATACGCCTGCTCATAAATCGGTTGTCGCAATGGCTGCTGTGCATGACTGTGGCTTCACACTTGTCGATCACCCTCCGTATTCACCTGATCTAGCTCCATCAGATTATTTTCTGTTTCAAAACATGAAAAAGCACTTGGCTGGGCAGCATTATCGGTCAGACGAGTAGGTGATAGCTGCTGTGGAGGAGTTTTTCAGGGACCAAGATGAGACCTTCTATACCACTTGGACCCAAGGACTCCAGCATTGCTGGAGGAAGTGTGTGGACAGGAAGGGAGACTATGTTGAAAAATAAGGCACTTCCAGCATGGACACACCATTGGATCTTGGTCAGGCTCAGAACTTTTCAGCCAATCCTCGTACATTATTTTTCTTATTTCTGCTCAAAACATTTATTGTGGGTACTCGTTAGAACCGCCTCGCCATTTTTCTTATTTCTGCTCAAAAACATACATGTAGATTGTGATACTCGTTAGAATTGCCTCGCCGAGGCAGTTCTAACGAGTACCCACAATCTATGTTTTTGAGCAGATATAAGAAAAATATCACATTTTTATACCCCCGCAAACGTAGTTTGAAGGGGTAATACTGGAATCAGCCTGTCGGTTGGTTGGTTGGTTGGCTGGTTGGTTGGTTTGTCGGGCGGTCTGTCTGCAAAATTTTGTCCGCTCAACTCCTCCTTCACTATTAGTCGGATTCAATTGATACTTGCCATAATTGTTCACCAGTAGGGGTAGATGTGCAAGACGCAAATTTCACAAAAGTTTATCCCATAATTACGGAGCTATGGCCCTTGATTTGCTAAGATATGTGCTAAAAACCTTGTCCGCTCAACTCCTCCTTCATTATCAGTGGGATTCAATTGATACTTGCCATAATTGTTCACCAGGAGGGGTAGATGTGCAAGACGCAAATTTCACTAAAGTTTGTCCCATAATTAGGGAGTTATGGCCCTTGATTTGCTAAAACAATGTGTTATAAAACCTTGTCCGCTCAACTCCTCCTTCACTATCAGTCGGATTCAATTGATACTTGCCATAATTGTTCACCAGGAGGGGTAGATGTGCAAGACGCAAATTTCACTAAAGGTTGTCCCATATTTACGGAGTTATGGCGCTTGATTTGCTAAACCATGTGCTAAAAAACCTTGTCCGCTCAACTCCTCCTTCACTGTCAGTCGGATTCAATTGATACTTGCCATAATTGTTCACCAGGAGGGGTAGATGTGAAGACGCAAATTTCACTAAAGTTTGTCCCATAATTACGGAGTTATGGCCCCTGAATCAATTTGAAACATACTTTCTTGACCCTGATTTGCTTGCAAACATCTTGTCCACTGAACTCCTCCTTCACTATCAGTCGGGTTCAATGGATACTTGGCATACTTATTCACTGGGATAAGAAGATATGCAAGACGCAAATTTCAGGAGAATCTGTCCAATAATTATGGAGTTATTGCCCCTGAATCACTGAAAAGTGGTTGCTGCAAAATTTTGTCCGTTGAACTCCTCCTTCACTATCAGTCGGATTCAATGGATACTTGGCATACTTATTCACTAGGATGTGCAAGACGCGAATTTCAGGAGAATCTGTCCAACAATTATGGAGTTATTGCCCCTG
The DNA here is from genome assembly GCA_963580285.1 of Lucinisca nassula. NCBI lineage: Eukaryota > Metazoa > Mollusca > Bivalvia > Lucinida > Lucinidae > Lucinisca > Lucinisca nassula. The sequence goes on from OY757026.1 coordinate 89,827,133, forward strand.
AATGGACTCAGTGGACACTGTTTATGTTTGCTTTCTGTGTCAAGTTTTGAGGCGGGGGTATTAACCATCACCTTTAGTGATAGTTCCTCTAGTTTCATCTGAAAATTTTTATTTTTCGGTGGTAACATTCACAATGTATTTGTATAGGGGTGTTTTCGTAATGAAATGATTAGAGAAAGGCACGCTATTCTAGTCACTGTGGCTTCTGAGTGGAATGTGCTCATATGCTTAGGTATTGGCAAACAGTGTAGGTCCAGATCAGAAGCCACAGAGTTAGAGTCTATACTGTATGTCTCGATGGGGACTCGAACCCATGGCCTCTCGCATAACGTACGAACACTCTACCGATTGAGATACCGAGCTACACGGTCGACCTGTTACAGCTATACCTTGTTTCGTCAGAGTAGCGGGTGTCGCAGCTGATTGTGGACGGGCTCGACCTTTATCCGCTGCGGTGCCCCCGCCTCTTTTGCACTGGTGCTTGTTACAAGATGATGCCTGGTGAAGTTCTAAAGCCAAATTATGAAGACAAGTCACCAGAACCAAGATGGGAAATGATAGTTATATTGTAACTACGCGCTCCCCCAACCCTCACCCATGGTCATTTTCCGGCTCAATCTAAATGTAAGGCACCCTCAACTCGACATTTATACAAGATATTTAAACACTTTCCTATTATGTTTTTGCAACATGCATCATGTCTTGTTTCTAACATTTTTACAAAGACTGTATGTCTCTTTGTCATGTATTATTGTGGCCTGGGAATATTTAATACAGACACTGTTCTGTTCTGCTCGTAACTAGCAAGTCTGGCTCAGAAATACTTGAACATTCTATACTTCTCAGTTCTGTGGTGTATTCTTTGCCTCCAAAATATAACCCTTTTAAAGAATATACCGGTTTTACGGTTCCGCTGACGCGTAGCCGTAAAACAAATTGTCCGACCGTAAAACTGCCGATTTACCTCGATCAATAGTCATGAAATTGCTATTAATACTTCAGTGATCAAATTTCAGGCTACTCCATGCAGTTCAGAAGGAAGAGATCAATGGCTTCTGTAGGTGAGAAACATTTTTGATATATTTAGACTTGGTGACTATGAGGAAGTTCGATCAAGTTTAGTTTAATTTGGTTGCTGTTACTTTTATTGTACCTCCTCCCTACGTCATTATAACAACCAATCAATGCCTATGAAAGAAATTACTGGTTCTAGTGTTCTGCAGCGCTTTATGGAAAACTGGGAAGCAGTCAACCATGGTTCGAACCAACCTACCCGCGTTGGTTGAACCGTGGAAACTAAACTGACCTCATTTCCTTTGACCAAATTTAGTCACAGAGTAGTGACCTCGGTCGCTCTGTTTTAATGGCTGGATGTTATACATCATTAAAGGCGCCAATATTCCAGAAATAAGCCTCATCATGAGAAAATGAATAATTTTTGATGAAAATTTATGATATAAGTTTGTATGTGCGCGTTATGTCTTGGAGCAGAAATAAGAAAAATAGTGAATACCCCAGTAAACCACAGATTTCACCATATAAAGAGGGCTTAATGAGTTGTTCATTTCAGGGATTTGTGAACGGGATGAGTTTCTACAAAACATCAAACTTTGTCGATTTCTTAACAGAACACGTAAACATTATGAAAACACACCTATTCATATACATTGTACATTTTATCGCCACCCCCCCCCCCACCCCCCCCCCCCCCCCCCCAAAAAAAAAAAATAAAAAAAATAAAAAAATGACTATTTTCGGATGAAAAAATGCGATATTTTGTTTATTTCTGCTGAAAATATTGATTGTGGGCACACGTTAGAACCACCTCATCGAGGCGGTTCTAACGAGTACTCACAATCTATATTTTAGATCAGAACTACGAAAAATAATGTATACCCGTGTAAGCCCCAGTTTTACTGTATAAAAAGTGGGTACAAAGGGGTCAGAATTATAAAGGCGTGTATTCGAGACGTTTTCTATCTCAAAAAGAGTTCATTAAAGGTCAACTATGAAGAAATTTTTATTATTGGTTGAAAGCAGACAGAAAGCAGACACAAAGAGGGTCATTTTTATTGAAAACCGCATGAAAAAGTTCCCATTCGCTCTTAAGTCTTAATGTCATATGAAAAATAGAAGCCTACGTGGTGAAGTGGTTATGCTACTCGCCTTGTAAACCAGGGGTCGCAGGATCGATCCGCCGGGCTTCTCCAGACCCCTGTATCGATCCCGGGCTTCTCCAGAATTTCGGATGAGTCTTTAAACCGGGGTCCCGCCTCCGTATGACCTTAGCTATTGGTGAGACGTATAACCCAAACACTCACTCACTCATATGATAAACAGAATCTTGTATTAGTGTTCATGTATTATTAAATTTATTAAACGTCGAGGATAAGGGATAAAATGCTCGGCGAAGCCTCGCATTTTATCCCTTTTCCTCACCTCATTTAATAAATTCAATAATAGATGAACACTCATGTAAGATCCTCTATTTTAAACCAGGTGTTTCCAGATCAAAGTATCTCGGGAGACGCGGAAAGTCGATTGAGCTACGTAAGAACTTGGAACGTCCACGAGAATAGATAGTGAACAAATGTTATATATACGTATTTGTAATTTCTCACAAAAAATCGACGTCACGTTCCGAATGAAAGCTACATCATCATGTTTGCACGTCTGGTTCCGCACAACATATAGCTGTTTTCTAACGTAGCAGCACATCAGGTAAACACGCCTATATAATTCTGATCCCCTTGAACCCCACTTTTTATATAGTAAAACCGGGGTTAACAGGGGTAAACCTTATTTTTCTTATTTCTTCTCTAAAATATAGATTGTGGGTATTCATTATAACCGCCTCGATGAGGCGGTTCTAACGAGTACCAACGATATATATTTTGAGCAGAAATAAGAAAAATATCACAATTTTTCATCGTAAAAATTGCGTTTTTTCGGCAGTAAAGTTTACAATGTATTTGTATAGGCGTGTTTTCGTAATGATCACAGATACTTGGGGTTAGTCCGGAAAATGCTGCTCAGAGATCTATACTTGGGTTAGTAGAGCTGGTCTCCTTAATTTCTTTTTTCATTATTTTTGCATTGTATCATCACGTGAACACGTCCGTGAAATGAAGACCCCCCTATACCCCACTTTATATAGAGAAAACTGGGGTTTACGGGGTTATACATTATTTTTCTTATTTTTGCTCAAAGACATAGGTTGCGGGTACTCGTTAGAACCGCCTAAATGAGGCGGTTCTAACGATCACCCACAACCTATGTTTGTAGTATTTGTAAGAAAAATATCACAGATTTTCATCAGAAAAGTAGCCATTTTGGAGATGTGAAAAAATGCACTGTGTGGCACGGGTGTGTTATCGTAATGTTATACTTGGGCAACACGATAAATCACACAAAAGTTTGTGTCAGGCCTCAAAATCTTTGAAAATAGAGGATTTTACATGAGAATTCATGTATTACTGAATTTATTAAATGCCTTGAGGAAAAGGGATAAAATGCGAGGATGCGCATGAATGCAAGATTCTATTTATCATGTGACATATAAAAACGCATAAGGGCCTCTGTGGCCTAGTGGATAAGAGCGCTGACTCTTAATCATTAGGTCTCTCACCGCTGTGGGTTCGAGTCTCGCACGGATCACATGTGAGACGCCAAGTTCTGCAACGGATGGTCAGGTGGTTTTTCTCCGGGTACCCCAGTTTTCGCACAGCTCTGATTAACGATCGGCTCGATATGAGTGGAATAATCTTGAAAGGGCCGTAAAACCAAAACCAAATAAAAACGCATATTATTCACGATTTTTAACAAAAACAACATTCCGCCATAAGTAAACACGACTTCGTTAAGAGCGCCGTACGTGTAACGTTATGGGGCGTATCTAACTAATTTCCATATTCAGTCCACTTTTGGATTACCGAATTTAAGACATGGCGTTACTACATTGTAATAAATTCGATAATCCACTTGTGGATTAAATATGCAAATTAGTTAGATACGTCCCGTAACGTGCTTAACAACGTCGCGTTTACTAATGGTAGTCCGGCAGAATTCAGGCGGATTCTGGGAGGACCTGGAACTTGAGTATAAACTTTTTTTCTTTGTTGTTTCTTGTAGTGCATACATTGTCCTTGAAGAATCCGAGTGATGCCACCCTGGCATCATTAAGCGTTTCGCAATATCCAAGATGGCGTCCAAGATGGTAGCCATTTTAGCAGCGGAGGCCTTATCTGATACAAATTCACATTTTAAGCTGTTTTTTTTTTTTTTCCTTTAACTGTTTGCTGTGAGGCTGACATCTTATTAAAGACACTAAACTTGTAGCAAAACAAAAACAAAATCTAAAAGTGTGGACAAGATGGCTAACAAAATGGTAAGCATATAAGAAATTCTTTCTCGAGTCAGGCAAAATCCAGAAATTCGCATTTGAATTGGCCTCCTTAACCGTTTTTGTTTTTCAGATAGGGTCTCCTGCATTACTTAACAAAGGATCATTATAATTAAAGATGACATCCAGGATGGATTGTTGAAAATTTATCAGAATAAGAAAGCATAAAGAAACAATTCTGGATCGAACAATTTTCTATGAATTAAAATTTCTTTACATCTCACGAGTGCTTTTCTCAATTCTTTTAAATGTCTGATCTTTAGGTGATAAAATAAATAGGGCATAACATTTTCATGCCATCTTGATGTCATCACAGGAAGATCTGGCATTTACGAAAATCGATGTCTGCGCTAGTGAAATTTAAAGAAGAATTAAACTTACCTAGAAAAGTGTTCACTTTGTTATTTGCTTCTTTTTATTTCATATAATATAGAAAGAGACATGGTTTAATGTATCAATATGCCATATACAACCAAAGCAAATGAAGATATAGTCCCTGTTTATCCAAGGTTATCAATATAACATTCAGATATAACTCATCAAAATGCAGGGGCTACGGTTTCTCATACACATTAATCCTCTGCGAAGTTCGATGCATTGATACTAAGTATCTGTGTTCGTGCATTCTATGAGCTTGTTTGTTCATTCCTGCACACAATAGTCCCTGACATACACAAAATATGGTACAACCAAGTATTGCCTTATTGCAACCACATCTCAGAAAAGAACAAGGATCTTCACTCTCACAATGTCATTTGATGAGATTGAGAACATCTTCTGGGGCAAGTGCAGTGCCTTTTGGCACAGTCACGGGAGACAGTGTTTCAGTTGCTTAATTTTTCAACCACCCATAATTCTCTGGCATTAAGTTTGGTGGATGGTGATCTAGTGCATGCCTGCGAATGTGCATGCCTTACATTTTCTCTGAACGACTGTGTGGTTGGTGGCAATGATGGTAGCTTTGGGACTCATTTTAAAGATTTTTCTACTTTGGTTTCCACATTTTCTAACGAGTTGTTGTCATGTCTTCACATTGTGGGTAACCGTAACATGCGGAAATAAATGATGATGCCTCTCCATTGACTACAGAGAGTTCCACATTTACATTGCCTATTGCAGGAAGGCTGTAACCTGACTGTAGGATTTTCACTACCTTGCCTTTGCCAAGGGCATAGCAGCAAGCGACAGTGTCGCAGCCTGAGAGGGAATGAGCACTAATCAAATCTGGTATTATAGCACTGTGTCTTTGGACCGTCTCCCGAATATCTACCACAGTTCGATCTTTTGAGATTTTGATCTATGTAATGATGAAGCAGTAACACAAACACATCCGTATCATCAGAGATCACGGCAATTCCCTTCTGATCCTCGCTTGCTGCCACAAACATTTGTTGTGCAAGTATATAATCAGCTTCCTGGTGTGTTGTTTTAATATCATCTCTTTCAATGACAACAGCTTTGTGAATTTCACCCGGTGTGTTGTCCTTAATTAGTTCATCACAAATCATTTCGATAAGCTGCTGCTTATTCTCGGTCACAGTAGGTATAACAGTTTGTGGTGGCAATGGCATTGGCAGAGTCAGTTAATGAACCTTATATACTGGCTTGTGTTGCCATGCCTGGCCTTTTCACACTTTAAGTGCTGAAGGGCTTGTAATGACCAAATACTACATACAGATCTCTTTTTTGCAGGATCTTACCGATATAGTGTTGAAGTTATTCACATAGTTCTGCAATGTCCCATTTACAGGCCAATGAATAGCGTACAGAACTGCAGATCTGCCTATTACATTGCAACTACTTTGGGTTTCCAAGTTCCGGGTAGACACTGTTAATTGTAAAAGTTTCTTGAGAACAGACTTAGCTGTGCAGATTTTAATGTCTCCAGTATCACTGAACATGAAAGTTGGACTTGGTACCAATTCATGTGCCAAGATTCTATTAAAATGTGTACCTAGAGCTTGCCTGCAACCCTGTAACTCTGATATAGATAAGATTAGTATCAAACATTTTCGTTTATCCCACTTTCATGTGTTTCTTTGTTTCAGCAGGTGTTTTGATTACTTTAGAAATTTTCGTATCAAACCCTTCAGGTCATTTACGTTCAAACTGTTTCATGGCTACTGTACCAAGTTTGATTGTTTTGTCAACTTTTACTCTCTCCCCAGCAAGCTGACCTGTTGCAATATTCACTATTATCTGTGGCTGCTTTGCAGGGTAAAGCGGGTTAGTACATATCTCAAGCTTCCATTGTATGCTTTCCCAATCTTCAGCATCGGATTCAATTCTACCCCTTTCTTCCTCTTTATGCTTCTCTTGACCTTCTTTCTTCTCTGGACTGCTGATATCTGCTAAGTGTTCTTCCAGTCTGCTACACATGTATGAAGACTAAGACCCCAGATTTTCAGAGTTTCAGGTTTGAGTGTCAGTCCAATTATACCAGGTTTCCCATGCCCATATCTCATGAAGGTGGTTTCAATGAACATGTCACTCCAGATGGCGTTCCATACTCCTGGAATATGTCTCATGACATGTTCACTTTGCATAAAGTGTTTCAGAACAACACTAGGCAAACTCTCCATTGACCTCAGGTAATATAGGCCATAACGAGGATGATTAATGTGACATACTGTGAAGAAATAGAGCATCATGAATTTCACAGCCTGGATGAGCAAAGGCCAGTCACCTACCCGCTCAGCCCTAACATACTACACCATTATGAATACTGCTCTGATAAGACAATCTACCCAGTGCTCTCACGTGCCACATCTTCAAGAACTGTTTCCAAGTCATGATATCTAGTCATATATTCTGTATTGAAGAGAGGCATAATACCTCCTTAACAATCAAACGCAAAGCTTGCATGTTCTGGGGGAATTTTTACTTTTCGGAAAACAAAAACAAGCTGCTAATCAAAGTCTATAAATACAATTGCTGTAAAAACTGAATGAAAATTGATATTTCTCTATTATTTTGATTTCAGACTTAGTTTTGCTTTAAAATGGCAGCTATCTTGGGCACTATAGTGAACGATTCAACTTTCTCAATCACAATCATGTTCTTTGCTATTACTTTTCTTTATAAAATCCATCTTAAAACACCCATAAAGATTCTAAAACATGTTTTAAAACAGATATAACGGTCAGATATGTCTTAGAAGTCTAAATGTCAGACATCCTGGACGCCATCTTGAATATTTCAAAATGCTCAATGATGCCAAGGTGGCATCACTTGGATTCTTCAAATACAATGCCTAAACAACAAGAATCAAAAGAGAAAAAAAAGTTTATACTCCATTTCCAGGTCATTCGGGTTTTCTGCCGGACTATGGTGGAATATTGACGTTTTTGTAAATCAAACGTGAATAAAGCTTTGGTACTACGACCTAAACTACTTTAAATGTCATATGATAAATAGAATCTTTCATTCGTGCTCATGTATTATTGAATTTATTAAACTCGTTGAGGAAAAAGGATAAAATGCTCGGCAAAGCCTCGCATTTTATCCATTCTCCTCAACTCGTTCAATAAATTCTGTAATATATGAACACCCATGTAAGATCCTCTATTTAATGGATAGATTTCACCATACCTATCATATAGGCAACAAAGTGACCGTTCGGTAGCATCCCGCCCGCCCGCGTTGCTGAACGCACTTCTGGCCTTGCATGTAAAATGCTTTTACCATAAACTGTCTGTTCCAGGTAATACAGCTTTAAGGCGCGTACTAGAAGGGGCTAGTTTCTTGTACTCTAATGGTCTCAACAGCGTGTTTGTCAAACCGGGAGGGTACGCCAAGGCACTGAAAGATTTCGAGTCCGCCAACCAGTCTAAACGAATAAAAAAGCTCCCGATACCAGGCACATTTAATGTAAGTATTCTCTCTCCAGTTAAATATTGTGATATGTTGAGTAATAAACACAGTTTTTAGGACAGTTGAACAGTGGATCAAATCACAAGCGCGAAGAGTGAGTGATTTGTCTATTTACAACTGACCGACAAACTGTGATTTTTATTACTCAAACATTCACATACTATAGCTATACCCATTTTCGATTTTAACACACTGAAAAATCGGCAATAATGTTGTTTTTTTTTCCTTCAAATTGCACGACCCGCAGAAAAAGCAACCGAATGAAGTCGGTTTTTTTCTAAGAGTGCCCTAAAATCACCGTGTCGTTCTGTCATTCTGTCATTCTGTAATTCTGTCAGTCTGTCAGTCTGTCATTCTGTCTGTCCGTCCGTAACCCGTTTGTGAAAATTGGTGATAGTGACTTAACCGCTTGGAATATTTAAACAATTTTTGGCATACTGATAGATATCAATGAGATCTAACCAATGAACTTACGAAATATTACATTCCATTTAGTATAGCCTCGCCGAGGCGAAAAATGTGAAAATTTTCGAACATTTTTGAACTGCTTCTCCTCGGAAACCGTTGGGCCGATTGAAGTCAAATTTCATATGGAGCCTCTATGGGATGGGGGAAACCAAAATTTGCTCATGGGGTCAAGGTCACATGACCAAAATGGCCGCCAAGCCATATATGGTTTGTCTGTCTGTCCGTCCGTAACCCGTAAGTGAAAATTGGTGATAGTGACTTAACCGCTTGGAATATTTAAACAATTTTTGGCATACTGATAGATATCAATGAGATCTAACCAATGAACTTGAGAAATATTACATTCCATTTAGTATAGCCTCGCCGAGGCGAAAAATGTGAAAATTTTCGAACTGCTTCTCCTCGGAAACCGTTGGGCCGATTGAAGTCAAATTTCATATGGAGCCTCTATGGGATAGGGAAACCAAAATTTGCTCATGGGGTCCAGGTCACATGACCAAAATGGCCGCCAAGCCATATATGGTAAAAACCCTTCAAAAATAGTCTTCTCCAGAACAACTGGGCAAATTTCCACGAAACTTGATAAATAGCATCTGGAATGTAGGCCTATCATAAATTGCTAAAATGGTGACCCTGGGTTGACCTTGACCTTCTTTGGGTCCGTCCGTAACCCGTTTGTGAAAATTGGTGATAGTGACTTAACCGCTTGGAATATTTAAACAATTTTTGGCATACTGATAGATATCAATGAGATCTAACCAATGAACTTACGAAATATTACATTCCGTTTAGTATAGCCTCGCCGAGGCGAAAAATGTGAAATTTTTCGAACATTTTTGAACTGCTTCTCCTCGGAAACCGTTGGGCCGATTGAAGTTAAATTTCATATGGAGCCTCTATGGGATGGGGGAAACCAACATTTGCTCATGGGGTCAAGGTCACATGACCAAAATGGCCGCCAAGCCATATATGGTTTGTCTGTCTGTCCGTCCGTAACCCGTTTGTGAAAATTGGTGATAGTGACTTAACCGCTTGGAATATTTAAACAATTTTTGGCATACTGATAGATATCAATGAGATCTATCCAATGAACTTGTGTAATATTACATTCCATTTAGTATAGCTTCGCCGAGGCGAAAAATGTGAAAATTTTCGAACTGCTTCTCCTCAGAAACCGTTGGGCCGATTGAAATCAAATTTCATATGGAGCCTCTATGGGATGGGGGAAACCAAAAATTGCTCATGGGGTCCAGGACACATGACCAAAATGGCCGCCAAGCCATATATGGTCTGTCTATCTGTCCGTCCGTAACCCGTTTGTGAAAATTGGTGATAGTGACTTAACCGCTTGGAATATTTAAACAATTTTTGGCATACTGATAAATATCAATGAGATCTTATCAATGAACTTGCGAAATATTACATTCCATTTAGTACAGCCTCGCCGAGGCGAAAAATGTGAAAATTTTCGAACTGCTTCTCCTCGGAAATCGTTGGGCCGATTGAAGTCAAATTTCATATGGAGCCTCTACGGGATGGGGGAAACCAAAATTTCCTCATGGGGTCCAGGTCACATGACCAAAATGGCCGCCAAGCAATATTTGGTAAAAACCCTTCAAAAATAGTCTTCTCCAGAACCACTGTGCAGATTTCCACGAAACTTGATAAATAGCATCTGGAACGTAGGCCCATCATAAATTGCTTAAATGGTGACCCTGGGTTGACCTTGACCTTCTTTGTGCCTAGGTCAAACTTTGACACATATGCTTTTGTGTTGGATTTATCCTGCAAACGATTCAGAATACAGTACTAAAGTATAAGATATATTTTTGCTCCTTACGATAAGGCGCATTTATTGGGGGAACCGTTTTATGTCCAGGTCACATGACCAAAATGGCCGCCATACCCATATATAGTAACACTCATAAAGCTAAAAGCATCCGGCGGGTCGTGCACTTCAGCTGAAGCACTGGTTCTCCGTATGTTTCGCATTCGTTAGTAAAACTGCCGACAAAATTATTGAGGGTTGCACATGCATTTATGTCCTTTTGTGGCGTTTTCGACGCAAGTAAAAGACAACATACAATGTATAGTCAAGGAATCAAGGAGTAACGTTATAAAACGGCGGCTATTCGCGTCCCGCCTTTCTTCCTTATGATTTATTTCAGAATACACCACAGCTTCTTTCCGTTGCCTATTTAGGCGTGTAATCTTAGAATTTATTTTATCATATGACGTCGCGTCTTAGAGTGTGATATCGCCATGTATTATTTTCGCCATTCAACTAGTGGATTAAATATGCTAATTAGCTAGATACGTTCAGTAACGTTACATGTACGACGTCCTTAACGACGTCGCGTTTACTAATGGCGGAATATTGACATTTTGGTTAACAGTCGTGAATAAAATGCGTTTTAAATGTCATATGCTAAATAGAATCTTGCATTCGTGCTCATGTATTATTGAATTTATTAAACTCGTTGAGGAAAAGGGATAAAATGCTCGGCTAAGCCTCGCATTTTATCCCTTTTCCTCAACTCGTTTAATAAATTCAATAATACATGAACACTCATGTAAGATCCTCTATGTATAAATGGAAACTACCAGATTCGTGTCTTTTGATATCAAGTTTATCAGGCAAGGCTTCGAGAACGCTTGTAGAATCGCGAGGCTTGCCTCGCGATTCTACACACGTTCTTGAATCCAAGCCTGATAAACTTGATATCAAATGATATTATTTATCAGTTTATCCCAATATACAATTTGCTATCAGTTATCGATTGTTTTCAGTGCGTCCCAACATTCCGGCGTGCAATAATCGGGCTATATATTTGGTATTATATTACCGGAATTTTTCCTATGATATTATGTCATGTATTTTTCCCAGTAACATTGTTGCCAATATTTCCAGTAGTCAAGTTTATTAGTAAAATGCGATGTCACGTTGACTTGCTGAAGCTTACTTGTTCTGAGAAAGCATATCTTTATCAGGTCAAGGAGTTACAATGCAATTAATAAAGGGGTAACTACAAATCGCTGTTAATCACCTGGGAATTGGCACTGAAGAGCGTCTATGCTTTGAAACTTTGTGTCGTCTGACAAATAATCGACCCGAAAAAAATAAATAAATAAATAAATAAATAAAATAACAACGGAAGAAGACAAAGCCAATACATTTTGCAAGAAACTTCAGAGGAACGACTACCTATGGGCGATCACATCACAATACGATAACACACACGTGTGAGCATCACGTGAACAAGTCCGTGAAATAAAGACCCCCTAAACCCCACTTTATATAGAGAAAACTGGGGTTTACGGGGGTAAATATTATTTTCCTTATTTCTGCTCCGAGACATTGGTTGTGGGTACTCGTTAGAACCGCCTCGATGAGGCGGTTCTAACGAGCACCCAAAACCTATGTTTGGAGTATAAATAAGAAAAAAAATCTCAAATTTTCATCAGCAAAATTACTTTTTTTTGAGATTTGAAAAAAGCACATATGTCTCACGGATGTGTTATCGTAATGCATAGTGCATTTTTACCTCTCCAAAATGGCTACTTTTCGGATAAAAATCCGTGATAGTTGTCTTATTTATAACGCAAACATAGATTGTGGGTGTTCGTTAGAGGGGTGTTCATTTAACGGATTTGTTCACGTGACAAGTGCAGTCAATTGCGAAGTATATGTACCACCACACCCCCATGCTTTCAATCCAAATCCACTTTTTTTATTTTATATATTTTTTATTTATTTATACTATATTTTAAGAGGGCAGCGCGTAGCTAATCTACCTTGCGGTCCTCTGTAAATGTATATGCATATATACAATAAAACAAAAGATTTGCAACATATGCATCTGTCTCTATGCAGGTATGACTATTATGGGATCCACTTCCTGTATGAATCTAAGATCCTAGCTATGATACATTGATCCATACCGAGGCGTCCTGGTCGAACAGTTAGTCTTGGGAGCAATCTTTCTCTTTTATATTTAGTTTTACAGTGAATTTCCGCCAATAATATAATGTTATTAATCAAATAATTTCGTATTGGCCCAGTTACAGGTCCGAGGTCTGCTGTATTGGCACGAGGCCGAAGGCCGAGGCCAATACAGCTGACTGAGGACCTGTAACTGGGCCAATACGAAATTACTTGATTAATGACAATTTTATTAATTGATGCAATTAAAAACATGATTTATGATTTTTTAATATTGGTTGACCTTGTGTAATATAGGATAGTCAATTAATAAATTCCATTAAAACTAAGACCACTGCGCTTGAAAGTTCTTAAACAGATTGTAAAGGTTTCCGGTTTTCTGTTTTTGTGTTTTTGCACCCAGTGTCCTCTCATAAGAGCCCAAATTTAGGATTGTTCAAAAGTGATCTTAAAGGCCATGTTTGAACAGCCCCCAGGGTGGTCTGAATATGGAAGCTATTCTGTACTTAGATCGCACAGGATCAGGCTTCTCACATACCAGGATGTTCTTGTTTTGTGATGATAAAGGCCGGTATTGGAATGTCAGTAGCTGCAACAACTCAGGACAGCGATCTCGGACCATCATGGTCCTCTTGGTCTATTTCCCTTCCAGGTGCAGAGTGTTGGTAAAGCAGGTGACCGTCGATTGTTTCTCAAAGAAGGTTCGGATACTGGTTACAGTGTTCTGACAATAACGAAAAATCCAGAAAGAAATGCCATAAGGGTAGATCCAATTATCGAAACAGTGATTGTTTACATTGATTAAACAGAGGACACCTAGATACGTCTAGGCATAGCTTCGCTAAGTGAGCGTTTCTAGTCGAAATGTGTTGTTGGATATGTACACTCAGAAATGGTTTAAATTTGCTCGCGTTAACCGCTGAGCCAGCTTACAGTCTTACTTTTTCATAACAGATAAGGGAATGCTTGGCTTCGCCTAGTGATCGTTCAACAACGCGGGCGCCGCCGAACGCTCACTTTGTTGACTACGTTCTGTAGGCAACAAAATGAGCACGGGCACCTGTGTTATCACGTGGCTGAAAATGACGTCATGTAAGCAGTCGTCATGATTGCCATCACTGCACGTCACAAGTTATGTGACGTCACTTGACATCACTGTATTGTCATCACATTACGGCTTCCCGGCATACAAAAAAGGTACGCCATTAAAAGAACCTTTCATGGGCGTGAGAGCTTGAGAGAATAAGTCCTTCCTCGAAATCACTGTTTGGCACCACTCGGCAATCCTCGTGAAGCCAGACTTGGACGGATTATTTGTCCAACCCTCACACCTGTGTAAGTTTCTTATGGTCAGCATAAAGAAACAGCCATCTGACGCACTGCGAAAATAGTTAACACTTAAGATGTCAAGAAATACTGCATTTGAAAATGGGGATTGTTTATGTCGTCTGCTTCATATGTTTACCAACTCTTCAAACCTATTTTTGCATACATGCAAACACTGTTGAGAAGCGTAGTCGGAGCTGTATCTACACTGTTTACACACTATTTGCAAATATGAGTTTCAAAGTTACAAGCAGACGTCAAAGCAGATGACAGTTATTGTGATTGGCGTCTTATGGGTTAACTGGATACACGTAGTGATCTAAGCTTTCTGTGCGCGCATGTCCAAAAGCACAGTTTCGTTTCGTAGTTGAACTGGAGTATTGTTTCCACACATGGAAAATACCATAAAGTTCCTATATGAAGGCCACCTTTGGGACGGTTTATACAGTAGAACTTCGATGGCTCGAACACCGACGGCTCGTTTACCATGGATGAGTCGAACACATTCTTGAGTCCCTAGCAAAATCCTCTACATTAGAAATAATGGGGGATGATTCAGAAGATTTTAGTCTTTTATCTTGCAAATGTATGCTGTGTGTACTCATTAGAATCGCCTCGATGAGGCGATTCTAATGAGTACACACCGCATACATATTCATTATAGAACACCGAAAAGATGTCAAAAAGTATCTCCTTATGCCTCCTGACAGTAACCTCAGTGGCTCGAACTACCCCTGTCTCGAACAGATTTTCAAGGTCCCAAAGGTGTTCGAGCCATTGAAGTTCGACTGTATGTGGTCTCAAATACCAATTGTGAACAGTCTTCAAGGTGGTCTCTAAGACACTGTATACACAAAGAAAAACACAAGAAAGAATCACTGCAGCCTACTAAATATTTTTTCTAAAAGCATAAAGTGGTCTTAATAGCGGAATTTCACTGTATTGCTGAACACCCCCCTAAACCCCACTTTATATAGAGAAAAGTGGGGTGTACGGGGGTAAACATTATCTGCCTTATTTTAGCTCAAAAACATAGATTGTGGGTATTCGTTAGAACCGCCTCATTGTTCTAACGAGTACCCACAACCTATGTTAAAAGCAGAAATAAGAAAGATGTTAAAAATTTTACCTAATATTTGTCACTTCTGACACCATGTTGGACGCCATTATTTCACACGGACATGTTTTCCTAATGATTCGGGCCAGACTGACCCAGTTCAGTGACATTGTGCACGAGATCAAGGTGGTCAAGGTCAAGTCCATGAATATCAAATTGCATTATTTCTTATTCTAAATTAGTTAAACAAGATCCACCCATTTCGTATTGAATGAAATCTTCTGCCTTATAGAGAGGGATCAGGAGTCTGTTTCGAAATTTTGGAGTGTAAGATGGAGTTATTGGTTTTGAAATATATTAAGAAAATGACTGATTTTTGTTTTAAAACAGGGAAGGCCAAGGCCAGATCTTACACTTTTTGTCAATGACCAGTTTGTGTGTGTTTGTTGTGTGTGTGTGGGGGTGGGGGTATGCCTGTGTGAGGGGGGTGGTGGTGTTCTAGTATGAAATGGATTGATTGAAATACCTAAACTTGAGTTCGCTCTGGAGACCACATTTGGCCCCAGTATAAACGCAGTGTTTTAACTTGTTTCGGATCATGTGAAAGAAATTTGATTCAGCTTAATTGCATGCCCTCTAAAATCCAAAAGGCGGGCAACGTTGGCTGGACCGACATGGTTCCGACGTTGGCCCGACATTCTTGGATACGACGTTGGAACGCCGTAACAAAGTTGGTACGACATTCTTGCCTGGACCAACATAGATACGACGTTGGCACGCCGTAGTAATGTACGCCCGACATTCTTGCCTGGACCAACATGGAGACATTGGCACGCCGTAGCAACGTTGGCCCGATATTCTTGCCCGGACCAACATGGATACGACGTAAATTGGTCCAAGATTCTTGCCTGGACCAAAAGACCAACATGGATACGACTTTGGCACGCCGTAGCAAAGTTGGCCCAACATTCTTGCCTGGACCAACAGCGAGACGTCGGCACGCCGTAGCAACGTTGGTCCGATATTCTTGCCTGGACCAACATGGATACGACGTAAATTGGTCCGACATTCTTGCCTGGACCAACAGACCATTATGGATACGACTTTCGCACGCCGTAGCAAAGTTGGCCCGACATTCTTGCCTGGACCAACATGGATACGACGTTGGCACAGCGCAGCGACATTAGCACGATGTTCTTGCCTGGTTGAGTTTTAATCAAGTTAATTTGGATACATTCTCCAGTGTGAATGCGACTTGTGGTCCCATATTGCTTAACCATATATATGGAAACTATGTTCTTACCCAACCTTGCCCAAAATATATACGGACGCATCTGCAGTATCATTTTGATTTAGATTCATTTTCGGCGATTGTTTCTACCACTTCTGTTTGATTTTTTTTAGATATTTACAGCCACTGAAACACCTTACCGTCACTATTTCGAACTCGTCCTTAAGTCCCTCGAATTTTTGTTGATGTATTTAGTACTGATAAGGGTGGGTGAGGGGGGGGGGTGCTGATTACATTACGAAACCACGCCTATACAAATACCTTGTAAACTTTACCGCCGAAAAAAAAACACGAAAATTTTAAGATAAAAAATTGTGATATCTTTCTTATTTCTGCCCAAAATATAGATCTATATTTTAGAGCAGAAAAAAGAAAAATAAGGTTTACCCCTGTAACCCAAGTTTTATTATATAAAAGTCGGGTTCAAGGGGGTCAAAATATAGGCGTGTTTTCGGGATGATCATGAAAATGTGTTGTGTTTACTCATTAGAATCGCCTTGATAAGGCGATTCTTATGAGGACACACATCACACACTACATACTTTTTTAATTTTTTTTTTTTAATAACTTTTATGTCTACTGGCCTGGTTCTTTACCAAACCTCAGTGACCCTAACTACCGCTTTCTCGAACAAATTTTCATGGCATCTATGATGCTTAAGCAATAGAAGTTATATTTTGATTTCAAGAACCGTTTTCATTAAAGTAATTTAATAAGACCATGTGTCTGTCTATCTATCTATCTTCATATACTGAGTCCGTCATACTTGGCCTTTACCTCAGTTGGTAATGAAAGGCCTGATTACACACCGGTGAGTCAATAACGTGATCGGCATTTACCATTTTCAAATATACTGTGTATATTAGATTTTTGTATTTTGATACAAGTTGTATTGTCAAGTATATAGAAGTGAAGGCAATGACCAAGAATCGATACAATTAACCCACAGCTCCTATCAGAGACACCAAAGGAAAAGAAACACAGACCCTAATGGAGACATCAACAGCGGAAAGCCGAAAGGACATTTACTTTCCCACAAAATGGCCAACTGGCTATCCAAAACAAAATAATATAAACGATACAAACACTCAAAGACAAACCACAACAAAAATAAACCGTGACAGAAGAACCGCCTTGGAACGGTCAGTGAAACGAATTCCACTTGGAGGCTTAAATCGATTTTACGTGACCACAATCCTCGCCCTTACCTCCGTCGCGATGTAGACAAATACTTTGTTCAGTCTGCATGATGGCCTCTTAACTCATCTCCGTGAATACAAGTAATCAAACAACCACAGAGATGAAACAACGGTGAGGACTCGACAGCAAGAAACCACTGAAATGCTGGAGCAAAAGAAAACCAACAGTTAGTCTCCAATGGGCCCGACCAGAGACAGAGTATCAGGCACCAACCAACATTACATAGGATTAGATTCTCTCTAATTCTCAGTAAGCCTGTACGCTGGAACCGTCATAGAATCTGAGGCCTGACCCACCGACAACCGGCTAAATCTTTTGTTTTGTTAAACATGTACGTAAGCATTGGAATTTCAGGTAGCTTTGAGTTGTTGACTTGCGCGGAGGAGAAACTGAAACAGATACGATGGGCGCAATGCTGAAATTTTGCGCGAGTGAATACTATGTCCCGCGTAAATTGCATACAACAGGGAACAAATCCTATCGGTATAACGAGGGTCCGCTGCATGTACTTGCGAACTACAACAAAATATAGCATATAGGCAAACATTGTGGGTACTAATCAGACTGTAGGAAAGTAGAAGTAAAACAAAGATCAGGAATCGATACAATTAACTTACTCCACCCATCATAGACACCAAAGGGAAAGAAACACAAACATGAAGCGACCAGACCATAATGGAAACCTAAACAAAGGAAGTCAATAAGGACAGTTACTTTCCCACACAATGGGCAAATGACCATCCAAAATAAAAAGACACAAGTGATACACACAGTAAGTAACAAACAACAACATAAATAAACCGCCATAGAAGAACCGCCTTGGAACGGCCAGTGGAAAGAATTCCGCTGGGGGCTTAAATCGATTTTACAAAATTGGCCATAATCCTCGCCCTTACCTCTGTCGCGGTACATACTAATTTTGTTTAGTCCGCATGAAGGCTTCCTAACTCATCAGTGTAACATCTCCGAGAACATACAAATAGTCTGGTTTGGGCCACACTGTTTGCAACAATGCCTTGTAAAATGACAAGCTGACAACAATTGGCCTCGAGGTTGTCCACAGCGCCACTGGTTAACTGTTTTGACTATACTCTATGCCGTAAAATAACTCTTATTACCCAGTCGTGCGACAGATCATCATTCACAGAAGAAAACCCTCCTCATAACGTAATCGACGCCATTGTTGTTGACTGTGACGAAAGTCGCGTGGGCAGGGTTCGAGGTTTTATTATTACAGCACCTAAAACAGTACCTTGATAAAAACTTTACCTATCGACCAAAATAGCTGTCCGGTAGTCGAAAATCATGAGATTGGGTATTAAACAGTTTTAAATGACAGATTCCATCTGTCTATTCTTGGTGTCCTGCACGTTTTAAAGCAATTCAGGCTTTCTTCCGGCTTTTACCGCCATAGAAATACGAGTACACGCAAAATGTAGTCCGGTTTGGCACAGTAATCAAATTGTACAAGCGTATTAGTTATCCTATAAGCATAATACAAACTTTTGAAGCAGACAACTTGACGATTTTGTCTTACGATTCAGCATTTCATATGAATCAGCTGCATCATGCGACGGGTTTGGTCGGAAGACTGTACACCCAGATCAGTGCGGCGTCTGCACAGCAGTCTGCTCAGGTTTTACACTGTTTTCTATCAGTGCTGTCAATATTTAATCCTTAAAGACCAGCCTGCTGCTGGACCAGGTCGGCTGCAGACAAGAATATTAATTGGTTTTCTTTCTGACTTTCGAGGTCAAGTTTAGGTCAGTTACAACTTATAGAAGGTGTGTATTGACTTTGCGTGGAGAAATTGGAAAAAAAGGTTGTCCCTTTCAACCCTGGAATAGGGTACAGATACTTAGTGTAGGTCCTGTGATATAATTCTAGATGCCATATTTAGCAGAATGGACGAGCCCAACTTCAGTGATGGAAGAGTGCACTCCAGAAACTCAAGGCAGGGAATAAATCAAAGCACTGACAACACTCCACTCATGCCGATTGCAGGCTGGTCATGGACGGGGACTTGGACTGATTCGTTTAAAATTAAGATGTTAGTAACTAATGCAAAACAAAAGTGTAGAACAAGATCAGCACCGTATTCTGTGGCGTTTGATCTGAGTTTACATTGTTTGCCAGATCCAACATTTGATTTTAGTGCAGATTGTACAGATAACACTTACATGTACCCAACACTGACAAAACTCTGAAATTCCAAACACATAGTGAAGATTTTGATAAGAAGCGTTCTGTAGCGTCTGATCTTGGTCTACACTGTGTGTCAAGCTCGCCCTATGATTCCAGGATAATCCACTTCAGTCTTATGGAATACCCTGATCTCACTGCGGCTATTTTCTACAAGACAAAGGGTTATTCTGACCAGTCAGTGAAAGCCACGTAAGCGTTAGCACTGAGGCGCTTTTCTTATTAGCAACTTCGGGACGAATGCCAAACAATGAACCCAAAACTAGCCGCGACGTTGAAACAGTTTAAATCTCAGCTCAGGACTATTACTCCAACCTACACCCCACACTCTCAGTGCTTTGATTCTGAAACCAAACGATTGCATGATAACAACACGCTTAGGCACCATGCCCTTAAGCTAAAAAGGTTAAATCAATCAACCGTGATGTCTGGTTACCAGTCCGGCCACGTCGATCCTGTGCACCTCCTTCACGCCAGTACGGATAGAAATCATATGTTCAGGATCACACTTTTGATGCGTAATGTAAGATCGTGCCTATGAAAGAAGAAACTGAAAATTGTTCTAAAAAACACTAAAAGAGAGCGTATTGCAATATTTTTCATTAAAGGATCGTAAGCGTGCAAATCGACAGTTAGAAGCTAATCGGAAAGCGGATGAAGTTGACTCTAATTTTGGGTACAACATGTGTGTGATCTTTCGTCTATTGGAGCGACATCTTACTATATAAAAAGACGTCGACGTAGCGGAAGACCGACGTCAGTACGCCAAGATCATTTCAACCGTCAGACGCATATGCTAAACAAATTCCCGCCGGCAGCTGCTACACTGTACCTGTAGATAAAGGGGTCTCAACTACCGACTAATATGCACTGACACTTTTCGTCGCCCTTATGCGATGCTCGTTTGAGAGCAAAGTTAACGCGTAGACACAGTACGGAACACTTACGCTAGTGCATGAAATACGTAAATTGGCATCTAAGCGACTGACATATGCGTTTCAGTGACAAATCGCACTTCAGCCTGAATCACGTCGATTGTCGTCTCCGGGTGTTTCGACGTAAGTAAGATATGCCGAGGCGATGCGTGCGTAACAGAGCATGACATATCGGGTGAAATAAGCGTAATTGTGTGGCGAGCTATTGCATATAGTTAGCGAACGCAGCTTAGTGCCATTAAGAACATTCAAGATCATGGCTGAGACGTAAACCGAACAGCGAGACGTTACATCACTTAAGTGCTTCGGACTCACATGGTTCCATTTATTTGTTTGCGAATCTTATCCAGCAGGATTACAGGCGGGCTCATAGTGCTGTTCTTACTCAAAAATTTCTTCAAGCCAATGGAATTCATATACTGGACTAGCCAACCTTTCTCCTCCGATCTCTTTCCCATAGAGTATCTCTTGGGAGAGGTATCCACAACCGACCAGACACAAACTGTTACTTATGAACAGTAGCATTGTTAAAACTTGAATTTTAATGTTTGGTTTTGAAAACGTAAATAGTTTCTTTCAAAACTTTGAAACATCGAATTGCGTTTCATAATACCATCAGTCTATAGACATCTGCAAACATATCATATATTGGAATTTGCAGAACTACCTTTCTTAATTTTAAGATCTTTTTAGAAAGGTTTTCTGTAAGTTTTCACAGTGTTATGATTTTCTCATAGAATGTGTCATTTCAGTGCCTTTGGCGCTTTGATTCATTCTAGCGAGTCATAGCATTGTATTTCAACTGTAATGCAACAGAGGATGACGCAAGAATAGCAGAAATGGACTGAAGTTTGTTTATATACAGACATTTAGAAACACTTATCAGGAAAAACTGCCAATTTTACCAGTTCGTGAAAGACCTTATAAAGATCGGATTAGGGAAGCGAAAGGAAAGGTTACCACCATCTAAAGTTAAGGAAGCTATTCTCCACAGTGGATTGAGTAGTTTGCACTGTGCTGAGCTTAATTAATTTTAGAGTACGTAGTACAACTAAGCATCGCTGTCAGTCGGATGCTTTTTGACGAAGTTGATACCGACATTAGTGTGCTGAAGAAGGTTTAGTCAGCATACCAGGACACAGTTCGTGCTTGAGTAGAAGTCAAAATAATTGTAAACAGGCCAATGCGTAGACGGCTCCGATGTCATTGCGAAAAACATTTACCCATTTAGTACCAGAAACCTCAAAACGGGTACCCTGGCAAACAATACAAAACGCGGCGTCTGATCAGGGCCTAGACTGTTTGTAAAAAGTTAAGCCATTTTCCTGGCCTTCGCCCATCTTGAAGAAATAGATGGGCTGCATGATGCTTCCACGCAGAGCTGAAACCGACCGTATACGTGTACTGGTAAACCGCTTAGAGGATCTATGCCTGACCAGGCAAAGCGATGCGAGTCGGACCGTCCATGCTTATAAACCCTATTGGTTTCATTGGGCGACAGGTCTTGAGATCGCATTTCATCTCAATGCCGGGTAAAAGTCCCACAAAATTGGAAGGAGCGTCTCCAAAATGACCTATACAGTATTGACAGGGACGTTTAACCTCAAATCAAACAAACAAAAAAGCCATTTTCCAAATCAATTTTGAGGATAACAAAACCTGACACCCCTGAAGTTTGAAATGAACTCCTGCTATATATAAAGAGGAAGATTCCATTTGGTACAAAAAGGGTTAAATTATACATAGATTGTGGGTACTCGTTAGAACTGCCTCGAAGAAAACTATCACATTTTTTTTTCATCTGAAAATTTTCATTTTTTCGACGGTAAAATTTACAATGTATTTGAATAGGCGTGTTTTCCTAAAATGTGCAATAAAGTCCGAGGAACATTCACTCGATATCTGTACGCTAACTTGATATTCCGCACCGACTCGAATGCCGAATTTACCATTAGGCGGCGCTGCATCTGATGACGTCTTAAAGCAATGACGACGCACGCGCACATAGTCTGATAAAATGCAACGCTTGAGGCTTAAACTAATAGAGCGCGATAGCTTAGTGGTAACTGCACTTGCCTCTGATCCTAGAGGCCCCCGGATCGATCATCGGCGGCGGTGATTATTTCGGTGTCTAAACACGCTTAATTGGCATCATTTGCAGGGATGAATCTCAAAAAAGTACACCGTCCTTCGGATCGGGACGTTACTCGGAGGCCCCTGTGCAGGGAGAGTCATCCCCTGTGCAGGTTAAAGACCCGACCATAATTACATGTCATTGATTACTGCGTAGACTTTCATCCTGTAAACCTTGTGTGTATGTAATGTACACCTGTGAAAAATGGTCAAATGTGACCGATCGCAGTATAAGTAGATAAATAAAACTACTGGCAATGGTGCAAAATATTTACAATGCTTGCTCCGATATAAGTCCCTGAAAATTGTCCCTCCATTGGAACCACAAGCTCGTGTCCTTCCATATCGCAACCCGGCACCCTTACGAAAACACGCCTATACAAATACATTGTAACCTTTATCGCCGAAAAAATGAAATTTTCAGATGAAAAATTTTCATATTTTTCTTATTTCTGCTCAAAATATAGATTATGGGTACTCGTTAGAACCACCTCATCGAGGCGCTTCTAACGAGTACCCAGAATCTATATTTTAGAGCAGAAATATAAAAAATAAGGTTTACCCCTGCAAACCCCAGTTTTAATGTTTAAATCTGGGGTTTAAGGGGTGAAAATTAAATAGGCGTGTTTTCGTGATGCCAAACTCACCAATTCCAAATCAATCCAAGTTTAGACGTGGACTCGTTATAAGTCCATTCAGTACCAAAAATCCCTAAAGGGGTACCTTGGCAAACAGTGCAGGCCCAGATCAGACGCCGTTTTGCGGCGTCTGATCAGGGCCTACACTGTTTGCAAAAAGTGCAGCCATTTTCCAAATAAATTTTGAAGAAAACACAACCTGACACCCCTAAATTTTGAAATAAACTCCTGCCATATAAAGAGTAAGATTCCTTTTGGTACAAAAAGACCGGTTAATCAACTTAATAGCAGATCAAGGAGAGGACCCCTTTGTTACAACCAGGAAAAGTATGTAGTTTCACGCCTTTTTAAATGCATATTCAGAATAAAATTTCCATATAAAAAATACTCTTATCCTTTCATTCCTTTCTTCAGATACAGACAGCTGGAAAAGTAGGAGACCGCCGACTTTTTCTGAAAGAAGACTTAAATTACGGTGTTCTGACAATAACTAAAGTACCACCACCTGGGAGACATTCAACTGTGGACCCAATTCTCCAAACAATAATCGTATATACCGACTAACCTGTGTCCTTTAGGCCCTATCTTCATAATTGGCACAATTTAGCATAATACTAATACTGCAAAAATATTAAGGGGAGTGGGAACACTTGGAAGAATCTTTTCCGCCATTTTTCAAAGCCTGGGAGACAACTTTCGGGACTTCCGGTTTGCTTTTCTATAATCTCTGCCACACGGAAGAAGGGGTCTACTCTTAAAGAAAAGAAATTCTTTCCTTTAAGATTTGACCCCTATTGGTAGGAGTGACAAAATACATTTGAAGGAGTTGCCTCCCCAGAAGGTGTACCCATTCCCCTTAAACTGCCAACCGTTCTTTATGATTAGTCCTGTTTAATTCACTGCATTACCTTGGTGATCGATTGTTGATCAATCGACCCAAAGTTACTTATATTTCTGGACGTTCACTGCTATTGCCCACATGATCCTCAAGGATCAATAAAGTTTTACCCACAAACGGTAATAGAATAAAAAGCCGCAAGCAGCTGTTTATGTTCTTCTGAAGGATTGTCCTTTAAAATCAAAAAATACACTACAGAACAGCAAAGTATACACAAGCTTTTCCGGGCAAGACTGGCTAGTTTCGGCCAATTAGGCCTCATCAGTGACCCGCAAATATTTTTGAAATTCCATAAACAAAGGAATCGATGATCAATGGTCTCAAGGGACAAGAAAATATAAACTACAATATGATGAAGGCCATGGATTACACCAGCTGTAGTGACGTTAAATATATTATCGTTTTGAATTAAGGAATACACCACAGAACAGAAAAGTAAGGAGTCTACAGGGTTTTCTGGGTCAACCTAGCTAAAATCGACCAATTAGGCACCATGCGTGACCCTCAGATATTTTTTAAATTTCATTTCCCATAGGACTAGAAAATATACGCTATGCTGTTATAAAGAGCAGGGAGACTTTTCCCGGCCGCCACGCATTGAAAGTAGTTTTCAATGTTGGAAACGTCACAGGTATATATGCACAGGGTCCCAAAACGAGACATTACCAAGACAGTGTAGGCACATATCAGACACCCACGAACGCGGTGCCTGGTGAAGATCTACATCGTTCGCTTACCGTGCAAGAATTTCAAGAGTTAATCGAAACAGTCTAACTGCACTGTAGCCCTGGCCCATACCACTATAAAAAAGTATTGAAAATTTTATCTCCGAAAATTTTGAAAATTTCAGATGAAATATTGTGATTTTTGTCTTTTTCTGCTATATATTTTACAGCAGAAATACAAACATATGTTTTACCCCTGTATACCCCAGTTTTCCTATGTAAAAGTGATGTTTAAGGGGGTCGAAATTATACAGGCGTGTTTGCGTGATGCAGACGTTGATGTATACCCAGGCTGAAAAGTTAAGCCCTACCTAAAATTCAAAGTAATTGATATTTTATTTGAAGCCATATGATATTTTAAACGTTAATGGGAGGTGTGGGGGTATTGTATCGATTCCTGATCATTACCTTCACTTCTGATTTTATTATCAAATTATTAAGCAATAGTAGACAGGTCAGCCTGTCTGCTATCGACTACGAATGTGATCATTGACCCCCATTCACAGATGTAAAACATGTGAATTGTGTCACATAAATTCACAATCATGGTGAGAGTAAATATAATCTGTCGAATGACATATTATGACAAGTACTAAAATACAGTAACATTACGAAAACACAGATATACAAATGCATTGGAAACTTTATTACACACTAAATAATGGGCAAAAGTACTTAAGAAAATGACGAGGAACGCCGGTTATGAAAACAGTTGTTTAATTTGTATTTTTCTGTATTTAAGCAAGTTCAACAACATAAAATATCGGTATCACAAATGGTAACATAAAACAGTTCAAACTGGTTTTCCGGTTCAATGTAAAGAAGGCTGATATCCTTTCTTGAAAACGTCCTTTAACTAGTAAACATGGCAAAGTCCTATGTAACATAAAATATCCACTTCTTACACTGGTCATTCCAGGATAAAGACGGCAAAATCCTGTCTGTCATGCATAAAATGTACATGTAATTATTGTCTTATAACCAAAGACCCCCTTTTTATTAACATGCTGTTATGTACTTATGAAAACATTGCTCAACAGGAAATTACCCTTTTTGGCATTTATCCCCTCCAAAGCCACCGTCATCAAGCAAAACAATAAGAACAGACTTGGGTTTGACAACAAAAATCCATATCAATTGTAATCACTCTCAGTGTTTGATTCTAGACATGTGTTATCACAATATGGTTTTGATATTTCCTTCTCATGAGCAGATTATGATTAAATGTGTTGCATCAATTCGTTTGTGATCCTTGATGACCAGGTGCCTAAGAAATATAGAAACTGTAATCTGGCTTAATAAAGCAAACAATATGACTTTACCCAAATTCCAGCTGTCTGACAGCTTAAGAAAAAAATGTTAAGCACAAAAATATTTATTTATTGAATAAATATTTATTTATTTATTTAATATGACTTGATAATATTGCTAAATTTTGAAACAAATGTTTACTGAGCAATGGCAGTTTTATGCGAAATTTACAGCATTAAAGCTCTCCCCTACTTTGAAGTTTTTGTGCCCCCAAAATTTGGAACGATAATTGAAGGAAAAATACATTCTGTTTCAACATTAAATAATATAATGTTATTAATCAAGTAATTTCGTATAGGCCCAGGTACAGGTCCGAGGTCTGCTGTATTGGCACGAGGCCAAAGGTCGAGGCCAATACAGCTGACCGAGGACCTGTAACTGGGCCAATACGAAATTACTTGATTAATGACAATTTTATTAATTGACGCGATTAAAACATGATTTATGATTTTTGAATATTGGTTGACCTTGTGTAATATAGGATAATTAATTAATAATTCATGATAATGAATATCTATACAAAAATAGCTGGCTAGTATGTGGGCATTTGTCCAAAATTACGTAGATCTTCTCAAACAATTTTTTCTTATAGCAGAAAATCTCTTCAGTTCAAAATTATTACCAAAATTAAAAGTATTTCAAAATGAAAAACATTTAAAAATGTTCTATAAAAGGGTTATCCTTTGGAAGCAAAGAACACATCACAGAACTGAAAAACCTCGAGTGTACATGTTTTCTGGGCCAGAACCACATCCATTACATATGTGGGGACAATTCAATGAATGATGTCCTCTTGCTGGACACTTTTTACATTGAAAATGCCTTGCTGGACATTTGCTTTGTGGGTGATATGAAATACTACCACAGTTGTGACATCCTTGATTATTTTCCGTAGGCGGCTCATACTGCTTGTGTTTTTCGTTTGAAGATTTCTTTCTTTGTTTCGCTTTTGATTTAGTCACACATCCAGATTGGGCTTTACTTTGTGTTTCCTTTGTTACACATTCTGATTCATGTATATCTCTTCTTAGTTTTTTTAATTTCTTCCTTCAAATCAGCCACCTCTTGAAGATGCTGTTTTTCTATCCAGCGATGATGCTCTGTTTCTTGGTCTATGCTTTTTTATGTTGCCTCTTTGAAAGTTAAAAGTTCATTTTCCTGTTTCTGAAGTTTTATTTGTTCCTGAGACAATGTTTCTCTTAGATTTAAAATTTCTTTTCCTGCTCCTTTTAGCTTCTGTTGTTCAGAATGCAATTTACACTTAATGTCATTTATATCATTTTCAGCGGCTTTAAGACTGTTAAATGTTTTTATGACATTTACTTGATGTACAGTGACTTCTGAATTCAGACAAAGAATTTCCTGATGTAGTTCATTTATTTTATTTGTCTGAGGTGCTGCGTTGCTCTGGTTAAATGCCTGCCTTGGAATCATGTTTTGAAGGTCTTCATTTTCCAATGAATAGAAAGGGAATAGTGAACAGAAAGACTTACGTTCAATAAAGTTTTGTAGTCTCTTTTGATCCCGTTGGTTTTGTTTTACACTTTTTATCCTCTTTCGACCTAGAAATTCCTTATTTTATCATATGACGTCGCGTCTGAGAGTGTAATAACGCCATGCAATATTTTCGATAATCCACTAGTGGATTAAATATGCAAATTAGCTAGATACGTCCCGTAACGTTACATGTACAAGTTCCGTAAGGACGCCGCATTTACTAACGACGGATTATTGACCTTTCTGTTAACAATCGTGAATAAAATGCGCTTTAAATGTCATATGATAAAAAGAATCTTGCATTCGTGCTCATGTATTATTGAATTTATTAAACTCGTTGAGGAAAAGGGATAAAATGCTCGGCGAAGCCTCGCATTTTATCCCTTTTCCTCAACTCGTTTAATTAATTCAATAATACATGAACACTCATGTAAGATCCTCTATATCAACAATTTATTAAACTCGTTGAGAAAAAGGGATAAAATGCTCGGCAAAGCCTCGCATTTTATCCCTTTTCCTCAACTCGTTTAATAAATTCAATAATGCATGAGCACTCATGTAAGATCCTCTATGTATGGTGACTGCTGGCAGTGTTAGGTAAAGAATGACTGGTAACACTTGAGAATTCTGTCTCTTACATGCTTTTCAATGAATGATAGAGATTTATCAGTGAAATATAAATCGATATTTTCACTGTTTCAAACAGTGAAAATACGATTTTTTATTTTTCTCTGTTTGGGACTACTTTTTTCTTCAAATCTAACTCTAATTTCAATTTTATCTTTGTCAGATAACAGAACAATACTGAAATGTGTTCTAATTCACGCATAGCCCGTTCATGTGTGACGGGGACGTTACTGACGTCATTTATGACGCTGACGTCAGTCTTTTGTCGCGCGACGTTAGACTTGCCAGCAACTTCTTTGGAAAACTATTCTCTCAATTATTTCATTAATCATTCATAATAATACCATCCCAGGCCATTTCTCAGGTGCAAACACTCAGTTTACACCCAATAGTATACCCACTAAACACGATGGACACCACTAAATTGACGCGAAACGAACAGGAACAAAGATAATTTTCTCCGAATGTGAGCGACACCATTAAAGACGCTAAATATTGCCTTTTGAAGCATGTAAGAAACAGAAAATTTGATTTTTTCAGTGCAAGATCAAATTTTATTTCACTCATGAACACCAAAACTGCTATTTTCACTCGTGGCTACGCCACTCGTGAACATAACAGTTTTGGTGTTCATTCGATGAAATAAAATTCGATCTTACACTGAAAAAATCAAATATCCTCTGTCTGTTCCAGGAGTTTTGGTTGCTTCGGCGTTCCATAGTTTACAAAAATTTAGGGAAATTTCTCGCTTAGCTAGTTTTTGAGATGTATTTGAAGTTCACGTACCCCTGTGTTCTCCACCAGATATTACACACTAAATTATGGGCAAAAGTACTTAAGAAAATGACGAGGAACGCCGGTTTTGAAAACAGTTGTTTAATTTGTATTTTTCTGTATTTAAGCAAGTTCACCAACATAAAATATCGGTATCACAAATAGTAACATAAAACAGTTCAAACTGGTTTTCCAGTTCAATGTAAAGCAGGCTGATATCCTGTCTTGATAATGTCCTTTAACTAGTTAACACGGCAAAGTCCTATGTAACATAAAATGTCCACTTCCAACACTGGTCATTCCAGAATAAAGACGGAAAAAATCCTGTCTGTCATGCATAAAATGTACATGTAATTATTGTCTTATAATCAAAGACCCCCTTTTTATTAACATGCTGTTATGTACTTATGAAAACATTGCTCAAGAGGAAATTACCCTTTTTGGAATTTATCCCCTCCCAAGCCACCGACATTAAGCAAAACAATAAGACTAGACGTCTCCCTGCCCTACATCATAGTGTAGTTTATATTTTCTTGTCCTTTGGGATCATTGATACCATTGTTGAATTTTGAAAATATCCGAGGGTCACTGATGAGGCCTAATTGGCCAAAACTAGCTAGTCTGGCCCAGAAAACATGTACACTCCATATTTTCCAGTTCTGTGGTGTATTCTTGGCTTCCAAAGGATAACCCTTTCTAGAACATATTTGTGTTTGACAACAAATATCCATATCAATTGTAATCACTCTCAGTGTTTGATTCTGGACATTTGTTATCACAATATGGTTTTGATATTTCCTTCTCATGAGCAGATTATGATTAAATGTGTTGGAGCAGTTCTTTTGTGATCCTTGATGACCAGGTACCTAAGCAATATAGAAACTGTAATCTGGCTTAATAAAGCAACAATATGACGGTTCCAACGTAAAGGCTTATTGAGAATTAGAGAGATCTAATTCAAGGTAATGTTGGTTGGTGCCTAATGCTCTGTCTCTGGTCGGGCCCATCGGAGTAAAACTGTTGGTTTTCTTTTGCTCCAGCATTTCAGTGGTTTTTTTGCTGTCGAGTCCTCACCGTTTCTCACCTCTGTGGTTCTTTGATTATTTGTGTTCACGGAGATGTTGCACTGATGAGTTAGGAGGCCTTCATGCGGACTGAACAAATTATTTGTCTAAATCGCGACGGAAGTAAGGGCGAGGACTGTGGCCACGTAAATCGATGTAAGCCCCCCAGTGGAATTCTTTACACTGACCTTTCCAAGGCGGTTCTTCTGTGGCGGTTTATTTATGTTGCTGTTTTTTACTACTCAGTGTGTGTATCACTTGTGTCTTTTTATCTTGAATGGTCATTTGGCCATTTTGTGGGAAAGTAACTGTCCTTATGGCCATCCTTTGTTTAGGTTTCCATTATGGTCTGGTCGCTTCATGTTTGTGTTTCTTTCCCTTTGGTGTCTTTGATGATTGGAGTAAGTTAATTGTATCGATTCCTTATCTTTGTTTTACTTCTACTTTACCCAAATTCCAGCTGTCTTACAGCTTAAGAAAAAAATGTTCAGCATAAAATTTTTTATTTTTTTATTTAATAAATATTTATTTATTTATTTAATATGACTTGATAATATTGCTAAATTTTGAAACAAATGTTTACTGGGCAATGTCAGTTTTAAGCGAAATTTACAGCATAAAAGCTTTACCACCGCATAAATGAAATTTTTTAGGTGAAAAAATGTGATATTTTTCTTATAACTGCTCAAAATATAGATTGTGGGTACTCATTAGAATCGCCTCATCGAGGCGGTTCTAACAAGTACCCACAATCGATATTTTGAGCAGAAATTAGAAAAATTAGGTTTACCTCTGTAAACCCCAGTTCTAATTTATAAAAGTGGGGTGGAAGGGGGTCAAAATTATATAGGCGTGTTTCCGTGATGAATTCCGCTAATAAGACCTAAAATTAAGACAAATTCTGTTTATTTAGAAGGATGCAGTTATTGTTTTATTCCTGTTTTCTGCACACAATGTCCTCTGGTCAGGGACTACCTTGGGTAAAAAGTGGTCTCAAAGACCACTTTTGATCAGTCCCAAAGGTGGTCTTAATATAGGTATTTTACTTTTATATAAATGGCCAATGCTTCCGACAGTGCCAGGGAGGTTAAACTGGTCAAAAGAGTGACTGAACGTCTGATAACAAAGTGCAGACAAACAGGGATTGTAAATGACAGACGTCGATCTGGACATTCAAAGGTGTCGGTGTCGATAGGATAGTCTGTTCCAGGTCTCCAGACTGGTAGATGAGAGGTTTGCAAGATCCGTAACCAGTAAACATCGACACTATCGGTGAGAAATGGATAGCAAAATTCCAAGTATTCGCAATTGGAGACGGATCGTCCGGTCCGTTGAAAGCTAGTGTCTTCTGCACTAAAGCGATGGGTCAAGGATAACTTTTTTTCGGATGATTGCAATCTCTCAACCACTAGATGAAGCATCGGCCATTCCTGTTACTTGCCATTTTCTTTCACTCAACAGTCTTTTTCTTGCCATGGTCAATGTCCATGTCACAAACATCATGAAAGCACGCCTGTATACATTTGTCCCTAACAAACCCATTTTTTAATGGTTTGAAGAGAATACACACCATTTTTGTTCTTATTCCTTTTTAAAAGCATAGATTGTGGGTACTTGTTAGAACCGCGTTGAAAAGGCGGTTCTAATGAGTACGCACAATATATGTTTTGGACTGAAATATGTAAAATATTGGAATTTTTGTCTGGAAAAAGTCATTTTTTTGTGGTAAAATTTTCAAAATTTTGAACAGGCGTGTTCTCGTTATGAGTTTCCGTGGCTCGAGAAAACTTGGGTTCAGAAACAAGCAGGGTGGGTCACTTTCAAAGTCGATGGCAATTTTAGTACTGTGACAAATCTCATTAAATAAATGAATAATTCATCTATCGATAGAGACTATATTAAATGTCATATAACTTCGAATTAGATGACTATTTGTTTGTAGAATAATATGTATTTCCTTTATTACGTCTAATATGTCGTAAGAGGTCTTCCTTGCCATCACCATAGTGTGGGTTATATTTTATAGTCCTTTAAGATCATTCATTCAACGAGGGAATTTTGAAAATATCTTAGGGTTACTGATGAGGCCTAATTGGCCATATCTAGCTAGTCTGGCTCAGTAGCAACTTGTGCAGACTACACTTGTCAGTTCTGTTCTGTAGTTCTTGCTTCCAAAGGATAATCCTTTTATAGTACATATTTAGTTTCACCACAACTGGTGTTAAGGGAATGTATGACGGCCGTAAAAATCTCCCTGTCCTTCATCATAGTGGGGGGTGGGGGTATATTTTGCAGTCATTCAAGATCATTGGTTAATCTGCGGAATTTGAAAATATATGAGGATCACTGGCGAGGTCTTACTGGCCCAGAAACAGTTATGGGATAGTGCACGGGTATATACGAAATTTTATTACATTTTCAGTAGTGGTTTACTGAGATTTCTCAGTGACTTATAAATCTATTATTCGCACTATGAATTATTTCATTTCGAACGTTTTGACGTCATAATTGCTAGGCGACGTTGTTGACGTCGTTTGTTACAACAATAACAATAGTTTACGTTTGGCAAAAGAATCTGATAAAATCATAGAAATCAGACATCATAGTGTTCTTTATATTGTCTTGTCCTTTGGGATCATTGATTCCATTGTGGAAGTTTGAAAATATTTGAGGATCACTGATGAGGCCTAAATGGCCGAAACTAGCTAGACTGGCCCAGAAAACATGTACACGTCATATGTTCTAGTTCTGTGGTGTATTCCTTGCTTCCAAAGGATAACCTTTTCTAGAATATATTAAATTTTAGCGTCCATTTGACGTTTTTGAGGAAAGACCTGCTACACGAAGATAAAGTATGATTTTCTTGATAAAACAGTTCTACTTTCATGACATGGTATCATCTGTATTTCAAGCAAGGGAAGATTTTGCATTGAAATGAAAACAAGATGGCGACTGATTTTCAAACTAAACCGCCCCCCCTGAAATCCATGCCCTGACTGAAACTATTTAGGTTGGAAATCAGTAAGGTTGAATTGAAAAATGCAAAGGTAAAAGATGAATGGAAATGTAGTGAACAGTTTATTTTGCTGTTTTGATTGATAATGGAGAAATAATTCACTCGTGTTCTAAGGCTTTCGTGTACAAAAAACTCGTTCGCTATCGCTCGCTCTTTTTTTGCTCGGAAGCCTTCGAACACTTATGAATTATTTCACCGTCATCGATCAAAACAATCAAATAAACTATATGCATTGTCTACATTTCAGAACATAAAAAAGAGAAGGCCTTTTGTAGACCAGAACAATTACATGTCTCTTTTGATTGATATTCAGAATAAAATTTTGATATTA
This sequence comes from Lucinisca nassula, assembly GCA_963580285.1. Classification (NCBI taxonomy): domain Eukaryota; kingdom Metazoa; phylum Mollusca; class Bivalvia; order Lucinida; family Lucinidae; genus Lucinisca; species Lucinisca nassula. The sequence continues at coordinate 89,860,844 of OY757026.1, forward strand.
AACTTAAAGCTTTTTATCTTCTTATTTCTTTCTTCAGATTCAGATAGCTGGTAAAGTAGGAGATCGCCGACTTTTTCTGAAAGAAGAATCTGACTTTAGTCACAGTGTATTGACAATTTCTAAAATACGCAAACAAGCAGAATATACATCGGAGAACCCGAATCTCGAAACAACAATCGTTTATGTTGACTAAACTAAGTGCTAGACTTTTTAATTATTGCCTTGCTCAATCCAGTTCAGCATATTGATCATGCTAATGAAATTAATATTCAAGTGACAAGTGATCATACTGTAGTGAAGATCAGGGCATATACGAACGCTATAGAAATGAACATGAGAAAAAACATATCTTAGTATTTTAATAGTTTAAAGTTATACAATGTTCATTTCCATTGAGTATGAAAAGTTTTATAACCTGAGATACATTAGGTACACATATCTATGCAAAGTATCTGCAGTCGCAGAAAAAACCTGTTGTTATCTATTCGGATTTAATAGTGTTTAAACTGCAATGAATAAATAGGATCACGCAACGTCACATAATTGTCAAGCAACGTAAAAATTGTTAAAACGTTAGAGAAATGAATTTTGTTTTCGGAAAAATTAAGTTTATTGCTTATATTTACATTCCTTGCTCCTCTTCACCGGGCGAAAAATGCTTATAAGGTAAACTTTGAACGCAAAAAAAAAACAAAAAAAAAAAACATTTACACGCTGTTTTTCTACAAAGTACGGAACAGCGTTGACGTCGCCAACGCCAAATCAGATCTTTGTGAACCATGGCTTAGACTGACGTCACTTGACGTCACTGAAAGTCACGTAACTCCATGCGTTCATGGAAGTATGAACTACATTATTTTCCACAGGTTTACATTAGGCGTTTTCCAGTTCTGTGGTGTATTCCTTGCTCCCAAAGGATAACCCTTTTATAGAACATATTTAACACCACTACAGCTGATGTGTGGGAATGTGTGGCGGCCGTAAAACGTCTCCCTGTCCTACACCATAGTTTATATTTTCTTAATCTTTGGGATCAATGATTCCATTGTGGAATTTTGAAAATATTTTAGGGTCACAGATGAGGCCTAATTGGCCGAAAGTAGCAAGTCTGGCCCAGAAAATATGTACACTCCATATTTTTGTGTTCTGTGGTGTATTCCTTGCTTCCAAACGATAACCCTTTTACCCTTTTATAGAACATATTTATACTGGGAATGTAAATATTTTTGAATGATAGCGCCGTAGTGACGTCAGGCGCTGTTCCGCTGATAAAAATAAAACTATGTGCATTTGTTTTCTCGTTTCAACAGTCTTTACTTCGTATAATAAGAGGTGGTAAATGACGGAATATAAATATTGACAATTTATTTAACGTTCACGAACAGAATTGGTTTACGAGCAAAAAAAATCAATGAACCCGAGGCCGATATGAGGTAGCAAGCAAAGTTCAACCCCCCCCCCCCCCCCCACGGGTTCATTTACACTTTGCTCGTAATCCCATGTTGTTTATTGTTAACAGGTCCGTGTAATTAACACCCCTCTAAACCCCACTTTATAAATAGAAAACTGGGATTGACAGGGGTATACATTATTTTTCTTATTTCGGCACCAAGCCATAGGTTGTGGGTACTCGTTGAGGCGGTTCTTACGAGCACCGCAATCTATGTTTGGAAGTTAAATTAAACACATATCTAAAACTTTCATCCGTAAAGTAACCATTTGGGAGATATGAAAGAATACAGTATGTCACACGGTAGATGTCGTGATCAGAAAAGTACCCTAATTTCGGAAGTGAAAGGGTTCAGCATGAACCTTTGGCAAGTATATGTATTAAGAGACAAGCGATACCCCACCTGCCATACTTGCTCAGGATAATAAAGTGTGTCATTACGTGAACAAGTCAGTAAAATAAAGACCTACCTATACCCCAATTTATATAGCTAAAACTGGGGTTTACGGGGGTATACATTATTTTTCATTTTTCTGCTCCAAGACATAGGTTGTGACTACTCGTTAGAACCGCGTCAATGAGGCGGTTCAAACGAGCACTCACAACCTATATTTGAGGTATTTTTAAGAAAAAGTATCACGAATTTTCATCAGAAAAGTAGCCATTTTGGAGATGTCAAAAATGCACTATGTCGCACGGGTGTTTTATCGTAAGGGATCTGAAGCTAGCGGTGGCATGTCTAAACGGAATGCTTTTGTTTCAGCAGTTAACGAACATAAAAGATCAATTAACAAGGACGCAGATAAAATATTTTACTTTTCTGTGCATAGAACGAGAAATATATTAGAAAAAGATAGCATAACCCTCGTGGAAACATCACAGGCGGAAAGCCAAAAGGACAGTTACTTTCCCACCTAAAAATCAAACGGTTATTTTAAATAAAACGATATAAGCAATACATAATTATATGCAAAGACAAACTATAATAACAGAAGAACCGCCTTGGAACGGTCTCAGTTCAGGACTATATTACTAAATCTGAATCATAATTTTTTTTTCCTTTTAATACTCATTTTAGCCCATATATCACTGTGGGAAAGTTTTAGCCCTGACCCTCCGCCGATTTCTCTAGCAAGTCGTATGCCTCTGCGACAGTCAGGAAAGTCTTTGATTATTTGGAGAAAAGTGCAAACAAAAAATGAGACCACAAACTAAATATATCTGATGATGATTGTCAGGTAAAATAATAAATATTCAAGTCCATGTGATGCAGTTTATAAGTAGATATGCAATTACGACACACCTGACATTCAAATGGATAGATAGAAGCGCACTAGGAATGGGGATCCACTAGCGCGATGTGCTGTCAACAGTGGTCAAAATGAACTATACCGATATCAGATGTGGTGTCACAGCTAATGAGTTTCCATGAAGTGATCGTGCAAATAAAACATAGACGCCCTTGTAATTTACAAGAGCAGTGCCCACTTCTTTATATGGTTTAAAAGGGTGTATCGAACCTGTCAGAATGTCTTAGTTTCTGAAAGAAAATTTAGATTTTGCAATTTTCTCCATATAATCACAGCCTTTCCTTGCTGTCACAGAGGCATACGACTTTCTGGAGAAATCGGCGGAGGGTCAGATCTAAAACTTTCTCACAGTGATAAATGGGCTAAAATGAGTAAAAGCGAGGACGAAACAATCGATGATTCAGATTTTCTGAACGGAGTTTATCAGTGCTTTGAGGAGAATCGTTACCATCCAAAAAAAAAAAAAAAAAAAGAGGACAGAACCAATTGACAGCACTTCGTAGAGTTCGCCGTCAAACTCGATGTCGTCCATGTCCCTTAGTTTAACAGAGTAAAGAAACGTGTTCTAGATATAGTTTATAAGTTAGTTTAAATAAACATATTTTATTCAAAAAGATATATACAACGATATTCATTACAGACAATTAAATGTGAGAACAAAAGAAAAAGATCAGAACGGGGGCTGAGCTTATATTGTTCTTCTCCTTTGCAAACATACACATTTATTGTACTTGGCGGATTATAAAGAACATGTGAAGTAGCGTACATTAATTATCTTAGGATAAATTAAATAGGCGAAAGTCGATATGATAATAACATATACGGGACCTGGTTTGTCTTTGGGTGTGTATCGGTTATATATGGTTTTGTTTTGGATAGCAATTTGGCCATTTTGTAGGAAAGTAACTGTCCTTTTGGCTTTCCGCTATTGGTTTTCCCTAGGGTCTAGTTATTTCAGGTTTACGTTTTTTCCCTTTGATGTCTCTGATGGGAGATGTGGGTTAATTGTGTCGATTCCTGGCCATTGCCTTCAGTTCAGTTTCAATGGGTCAAAACTACATGTGGGTTTTCGTGATGATAACACTTTATATAATAAATTGGAAATTATAATGAAATACTACTTCCAGACGACACATAAACCTATAGTTGCTGGTCCTGTTGAAAAGATCATCTTTAATGAGTGTTTATGTATTAATTGTTTTATTTGACGAAATGTTTTGAGTAACATTTTCCTCAACTCGTTTAATAAATTTAATAATGCATGAACACGAATGTATGCAAGAGTGTGTTTATCATATGACATTAAAAATAGAAGTGAAGGTAATGATCAGGAATCGATTCAATTAACCAATAGCGACCAGCAGTGACACAAAAGGGAGAGAAACACAAACATGAAATGACTAGATCCTAATGAAAACATCACTAACGGAAAGCCAAAAAGGACAGTTACTTTCCCACAAAATGGCCAACTGGCTATCCAAAACAAAATACTATAAGCGAAACACACACTCAAAGATAAACCATGACAAAACTAAACCGCGGCAGAAGAGCCCACCTGGAACGGGAATTCCACTGGGTGGGGGCATAAATCGATTTTACGCAGCTCCTATCCTCGCCCTTACTTCCGTCGCGATTTAGAAAAATTATATGTTCAGTCCGCATGAAGGCCTCCTCGCTCATCAGTGCAACATCTCCGAGAACACAAAAAATCAAACAACCACAGAGATGAAACAATGGTTAGGACCCGACAGCAAGAAAACACTGAAATACTGAAGCAAATGAAAACCAATAGTTAGACTCCAATGGGCCCGACCAGAGACAGAGCACCAGGCACCAACGCATTTTGTCCACGCTTTTTATTTTTATACAAAATGTCAACATTCCGCCGTTATTAAATACGACATCTTAAAGGACGTCGTACATGTAACTTTATTGGGAGTATCTAACTATTTTGCATATTCAGTCCACTAGTGGATTACCGACTTAAATACACACGTCGTTATTTCATTCTCAGATGCGACGTCATATGATAAATTTCATTAAACAAATGTAGATTATACTAAATGAGAACTTTGTATTTACACCTAATCTTAAATTAATGAAAAACGTTATTAAGTCCAAATTCCGCTCATAAAGAAAAGGCAGGATATTTTTTGATTTGCTTAGAATCTTCCGTTACAATTCTGTCAGCCACCCTTACTTATTTTCAAAGAACAGAAATATCCATAATTTGCTATAAGTATAGCAAACCTTCACGGTCTATCATTTTTAATTTTAATAACATAGAAGTAAAGGCAATCATCAGGAATTGATACAATTAACCCGCAGCTTCCATCAGAGACACCAAAGGGAAAAAACACAAACATGAAACAACTAGACCCTAATGGAAAGATAAGTAGCGGAAAGCCAAATGGGCTTTTACATTCCCACAAAATGGTCAATTGGCTATCCAAAAGAAAACATAAAAGCCATACACACACTCGAAGACAAACCATAACAAAAATAAACCGCGACAGAAGAACCGCCTTGGAACGATCTGTTAAACGAATTCCGCTGAGGGGCTTAAATCAATTTCACGCGGCCGCAATCCTCGCCCTTACTCGGTCACGATTTAGACAAATAATTTGTTAAGTCCGCATGAAGGCCTTCTTACTTATCAGTGCAATATCTCCGATAACACAAAAAGCAAACAACCCCAGAGATGAAGCCTCGGTAAGGACTCGACAGCAAAAAACCACTGACATGCTGGAGCAAAAGAAAACCAAAGTAAGGGCGAGGATTGTGGCCACGTAAAATCGATTTAAGCCCACCTGTGGAATTCGTTTCCGCTGACCGTTCGAAGGCGGTTCTTCTGTCGCGGTTTATTTTTGTTATGGTTTGACTTTGGGTGTTTGTGTCGCTTATATTATTTGTTTGGATAGACTATTGGCCATTTTGTGGGAAAGTAACTGTCCTTTTGGCTTTCCGCTATTGAAGTTTCCATTAGGGTCTGTTGTTTCATGTTTGTGTTTCTTTCCCTCTGGTGTCTCTGATGGGAGCTGTGGGTTAATTGTGTCGATTCCTGATCATTGCCACCACTTCTATTTTGCTTATTTTCTTGATATTTATACAAATACTTCTAAAAGACTGGATGTATTGTCATCCAGCAGCAACCCATATAATAAACAATTCAAGATCATAGAATTCGAAATGTAATTTCTAAAGGACGTATTTCCCTGTAATATTGTTTTCAAAAAGTGTGAGAAAGAAACTGCCGCTGTTCTGAATGAATTTTGTAATCGATGTTATAAGCAAGAGTTTTTTTTTTGTAACCTTTTTGTAACAGAAGCCCCAAAACGGGTAATTGCCAAACAGTGCATACCCAAATTGGACGCCGCAAAATGCGGCGTCTGATCAGGACCTATTCTGTTTGCAAAAAGTACGACGATTTTACAAATTAATTTTGAAGTACACGCAACCTGACACCTCTAAAATTTTAAATGGACTTTTGCTTTATATAAAGTGCAAGATTACATTTGGTATAAAATGGGTTATAACTATTTATCCATTTAGCTGCCGAGAAAAACTCAACTTAAAATCATGTCTGTTAATGTCGTCTCTTGAATCTTCCTGCAAATTTTTCAAACTATTTTCTTTTGTATACTGGTAAACAGTATGAATCCCACTCGGACTGCTGGTCTGACCTGAATCCACATTGTTTGCAACAATGACTTTTTAAGAAATCAGCAGACGACAAAATAGGCGGCAATTATTGTTATTGACATTTTGAAGGTTACTACCTGCTAATCTAAAGAAGGTTCTCTTCTTTCTTATGAATGTTTTCATTGCTCTTAAAGGAACTCATTTTTGATTTTTATTTGCCTTCACTGCAGCTGGTGTTGTGCCGTGTGGCGGCCGTAAAACGTCTCCCCGTACATCAACCATATTGCAGTTTATATTTTACTTTTGGTCCTTTGAGATCAGCGTAAATATTCTGAGAAATCGGAAATAAATTATTGGTTTAGACTCATATTCTAGACAGGTTTTTAATTATTTGGACCCCATTTTGATGTATATCAGTCTTTCAATCGACTGCCTATTCGAAATTCGCAAAATTGCAGTATGTTTCCTCTGGCTTTCGTTGCCGGATCATTACAGGGTCACTGATGAGGCTTTATTAGCCGAAACTACGTAGTATGACCCATCTTCTTTCTTATGAATGTTTTCATTGCTCTTAAAGGAACTCATTTTTTATTTTTATTTATGTCACCTTAAGCAAGGCATTCGAGAGTTATCAGAACATTTCACAGGAAGTATGTTTCGACTATGGAAGACATGGCCACAAATAAGGTCGTCATTGTTTGTCGGCTCCACTGTGTAAATACAAATGAGCAAAATATTTGTGGTACAAATATGTTCTATAAAAGGGCTATCCTTTGGAAGCAAACACTACACCAAAGAACTGGAAAATATTAAGTGTACATGTTTTCTGGACCAGACTAACTAGTTTCGGGCCAATAAGGCCTCATCAGTGACCCTCAAATATTTTCAAAATAGCACAATGAAACTGCAGGCCTTATCTGGAGAGAGGTCTGTAAGTAATGGTCATATTTATCATTCAACCACCAAATGTTGCGTTAAAGAAGGTCAGGATAGGCTAACTGGTTACCAGAAATTCAAAAAGATCATAACAAACACGGTTAATTGCACTTTCAAGCTCTTATAAAACGACCAAGCTGTCTAAGTTGTTCTGCGATCAAATGGCATATGATAATTGCTGCGATCAAATCGTTGAAAACTCAGACAAAAATCAAGTTGGTACATAACAAATTCGCATGGGGTTTTAAATAAACTAATCTAAAATTCAGACGATGATCCAGTCTGTCGACGTTTGATTTTCCATGCAGTACATCACCTCGTCCTCCAACACATCAAAACAGGTTAAAAGCATGAAATCGAAATACGAGGGTGAGTCAATCAAAAAGCCAGCCTAGCTTATTTCTGGGTGAAATGAAATTGTCCTCTAGAATGATACACTTTTGCCAACGCTATTCCAGTGCCATCAGTCCATTACTGAAGAAGCCAGGATCCTTGTCTCCGACATACTCCTCATCTGCCGCCACGACTTCTTCGTTGGACCGAAAATCCCGTTTCAAGTTCAGGAATAGGAACTGGTCACTAGTACCTAAGTCCGGAGAATAGGCGGGTCGCGATTTGAGCTCGAACCAAATTCCGCTCAACAGCATCCATTGCAGTTTCGCAAGTGTGGACTCTTGCATTGTCCAGTTGGATCAGAATTCAGGCGTTTCTCGTGGATCGCAGTTCTCAGTTGATCGAGCAAATTTGCATAATACGCACCTGTTATTGTACAGTAGAACTTCGGTGGCTCGAACACCGATGGCTCGTTTCCCATGGATGGGTCGAACACATTCTTGAGTCCCTAGCGAAATCCTCTACATAAGAAATAGTGGGGGATAATTAAGGAGCTTTTAGTCTTTTATCTTGCAAATGTATGCTGTGTTTACTCATTAGAATCGCCTCGATGAGGCGATTCTAATGAATACACACAGCATACATATTCGTTATAGAACACCGAAAAGATGTCTAAAAGTATCTAGTTATGCCTCCTGACAGTAACCTCAGTGGCTCGAACTACCCCTGTCTCGAACAGATTTTCGAGGTCCCAAAGGTGTTCGAGCCATTGAAGTTCGACTGTACTTTTCTGTGCTAGAAAGTCCCACATAATAACACCATGTGCTTCCCAAAATGCAGGTGCCATCACCTTTCTAACAGAGGATTGTGTTTTGAACTTCTTTGGCCTCGGAGATACCGGCCGTACCGACTGGTGACTTTGAGTTTTTTCTCTTGGTCATAATAAGAGATCCCGGTCTCACCTACAGTCTCCAGACGTGAAAGATGATCTAAAGCACTTCAACAGTGCGCTGCATGCTGTGCTCTGGTTGCCATTTGCTCTACGCGTTTGGTATTTTTGGACCCGAACGATCATATAGAATTGTTGTAAAGCTACCATGTGAAATGTGTAGCATATTCGCTGTTTCTTCCACCTTAATTCGCTTATCAGAGTACACATGATCCCGTACTATGTTACACATTTCCTAATCGTCGGCATCTGATGGGCGTTCAGACCTGGTTTCGTTTTCTAAAGTCATTGTACCAAGTGCCCAACTTGTGCATACGATGGTGCAGAAAAACATAAACATTTGTCTACTCTAAATGTATTTCCTGACTTGTTTTCCCTTCCAAATACAAGAACCGAATTACAGCACGGTACTCAACTTTTAACGAAAAAGCTTGCTTTTGCATCGCTGGTCATGTTTGACGTTCAATGTCTTATTAGTGAATGACACGCAAAGAGTGCAGGTTTGCCCTCATGCCTAAAACATGTATTGACACAAGGCATGAAAATCGTGGTTGTCTGGGGCTATTTGAAATGGGATAGGCTGTTTACTTATCGACTTGCTCTTGTAGTTGTAAAATGCGGCGCTCATGATTTAAATTTCGGTAGTCAAAACACTTGAAAAAGCAGATATGATACACTAGAAAACAGTTAACGTAAAATCGATTTCACTGGCCGTTCCAATGTGGCTTTACTGTCGCGGTTTATTTTTGTTATGGTTGGGCTTTGAGTGTTTATACCACTTATACTGTTTGGTTTTGGATGTTCAATTAGCCATTTGTGGGAAAGTAACTGTCCTTTTGGCTTTCGGCTATTGATGTTTTCAGGAGCTGTGGGTTAATTGTATCGATGCCCGATCATTGCTTTCACTTCTATTTTGTTTTGCATGGAAAAGAGCGAGACTTTAGACTATGTGATTTTTTTTCAAGAGACGTAGGCGGGATTTTTGTGCTCTGAGTTTGTTCCCTCGTCATATATCTGCTCGGATGTCAGTTTATTGTTGAGTCTTCAACCTTTATCCATGCATTCAAAGCTAGCGCAAAACAGCAGGATAACGCCAAAGCTAGCGCAAAACAGCAGGATAACGCCAAAGCTAGCGCAAAACAGCATGATAACGCCAAAGCTAGCGCAAAACAGCAGGACAACGCCGGCACTACGTCGACATGTTGGGCCGATGTTGAGCCGACTTTGGCCCGATTATTTTGCTGAATGGATTGGCCGACGCTGGTCCGGCTTTACTTGCTGGCTGGGTGGGCCGACGCTGGTCCAGCATTACTTGCTGTCTGGGTTGGCCGACGCTGACTCGACATTCCTTGTTGGCTGGTTGGGCCGACGTTGGCCCGGCATTATTTGCTGGCTGGGTAAATGTAGTCATTTAACTCTGTATACTGCCCTCACAGTTGAGCTTGGATTTCTCCTCGTCATGCGGACCAGATTGTTATTAAAAATAGAACGTATTTGTTCTGGAGCCGATGACGAGAGTTTTGACGTTCAATGTCTTATTAGTGAATGACACGCAAAGAGTGCAGGTTTGGAGCCGCACATCGCCCCCCCCCCCCACACACACACACACATACCAACAAGTACACATATACGCACGAACCTAACCATCACAAGTGTGTTTCTTCTTTCTGTGAATCTAAATGGCTGATTCCACTGTCTATTCTATATTGCACTCGCTGCTTAAGGGGTAACATTTTACATGTAGATGCCATGCACAACAGAAGTGAACACAATGATCAGGAATCGGAACAAATACCTCACATCACCTATCCAAGACATCAAGCGGAAAGAAACATGAATACGAAATAACTTCAGTATTTTGTAAACGTCACACGCCGAAAGCCAAAGGGACATTTACTTTCCCACAAAATGGCCAAACTGCTAGCCGAAATACAAACACATTAGCACTGCATACTAACAAAGAAGAACTATAACAAAAATAAACCACGACAGAATAACCACCTTGGAACGGTCAGTAAAAAGCTTTTTTTATGTCCCCGGTAGCAATAGCGGGGACATATTGTTTCTGTCCTATGTGTTTGTTCGCTGGCTTGTTTTTTGGTTGGACATCTTTAACACTTGGCGTTGGACATAACCTTGTCATATATGTAGGTTCCTGTTGACATGGGCTTGCCACTTGTATAAAAAGTTTGAACTGTGAGCTTGATCTTCGCATGGGACCGACCTACTTTAATGAAAAATGACCTTGGCCCGGGGACAGGTTCGTGTTTCACAAAACATCTTGTTACAGGGGGCCTGTGTCTGTGTGTGTGTGTGTGTGTGGGGGGGGGCTAAATCGATTTTTCGTTGCAACAAAGTTCGCTCTTTGTTCTGTCGTTGTTTAATTTATTTACTCCACATGAAGGATTTCTAGCTCATCCTCTCTGAGAACATAAAACAAACGACAACAGGTTTGAGACAGGGATCAGAAAGGCCTCTGTGACACTAAATGTGGTATAGTTACGCCTTAATTAACAGCATAACTGAAAAGCTGGAGCAATAGAAAACCAATAGCTTAGACACTGGTGAGCCCAACCAGACAGAGAGCTTAAAGCGCCAATCGACATAACCTAAAATCTATCTATCTATCTATCTATCTATCTATCTATCTATCTATCTATCTATCTATCTATCTATCTATCTATCTATCTATCTATCTATCTAACTGTACTATGACACCCGCGCGAGAATTACGTTAAGTAAGTGTTTAGGCTGGAATCGTTATAAAATCTAAATATAATAATACTTTTACGAGTGATGAAGTCAGTTACATAACTATACCCTCTGACAAACCAAATTAACTGCAACATATAAACACCGTAGGATGCCAAACATCCAAGAAAGGATAATGTTTAATCTAAATATCAAAATCATCGCCATAGTTTCGCATGAAACAAACCCATCTTCAATAGATAAATGTAAATTCTAAAACGAGGTTTCAGTATCAAAAGAATTTGCTTTATCCAACTGAATTCGAGTGACCAGACCAATGAAGCAGGTATTCTCAATATTGAAATAATCATCCAAATATCTAGACGTCGAGCTAAAAGCTTCAATAACATCAGATTAATTTTCAATAGAAAGGGGCATCATGAATTTATAAATTCTCTTTCATAACATAAATAGAACAAATCAGACACAAAGGGTGCGATTCGTATCCATCTACAAGCAGTTTGATCAGGCTCCAGAAATTCTACCCTGTATGTAAATATGTCTGATTAGTTTGCAACTAGCAACAGATGACATACACAAACGGCATTTTTAAATGTTATTTTGGGGGAAGGGAGCCTTCTACCGGTTTTACATTTTTTCTCATTTGTGCTAATAAAGTTCGTTTAAATGAACATGGTTGCTTCAGATTCAGACCTAATTTGTAAGGATCAAAGAAACGTTAAACATGTTAAGTAGGTATTGCGTAGCACAGGGGTATAGGATTTCCCATAATGGTTATTATTAGTTGTGATTGTTTCATTCATCAAAAATGTATGGGTAAATAAATGTATAACAGACACTTCGATTGTTCCCATATTCCTGCTGCAATTCAGAATGGTATTAGTCTGGGGTTCGACAAACACTCAATTACGCAAAATACGGATTTATACTTTTTAGATCGACTGTTTGCCAATGCCAGGCAGTTCACTGATATTGTCAACGTTTTTATCACTGATCAAAACATTAAACAGCGGGAAAATGTATATTTAAGGAGCGGCTACTGACTTTTCCCCTGGATATGCACTACATGAGTTCAGCACTTAAGGGTGATCGATTGGTCAAAATACAACGCATGTAAAGTGTACATGTAATATACATAATATACTCGTACATACATCAGGGTCTAACTGTTGGTTTTCTTTTTCTCCAGTATTTTAGTGGTTTCTTGCTGTTGAGTCCTCACTGTTGTTTCATCTCTGTGATTGTTAGATTTTTGTGTTCACGGAGATGTTGGACTGGTGAGTTAGGAGGCCTTCATGCGGACTGAACAAATTATTTGTCTAAATCGCGACGGAAGTAAGGTCGAGGACTGTGGCCACGTAGAACATATTTAAGCACCCCCTTCACCCTGTGGAATTCGTTTCACTGACCGTTCCAAGCGGTTCTTCCGTCAGGTTTTAGTTTTGCTATGTCTTGTAGTTGAGTGTGTGTATCGCTTATATTATTTTGTTTTGGATAGCCAGTTGGCCATTTTGTGGGAAAGTAACTGTTCTTTTGGCTTTCCGCTATGATGTTTCCATTAGGGTCTAGTTGTTTCAGGTTTGTGTTTCTTTCCTTTTGGTTTCTCTGGTGGGATCTGTGGGCTAATTGTATCGATTCTTGATCATTGCCTTCCCTAACATTTTTATACAGAGAAATCGGTCATCATGATAGGGCTCTCGTTTCTTTCTTCGTACAGTATATATTAGTTGACCTCTGCTAATACGAGCCTGACACCTAACTTATATCGGTTAACTACATACTAATATCAATTACCTGCGATCAATATTGAAATTCTTGAACTTGATTCGCTAAGAAGTCATATTGATCTGCGGTGAAACCGTATAAAAATAGAAGTACAGGCAATGATCAAGAATCGATAAAATCAACCCATAGCTCCAATCAGAGACACCAAAGGGACAGAAACACAAACATGCAACAACAGACCTAATGGAAACACCAACAGCGGAAAGCCAAAAGGACAGATACTTTCCCACAAAATGGCCAATAGGCTATCCAAAATAAAATAACACAAGCGACACAAACACCTAAAGACAAACCATAACAAAAATGAAATAAAACTGGGGTGAACACATCGGAAAGAATGCAAATAAAATTGTCATTAATCAATTAATTTCATATTGACCCAGTACCAAGTTCTCGGTCAGCTCACTTACAAGTCCCCAGCGGAAGGCCTCGGGCCAATACAGCTGAGCTAGGACCTGTAACTGATCCAATACGCTGTTACTTGATTAATTACATTGTTATGCAGAGATAGAAATGTTTCAGCAAGATGATTCATGTACAGCAACACAATACGGAGTATTTTAGTATTTTAGTGTTGCATTAAATTTACCTTATCCTGCCCCTGCAACTTAATACGGGGGTATTTTAGTATTATATCCTGCACGGTTTTACAAAGTCATTCAGCTTCGTGTTTCATCAATGGGTCGGCACATGAGTTAAGAGGTCTCAACACTCTCCGCTTTATGTGTTTCAAATGCACTTGAGCAGCCAGCTAATCGGCCTAGACGCATGATCTTTTATAGGATACACATCAGTAATTAAATTTATCCTGGCCGATTTATAAATTGAAAACTTGTAAGTAGCCATTTTTATCAATTTTGGTGTTTATTGCAAGCGATTTAACAGTTGATTCAACCAGTTTACATACATGCATATGAATGTCCGACATGACAATCGGCGTTGGATTCAATCCGGTAAAAGGAATAGTTCCAGTTCGTATTGGATTCGGCTCAAATGTGCTATGGGAACCCTTTATAATGTTTAACTATGACAAATTATGCTAAGGTGCCTCTGGAAAAAATGTACATGTAAATATGACATAACGAAAACACGCCTATATAAATCTGACCCCCTTGAACCCCACTTCTATATATGTAAAACTGAGGTTTACAGGGGTAAACATTATTTTTCTTATTTCTGCTCTAAATTATAGATTGTGGGTACTCGTTAGAACCGCCTCGATGAGGCGGTACTTACGTGTACACACAATCTATATTTTGAGCAGAAATAAGAAAAATATCACATTTTTTTTCAGCTTAAAATCTTCCTTTATTCGGCGGAAAAGTTTGCAATGTATTTGTATAGACATGTTTCCGTAATGAACAGCCAGTGATGTCCGTCCGCGACATACTGTTGTGATATTTTCTTTGACGATTTTTTTCAAAGAGGGATAAAAGATAAAGATTAACGTCGCATATCCGAAACAACTAACATAAGCTCTCAAAAGCTTTTAATGCGACAGACAAAGTAACCTGTAAGAAATACTTACCTGCCTTCAGCTACCCCTGATAGTGCGAGCTTATTGTATTGGAGTTTAACGGCCAAGTCAACACTATTTTAGATCATTTTTGAGCCGGTCAGTTTACCTATCCACCTTTTCCTGAGCGGTCTTATACGTAAGCGGTTAACCAGTACAGTGCACCTTCGTTCGCCAGAAATGCAATCACTTGTATGTTATTTCCTTGTGGAGCAGTTGTCAGCTAATGATACAGGAAGGTGGTCATTTAGTCGGTGTGGTTTAGAATGCAATTAAGTAGGTCAGCATATTTGTAGCAGTCTGATCAGGGTCCACAATTTGCCTGTATGCAAAGTTGCAAACAAAATTATGTGCAAAGTCTGCAAGAATTTGCATAAACAGACGACATATTCAGATGTTTCACCATCACATAGGTTAACTACAACATCCTTCTTTTTCAGAGATAAGATGCCGGCTTCCCTAGGATTGGCGATTATGTTGATGACACTGTGTAGCTGTCGTTCATTAGACGCAGTAAATAGAAATAATATACTGAATTATGAATATAAATCTACAGGTATGCCACCAAAACATGTCAATAGATAGTGGATCAAACATTCGTATTCATTTTATATGGAATGACCAAACGTCTAAGATTATGTTTATCACTTAACTTCTTAATAAGAGTTTTCGGTATAATAAACTACGAGCAATGATCAAGAAACGATATAATTGACCCAAACCTCCCATCAGAGACAGCAAAGGGAAAGAAACGCAACATGAAATAACTAAACCCAATGAGAAAAATCAATAGCGAAAAGCCAAAAGGACAGTTACTTTCTCACAAAATGGCCAACTAGCTATCCAAAACAAACGGATATAAGCAATACACACACTCAAAGACAAACAATAACGAAAATAAACCACGACAGAACAACCGCTTTGGGCAGTGACAAGAATTTCACTGGGATGCTTATATCGATTTTAAGCGGCCGCAATCCACGCTCTTGATTCCGTCGCGATTTACACAAATAATTTGTTCAGTCCGCATAAAGGCTTCCTGACGGAGTCTCTGACGGAGACAGAGCATCAGGTACCAACCAACATTACGTAAGTAAAATAGAAGTGGAGGCATAGCTCCCATCAGTGACACCAAAGGGAAAGAAACACTGAATAGAAGTAAGGGCAAAGATCTGGAATCGCTAAATTAATCCACAGCTCCCATCAGAGACCTCAAAGAGAAAGAACACAAGCATGAAGCAACAGACCCCAACGGAAACACCAACAACGGAAAGCAAAAAGGACGGTTACTTTCCCGCAAAATGGCCAAAAGGCTATCCAAAATAAAATAATATAAGCGACACAAACCCCCAAAGACAATCATTACAAAAATATACCGCGACAGAAGAACCGCCTTGGAACGGTCAGCGGAAACGAATTCCACTGGGGGGGGGGGGGGGCTTAAAACGATTTTACGTGGCCACAATCTTCGCACTTACTTCCGTCGCGATTGAGACAAATAATCTGTTCAGTCCGCATGAAGGCCTCCTAAATTATCAGTGCAACATCTCCGTGAACACAAATATAAAAAAACCACAGAGATAAAACAACGGTTAGGATTCGACAGCAAGAAACTACAGACATGCTGGAGCAAAGAAAACCAACAGTTAGACTCCAATGGGCAATCCAGAGACAGGGCATCAGGTACCAACCAACATAAGCCTTTACGTTGGAACCGTCATAAAATCTGAGGCCTGACCCACCGGCGTGCAATTAAAGAAGGAAGCAAAGTTGTCAACCGTGATTGGGTTAACTACCATGCATGCATTCTGTCGTATAACTCTGGCAAATCGAATTAATTGTGAAATATTAACGCCATAGGATGGCGCATGTGGAACATCACCATCCAAAAAAGGAAAGTTTACAATGTCAAAATCAAAATCATCGCGTTTATCATAAATGTTTCACGAAACAAACCCATCCACAATTGATAGATGTAAAATAGAAGTAGAGGCAATGATCAGGAATAGATACAATTAACAGCTCCCATTAGAGACACCAAAAGGGAAAGAAACACAAACATGACGCAACAGACCCCAACGGAAACATAACCATAACAAAAATAACCGCGACAGAAGAACCGCCTTGGAACGGTCAGCGGAAACGAATTCCACTAGGGGGGGGGGGGGAGAGGGGCGCTTAAATCGATTTTACGTGGCCACAATCTTCGCCCTTACTTCCGTCGCGATTGAGACAAATAACTTGTCTAACTAAGGCCTCCTAACTTATCAGTGCAACATCTCCGTGAGCACAAAAATCAAACAACCACAGAGATGAAAAAAACGGTGAGCACTCGACAGCAAGAAAAAAAAAAACAGAAATGCTGGAGTAAAAGAAAACCAACAGTTAGACTCCAATGTGCCCGACCAGAGACAGAACATCCGGTACCAACCAACCATAAGCCTTTACGTTGGAACCGTCATAGAATCTTAGGCCTGACCCACTGGCGTGCAATTAAAGAGGGAAGCAAAGTTGTCAACCGTGACTTGGTTAACTACCAGCCATGTATTCTGTCGCATAACATTTATGTTGTACCCAATTTTTTTATATGGAAGAATTATTTTACGAAATTGGGTGCTGAAGTCATTGCGGTTATATTTTTTTCTAAATTTATATACTAAGTCACCATAAAATTCTGGTTCCGATAGACCTTGTTGCAGTAGAGATTTAAGTCCAGTATTGGATTTAGAAGTTTAATCAGAATGGCGTCTATAAAATTTTGAAAAGGCTTTCAAACTGTTGGTTTTCTATTGCTCCAGCTATTCTGTTGTTGTATGCTGTCGAGTCCTCAACCTTGTTTCATCTCTGTAGTTTTTTTATTTGTATGTTCTCGGAGATGTTACACTGATGAGTAAGGAAGCCTTCATGCGGACTAAACAAAATTAGTGTATACCGCGACAGAGGTAAGGGGATTATGGCCATGTAAAATCGATTTAAGTCCCCCAGTGGGATTCTTTCCACTGGCCGTTCCAAGGCGGTTCTTCTGTGGCGGTTTATTTATGTTGTTGTTTGTTACTTACTGTGTGTATCACTTGTGTCTTTTTATTTTGGATGGTCATTTGGCCGTTTGGTGGGAAAGTAACTTTCCTTATGGCCTTCCTTTGTTTAGGTTTCCATTATGGTCTGGTCTGGTCGCTTCATGTTAGTGTTTCTCTCCCTTTGGTGTCTTTGATGGGTGGAGTAAGTTAATTGTATCGATTCCTGATCTTTGTTTTACTTCTACTTTGCGTAGTTTATGATACCGATAACCCTGATTAAGAATTTTAGCCGTTAACAGTTTATTACGAGTGTTGAAGTCAGTTTCATGACTAAAATAGAAGTAGAGGCAATGATCAGGAATCAATACATTTAACAGCTCCCATTAGAGACACCAAAGGGGAAAGAAACACAAACATGAAGCAACAGACCCCAACGGAAACACCAACAGCGGAAAGCCAAAATGACAGTTACTTTCCCACAAAATGGCCAAAAGGCTATCCAAAATAAAATAATATAAGCGGCAAAAAAAAAACACCCAAAGACAAACCATTACAAAAATAAACCGCGACAGAAATCCGAAAACGGGGCCTCGGTATCAGAAGAATTTGTTTTATTTAACTGAAGTTCGGGGGTCGGGGTGTTAATTTGACTGATCAAACCATCGAAGTAGGTATTATCAATATTTAATAAATCATTTAAATATCTAGCAGTGGAGCTAAAAGCAGTAATGATTTTAGTCTGGTTATCAGCAGAAAGGGACATCATGAAGTCTCTCTCATAACAAAACAAAAACAGATCAGCCACAAGTGATGCGCAATTAGTACACATCGGAATACCCACAACTTGTCTAAATAATTTAGTGCCAAATCTTATGTAAATATTGTCAAGTAGAAAGGTGAGAGCTGACATGACCATAAAGTATAGTTTTTATGCTCTTCAGAAGTGAAAATCGCATTTCTTACATTACATGCAAGATAGAGGGAGTCTGCCCTATGAAATGTCCATTCAATTAAATCAATAAGTTTTTCTTTTACAAGATTATAAGGAAGTAAAGTGTAAAGTGTGGAAAATCATAAGAAGACAGACTTGAATTCGGTAATCGATGGTGTAAGCGAGAGTATGTTGAGCATAAAGCCCTTAAGGACTGGAAACTTAGCATTTTAGCTCTAGTGAATAAACGCATTTCTTTCTATTCTCAAAATACTAACTTATTACCTCCTAAGCCCAAGACGTCTTTACGTCATCTTAAACTAGGTATTCAAGAATTTCATAAGAAGTTTGTTTTGGCCCCTGCAGACAAGGCCGCTAACAACGCCGTCGTTGTGTGACGGCTCCACTATGTTAACACGCTTAAGCAGGAGCTTGGTGGTACTAAGGCCTATGAACTTCAGCCTTTAGCTGAAGAGAGAGCTATAGTAGATAAACCTGTTTGTCATTCAGCCACCAAGTTTGCTGTGTGTGTTTACGAAGGCCAAAACAAGCTTCCTACGCTATACTGGTTACCAAAACTTCATAAAAGACCTTACAAAGCACGGTTTATTGCAAATTCTAGCTCTTGCACTACCACTGAACTTTCTAAATTATTAACTTCCTGTCTTACTGCTATTAAAACGCATGTGATTAAATATTGTGATAAAGTCTTTGAAAGATCAGGAAGAAATCTGTTTTGGTCTATAAAAAATTCGAATGAGGTTTTATGGTGACTTAGTATATAAATTCAGAAAAATATATAACCGCAATGACTTCAGCACCCAATTTCGTAAAATCGTTCTGCGATATAAAAATATTGGGTACAACATGGATATTATACGACAGACTGCATGCATGGTATTTAACCCAATCACGGTGGGCAACATTGCTTCCCTCTTTAATTGCACGCCGGTGGGTCAGGCCTCAGATTCTATGACGGCTCCAACGTAAAGGCTTATTGAAAATTAGAGAGATAATGTCGGTTGGTGCCTGATGCTCTGTCTCTGGTCGGGCTCATCGGAGTCTAACTGTTGGTTTTCTTTTGCTCCAGCATTTCAGTGGTTTCTTGCAGTCGAGTCCTCACCGTTGTCTCACCTCTGTGGTTCTTTGATTTTTGTGTTCACGGAGATGTTGCACTGATGAGTTAGGAGGCCTTCATGCGGACTGAACAAATTATTTGTCTAAATCGCGACGGAAGTAAGGGCGAGGATTGTGGCCACGTAAAATCGATTTAAGCCCCCCAGTGGAAATCTTCCACTGACCGTTCCAAGGCGGCTCTTCTGTGGCGATTTATTTATGTTGTTGTTTGTTACTTACTGTGTGTATCACTTGTGTCTTTTGGTTTCGGATGGCCATATGGCCATTTTGTGGGAAAGTAACTGTCCTTATGGCCTTCCTTTGTTTAGGTTTCCATTATGGTCTGGTCGCTTAATGTTTGTATTTCTTTCCCTTTGGTGTCTTTTATGGGTGGAGTAAGTTAATTGTATCAATTCCTGATCTTTGTTTTACTTCTACTTTAAATAAATTGAAATCCAGACAATTTCGTGCTTCAAGTCTGTCTACTTACGATTTTTCCACTCTTTACACTACACTTCCTCATAATCTTATAAAAGAAAAGCTTAATGATTTAATTGAATTGGCTTTTCACAGAGAAGATTCTCTCTATCTTGCATGTAATGTCAGAAATGCATTTTTCACTTCTAAACAGCATAAGAATTATACACTTTGGTCATGTCAGAAAGTGTGTGATGCCCTCGCCTTTCCACTTGACAATATTTATATTAGATTCGGTACTAAGTTATTTGGACAAATTGTGGGTATTCCGATGGGTACGAATTGCGCACCTCTTGTGGCTGATCTGTTCTTGTATTGTTATGAAAGAGACTTCATGTTGTCGCTTTCCATTGATAACCAATCTGAAATTATTGAAGATCTTAGCTCCACTTCTAGATAATTAGATGATTTATTAAATATTGATAATACCTATTTCGATGGTTTGATCAGTCAGATTTACCCCACAGAACTTCAGTTAAATAAAGCAAATTCTTCTGATACCGAGGCCCCATTTTTGGATTTACATCTATCTATTGTAGATGGATTTGTTTCGTGCAAAATTTATAATAAACGCGATGACTTTGATTTTTAGATTGTAAATTTTCCTTTTTTGGATGGTGATGTTCCTCGTGCGCCATCCTATGGCGTTTATATTTCGCAATTAATTCGATTTGCTAGAGTGTGTAGTCATGTAACTGACTTCAACACTCGTAATAAATTATTAACGGCTAAACTCCTTAATCAGGGTTATCGGTACCATAAACTTCGCAAAGGCTTTTCAAAAATTTTTAGACGCCATTCTGATTTAATTTCAAAATTCAATATTGGTCTTAAATCTCTTCTGCAACAAGGTCTATCGGAACCTGAATTTTATGGTGACTTAGTATATAAATTCAGAAAAATATATAACCGCAATGACTTCAGCACCCAATTTCGTAAAATCATTCTTCGATATAAAAAGATTGGGTACAACATGGATGTTATACGACAGACTGCATGCATGGTAGTTAACCCAATCACGGTTGGCAACTTTGCTTCCCTCTGTAATTGCACGCCGGTGGGTCAGGTCTCAGATTCTATGACGGCTCCAACGTAAAGGCTTATTGAGAATTAGAGAGATCTAATTCAAGGTAATGTTGGTTAGTGCCTGATGCTCTGTCTCTGGTCGGGTCCATCGGAATCTAACTGTTGGTTTTCTTTTGCTCCAGCATTTCAGTGGTTTCTTGCTGTCGAGTCCACACCGTTGTCGCATCTCTGTTGTTCTTTGATTTTTTGTGTTCACGGAGATGTTGCACTGATGAGTTAGGAGGCCTTCATGCGGACTGAACAAATTATTTGTCTAAATCGCGACGGAAGTAAGGGCGAGGATTGTGGCCACGTTAAATCGATTTAAGCCCCCAGTGGAAATCATTCCACTGACCGTTCCAAGGCGGTTCTTCTGTGGCGGTATATTTATGGTGTTGTTTGTTACTTTCTGTGTGTATCACTTGTGTCTTTTTATTTTGGATGGCCATATGGCCATTTTGTGGGAAAGTAACTGTCCTTATGGCCTTCCTTTGTTTAGGTTTTCATTATGGTCTGGTCGCTTAATGTTTGTGTTTCTTTCCCTTTGGTGTCTTTGATGGGTGGAGTAAGTTAATTGTATCGATTCCTGATCTTTGTTTTACTTCTACTTTGAAGCACGAAAACGCCTGGATTTCATTTTATTTAAAACTTCATTAGAATTTTTTATAGACCAAAACAGATTTCGACCTGATCTTTCGAATACTTTGTCGCAATATTGCATCACATGCTTCTAATGGCAGTAAAACATGAAGTTAATAATTTGGAGAGTTCAGTTGTTGTACAAGAGCTTGAATTTGCAATAACCGTGCTTTGTATGGTCTTTTATGAAGTTGAGGTAATCAATATAACGTAGGAAGCTTGTCTTGGCCTTCTGTAACACACGTGTGTGTGTGTGTGTGGGGGGGGGGGATGGGGTGGGGATGGGGGTGTGAGTTCGGGTTTAACGTCGCTTTCAACAATTTTTCAGTCGTATCACGACGGTGTCTGGTTGCGAGAGGGAGCTCAATGCTCACTTTTATAGTGCTGCCTCACTGAAGTATCATGTCCCAGACACATTACATGATACCACACCAAGTCACATTATTCTGACACTGGGTCGACCAGTCCTAGCTCTACCCCGTAAATCTGAGTGCCAAGCGAGGAGCAGCTAGTATCATTTTTAACGACTTTGGCATGTTGCGGCCCGGGATCGAACCAGTGACTTCCGGTCCCCGGAGCGGACACTCTACCAACTGAGCTATCGGGGCCGGTTCTGTAACACATACAGCAAACTTGGTGGCTGAATGACAAATATGGCTATCAACTAAAGCCCTCTCTACAGCTAAAGGCTGAAGTTCATAGGCCTTAGTACCACCAAGTTCTTGCTGAAGAGTGTTAACATAGTGAATCCGTCAAACAATGACCACATTATTAGCGGCCTTATCACCTGGAGCCAAAACAAACTTCTTATAAAATTCTTGAATACCTAGTTTAAGGTGACGTAAAGACGTAATAATATGACCAGCAGGAGGATAGCAATACACTGAATTTTTATAATGACATCTATCAGGAGTGTAAGTGGCAATATCAAACTTAGAAAAAAAATTATTGAAATTATAAATAATAGATCTAACAGATTTATTGTATTTATAGCAAATTATGACTGTTTCAGTATTTTGAAAATAAGCAGGAATGGATGAAATAACCGAAGTATCCCGGAAGATACTAGGTAAATCTATAATATCCAAACCCTTCTTAATGAAGGATATTTGGATGTAATGACGTTTGTGATTAATTTCCGAATCGATGAAAGGACGAAGAGCATGCAGAGTATAACCTCCAGTTAAAAGAGCAGCGTCGTAAAACTGATTAGAACTATCGTAGAATTTTTATCGCCTCGGTATCAGGACTTTAGGGAACGTGGTAAGGTGCTCACTACCAGGTTGTTATGCCAGGGCTATCAAAAAACAACCAAACTGGTATCAACACTAAAGAAGCATCCCATGATCTTGTTGATCCGTATAATGTGGCCATTTCCGGAATTATTTCTGATATGTTTGCCAATGGAAAGCAGTAGTATTAGCAATGAGGGTTCTGGGACAACCCCCACCCCCACACACTGTGGGGCCGACCCCAACCCCCCGGGTCGGCCCCACCGAGTGGGGATGCCTAGGACAAAATTCTTTTTTCATCCCCGCAACACTGTGGGCCCCCACCCCCACGCCGGCCCCACCGAAAGGGGATGAAATAGAATAAAATTTTTGTTTGCCCGCCATATCGCATGGCCAACACGTGACCAGCTCGCCAACAGCCCCACCGTGCGGGGTGTGTTTGTATTAGAGAAATATAGTACCTGAACATACAGCACAAAAATGAACAAGTGTCATTGGATTCCTGTGGGGAAGAGAGAATACTGCAACAATAATTGCCGCGGAGAATTCTGTGGGCGACACAATAGTGTCAGTAAGAGGGTAGGAAGAAGAGAACCACTACTATGCACAAACTGTGGAGTGTCGGTGAAAACACACCATCTACTTTGTATGCAATATGGTGTTAAATCAGTTATTACCATAAATTACATAAACAAGAATCAAAGGACTCAAAAAGAGTTTAGACGGCTGTCCGCCGTTTCTATCTAGTATGGTTAAAAAAGAGTTTAGATGGTTATATTCTAATTTATTTCCTATTAGAGAATTGTTAGTATATAGGTAAAGTTCCAACAAAAATGCTGAACGGTTTTCTACTATATTTCCTATTAGAGATTTGTTAGTATATAGGTAAAGTCCAACAAAAATGCTGAAAGATTTTCTACTGTATTTTCTTTTAGAGAATTGTTAGTATATAGGTAAAGTTAAAGATAAATGCTGAAAGAGTTTCTACTGTATTTCCTATTAGAGAATTGTTAGTATATAGGTAAAGTTAAAGATAAATGCTGAAAGATTTTCTACTGTATTTCCTATTATAGAATTGTTAGTATAAAGGTAAAGTTAAAGATACAGTATGGATGAGTACATAGAGCAGTTACTGGCAGAAATACCTGATAATAATTCAACTCTCCATCATGTGGTTCAAACATCTTGGATGAGCCTATCCCAGACTCTGTCAAAGGGCGCCTGTTAAAACCCTTACAGCCTGAAAAATATCGACCTACCCCACCACCACGCAAAAAGAAGGCCGCCAAAAGAAAAGCCATCGAAGAGGAATTTGACCCTATCCCCCGCGAGAAAGTCCTGAGATCCGTCAAGGAATATCAGGATGAGATCCTGGATTTGTTTACATCTGCTGAGCAACAGCTAATCTTCAGGCAGACCCCATGGGTTATTGGCGGCTTCCTGAGGGGCTGGCAGATGGACGTGCCTGCCAATAATCCTCATAGTGCAGACTCCAGGACTTTCCTCGAGGCTGTGCTGCCCCAAATCAGTAGCAAGCTCGAGGAAGAGATCGAGGCGCTGGGTGGTGTGAAGTTCCAGTTGGCTCTCAAGATTCAGCTTCGGGAGGACAACCCAGACGGTATTGAGGAGCACACAACCCCCGTGCTGCGCCACAAACAGGAGGCCCTTCTCCAGGCCAGCGAAATCAATGGGGCTGTCGATAAATAAAAATCAAAAATGAGTTCCTTTAAGAGCAATGAAAACATTCATAAGAAAGAAGATGGGTCATACTACGTAGTTTCGGCTAATAAAGCCTCATCAGTGACCCTGTAATGATCCTGTTATGACCCTGTAATGATAAAACCTTACCACAGATCCAAGAAACACTCGAAAAGTGGACGCAGAGAGGGTCTGGCTGGGTTGAAGATCAGGTACAGACCCTTTGGTTGGACATTGCCAGATATCAACCTCTTCAGGGTAGGTCCTACATCCCACTCCCAGCAGAAGTAAGTGCTAAGAAAGCAGTGGTTAACGTGAAAAACAAGGACGACCGCTGTTTTCTATACTCAACCCTAGCGGCTCTGAACAAACCACCACATCATCCGGAGAGGCCAGGGCGGTATAAAAATGATCTTCATAAATTCAACATTGGTGGGATTGATTTCCCAATTCCCATCTCTCAGATACCAAAATTTGAGCGGCAGAACAATCTAGCCTATAATGTCTATGGCTGGGACAAAGGTGTCACAATCCTATATCTCAGCCAGCAGCCGAAACAGATAAAAAGGATTAATCTACTTTTGATTGGAACGGGCGATAAACTCCACTACACCTGTATTAATAATCTCAACCGTCTCCTCTACAACCAAAGCAAGCACAGTAATAAGAAGCATTTCTGTGAGCGCTGTCTTCATGGCTACACGAGAGAAGACCTGCTGGAGGCCCACAAGCTTGAGTGCGAAGGCATCGGCCAGACGGCTGTCCGGGTGGAGATGCCAGAGGAGGGTAAGAACAAGTTCCCCCCTCCAGAACCACCACAAGCAGCAACCAACCCCATTCGTCATCTATGCAGACTTTGAGGCTCTCACCACCAAGATCGAGGGCCCCGAACGCGATCCTACAAAAAGTAACACCCAACGAACACAACAACATGAGGCTTGCAGCTACTGCTATATCATGGTGCGGTGTGATGGAACGGCAAAGCCGCCTGTCGAGTATCGCGGCCAAAATGCAACAGAGCACTTCTTAAAATCACTCCAGGAGGAGGAGCGCAGGATTAAGAGTGTGCTAGCCAACCCTAAAACATAAGGATGACACGAAAGGACTATCAGGCCCATAACAATGCCGCGAATTGCTATATATGCGAAAACCCGCTAAACCGTGACTCTGTCCGCGACCACTGCCATATCAAGGGTAAATATCGAGGGGCAGCTCACAACGCCTGCAACCTTAAGCTGAGGCTAAGCCCAAAGACCACCGTTATTCCCGTGGTGTTCCACAACCTCAGAGGGTACGACTCCCACCTGCTCATGCAGGCCATCTCGAGGGTCGAAGGCAGAGTCTCCTGCATCCCCAATAACACAGAAAAATACATCTCCTTCTCTCTCGGGCAGCTCCGTTTCATCGATAGCGCCCAGTTCCTGTTCGCTTCCCTCGACAAACTGGTGGCGTCAAACCAGCCCGAGTCTTTCAAGATCACATCCCAATACAAACCAAACCGTCAGAGCTCCAGCTCTTAACCCGGAAGGGCGTCTACCCCTACGAGTATATGGACTCCTGGGACCGTTTCGCCGAGACCAAGCTCCCTCCGAAAGAGGTATTCTACAGCAAGCTCACCGACGAGCACATCAGCGACGACGACTATGCCCACGCGCATAGAGTATGGGAGATCTGTGGGTGTAAGACCCTGGGGGACTACCACGACCTCTACAATCGCACAGATGTTCTCCTGCTGGCTGATGTTTTTGAGGAATTCCGAAAGACATCCCTGACGCAGTATGGCTTAGACCCAGGGCACTACTACACAAGTCCCGGGCTTTCATGGGACACCCGTCTCAAGAAGACAGGAGTGGAGCTCGAGCTATTCACAGATTACGACCAACATCTATTCATCGAGAAGGGGATGCGTGGAGGTATCTCAATGGTCTCAAAGCGCTATGCTAAGGCCAACAATCCTCAGGTTGAGGATTATGACCCAGAAAAGCCTAGTAGCCATATCCTCTAACTATCTCTATGGTTGGGCTATGAGCCAGGCTCTTCCAATCAGAGACTTCCAGCGGGTCGATGTATCGGCACTCGCAGAAACCATTGCAGAACTACCCGCAGACAATGAAGAGGGCTATATCCTAGAGGTAGATATGGAATATCCAGCAGAGCTGCACAAAGCACGCAATGCCTATCCGCTAGCACCAGAGCGCCTAGTGGTCAATAAGGAGTGGATGTTGGAGTACCAGCGCGAACTTCTCGATGGAGCTTTGGGGGAGCACCTACAGAGGTTGAGAAGTTGGTACCCAACCTTCGCGACAAAGACCGTTACGTGCTCCACTATCGGAATCTCCAGCTATATGTGTCACTGGGCATGCGTCTGACCAAGATTCATCGCGCCCTCTGGTTCCAGCAGAGTCCCTGGATGGAGCCCTACATCCGGATGAATACAGAGCTCCAGAAGAAGGCTACCAGCGACTTTGAGAAGGATCTCTACAAGCTCATGAACAATTCTGTCTTCGGCAAGACGATGGAGAGCCTCCGCAGGCGTGTCGACGTCAACGAGGGGGATAAGCTCAGGCGTCTCATCGCCAGCCCAGCCTTTGCCAGAGCCAACATCTTCGACGATGATCTTGCAGCAGTCCAGATGCATAAGAGCCGTCTAGTGCTCAATCGACCGATTTACATAGGTATGAGCATTCTGGACCTTTCGAAAAACCTGATGTTCGATTTCTATTACAACCGGCTCCAGAGGCAGTACGGGGAACGCTGCCAGCTCCTCTACACGGACACCGACAACCTCCTCCTCGAAATCGAGACCGAGGATGTCTACGAGGACATGGCCAAGCACCAGGGCCTCTACGACACGTCCGACTTTCCGAAAGACCATCCGCTGCACAGCACAGAGAACAAGAAGGTGTTGGGTAAGATGAAGGACGAGTGCGCCGGGCAGTCAATCGCCGAATATGTGGGCCTGCAACCCAAGATGCACTCCATCCTCCAGGCATCTGGAAAGAACATCAAGAAGGCCAAGGGTGTTAGAAAAGCAACTGTTAAGAAGCGCATCGGGCACGAGCAGTTCAAAGAGGCTCTCTTTGAGAAGCAAACCTTCCGCCATGGCATGGATGTTCTTAGGTCGGAGCGTCACCGCATCTACGGGCAGCATCTCAACAAGGTGTCGCTGTCGCCCTTCGATTCCAAGCGTTGGATCACAGAAAAGTTGACACACAGGCTTATGGTTACAAAGATTACATCACACAACAAGAGATGGACGCGTTCGTTGAGGAAGTGGGGCGGTATCTAAAGAACTCTGAAATCATAGGATAAACGATGGCTCCCAAGAGAGTTCTAACCCAGGAGCTGGCAACTACAGACCCCCAGAACCTCGAGATACTGCAGGCGAAAGTTCCGAGACCAAGGACCACTGAAGTAGGACGTAAACCAAATGGATGAATTGTCACCCGGTGGATGGATTCGAGCTCAGCGCTTGAGAACACAATCCGGAGGAAGCTGAGTGTCCGGTGGCACAACAAGGGGTTCATCGCGCACAAAACCGCGCTGAGGTCCATCCTACCAGTAATACACCAAGGGCTCGTCGGGCTTGGTGACTTTGCGCCCGAGCCGGTAAAAATAACGAACGCCGACGCCGGAGGGGATTATTGTCTCCTCGAGACCAACAGGACGACCAGGAACTACAAAGGAGGGCTTTTGTGCCACCGATCGCGCCCTTATAGCCTCATAGGGCTTTTTGCCGGTCAGTCGGGTGACCTCACCATTCAAGGCTGTCACAACGGCAGGCAACCTTTTCACCCACTCTGTAGACCGCTGACCAGAAGGGAGTCGCATCTCCTGAGCGTACTGACATTTTTCCCGGTGACCTGCGCATACAGGCGCATCGCTTCATCGACGACTTTGAAGGTTCGAATGGCGTGCCCCTGGCGGCGAAGTTCCTCAGTGATGAAATCAATACGCTCGGTCCGTTTTCGAGACCAATCTGCCTGTGCAGCCTGTAATTGTTCGACTGCTTTATCATGACGCTTGCGCTCTTCGTCGACGCCAGAACTCTTCAAACTGGAGAACAAGAAGTTCGATCCCGAGAACGCCAGAGCGTTCACCAGGGCACCGCCAACGAGCATAGCAATACTTGCCATTACTTCATGATATCAGCAGGTATCAGCCCCTGTTTAATTGGCATGTCTTTGGTTGCCATGGCGAGAGCGACGTCAACTATGGCCGTGCCTACATCGCGAAGTATGAAGTCTAGTTTCGGGGGGCTACCCCCAATCGCCATCTTGCCAAGCCGGGCGTATCCCACGGCGATGCCACAGACGACTGCGCTATGGTAGAGCGCAGTGAACAGCATTTTACCATCAGCTGCCGGGGTTGTCATGGTTGTGACGCAACGGGCTTCACTCCATATAGAATGGATCTGGCCTGGTCTCTAATTGTTTCACACCCCGGGGTTTATTCTGTTGCGCAGCAACATGCACAGATAACTTCCTATTCGACTTGTCTTTGTTGCTGTTGCTCTGAGCAACTTGTCGCCGCGATAGACTCACATGTTGCAGAGCAACTACAGCAATACCACCCGCAAGACAAACCCCGATGATCCATGGTGTCCAGGCGTTTTTACCTTCTGGCAGATTACCGTGTTGTTCCTGTTGTTGCTCTGCAACATGTTGCTCTGCAATAACAACAACATCGTTAGCGGCGCCATCGTTATTCATGACATGGTGTTTTTCTTTGGTTTCCTGAAGCTCCTTGAGCAGTCGTTCTTGCTTGGCCTTTCGAGCAGCGGCCCCGGCACGACCGGCTGCAACCTTTTTCGGGTCTTTAGGCTTCGTCACTGTCTCCGCCAGTAGCGTCGCAACTGCACCACGCTGAGTTGCAGCGTCCGGCTGTTGATCCTTCCCCATCATCGTATTCTCCGTCATCATTGTATGATGAATTGATGGGGCAGTAATGTTCAAATCTAGCATGCGTGAAAGTGATTAACGTTGCCGTGAGCGGAGCTAACCACATGCCATAGCGGTGATAGATTTCGCTGGCAGCGCCTTGAAGTACGCTACCTAGAAACGGATCACTTTCAAGATCGCGAATGAGCCCTTGTTGGTCCGAGATCGGGACGAACTTCCCGACCAGCCCCGCACACAGCCCTAGAGCCGCTCGAATCGTTCTGAAATGTCTGACCTTACTCGGGCGGAGTAACGGCGAGAGCCTAGAGCCTCTGACTCAGCTCAGCTCCTCGACCAGGACGTAAGGGCGTCGAGCCATTCCGTACCTCAGAGTCCGACTCAGCTCCTGCTACTGTTGCAGCGAGCCTTTCGTGCAATCGTAATTCTGGCCGACCCTCCTGCTACTGTTGCAGCGAGCTTCGCGGTATTCTTGCACCCTGTCATCTTTCCGTGGCTTTGCTTGTTGCTCTGCAACATGCGTCGCAGCCGTGTCTGGCGCCGCCGGGTCGTCAAGCATCTGGTCTATCAGCTCGTCACAGTCCATTCTTTTGCAACAACGGCGGACCTGTCTAAAATGGAGTCGCAGGCATGTGCATACATCCGCGGCGAACATCTTGATCACCCGTGAAAGGTTAAAAAAAGACAGTGAAAAGCAGCGCCGCTACTGAGCACATCGTTATTGTTAGTGTTGCTTCACAACTACGCAATATTAATTATAATATCATGTAATAATTACAGAGTAATTATATAATCAGCGGGTTGATCAGTCTTCAACAGAAGCTTAGCGTGTTTTGTCTCGGCTAGCTGCTGCCGCACCAACTCTCGTCCTCGTGCGGGGATCACGTCATTTTCACGCAGACAGTCTTCGAACGAGTCACGATCCTTGCAGTGGAACAATCAGACCCAGAGCGTCTGCTCGCGCGAGTCCTTCAGGACGGAGTTGTACTTTTGGGTGAGGACCCAGACGCTCTGGTCGGCGTGGCGACCCGAGAACGCCAGCTCTGACAGCATGTCTTTCTTCTTCGTCAAAGCCCTCTTAGCGCTGCAGTCGTCTATGATGTATAGGGTCGGCTCGCCCTGGAACACCCGGTAAAACGCTCGCAAGTAATCCTGAAGCCGCTCACCGGGGTCTAGAACGTAAATCGCAGGATCGTCCAGATCCAGGGGCGTTGCTGATACGTCCTGTTGTACCGTATGGTGGGGCAGAGGACCACGATGTGCCGAAAGAACTCCCGGTAGGGGCCTTCGGGCAGATCGAGGATAAAAACGGTTTTTCCATCCCGTTTGCCCGGATATTGTCGCCGAATGGGCCGTGCGCGGTAGGAGATTTATTAACCGTTCCTCAGGAACATTTATTAATCTTTGATTAAAAGACCGCTGAGATGAACCGGCCATTTTCGATGTTAAGCTGTGCATCCATGATTACGTAGAGATAGATGTTCAATGCGCCAGCAGCCTCGGCTCTTTTCGTTATCTGGATGGTCACACCTTCGCTGGCATTCTCTATCCGCCTGCCGGAGCCGTGGAGCCGGTCGTCGTCGCTTGTCCTGAGGTCAAGCCACAGCGCGTACTTGCTGGTGAGGTATTCCGCAAGGCTGACGTCGGCTAGGGCAAGGTCTTTTTCGACCGTTGCCACTTCAGGGTGTCGCCTGCTACAGGCTGCGAAGAGTTTCCTCGCTTCATCAAACATCTGGTAAGAGCGCATCCCTTGGCTGAACAGTTGGTTGGGGATCCCCTCGATGGTGACCTCGACCTTGGCGATTTTCGGGTTATAGAAGGCCTCTGTGTCGCGAGTGAAGGGCTGTTGCGCGGCTTCATCCTCAAAGAGCATCAGGATGCCCTTCATGCTGCGGGCGGGCACTTTGAGATTGATATTCCAGAGGGTGTCGCTCTTGTCTTTGCCGATTTTGCGGTGCCGCAGTACCCTGTCGTACAGGATCGAAATGCGGCTTCTGTACTGGTTGTTGATCATTTGGGCCAGCTCCGGCAGGGTGACCATGTCTTACTCAAGACAGATGTTTCCAATGTCGAAAGAGGCACCTCTGCCTGTGGCCTGGATCACAAGGTTGTAGTCGTTGAACGTGAGCTCATACTCGGTCGCCCAGCGCGCTCTGGTAGAATGGCATGTGGCTCTCGAGTAGCTCGAAGTCTAGTGGGATGTAGAAACGATTGCCGAAAACATCGGCGACGGCTTTGTCCGCTAGAACGGACTCATCTTTGTTCCCAGCATTGATTCGGATCCTCGTCGTATTTTGGTTTTCCGACGTATCAATACCTTGGTACTAACCATTTTTCCTCTCTGAAGCCGTCCTCCAGAGATCGCGGTAGCAGTGGTACACATCACTGAGGACCTAATTTCCCGAAATTTTAATGACGGTCTTTTTCACGAGGGCGTGGCCTAGGTTCTGAACCAAGGTCCGATTGGCATCTTCGCTGTGCAGCGTGATCGTGTAGGCCAACCTCGCGGTCCCGGGGACGATGACATCATGTTGGCCGAGGTTGGGGAATCGAACGAGAAGCTGCTGGTTCGGGCCGATCGTGCTGGGGTTGTTAGTTATCGACACCAATTGCCTCACCCCTTTCACCCCAAGGGGTTCGCGGAGGCACCGGTAGGGGTCAAGCTTTCGTCCGTACTTACTTGGTGACATGGTGTCAGCTTCGTTGACACTCGACAAAGTCGTATGTTTTAAAGATGCGCGACAACGTTCAAATGCACATACTTGTTACATAAATATGGCTGACTATGATTTCGAAAACCCAACGTTCGACCCAGACGGGCTTGGAATAGACGATAATTATGATTTCGACCTTCCCGACCCCCCTATGGAGCCACCACTGCCCGTCCAGCAAGATCTAAACACATCCGGGGACAGTTTGCAGAATCTGCAGGGCGAGTTGAATTAGGCAGAACTTGAGGCTCAGAAAAAGCGCCTGGTTGACAATTTCTACAAAGAAGTGAACCGTGCCTATGGGTTGCGCCCCGAAGACAGGATCGACTATAACCAGTTTGGGATTGATGCCACTGGCAAAAACTCTACTGGACCCCTGGGGACAAAAAGATCCCTATCACTGCGACGAGGGGACAATTCCGGTTTCTGGCCATATCAACACTGGCAAAAAGATACGGAGGAGGCGGCACACATGCACTGCCAAGTTCATTGGGGTTCCCTGAATACACATCGAATACCCAGCGTCTAAGTAGCTCCGCTGTGAAAGCTCTCAAGCAGGCAGATAAAGCCCTCCCGAGCGGTGCGAACCTTGAAAATATCGAACTTCAGGACCTCCCCGGCATAGCCGATAGCGCACGCCGCAGCGCAGAAGACGTTGAGACCGTATTGAAGACAATTGATGATCAGCCTATCGACACCGCGTGGGTCACCCAGGTCAAAAGAGAGCTCGCTGGGCTTGAAAAGGCCATGACTCGAACCCGAGATGAGTTGGCGAACAAACTGGCGAAGCTATCAAAGGTCGACGAGGGAAAATCCCAAGTTGAAAAACGCTTGGCCAAGGAGCAAAAAAAACTGACGGAAACGGACGACCCCGAGATGCAGCAGGAAATTCGAGACCGAATCAGAAAACTGGAGGGCGAGCTCTCTGACATCGAAATCGAAAGAAAGTCGAGGGTCGAAGCCCTCTCTACGAACAGAGAAGTTCTCCGCTCCCAGATTAACAGAATCCGCGAGACGTTCAGGCGGCTCCTTCATGAAGACAAAACGCTGGCTGAGCGAATACGGACACTCTTCCGCGAACAGGGGTTAACGATCGTGAGCATCCATACAGCGGTTGGGATGGCAATTTCGACCCTAGTGCTTGCGCTAAACGGCGGCGGGGGGAGTGTACCGGCTCCGGCTCCAAAGCCACCCGGCAAGGGCGGGGTCAAGGAGTGGGTAAAAAAGCACCTACAGTCCCTCGGGCGTGCCCTGGCCAATTTGGCCGGCAAGGCCGCGGCTGCCCTGCCCGGAATCATCGGATCCATCGTCTCTTGGCTCTTGAGCACGCTAGGGAAGGCCGCTTCGTGGCTCGCAGATAATTTGTGGGCCTTGGTCATCGGCGTGGGGGCCCTTCTTCTAGTGGCTGCACGGGACTGGCTAGCGGTCAACCAACCAAAGCACCACTAAGCCAACCCCGATCCCTGCGATTATGAGAGCTGTTTTTTCTTCTTCATGATCCGGTCCGGAGCAACCATGGCAGACGTAGGCGACCCTTCGGGCGGTGGCCCTGCGAGTACTCGCGGATCGGTCCCGGTTGGTGCGGCAGTTTTCCCCTGGAATGTCCTATCGAATTTAAAGGCAGGTTGAATTAGTGCCGCCTTGTTTATTCCTGGGTTGTGGCCGATGGCAGCGTCTGACCCCGCTATTCGGATTTGGTTATTATAACCTTGGACATTGCCTGGATCGAGTGCCATGTCGCTCGGCATCAAGTAGAGCGCTCTCCCGCAAATGTAATCCAGTGGTGTGGATGCATATTGCAACGTCTTTTGATAGCGATCGATGCTGCTGGGGATGTCGACGGGTGAGGCGATGGCGTCTTCGAGATTCGCCGTAAACTGCTTCTGGGCGTCGAACCCCGTCCCGACTTTGAGAATGTTGGAACGGATTTGAGCTTGCGCTCCCAGGAACTCATTTTTTATTTTATTTGCCTTCACTGCAGCTGGTGTTGTGCCGTGTGGCGGCGGTAAAACGTCTCCCCGTACATCAACCATAGTGCAGTTTATATTTTACTTTTGGTCCTTTGAGATCAGCGTGAATATTCTGAGAAATCAGAAATAACTTATTGGTTTAGACTCATATTTTAGACAGGTTTTTAATTATTTTGACCCCATTTTGATTTATATCAGTCTTTGTATCGACTGCCTATTCGAAATTCGCAAAATTGCAGTATGTTTCCTCTGGCTTTCTTTGCCGGAACATTACAGGGTCACTGATGAGGCTTTATTAGCCGAAACTACGTAGTATGACCCATCTTCTTTCTTATGAATGTTTTCATTGCTCTTAAAGGAACTCATTTTTTATTTTATTTGCCTTCACTGCAGCTGGTGTTGTGCCGTGTGGCGGCGGTAAAACGTCTCCCCGTACATCAACCATAGTGCAGTTTATATTTTACTTTTGGTCCTTTGAGATCAGCGTGAATATTCTGAGAAATCAGAAATAACTTATTGGTTTAGACTCATATTTTAGACAGGTTTTTAATTATTTTGACCCCATTTTGATTTATATCAGTCTTTGTATCGACTGCCTATTCGAAATTCGCAAAATTGCAGTATGTTTCCTCTGGCTTTCTTTGCCGGAACATTACAGGGTCACTGATGAGGCTTTATTAGCCGAAACTACGTAGTATGACCCATCTTCTTTCTTATGAATGTTTTCATTGCTCTTAAAGGAACTCATTTTTTTTTTATTTGCCTTCACTGCAGCTGGTGTTGTGCCGTGTGGCGGCGGTAAAACGTCTCCCCGTACATCAACCATAGTGCAGTTTATATTTTACTTTTGGTCCTTTGAGATCAGCGTGAATATTCTGAGAAATCAGAAATAACTTATTGGTTTAGACTCATATTTTAGACAGGTTTTTAATTATTTTGACCCCATTTTGATTTATATCAGTCTTTGTATCGACTGCCTATTCGAAATTCGCAAAATTGCAGTATGTTTCCTCTGGCTTTCTTTGCCGGAACATTACAGGGTCACTGATGAGGCTTTATTAGCCGAAACTACGTAGTATGACCCATCTTCTTTCTTATGAATGTTTTCATTGCTCTTAAAGGAACTCATTTTTTATTTTATTTGCCTTCACTGCAGCTGGTGTTGTGCCGTGTGGCGGCGGTAAAACGTCTCCCCGTACATCAACCATAGTGCAGTTTATATTTTACTTTTGGTCCTTTGAGATCAGCGTGAATATTCTGAGAAATCAGAAATAACTTATTGGTTTAGACTCATATTTTAGACAGGTTTTTAATTATTTTGACCCCATTTTGATTTATATCAGTCTTTGTATCGACTGCCTATTCGAAATTCGCAAAATTGCAGTATGTTTCCTCTGGCTTTCTTTGCCGGAACATTACAGGGTCACTGATGAGGCTTTATTAGCCGAAACTACGTAGTATGACCCATCTTCTTTCTTATGAATGTTTTCATTGCTCTTAAAGGAACTCATTTTTTATTTTATTTGCCTTCACTGCAGCTGGTGTTGTGCCGTGTGGCGGCGGTAAAACGTCTCCCCGTACATCAACCATAGTGCAGTTTATATTTTACTTTTGGTCCTTTGAGATCAGCGTGAATATTCTGAGAAATCAGAAATAACTTATTGGTTTAGACTCATATTTTAGACAGGTTTTTAATTATTTTGACCCCATTTTGATTTATATCAGTCTTTGTATCGACTGCCTATTCGAAATTCGCAAAATTGCAGTATGTTTCCTCTGGCTTTCTTTGCCGGAACATTACAGGGTCACTGATGAGGCTTTATTAGCCGAAACTACGTAGTATGACCCATCTTCTTTCTTATGAATGTTTTCATTGCTCTTAAAGGAACTCATTTTTTATTTTATTTGCCTTCACTGCAGCTGGTGTTGTGCCGTGTGGCGGCGGTAAAACGTCTCCCCGTACATCAACCATAGTGCAGTTTATATTTTACTTTTGGTCCTTTGAGATCAGCGTGAATATTCTGAGAAATCAGAAATAACTTATTGGTTTAGACTCATATTTTAGACAGGTTTTTAATTATTTTGACCCCATTTTGATTTATATCAGTCTTTGTATCGACTGCCTATTCGAAATTCGCAAAATTGCAGTATGTTTCCTCTGGCTTTCTTTGCCGGAACATTACAGGGTCACTGATGAGGCTTTATTAGCCGAAACTACGTAGTATGACCCATCTTCTTTCTTATGAATGTTTTCATTGCTCTTAAAGGAACTCATTTTTTATTTTATTTGTCCAAACATAAGTCCGAATCGAGTCGTTGAGGGGCACGACACCCGCTTGCGTGAAGCCATCTGATTTATCGAGAATGAACATCGTCCACGCCTTTGAAATATCCGCATTATGGCGTATGGCATCCTTCGGGTGAAAGAAGGGGCCATCGGAGCTGTGATCACTGCGGTATTTCCCCGAAGGGGTCATGAATGTACTAAAAGATCCGAGGCCTTGACATCCGTAGTCCCGCTTTTGCCTCCAATTTGTAGAAGGCGAAACGGCGAACTCCTCGCAAAGCCGATTGTAGGCCCTGGAGTCATATTGGTTATCGTACCATAAATAGGACTCGTCCCCAGGGAGGGCGACTTTTAGCTCCTCAAGCAGACGCCTCGTCGTATAATAAACATGGAAGCAATACAGGCTTGCAAGAAGGGACTCCTCCGCTTGGAGATGGTCCTGGAATGAAACACCACATCCGGCGGTTGCGCACCAAACCGTAAAGTACAGCTGACACTGCCACCAGCTGAAGGGAGCGTGCTGCCAGCTGTCCCACTCCTTGTTTGCCTTAGTGACGTCCCCGGTAAGCGGAGGGTTTTGATAATGCTGCCAGGTGTTGTCCCACGGCCTGTTTTCCTTTTGTTTGCGTGTAAGCGGATGATTTTGATAATCGAAGATGTTCGGGTATTTGGCAAGGAAGTGACTTCCCTTATCGTCGACCATTATGACTAGGTTGGGCGCCCCTGCTGCTGACTCTTTATATTTGAAATGGCCGCCTGACTGATATTTTGCCGAGCTATTAAACGTAAACGCCTTTGTATCCATACCCATTTTGGTGATAATCATGTACATCACACTCACTGACGTTCAAAACGATGTGCCAATCAATCTTGCCAGGACCCTGTCTGCGGGTGAGCGAGCGATTGCTCTCTGCGAGTTGACGTATTATCACTGGTGGTACAACATATGCATGGTGAAAAGGAACAATAAGGTCTCAAATAAAAAGACAGATAAAAACAATACCTGACGGGTATTATAACGTCTGTGAGTTGAACGAAAAGGTGTTTCAACGATTGGGCGCCGAACTCACTCTAGATGAACCCTCTGGTCTACTGCAATTAACAGTAAAGCCCGGAGAAGTTATAACAATGAATCGCGAATTAGCTAATATCTTAGGCTTTCAGACCTCGTCCCCTAACCTTTACCCTTCTCCACGGCGACCTAAAAAGTAATGAACCCCACCCCCAGACGTTCACTGCAGAGCAGCCACACAAGCTGGCCGCCCATCGTGAGGTCTACTTTCACCTTGCTGAATTCTGACAATCTGCATAACGGTCGCCCCTCTACACTGCTTAGACCTGTCCCCGTCGAGAACGAAAAGTGTGGAGCTAGTAGAACTGAATCATTTCCCGTCTTACAGTACAAGAGGTTGTCGTCAGGGCCTATTTCACAGCTAACCATCTCACTTAGAGACACCAACGGGGAGATGTTACCATTCGAGTATATAAGCGCAACCCTACATATAAGGAATGGTTGACGCAAGCGGCCCCGGTGGGGTCAGAAAATGCCCTGGGGTGGCTTTGGCCGATCTTGGTGACACTGAGGGGTTCGATAAGGATGGGAAGGAAGATCGATTGTACGCCTTCCAGCTCTCTGATGGGGTCTACAAAAGAAAAGAGGTCGCCCAAGCGGGGTCATTGGCATTCGGTGATCTCGGCGACGTAGATACCACACATGCCGTTCCGAAGCGGGTTCATACGCTGGCCTTCACTGGAAGCAAGTGGGTTGCTTTTGCGGACCCCGTCCAACAAACGGGCTGATTTATTGATATACAAATCTCGTCTCCGTACGTTGTGACTGGAAAGGAGCACAAAGTTAGGAAGGTAGTGAATAGTGGCACTCGACTGTGCTCGTATATCCCCGGGACGAAGAACATTGTCGTTTCCGAAGATAACGTGCTGAAGACAAGCAACAACCGGCAGGGAATCCTGAAAATAGTCCTCGAATTCCCCCCAGCGGAATCATTGGTAGGTACTTGCCAATACCATCGATCATCCTTGATCCAATTCTCGGAGATAGACCCGCCGACTTTGTTGATGTCTTACCCGGCTTCAAGCTCAAGTGGAGTCAAGCAAATGCTAATAAAGAAGTTGGGATTTATATACAAGTTCAAGAAGCGCCTCGAGTGCAGTGTACTCTTGAAGGAATCCAACACCAAGTTGATTCCCGTTATTTATACCTACATTATATTTTTATAGGCCCAGTGTCTCTCAAAAGGCTGCGATTTACGCCCGGTGGGCTCACACCAGACCAAGCTATAGTCATTATTAGCCAGTAAGTCTATTTTAACCCACCCAGCTCGAGGGGTAGTACACGATGGGCCTCTACCCAGGACTCGAAACCGGTGACAATCACCGCCTTCAGCACGTGGCCGAGGTCAAATTCCGCCTTGAAAAAGAACGAGACTTCAGAGCCTCGCTGTACAAGAAATACAGACGCGGGGCTAATGTTGTTGATGGGATTGATACCGCACTTTCTGCGACTAGCGTAGGGCTTGCTGCTTCTTGCGTCGGGCTCTTGTCAACTATCATCGCGATGCCTGTCGCCATTGGCCTTGGCGCTGGGGCGATTGTGTGTGGGTTGTTGGGCGTTGGCGGGAAATGTATTGGACGAAAACTCCAAACAAAAAACACGACGAGATTCGTATCTTGGCTGAGTCGAAGCTAAACTCAATCGCCGACCGCATTTCTATCGCGCTGAACGACGATAATATATCTGAAACGGAATTTCGCCTGATTGTGTGTGAAATCGACAAGTTCAATCAGATGAAAGAAGAAATTCGTCAGCCCCAGAAACAAACTGTTGGTTTGTCGGAGGAGGAAAAAAAGAAGTTGTTTCAACGTGCGAAAGACGAGGCGTTAATGACAGCCCGTACGAAGCTGTTAGAAGAACTCAACCAACCTGCACCGAGTTGCACTTGAATATTTCTTGCTGGCGGGCTTAAAAAACTTAAGGTCGGCACTCAATGAGCTGGTCCAACTTCATACCGCTTAATTGTTTTCTAGGGTCTGTCTTAGATGAAACGTTCAATTACCTTACAAGCACGCCTAACTCCATAACCAATCACACACATACACTAAGACAATAATAAGATATTAAAATATTTTGAGGGATTTTATTACAATAAAATCATCATCAAGGAAAGAATAATCAATCTACCACAACACCGCGTGAGCGATGACCTACATTTGATTGGAAGGATAAAATCCCAGTGTATTGTTGTGTGCTTACACCGCGCACGGCGTGCGCGTTGATTTTATCCCATCAAGGCTATCACAACACCGCGCATCTAAGTGGAAGGATAAAATCCCAGTATATTGTTCTGTGCTAACACCGCGCACGGCGTGCGCGTTGATTTTATCCTACCAAGGAAATAATAATCAATGTACTGCAACACCGTGAGCGATTACCTACATTTGAGTGGAATGATAAAATCCCAGTGTATTGTTCTGTGCTAACACCGCGCACGGCGTGCGCGTTGATTTTATCCTACCACTTTAGATTCATCAAGGCTACCACAACACCGTGCATCTAAGTGGAAGGATAAAATCCCAATATATTGTTCTGTGCTAACACCGCGCACGGCGGGTGCGTTGATTTTATCCTACCAAGGAAAGAATAATCCATCTGCTACAACACCTTGAGCGATTACCTACAGGTAGCTGTGCACTAAATACGGG
The DNA here is from genome assembly GCA_963580285.1 of Lucinisca nassula. Classification (NCBI taxonomy): domain Eukaryota; kingdom Metazoa; phylum Mollusca; class Bivalvia; order Lucinida; family Lucinidae; genus Lucinisca; species Lucinisca nassula. Next base: position 89,901,238 of record OY757026.1, read on the forward strand.
CGGTACTGGATTTTATCACTTTGGGACAGAGCTTTTAGTTGCAGTCTATATACCAGGCAGGCTTCCATTGGATAAATATCCCATGTTTCATTCCAATGTGAGAAAAGGATAGTTATAAGGAAATAAAATGATGTGTGTTTTATGATTATATCTGCAAGCTCAAAGAAATTGTTGCTGATTTTATATTGTCACCTCTTCTTTAAACAGCCGGCTTGTATTCACTGCGAATCTGCATGTAAACAAACATGGCGGACCATAACTTGAAAAGGAGACGATCAACATGTGGATTTTTTCTCATCACATTGTTGACCTAGGATGGCTCTATAAATGAGTAAGGTTTGAAAAGTTTTGTATGTGTAGTTTTTGTGGGAGCATGTAAAAGGTTACTATTGTCGCCTATGGAAAATATTTAGTGGTAAGCTCTCTATACCAAAAGTTGAAAAATTAGCCCCACACTCCAGTTTTCAGTCATTACATCATATTTTAACACATTGGTAGGTTCTATCTAAATCTGTATCATAAAATGGATATTCCTGGCATGTGGTTTGTCACAGAAACTGTAAAAAAGTGTAAGGTTAGTGGTAATTAAGTCTAACTGGGTGTATTTGATCAGTTTTTGCTTCTGATCTGTGCATTTGGGGGGGGGGGGGGTACTTTAAAGCCATGTTAATCAATTGTTATTGGGTTTGTTTTGGAAAAAAGCTTACAGTAAGTGTTTAACCGGATACACAAGAGAAAGAATCTACTTCATCTGGAATTTAACAGTAAGGTTACATAGTTTATGACCTTGGTCTCAAGCCAAAGCACAACTTCAAAATTGTCTCTGCTGCAATATCGCGATAAATTTTCTCATCTATTATTGGTTCTAATTGATTAGATCATGTTAAAGGATCTGAACAGATATGTATCCACTGTTTCACATGGTAGTAAGGCATTTATAATCATTTTTGTCAAAGTTTTATCATCAAAATATCCTCAAAAAGCCATTTTTACATAAAATAGGGGGTACAGGTGTGAAATCAGCCATAAATACCAGTTGGTATGCTATTAAGGCATAATTTAGTGCATTTTAGGATTGAAGTGTTCCAAAGACATAGGAGAAGAACCACTGATGCAAGCCGGTGTCTGGGTTCCATTCCAGAAAGAGGTAAAATTTGCGCCTTTTTTCAATATGGTTTGTTCGTTCTTTCATTTTAGAATCGGAAAGCGATAACTTTTTCGCAACTTTCAAAGATTCGTTGCCACTGAACATTTATTATGCATGCTTAAATTATTAGATATGATCTAAATTTCTATTTGACAATGCTTTTGATGGATCATAAAGACAATAAGGGTTTGGTATAGGTAGCTGTGCACTAAATACGGGCGGTACTGGATTTTATCACTTTGGGACAGAGCTTTTAGTTGCAGTCTAAATACCAGGCAGGCTTCCATTGGATAAATATCCCATGTTTCATTTCAATGTGAGAAAAGGATAGTTATAAGGAAATAAAATGATGTGCGTTTTATAATTATATCTGCAAGCTCAAAGAAATTGTTGCTGATTTTATATTGTCACCTCTTCTTTAAAAAGCCGGCTTGTATTCACTGCGAATCTGCATGTAAACAAACATGGCGGACCATAACTTGACAAGGAGACGATCAACATGTGGATTTTTTTCTCATCAACTTGTTGACCTAGGATGGCTCTATAAATGAGTAAGGTTTGAAAAGTTGTTTATGTGTAGTTTTTGTGGGAGCATGTAAAAGGTTACTATTGTCGCCTATGGAAAATATTTAGTGGTAAGCTCCCTACATTTGAGTGGAAGGATAAATCCCAGTGTATTGTTCTGTGCTAAAACCGCGCACGGCGTGCGCGTTGATTTTAACCTATCAAGGCAAGAATAACCAATAATCTACCATAACACCGCGCACGGTGTGAGCGATGACCTATGGGAGCGAATTAACTAGTTGCTCCAAAAAGTCCTGACTGCCGGTAGTGCGATATCCAGTTTTTAAAAACTTCATCATCAGGGTAGTTTTCCTGCATATGATTCGTCAATTTTCCAAATCGGCTTTTAATGTTATCGAAAGGTCTTGTGACCTGAAAAAAAAGAACAAAACGAAAACTATGGACGAGAATAAAACAGAAAAAGAAAATAATTTGAAACTTTTTAATTCCTCGCCGTCCTATCCATGTCAGCAAACAGTGTAGACCCAGATCAGACTCCATTCTCGGAAAAAGTGCAACACTATACCGACATTCCCTTGTTTTCAATACTAGTTATTTCCCTTGGACCACAAGCCTTGTCTATGTACATGACAAGTTAAGAAGTGCAACTCTGTACCGACATTCCCTTATTTTCAATACTAGTTATTAGCCTTGGACCACAAGAAAAATTGGCGTGAAAAATTAAGTCACCCAATATGCTAACTGGGTGTGTACTAGGCCTATTTTGGTCTTCATTCTATTTTAACGGACAATTCTGTTAGCAAATAATGGCGGGTCTTACCATGTTGTGTGGCGTCTGATCTGGGCACGCACTGTTTGCTATTTGCATTTTGGAGATGTTGCTTCCAATTTTGTGGGATTTTTACCCGACAATGAAATGAAATGACATCTCAAGTCCTGTCGCCCAATGAAACCAATAAGGTTTATAAGCATGGACGGTCCGCCTCGCACCGCGGTTCCTGGACAGGCTTAGATCCTCTAAACGGTTTACCAGTACTGGTGTGCGGGCCGGATTCAGCTCTGCGTGGAAGCATCATGCAGCCCATATATTTCTTCAAGCCCCTATGGGCGGGGGCGAAACTATAAAACATAAATGGCTAAACAATACTTATATATTTATTATTTTTTCTTTCCCAAAATTGTTATTCCTTTGTGAAACCTCAACAGGATGTTGTGAAATCTCCACATAGGCGCTGCGCATGCGCAGGAAGGCGGTGCGTACAAAACACCGGATCGGACCAAATTACCGGATCGGACCGTATTTGTACTATCTATCAATTTATGTTCTTATACCGAGTCGATCATATCTGGTCTGTTGGGTGGATAAATTTTCTACACTTTGATGTGACAAACTGTGTATTACTATTATGGTAATATGATGTGGTGTTTATTGACGTTTACTGAGGCAAAATAAAAGGCCTCTTACGCACTGGGTGCAATGTGCTGTAAAGGTGCCTTAAGACACAACTTTTTGGGTAAACATGATAGGACCCGCTGGTTTGCGCTGGGCACCCCACCCGGTGGGGCTCACCTGGGGGGTGGGGCCTACTCTCGGTGGGGCCGACCCGGGGGTGGGGGTGGGCGCGGGGATGAAAAAAAATGTCCTAGGCATCCCCACTCGGTGGGGCCGACCCGGGGGTTGGGGGTCGGCCCCAATAGTTTGTGGGGGTTGGGGTTGTCCCAGAACCCTCATTGCTAATACTAAAGCCATAGGAAGATTTCCAAAATCTCGGACATTCCCTTCTCGGTATTTACACCTTTTCTTCTTTCGGGTCGATGGGCATGGTGGGCGAAGCTTGCTTACCAAGTCATGCTTACTATCCGCGGATGCCTGATTTCACTCTTCTGGAGTCCATGTCTGTTGATCTGAACATTGATATTTGCCATTTTGTCTATGGATTAATGATTTTGGTTTAACGCTTTGGTACTACGACCTCAACCACTATCCAGAATCCGTAATACAGAAATGGGTAATGAACTTAGAAAAGGAAGCATTGAGTGGCTTCCATGATTCAATAATATTATGGACAGTCATTTCAGTCTGGAATTGTTTCTTTTAAAAGCACGTAATATATGTTTATAATTACCATTTTTTTCTGGTGCCGTGCGATCTAGTTTTACGCTTTTGACAGTCAAGAAGCGAGAAAAAATCAAAGTTTGGCATTTTAGATATATTACCCTCATGATAAATGTTGTAATTAAAGCCCAATGGAAAAGGTGTCTGTAACAATTTAATCCGTTTTAATTCAGTTTCGTGCCGTTTAATAATTTTAAATAGAAGCAGAGGCAATGATCAGGAAGCGATACAATTAACCCATAGCTCCCATCAGAGACACCGAAGGGAAAGAAACACAAACATGAAGCAACAGACCCCAACGGAAACACCAACAGCGGAAAGCCAAGAGGACATTTACTTTCCCACAAACGGCCAAAATGCTATCCAAAATAAAATAATATAAGCGACACAAACACCCAAAGATAAACCATAACAAAAATAACCGCGACATAAGAACCACCTTGGAACGTTCAGCGGAAACGAATTCCACTAGGGGCGGGGGGGGGGGGGGGGGTGCGCATACATCGACTTTACATGACCACAATCTTCGCCCTTACTTCCGTCGCGATTGAGACAAATAATTTGTCTAACTAAGGCCTCCTAACTTATCAGTGCAACATCTCCGTGAGCACAAAAATCAAACAACCACAGAGATAAAAAACGGCGAGGACTCGACAGCAAGAAAAAAAAACATAAATGCTGGAGTAAAAGAAAACCAACAGTTAGACTCCAATGGGCCCGACCAGAGACAGAACATCCGGTACCAACCAACCATAAGCCTTTACGTTGGAACCGTCATAGAATCTTAGGCCTGACCCACTGGCGTGCAATTAAAGAGGGAAGCAAAGTTGTCAACCGTGACTGGGTTAACTACCATGCATGTATTCTGTCGTATAACATTTATGTTGTACCCATTCTTTTTATATCGAAGAATAATTATACGAAATTGGGTGCTGAAGTCATTGCGGTTATATTTTTTTCTTAATATATATACTAAGTCACCATAAAATTCTGGTTCCGATAGACCTTGTTGCAGGAGAGATTTAAAGAAGAAGTAAAACAAAGATCAGGAATTGATACAATTAACTTACTCCACCCATAAAGACACCAAAGGGAAAGAAATACAAACATTAAGCGACCAAACCATAATGGAAACCTAAACAAAGGAAGGCCATAAGGAGTATTGAATTTTGAAATAAAATCAGAATGACGTCTATAAAATTTTGAAAAGGCTTTGCGTAGTTTATGGTACCGATAGCCCTGATTAAGAAGTTTAGCCGTTAACAATTTATTACGAGTGTTGAAGTACCTAGCTGTAGAATTTACATCATAATATTTTTTCCACTGGCTGTATAGAAATATCTTTTATAGAATGACCTGTACGTCTGAAATGATGGTACAAGAACGTGTCAGATTTTTTAGGTTTTTTTTCTCAAATTTAAAATATCAATATCACCCCTTAGGTTACACTCTGCTTCTTCTGTACGAATTCCCCATTCTATTAAGAACTTTAATACTATGTTGCCTTCAGTATTTGTTAGACCCTTAAATTTGTCTTCTGTAACTTCAGTTAATCTCAATGGAGCAGGCAATACCAATGTTTTTGGGAGTAGTCTTCGTATAAGACTATCTCCTCTCAAATCGCCCATCCTTCGAAAATATACTAATCCGTGGAAAAGAAGTGGAATGTATTCGAGTATTTCTAAGTGCAAGGCCAAGAGGTGCAGATGTTGTTCGCATTTAAGCACTGCGTCTACCGTTACTTCATCTGTAAACGGTAGACGCTTCTCTGTAGTTAACATGTCTGATTTGACATGACAGTCTACAGATTTAATTTATCTAATTACATGACGTGCTGCAAACTATAATATGCAGTACGTCGGTCAAACTAACCGCATGCTTAAAACTAGATTGAACGAGCATTATCGTAGAATGAGTAAGCCTAAGAAAACTGACACTTTCTTGTACCGTCACTTTCGACGTACAGGTCATTCTGTAACTAACATTGTTATACAACCAGTGGAAAGACTTTATTACGATGCAAATTCTACATCTAGATTCAAAATAATCAAAAGACATGAAGCTGAACTGAAATGGATTAAATTTTTACAGACCCCTTTTCCACTGGGATTTAATGACAACATTTATCATGAGGGTAATATTTCCAGAATGCCGGACTTTATTCCATTATGGTCTTGTCGCTTAATGTTTGTATTTCTTTCCCTTTGGTGTCTTTTATGGGTGGAGTAAGTTAATTGTATCAATTCCTGATCTTTGTTTTGCTTCTACTTTGATATTTTCTCGCTCCTGGAATGTCGAAAACGCAGAACTAGATCTCACGGCACCAGGAAAATGGTAACTTTAAACGTAAATCACGTGCGTTTAAACGAAACAATACTAGACTGAAGTGACTGTCAATTATATTATTAAATCATGGATGCCACTCTATGCTTTTATTTTTAAGTTCATTACCCGTTTCTGTTTTACGTCTTCTGGACACCGAGGCGAATAAACTCTACGATAGTTCTCATCAGTTATATGATGCGGCTCTCTTAACTAGAGGCTATACTCAGCATACTCTCCGTCCTTACATTGATTCTGCAATTAATCATAAATGACATTTCTTCAAAATATCCTTCATTAATAAGGGTATGGATTTTATAGATTTGCCCAGTATCTTCCGTGACAGATTCGATTCCTGCTTATTTTCAAAATACTGAAACACCTATAATTTGCTATAAATATAACAATAAAAATCAAAAATGAGTTCCTTTAAGAGCAATGAAAACATTCATAAGAAAGAAGATGAGTCATACTACGTAGTTTCGGCTATTAAAGCCTCATCAGTGACCCTGTAATGATCCGACAAAGAAAGCCAGAGGAAACATACTGCAATTTTACGAATTTCGAAAAGGCAGTCGATTCAAAGACTGATATAAATCAAAATGGGGTCCAAATAATTAAAAACCTGTCTAGCATGTGAGTCTAAACCAATAATTTATTTCTGATTCCTGAGAATATTCACGCTGATCTCAAAGGACCAAAAGTAAAATATAAACTGCACTATGGTTGATGTACGGGAAGACGTTTTACGGCGCCACACGGCACAACACCAGCTGCAGTGAAGGCAAATAAAAATCAAAAATGAGTTCCTTTAAGAGCAATGAAAACATTCATAAGAAAGAAGATGAGTCATACTATGTAGTTTCGGCTATTAAAGCCTCATCAGTGACCCTGTAATGATCCGGCAAAGAAAGCCAGAGGAAACATACTGCAATTTTACGAATTTCGAAAAGGCAGTCGATTCAAAGACTGATATAAATCAAAATGGGGTCCAAATAATTAAAAACCTGTCTAGCATGTGAGTCTAAACCAATAATTTATTTCTGATTCCTCAGAATATTCACGCTGATCTCAAAGGACCAAAAGTCAAATATAAACTGCACTATGGTTGATGTACAGGGAGACGTTTTACGGCCGCCACACGGCACAACACCAGCTGCAGTGAAGGCAAATGAAAATCAAAAATGAGTTCCTTTAAGAGCAATGAAAACATTCATAAGAAAGAAGATGAGTCATACTACGTAGTTTCGGCTATTAAAGCCTCATCAGTGACCCTGTAATGATCCGGCAAAGAAAGCCAGAGGAAACATACTGCAATTTTACGAATTTCGAAAAGGCAGTCGATTCAAAGACTGATATAAATCAAAATGGGGTCCAAATAATTAAAAACCTGTCTAGCATGTGAGTCTAAACCAATAAACCTGTTAGATCTATCACTTTTAATTTCATTAAACTTGTTTCAGATCTTGATATTGATACTAATACTCCTGATTCATGTGATTGTAAAAACTCGAAGTATTGCTATCCTGCTGTTGGTCATGTAATTACTGGCAATTTGAAAATTATTCCTGATTCTAGGATAAGGAATATAATTTCTAAAGGACCGAAATATCGGTTTCCTTCTAAAATTGATTTCAGTAAATGTAGAGATGAAATCGCTGCTACCTTGAATGAATTCGGTAATCGATGGTGTAAGCGAGAGTATGATGAGCATAAAGCCCTTAAGGACTGGAAACTTAGTGAATAAACGCATTTCTTTCTATTCTTAAAATACTAACTTATTACCTCCTAAGCCCAAGACGTCTTTACGTCATCTTAAACTAGGTATTCAAGAATTTCATTTGTTTTGGCCCCTGCAGACAAGGCCGCTAACAACGTCGTCGTTGGATGACGGCTCCACTATGTTAACACACTTAAGCAGGAGCTTGGTGGTACTAAGGCCTATGAACTTCAGCCTTTAGCTGAAGAGAGAGCTATAGTAGATACACATGTTTGTCATTCAGCCACCAAGTTTGCTGTGTGTGTTAACGAAGGCCAAGACAAGCTTCCTACGCTATACTGGTTACCAAAACTTCATAAAAGACCTTACAAAGCACGGTTTATTGCAAATTCTAGCTCTTGCACTACCACTGAACTTTCTAAATTATTAACTTCCTGTCTTACTGCTATTAAAACGCATGTGATTAAATATTGTGATAAAGTCTTTGAAAGATCAGGAAGAAATCTGTTTTGGTCTATAAAAAATTCGAATGAGGTTTTAAATAAATTGAAATCCAGACATTTTCGTGCTTCAAGTCTGTCTACTTACGATTTTTCCACTCTTTATACTACACTTCCTCATAATCTTATAAAAGAAAAGCTTAATGATTTAATTGAATGGGCTTTACACAGAGAAGATTCTCTCTATCTTGCATGTAATGTCAGAAATGCATTTTTCACTTCTAAAGAGCATAAGAATTATACACTTTGGTCATGTCAGAAAGTGTGTGATGCCCTCACCTTTCTACTTGATAATATTTATATTAGATTCGGTACTAAGTTATTTAGACAAATAGTGGGTATTCCGATGGGTACGAATTGCGCACCTCTTGTGGCTGATCTGTTCTTGTATTGTTATGAAAGAGACTTCATGTTGTCGCTTTCCATTGATAACCAATCTGAAATTATTGAAGCTTTTAGCTCCACTTCTAGATATTTAGATGATTTATTAAATATTGATGATACCTATTTCGATGGTTTGATCAGTCAGATTTACCCCCCAGAACTTCAGTTACATAAAGCAAATTCTTCTGATACCGAGGCCCCGTTTTTGGATTTACATCTATCTATTGTAGATGGATTTGTTTCGTGCAAAATTTATGATAAACGCGATGACTTTGATTTTGAGATTGTAAATTTTCCTTTTTTAGATGGTGATGTTCCTCGTGCGCCATCCTATGGCGTTTATATTTCGCAATTAATTCGATTTGCTAGAGTGTGTAGTCATGTAACTGACTTCAACACTCGTAATAAATTATTAACGGCCAAACTCCTTAATCAAGGTTATCGGTACCATAAACTACGCAAAGCCTTTTCAAAATTTTATAGACGCCATTCTGATTTAATTTCAAAATTCAATATTGGACTTAAATCTCTTCTGCAACAAGGTCTATCGGAACCCGAATTTTATGGTGACTTAGTATATAAATTCAGAAAAATATATAACCGCAATGACTTCAGCACCCAATTTCGTAAAATCATTCTTCGATATAAAAAGATTGGGTACAACATGGATGTTATACGACAGACTGCATGCATGGTAGTTAAACCAATCACGGTTGGCAACTTTGCTTCCCTCTTTAATTGCACGCCGGTGGGTCAGGCCTCAGATTCTATGACGGCTCCAACGTAAAGACTTATTGAGAATTAGAGAGATCTAATTCAAGGTAATAATGGTTGGTGCCTGATGCTCTGTCTCTGGTCGGGCCCATCGGAGTCTAACTGTTAGTTTTCTTTTGCTCCAGCATTTCAGTGGTTTCTTGCTGTCGAGTCCTCACCGTTGTCTCACCTCTGTGGTTCTTTGATCTTTTGTGTTCACGGAGATGTTGCACTGATGAGTTAGGAGACTTCATGCGAACTGAACAAATTATTTGTCTAAATCGCGACGGAAGTAAGGGCGAGGATTGTGGCCACGTAAAATCGATTTAAGCCCCCCAGTGGAAATCATTCCACTGACCGTTCCAAGGCGGTTCTTCTGTGGCGGTTTATTTATGGTGTTGTTTTTTACTTACTGTGTGTATCACTTGTGTCTTTTTATTTTGGATGGCCATTTTGTGGGAAAGTAACTGTCCTTATGGCCTTCCTTTGTTTAGGTTTCCATTATTGTCTGGTCTCTTAATGTTTGTGTTTCTTTCCCTTTGGTGTCTTTGATGGGTGGAGTAAGTTAAGTGTATCGATTCCTGATCTTTGTTTTACTTCTACTTTTAATCATTCTACGATAGTGTTCGTTAAAACGCGTTTTAACATGCGATTAGTTTGCCCGACATACTGCATTTTACCATCCGCAGCATGTCAGGTTATCACATATATCAAATCAGTAGATTTACATGTCAAATCGGACATGTTAACTACAGAAAAACGTCTACCGTTTACAGACGCAGTGCATAAATGTGAACAGCACCTGCACCGCTTAGCATTGCACTTGGAAATACTTGGATACATTCCACTTCTTTTGAACGGATTAGTATATTTCCGGAGAATGGGCGATGTGATAGGAGATAATCTAACTCTCAAATTATTTTTAAATAAATTTGTACTACCAGCTCCACTTAAATTAACAGAAACGGTAGAAAACAAATTTGCAACATAGCACTAAATTTATTAATAGAATGGAGAATCCGTACAGAAGAAGCAGAATGTAACCTGAGGAGAGATACGGTAAGTTTAATTTTACTTATGATACACTTCTGTTTACAAGCTGACATTATCCTAACTCAAATATCCATATTCATTCATTTACATTGTAAACTTTACCGCCGAAATAAGAAAACTTTTAAGATACCAAATGTGATACTTTTCTGATTGAGGCGGTTGTAACGAATACCCAAATCGATATTTTACAGCAGAAATAAGAAAAATAATGTTTATCCCCTGTAAAACTCAGTTTTACTATATAAAGCGGGGTTCAAGTGGGTCAAAATTATATAGGCATATTTTTGTGATGGATGTATATCTAAATTTAGCACGTCATACTGCCGTATTGAGGTAATAAGCGCACTGGCTGTGGGTACTTCGTGTTTTGAAACTAGCTCTAATTCTGTATATTTTGTCTTCTGCATTTGAGCCAAAGTTTTTCTTTCCTGCTCTTATGGTTTTACAATGAAATGCATATATCATACAAAAGTTAATTCTATCACACTTTGCAAAGGGAAGCAATTTTGCTCGTCAGCCTAAAAGTAGAAAAAGATGATGACTTCATGTGTAAAAAATGTTTCTGAGTTGTGGCATTTGTAGGGTGGTCTTTATAAAGGTCGTATTTCGTTTTTCGTGTGTATGTCTGTGTCTGTGTGTGTTACTTGATGTTGGGGTGGGGTGTTTGTTTTCTCAACGTCTATTTTGTCATTCCAGTATTATTTCACTTGTATCAAACCGATCCTTAATCAGCGGTGTATCCAGAGAAGAAAACAGTTTTAAACTACCTGACCTATATTTAAGAATCAGCGCTCGTACCCACTCACTAGGCCTGGAAAGCCCCTTCCCATACAAGCATGCCGTTGTTTATCTCTAAATTGTTGTTGTTTCTTTCGCGTCAAACAAACAATTTTAAAGCATTATTTCCAACTCTTAAAATGTGCATGGTTCTGTCTTTTCTGACAAAATTTCCTCCCACAGCAAACTTGTGTGAGCAAAAAGCTCGCCACCGTGACAACCTTCGCTCTTCGCAAAGTCCTATGCTACTCTAAGTGGTAAGTTATTATTTCAAGACGCAAAGTAATTTCTGTTTTTAAACCATTACAGTCAGATGCGCACCGAAACGGCGAATTCGCTCCTCTGCGGGACCGCAATATAACCATGAAATGGTTACTACGGTCATTGTCCTCCAAGGGGCAGTTGACATGACTAGCTAGCCCTAGAACAGTTTAAGTATAAGCGTTTTCGGGAAATGTTTGCTTATTTAAAGTAATAACGTCGATTCAACGTCATGCCATTGTATCGACCTCTTGCTGAGGCGTCATTGGCCCGCTGGGCTGAACACATTTTATATGAGATATGATTCTTTATCACAAAGTCAACCAGCACAGACTCGGACAAGTCTGCGCAGACAAGGCTACTCAGACGCGCCAAAAAAGCAACCAACACAGACTCAGACTCATTATATATGTGTTTGCTGATGTTGGCTCGGTTGGCTCGGTGGGGGACGCCTATCTGGATCGGACGTCTCTTGCCTGATGCCTCCAGCTGACATGTCTCATGAGCTACGCGCGTCGGTGTGTGCTCGGAGGGGGTCTGCTGTGTTTGCCGGGTCTTGTCCATCACCCGTTTCGGTTTCAAAACTTTGGGGTTTAGACACACTGATGAAGATTAAATATCAGAAAGGCCTCAGTGTCACTAAATTTGGTATAGTTACACCTTGATTGTTATGATGATGATTCTGATTCTCCCCCCTGTTTGGTTGTTTATTTTTAGTTACATTTGTCATTCCAGTTTAATGTTGTTATGCTTGTGATTCAGATGCTTTCCCCGTTATGTATATTGCTCATGTTTAGTTAAACTAGATATTCTGGGTCACCACCTGTTTGGGAAAGAGCTGCTGATTCGGTTTACCTGTGGTCCGGTTTGTTTACTGCCGTTACTCCATGTTTCGACTTCTTTGCCTGGTGACATTGTAGGAAGAATTTTGGATCTGGTTGTATCAGGTCCTAATCGTTTCTCGTTTTGATTTGAAGACTGTTTCAATTTCAGATATATCCGTCAAATGGCGATTCAAAAGAACGGCGAGCCAGATTGGTAAGCACTAATTAATTACTTAGGGGGTAACTGAATTCAAAATTCAGCCGGAGCACAGAATATCATACAAATTACATGTGCGCCCAGCGAAGACTCAGATCAGCCTGCGCATCTTCGTTGTGCGCTCTAAGGATAGCTTATGTCCCAATGCTTCTCAATGCAGCAACAGAAGTCACTGGTCATTCTATATGGATGCGCAGACTGATCTGATTCTTCACTTGGCACACATGTAAATGCTGTGCCCCGGCTCATTTATCATTCGCGGAGGTACATCGGTCCTTATACTGAAGGAATTTCGTTTAATGACGACGCATAAGCGGGGCCGTAAAACACAATTTGCGACTGGTCTGTCAAACTTAAATAATAATCAGACGTGGCGCTGCATTCGCAGCTGCATCAGAATATTAAATATTTAAAATTTGATACTAATGATGACGAAACCTGGAATATAATTTCAGCATAATCCTTCAAAATTCAATTAAATTTACTATAATAATGATAATAATATACATGAGTGTTAGAGATGGATAGAAAAGACAAACAAACAAATAAACGTCTCAATGTTTACTGTCCGGCATCACCAGGTTTGCCGCATTGCAGTCTGGTGAGAGATTATTCTATCTGCCCTTCATCTGTATTGTATTATAAATACATGAACTATTATTTACGAGGGCTGAATGATATGTTGTGAGCCTCGTATTGACGGAAGTACAAAGGGATGTTCTTTTTAAGTCCTACTCTAAAGTAAACAAGACAAGTAGCTTTTATAAAATGGACAAAATCGGAATGCACAGTCTGATCTGAGTCTTTGCTGGGCGCACACATTATACGACAGACTGCGTGCATGGTAGCTTACTCAATCACGGTTGATAACGTTGTTTCACGCCATCGAGGGTGGGGGGGGGGGGGGGGCTTCAGAGTCTATGACGTCTTCAGCTTAAAGAATACAGCTGGGCTTAAGGGAATGTGTGACAGCCGTAAAAAGGTTTCCTTCCCTGCCCTTCATCATAGTGTAGTCTATAATTTCTTGTCCTTTGGGATCATTGATTCCATAATGGAATTTTGAAAATATATGATGATCGCTGATGGGGACTGATTAGCCAAAACTTCATACATTTCAGTCCTGTGGTGTATTCCTTGCTTCCAAGGGATAACTCTTTCATAGAACATATTTGCTATAGGAAATGACGGTTGGTGTCTGATGCTCTGTCTCTGGTCGGGCCCATCAGAGTCTAACTGTTGATTTTCTTTAGCTCCAGCATTCAGTTAGTTCATGTTGTCGATACCTCAATCGTTTTCCTAAAGGACCGAAATATCGGTTTCCTTCTAAAATTGATTTCAGTAAATGTAGAGATGAAATCGCTGCTACCTTGAATGCATTCGGTAATCGATGGTGTAAGCGAGAGTATGTTGAGCATAAAGCCCTTAAGGACTGGAAACTTAGCATTTTAAAACTAGTGAAAAAACGCATTTCTTTCTATTCTCAAAATACTAACTTATTATCTCCTAAGCCTAAGACGTCTTTACGTCATCTTAAACTAGGTATTCAAGAATTTCATAAGAAGTTTGTTTAGGCCCCTGCAGACAAGGCCGCTAACAACGTCGTCGTTGTGTGACGGCTCCACTATGTTAACACGCTTAAGCAGGAGCTTGGTGGTACTAAGGCCTATGAACTTCAGCCTTTGGCTGAAGAGAGAGCTATAGTAGATAAACATATTTGTCATTCAGCCACCAAGTTTGCTGTGTGTGTTACCGAAGGCCAAGACAAGCTTCCTACGCTATACTGGTTACCAAAACTTCATAAAAGACCTTACAAAGCACGGTTTATTGCAAATTCTAGCTCTTGGGCTACCACTGAACTTTCTAAATTATTAACTTTCTGTCTTACTGCTATTAAAACACATGTGATTAAATATTGTGATAAAGTCTTTGAAAGATCAGGAAGAAATCTGTTTTGGTCTATAAAAAATTCGAATGAGGTTTTAAATAAATTGAAATCCAGACATTTTCGTGCTTCAAGTCTGTCTACTTACGATTTTTCCACTCTTTACACTAGACTTCCTCATAATCTTATAAAAGAAAAGCTTAATGATTTAATTGAATGGGCTTTTCACAGAGAAGATTCTCTCTATCTTGCATGTACTGTCACAAATGCATTTTTTCACTTCTAAATAGCATAAGAATTATACACTTTGGTCATGTCAGAAAGTGTGTGATGCCCTCACTTTTCTACTTGACAATATTTATATTAGATTCGGTACTAAGTTATTTAGACAAATTGTGGGTATTCCGATGGGTACGAATTGCGCACCTCTTGTGGCTGATCTATTCTTGTATTGTTATGAAAGAGACTTCATGTTGTCGCTTTCCATTGATAACCAATCTGAAAATATTGAAGCTTTTACACCCACTTCTAGATATTTAGATGATTTATTAAATATTGATAATACCTATTTCGATGGTTTGATCAGTCAGATTTACCCCCCCCCAGAACTTCAGTTAAATAAAGCTAATTCTTCTGATACCGAGGCCCGGTTTTGGATTTACATCTACAAGAATCTATTGTAGATGGATTTATTTCGTGCAAAATTTATGATAAACGCGTTGACTTTGATTTTGAGATTGTAAATTTTCCTTTTTTGGATTGTGATGTTCCTCGTGCGCCATCCTATGGCGTTTATATTTCGCAATTAATTCGATTTGCTAGAGTGTGTAGTCATGTAACTGACTTCAACACTCGTAATAAATTATTAACGGCTAAACTTCTTAATCAGGGTTATCGGTACCATTAACTACGGAAAGCTTTTTCAAAATTTTATAGACGCCATTCTGATTTAATTTCAAAATTCAATATTGGGCTTAAATCTCTTCTGCAACAAGGTCTATCGGAACCCGAATTTTATGGTGACTTAGTATATAAATTCAGAAAAATATATAACCGCAATGACTTCAGCAACCAATTTCGTAAAATCACTCTTCGATATAAAAAATTGGGTATAACATGGATGTTATACGACAGACTGCATGCATGGTAGTTAACCCAATCACGGTTGGCAACATTGCTTCCCTCTTTAATTGCACGCCGGTGGGTCAGGCCTCAGATTCTATGACGGTTCCAACGTAAAGGCTTATTGAGAATTAGAGAGATCTAATTCAAGGTACTGTTAGTTGGTGCCTGATGCTCTGTCTCTGGTCGGGCCCATCGGAGTCTAACTGTTGGTTTTCTTTTGCTCCAGCATTTCAGTGGTTTCTTGCTGTCGAGTCCTCACCGTTGTCTCACCTCTGTGATTCTTTGATTATTTGTGTTCACGGAGATGTTGCACTGATGAGTTAGGAGGCCTTCATGCGGACTGAACAAATTATTTGTCTAAATCGCGACGGAAGTTAGGGCGAGGATTGTGGCCACGTAAAATCGATTTAAGCCCCCCAGTGGAAATATTTCCACTGACCGTTCCAAGGCGGTTCTTCTGTGGCGGTTTATTTATATTGTTGTTTGTTACTTACTGTGTGTATCACTTGTGTCTTTTAATTTTGTGGGATAGTAACTATCCTTATGGTCTTCCTTTGTTTAGGTTACCATTAAGGTCTGGTCGCTTAATGTTTGTGTTTCTTTCCCTTTGGTGTCTTTGATGGACGGAGTAAGTGAATTGTATCGATTCCTGATCTTTGTTTTACTTCTACTTTTCATCTCTGTAGTCGTTTGATTTTTATGCTGTTGGAGATGTTGCACTGATGTTATATTTTAAATTTTGCAAGTCTCGCTACTTTGGACATCGCCTTTCTAAAACTAAGACTGACTTGTCAGGTGAGACATGTATCTAAGCGGATTTGGTTGCCACTTTTTGTTATATTTTAAATTTTGCAAGTCTCGCTACTTTGGACATCTCCTTTCTGATGCCCGGGACTTCCGTGGAGTGTGAGCCATGTTTGCTGATGTTGGTTCGGTAGGGGACGCCTATTAGTTCTGATGTGGGCGTCTCTTGCCTGATGCCTCCAGTTGACCTGTCTCATGATCTGCGTCGGTCGGTGTGTGCTTGGAGGGGGATGTGCTGTGTTTGCCGGGACTTGTCCATCATCCGTTTCGGTTTCAGAACTTTGGGGTTGAGACACACTGATTAAGATCAAATATCAGAAAGGCCTCTGTGGCACTAAATTGGTATAGTTACGCCTTTATTGCAACCACTGGGTCGGTATCTCTGCTGGTGGATGATTCGTTCGTCACCGAGGGTATCATCAGCTCAGTATCAGTTCCTCAGTGCTGTGGTTGATACTGCGGTGTTGACGTCAGTACTCGGGTACCGATTTAAATAACTATATTATATCTTTAATATGTGCAGCATAAAATTCTATTTTTTTTCTTAAACTAAGACTGACTTGTCAGGTGAGACATGTATCATAGAGGATTTGGTTGCCACTTTTTGTTATAATTTAAATTTTGCAAGTCTAGCTACTTTGGACATCTCCTTCCTGATGCCCGGGACTTCTGTGGAGTGTGGGCCATGTTTGCTGATGTTGGCTCGGTGGGGGACGCCTATTAGTCCTGATGTAGGCGTCTCTTGCCTGATGCCTCCAGTTGATCTGTCTCATGATCTGCGTCGGCCGGTGTGAGCTCGGAGGGGGTTGTGCTGTGTTTGCCGGGACTTGTCCATCATCCGTTTCGGGTTCAGAACTTTGGGGTTGAGACACACTGATGAAGATATAATATCAAAAAAGCCTCTGTGTCACTAAATTTGGTATAGTTTCGCCTTAATTAGAAATCATTCATGTGGACTGAAAAAGTCATTTGTCTCAACCTCGACAGAACCAAGGGCGAGGATTACTGACCGTTCATAGGCGATTTTTCAGTCGTGGTTTATTACTGTAATAGTTATATTTTTATTTTGGACAGCCGTTTTGCCATTTTGTAGGAAAGAAACTGTCCTTTTTGCTTTCCGCTTTTGACGTCTTCTTATAGTGAAGTTAATTCGTGTTTCTTTTTATTTGGTGTCTTGGATGGAGGTGTGAGATAATTGTATCGATTCTTGATCATTGTCTTAGCTTTTTTTTTTTTTATAAATAACTGATTTTGGGTTTAACGACACGTCATCCCTTGTGGCTCATTTTGTGTGCCCCCCCCCCCTCCCGGAGAAATGGAAAAAATATATAGAAGAGCTTTTTTAGAGAAAGATATACTATCCTATAATAATATAGACAAGGGCACCATCGGGAAAATATGACCAATCGTGAATGAAGTTGTGTAGCTCTGGTAGTTTGTAACACACAAGTCAAAAATCCTGTCACACATGTAGATAACACATTTTTGGAGTCATTTGAAAGGAGCGATTTCATTGGTTAAAAAATCTCAGCAATTCAAATTTTCCCAATGGTGCCCTTGTCTATATTATTATAGGATAGTATATCTTTCCTCTCAAAAAGCTTGAAACTGGCCCCTGTAGGAGAGGAGAGAAAAGTTTGATCAGAGAAAAATGTTTTGAAACAAAAGACTTAACGAATAATTACAACAGCTCCCCACCCCCCTCATGCTCACAACCCGAAGGTCACAGTCACGCTATCACGACACGACTTTGGGGCTAGGGTTTTCTACGTTTTTAAACGAAGCAGAATGGGGCAAATCGTTGTGAAAACGTATTACATACGGCCATATATAGCTACATAGGCTGCCGTCCCACTGACAGATATTGAGGGCTAGTTTTAATGGCGTATTTTTAAAAACGTAGCAGAACAGTAATTTTCGGAGTAGAATCAGATACGGCAATATATGGCTATATAAGTAACCCAGCTACGTTTGCGTTGAAATTTCCAAAATATACGTGACATGTTGATATACGTATACCTAGTAAAACAGGTGCTGAAACGCACAAGTCGTATGATTATAAGGTTAGTTCCTTTATGGTCATCGCAGACGAAACGCATTCAGTACGTAAACAAAGGTAATAAACAATATACCCGGAGGTTCTAAACGTATTGCACTACGCGTTGTAGTCTTTCAAAACGCAGTGAGACGTGAATGCACTTTTAATTTTGGACTAGTCCGCGTTTTAGGTAAATCGCCTTCAGTTGGGATTTTATAATAGGCGATATAGTTTTACTGAGGATCTTACTGCATCATATTAACCACTTGGCCACGAATTCTATATAATGGCATTATCAAATAAACTTATTTATAATTTTAAAATCCTGTGAAATAAAGAAATCTGCTTCCCCTAAAACATGGAATAGTCTAAGCACGCTTGAACGTTGAACTCTCAAAGGTTGTTGATAAAATATACCTACTGTTTCCTACGTCTTAAGGGGAATGGGAACACCTGGCAGATGTTTCCTCAATTTTTCAAAGGAAAAACTTTCGCGACTTCCTGTTCAATTTTCTATAAGCCCCGTCCCACGGAAAAAGGGGACTACTCTTAAAAAAAGATTTTGCTCCTCCTTTTAGAGTTGACCCCTGTTGGCATGGGAGACAGAAATAATTTTGCAGGATTGTTGTCCTTGAATGCGTCTTATCATTAGGACCAAGAAAATATATTGTTTAGGCGTGGGGATCTGAACTGTTTCTGAGATATGAGGCCCTCTTATGAAGATAAGAGGACAGGAATGGCCACTGTGGACCACCAAGTTGGTGTGACTGAATGTGTCTAATCACAAGGAACAAGAATATATACGATTATGAGGTGTGGATCTTAATGGTGCCTGAGATATATGGCCTTTTATGTAGTGGAGGGGTGGGCCATGGCATCAACACATTGCCCTGGCACAAAGAAACCCACTGTTGATGTGACTGAATGGGTTTTATCATAAGGAACAAAAATATACATGCGTTAGTGGTGGGTATCTTGTGTGTTTGTTTGTTTGTTTTGAGGTTTAACGACCCCGTCAACACTGTAAAAGGTCATTTTGGAGACGTTGCTTTCAATTTTGTGGGACTTTTACCCGAAATTGAGATGAAATCACTTTTCAAGTCCTGTCGCCCAATGAAACCAATAGGGTTTATAAGCATGGATGGTCCGACACTGAGACCGCTTTGCCTGGGCAGGCTAAGATCCTCAATGCGCTTTTCCAGAACTCGTGTGTGGGTCGAATTCAGCTCTGCGTGTAAACGCTATGCAGCCCATATATTTATTCAAGCCCAGATGGGCGGGGTGGGGATCTGAACAGTGTCTGAGATATGTGGCATTTTATGAAATGGAAGGGTGGGACATGGCCCAGCGTACCCTGGTAGACCCCTAGGTTGGTATCACTGAATGTGTCTTATCATAAGTAAGACGTATATATATGGCTTAGGGGCTGGGATCTAAATGGTTTCTGAGATATTGGGCCTTTTACAAAGTGGAGGGGTGGGGCATGGCCCGGGCACATCCCAGGGGACATCCGAAACAGAAGTGGAGGCAATGATCAGGAATCGATACAATCAACCCACAGCTCCCATCAGAGACACCAAAGGGAAAGAAACACAAACATGAAACAACAGACCTAATGGAAACATCAATAGGGTAAAGCCAAAAGGACAGTTACTTTCCCACAAAATGGCCAATAGGCTATCCAAAATAAAATGATATAAGCGACACAAACACCCAAAGACAAACCAGAACAAAAATAAACCGCGACAGAAGAACCAAGCTGGTGTCACTGAATGCGTATTATCATAAGAAACAAGAGTATATATGGTTTTGGGATTGGGATCTGAATGGTTTCTGAGATATATCGCCTTTCATGAAGTGGAGGGGTGGGGCATGGCACCAGGGCACCCAGAAGACCCCGGGGTTGGTATCACTGAAAGGGTCTTATCATTATGAACAAGAATGTATATGGTTTAGGGATGGGGGTCAAAACGGTTTCTGGGATATTGGGCCTTTTTAGAAGTGGAGGGGGTGGGGCAGGGCCCGGGGACATCCCAGGGGAGCCACAGGTTGGTGTCACTAAATGCGTCTTATCATAGAAACAAGAATATATATGGTTTTGGGTCGGGGATCTGAAAGGTTTCTGAGATATATCACCTTTAATGAAGTGGAGGGGGTAAGGCATGGTCCCGGTGGACCCCGAGGTTGATATCACTGTGTCTTATCATAAGGAACAAGAATATATATGGCTTAGGGGTAGGGATCTGAACGGTTTCTGAGATATTGGGCCTTTTACGAAGAGCAGGGGGTGGGGAATGGCCCCGGCACATCCCAGGGGACCTCCAGGTTTGTGTCACTGAATGCCTCTTATCACAAGAAAAAAAGAATATATACACTTTAGAGGTGGGGATCTGAATGGTTTCTGAGACATATGGCACTGGAGGGGGTGGGGCATGGCCCCGGCACACACTGGGGGACCCCTAGGTCGACATAAAAGTATGTGGCTAAAAGAAGTTCACTCAAGGAATACATCCATAAAAATTTTGTCAATATATCTGCAAAGGTTTGGCAGTAAATGCCATTTTTCTACTTTCCCTATTTTAAGATTGTGGAAACTCTAAGTAGCCATAGCAACCAAAATAATGGGCAGATTTTCAGTCCCCTAGCCCAAGGATGCTACAGATGAAAGTTGGGCTGAATCGGTCCAGTGGTTTCAGAGGAGATGTCGTTTGAAAGTGTTGACGCCACACGACGACGACGCAGACGACGACGACGCAGACGACGGCGACGGACGACTGTCTATCCTATAAGCTTCCCCGGAGCCTTCGGCTCTTGTGAGCTAAAAAACGAAACAATTACCTTACACATTCAGTTAAAGAGACCTAAGGGAAAGAAGCACAGACGTAAAGCAAAAGATCCCTAATCACAACATTACTAGTAGAAAGCTAAAATGACAGTTTCTTTCCCATATATACTATCCAAAGTAAAACGCAATTACCAGTACTTTTGTTCGTTTGTGTTGGGGGTTTACAGGCCCGTCAACATGAATTTGATCATTTTGGAGACGTTGATTTCCCTTTTGTGGTTTTTTTTATTCGACTTTGGCATGAAGTATCATCTAAAGCCCTACCGTCCAAAGAAACAGATATGGTTTTGGAAGCGATCAGAGTCGCACTGCTTTTTTCTTCCCAGCCTTATACCTTCTCAAGCTGTTTACTCAAGTTCGGTAGTTTTTAGATCTGCGCGGAAACACGATCAGCCCAATGTATTTTTTCCAATCTCCGATGGGCGAGAGCGTAAATTACCTGTACAAACACGCAAGAACAAACATTCTTGCACACCAGACAAGGAAATCCGTGATTTTACCCTGGGATAGAAATTTATGTTCTGACCCTGGTGTTCCGACCCCAAATCAAATATAATCGCGTGTTTGATAAATGCACTGGTTGATTACAACCTCATGTGCGGCATCGTCATGCGTGACGTCACTAAACATTCTTGTTGTGTCATCACAAAATGGCGGACGTCGGTAACCGAAGTGACAGCAGCATTAAAAATTCGCAATAGAAATGGAAGGTATGCAAGAAAATGAATCCAATATGGGTGTGAGAAAAATCCGTCCCTCGGGATCACTGTCCGGCATCACTCGGCAAGCCTCGTGATGCCGGACAGTGTCCCTCGGGACGGATTTTTCCATCCACCCCTCACACCCATATAAGATTCTTATAATAACAATTAAACACCACAACAGAATCACAGCAAAGACTCTGATCAACAAGTCTTTATCAACACAGATACTCGTATTTTAGGGGAACGGATACATCTGGCGGAGACACAACAGTTACTTTCGGGCCTTCCTGCTCGCTTTTCTATAAACACTGGGTCACGGAAAAATGTCTAGTATGAAAGGAAAGAATTTACTCCTCATGCGTAAATCCATTCCTTTAAGACTTGATCCCTATGGACATGGGTGACAAAAATATTTTTGCAGGAGTTGCCTTCCCTGAAGCTGTATATATTCCCTTAACGTGATTGTTTTGCATTTTGTTACAGGTGCTCGCGCCATAGAAACCCTTTTGAAAGGGACTCAATTCATTTTCACAAACGGGTATGACAGGATCTTTAGCAAAAGTGGAAATTATCAAAAGGCACTGGACGATTTTAACTCAGTAAGCCCAGTAAAAGTAAAAGAATACAAGTATAAAGGCAAGGTAAGATCTTGTGTGACTCAGTTTGAACCCCTCGCCGACTGTTGGTCGACACACTGTAGGCGTGGCTTGGATTGGTTGGAAATGATAGTTCATGTGAAATCATACTTTAACGATAATTGAGCCGGGGCCCAGCATTTCCTACAATTTACATGTGCGTCCAGCAAAGACTCAGATCAACCTCGGCATTCGCGCAGTTTGAACAGTGTCTTCGTTGTGCGCTCTAAGGATAGCTAAGGGCCAAATGCTCCCTTATGCAGCAAGAGAAGTCTCTGATCAGACTATATGGATGTGCAGGCTAATGAGATTCTTCGCTGAGCGCACATTTTAATTGTAGGAAATGCTTGCCGCGACGAGCGGTCTCATAAGGGTCGACACATAGAGAATACCAGGTTCGTGTCTTTTGATATCAAGTTTATCAGGCAAGGCTTCGAGAACGCTTGAAGAATCGCGAGGCTTGCCGGGCGATTCTACATGCGTTCTCGAAGCCTGATATCAAAATGTCTAAGAAATCAGATTTGTCGTAAAACGGATGAGGTCAACAAAGGTTGAATTGCAAACAAACAAGCTACGGGCTCTCATCTTTACTTAATCACTGTTATTCGATCTGGGGTCAGATGTTCAAAGCATCGTTAGCTTAACGAGCTCGTTAGTGGTCATATTGTTAACTCTTCTAGCAAGTACAATATCGTAAATTTTGTTATTTTTGCTGAAAAAATGTGAGCAGCTTTTGCGTCCGCAAAAGCTGCTCACATTTTTTCAGCAAAAATTTCAGCATATTTGCCATATTTAATGATCAAAGTTTTAACGATGCGTTAACTAACGACGTCGTTAGTTTTGAACAACTGGCCCCAGATTTGTATTTCAATCTGCTGTAATTTGTATGTCATCCCATGATGTTAGTAACCTACAGGTGGTTTGTTGGTTTGTTTGATTTGAGGTTTAACGTCCCCGTCAACACTGTATAGATCATTTTGCAGACGTTGCTTCCAATTTTGTGGGACTTCTACCCGACATTGAGATGAAATGACATCTCAAGCCCTGTCGCCCAATGAAACCAATAGGGTTTATTAGCATGGACGGTCCGCATCGCACCGCGGTTCCTGGACAGGCTTAGGTCCTCTAAGCGGTTTAACAGTACTGATTCAGCTCTGCGCGGAAGCATCGTGTAGCCCATTTATTTCTTCAAGCCTCGATGGGCGGGGCCGAAACCTACTGGTGGATCGCCTATTTTGTGTGCGGTGAATAATATTAGAACCTATAGTTAAGGTTCGGCCCAGAGAATCGATTCAAACTCCCCAGAGATTCTCGCTACTGACCGTCCTAAGGCGGTGGTTCTAATGTCGTTCATTTTAAGTATACAAGCAACATTGTCGGATGTTTAGGTTTTATGCGCTTAAGATTGTGTATTATCAGTTACCCCCTATATACGATATATATTGCATCGAAACGCATTGACCTGATAAAGATATGCTGTCTCAGGTCAAGTGAGCATTATCACGTCAACATGACATTGCACTTTTATGAATGAACCGGACCATCGAAAAAACAAAAAAATGACAAAAATGTTAATGCTACTGAGAATCAGCGGAAGGGAGAGAATGGCCGTAAAAATCTAAACACTAGAGGCGCAAGTGGGCCAAACATCGCCCACATGGACGAGGCTGCTCAACATAGCGGCGATCTTGGATATCGAAATGGAACGATTACAGCAAATCTGGCGGCCCCCGCCAATCGGGGCTTGAAGAAATATATGAGCTGCATGATGCCTCCACGCAGAGCTGAAACCGACACGCACACGAGTACTAGTAAACTGCATAGAGGATCTAAGCCTACCCAGGCAAAGCGGTGCGAGTCGGTCCGTCCATGCTTATGAACGCTATTAGTTTCATTGGGTGGCAGGGCTTGCGATGTCATTTCATCTCAATGGCATAAGCTGATCAGCTGATAAGACGCTCATTACGAAAACACGCATATACAAATACATTGTAAACTTTACCGCCGAAAAAACGAACATTTATATATGAAAAATTGTGATATTTTTCTTATTTCTGCTCAAAATATAGATTGTGGGTACTCATTAGAACCGCCTCGGTGAGGCGGTTCTAACGAGTTGTTGGTACTCATTAAAACCGCCCCAGCAAGGCGGTTCTAACGAGTACCAACAATCTATATTTTAGAGCAGAAATAAGAAAAATAAGGTTTACCCCTGTTAACCCCAGTTTTACTATTTAAATGTGGTGTTCAAAGGTCGAGATTATTTCGTAATGATTTTAGGCAACGGGTGTGCTACCACATTGTGCCTTTACACGTAAAATCGATTTAAGCTCCCCCCCCCCCCCCCCCCCAGTGGAATTCGTTTCCGCTGACCGTTCCAAGGCGGTTCTTATGTCGCGGTTTAATTTTGTTATGTTAACGACCCAGTCAACACTATTTTAGGTAATTTTTGAGCCGGTCAGTTTACCTATCCAAACTTTTTCTGGGCAGGCTTATACGTAAGCGGTTTATCAGTACAGTGCACATTCTTTCGCCAGAAACTGACAACTGCCCTTCTTGAATCAGCGGAAGGGAGAGACTGACCGTAGAAAAGATTTCATGATCAATCTCCACGAAAGAATGTTGCAACCCCGGCGGGAATCGAACTCGCGTCCTGCTGATTACCAGTCACACGCGCATCCGACTGAGCCACTGAGGCCGTCCTGGGTGATTGTGTCGCTTATATTATTTTATTTTGGATAGCCTATTGACCATTGTGTGGGAAAGTAACTGTCCTTTTGGCGTTCCGCTAATGATGTTTCCATTAGGTCTGTTGTTTCATGTTTGTGTTTCTTTCCCTTTGGTGTCTCTGATGGGAGCTGTGGGTTGATTGTATCGATTCCTGATCATTGCCTCTACTTCTGTTTAACGATCTGGTTTTGTTTCGTATCAGATAAGAAGAGCGGGGTATATTGGAAACAGAAGATTAGTTCTTGACAAACACCCAGACAGCGACACTGCGATCATGACTATCAAGAAACTACCACCAAAAAATTGGAATAAAAGAACAGATCCGATTGTAGATGATATCATCTTATATGAGTAAAGGGAACGGATTCTTATTAAGAAATGATGTTCATTGAAGTATGAACAACATCGGGTCCCGGGTCGCGAGCTCGGGACCTGTTGTTCATACTGCCCATCACGAAAAACACGCCTATATAATTTTGACCCCATTGAACCCCACTTTTATATAGTAAAACTGGGGTTTCCGGTGTACCTTATTTTTCTTATTTCTGCCCTAAAATATAGATTTTGGGTACTCGTTAGAACCACCTCGATGAGGCGGTTCTAACGAGTGCCCACCATCTATATTTTGAGCAGAAATAAGAAAAATATCACAATTTTTCATCATAAAATTTTCATTTTTTCGGCGATAAAGGTGGCAATGTATTTGTATAGGCGTGTTTGCGTAATGCACTACGAAATCACGCCTCCACAAATATATATGGTTAACTTCACCACCGAAAAACGAAACTCATAAGATGAAAAATTGTGACATTTTCCTTAAGAAAAATAAGCTGTATCCCTGTAAACCCCAGTTTTACTATATAAAAGTAGGGTCCAATCGGGTCAAAATTATATATTCGTGTTTTCGTGATGTATGAACTACAGCTAGATTACCTGTATTGTTTATATTTACATTAATTTCCATCCATTAACCCTTATCTTGCTTAATATTTATTTAAGCCACACCAATCTCTGACTTTGAACCAATCAGATTACTTGATGTAATTTATTCCAACAAATTCATAAACTGAATGTCAAACAGTGTAGATCCTGATCAGATGGCTTCTTCAGAAGCCATCTGATCTGGATCTACCCTGTTTGCAAATATAGGGGTTGTCGTGAACAGCAAGATAAGGGTTAATTTGCAAAAATTCTGGTTTCAAGACAAAGTGCGCAGTATTAACAACGCAAAATCGTTGACGTCATCATGAACGTCGCCATCGTCCGAGCATACTGAAAAGAACTATATATTATTTTGATGTTGATGGCCACGTGACTTTTCGTGAACCAGTGTGTTCATTGTAGCATATTTACATTTCTAGTGTAAAGTCTAATGTAAACCTATAGAAAACAGTGTAGTTCATAATTCAATGAAGGCATCGAGTCACATGATTTTAATGACGTCAAGTGACGTCCCTCAATCCATGGTTCTCTACGGGCGTCGGTGACGTGAACGCTGTTCCGCTCCTTGTAGAAAAACAGCGTGTTAATGTTTTTCAGCTTTAAAAAGTTGCCCTGTAAGCATTATTTTCGCCTAGTGATAATGAGCAAAGAATATAAATATAAAAGAATAATTTTTTTTCTGCTTTTCATGAAAGTATGAACGACAGAGGGTCGCTAGTAAAGTTCACACATTTACTTTGCACGTGACCACCTGCGTTCATACGTTCATGAACAGCAGAAAAATAAAATTCATTACTTCATTCGACGAAAAAAGTCTGGTTGAAAGGTTTAAGGGAAGAAATAAACTGTGCAGTTTGCCTATCCACAATGGAACAAAATTGTTGACGTCATCATGAACGTCGCCATCGTCTGAGCATACTGGGAAGAACCATAGATTATTTTGATGTTGATGGCCACGTGACTTTTCGTGAACCAATGTGTTCATTGTAGTATGTTTACATTTCTAGTGTAGAAGCCTCCTTGGTCTAGTGTTGACGCTACTCGCCTTGTAAACCAGGGATCGCAGGATCGATCCCGGGCTTCTCCAGACTTTCGGATGAGTTTTTTAAACCGAGGTCACGTCTCCGTATGCCTTAGCTGTTGGTAGGACGTAAAACTCAAACACTCACTCACTCTACATTTCTAGTGTAAAGTATAATGTAAACCTATAGCTAACAATGCAGTTCATACTTCCATGAAGGCATCGTGTCACATGGATTTCAGTGCTGTCAAGTGACGTCCTTCTAAACCATGGTTCTCTACGGGCGCTGGTGACGTAAACGCTCTTCCGCTCTTTGTTGAAAAACAGCGTGTAAATCTTTTTCAGCTTTAAAAATTTGCCCTAAAAGCATTTTTTTCGCCCCGTGACGAGGGGCAAAGAATGTTAATATAAAAAATAAACTTATTTTTTCTGCTTTTCATGAAAGTATGAAAGACAGCGGGTCGCTGGTAAAGTTCACACATTTACTTTGCACGTGACCACCTGCGTTCAAACTTTCATGAACAGCAGAAAAATAAAATTCATTTCTTAATTCGGCGAAAACAAATCTGGTTGAAACGTTTAAAGGAAGAAATAAATTGAGCAGTTTTTGTATTTAACAACGGAACAAAATCGTTGACGTCATCATGAACATTGTCTGAGCATTGTCGGAAGAACCATCTGCAAACAGTCAGTTACAAGATGAAAAAAAAAAGGAAAAAAAAAAATAACATCGAAGTAAACCTTTTACAGAATAAGGTGGTAGTCCTTCCTAAAGACTGATAAAGCTTTTCAATCTTGTTCATAGTAAAGATGGGTAGGCATCTTTAACCCTTGACCTGCTGAATATTCATATCTACCACACCCACTACTGATTATCAACCAATCAGATTACTTGATGCAAATTATTACAACAAATTCACAACCTGAATGACAAACAATGTAGATCCTGATCAGATGGCTTCTTCAGAAGCCATCTGATCTGGATCTACAATGTTTCAAAGAAAAGGCATATCCGGGTTCAGCAGGACAAGGGTTAAGAATAAGAAGGTTTTGCCATCTCAACCACAGCTCACATGAATATTTTGTTTTAATGAAAGGAAGTGACATGACACCATTGGATGAAAAATCCATCTTGTGCGGTACAGTCATATCGTACAATTAATTTGACAGAATCCTTACCCATCCGTATCCACAGATAACAACTTTTCTTTCGTTAAAATTAGTAATGAAACTTTAAAGACCACACTGGCTTGTTAACATCAGAAAATAAGGCATTTTTCAAACTACTCTACTTGATGCTTTCCTCCAATGAGACTATGTTTTTAGTTTGTAACTCGACACTTCCAAACAGATAAATATAGGAGGTCGGAACAACAAGTTATAAAAGTTGGCCCATCATTTCTCTAGGCCCATGGGCGTAGACATTATAGACGTTGGGTTTAACACGGAAGTACAGCCATTAGTTACCCATAATGCAGATTGACCTTTATAGTTATGCAATAACAAGTATAAGCTTTCACAAGAAGAAAAAAGCGGCCCATAACAAGTATAAGTTTTCACACAAAAATGAGCCACACGGCTATCACATTTTGTACAGCCCAAATTACTGTCATATTTCTACAGGATAAAACAAATTATACATCTACATACTCTCGACCGCGACAGAACACAGCCTATCCTATAAGCTCGGTTCTGGTGAGCAAAACAATTGCCTTACCGTTAGCAAAATTTTGGTGTGAATCTTCAATAAATGTGTAGGAAAGTTGTCTTCTTAACTTTTCCAACAGTTTTCAAGCGTTCCATTTGGTAAGATGTGACAAGCAGGTTAAACATGAAATAGTACCTTTTGACAAATATACAGCATTTATAACCTTGACATTCCTGGGTGCAGACTGACAGTTTGAATATAAGACAGTTAACTGTATGAGGCACATTTCTGGGATATACCTCTTGACATTCACATTCATAAATTAATGTGCTAAGCGGGGACCTAGCTTTTTGTAAAAGCTATACTTGTTACAGCTAATAATGGGAAGTACATGGAGAATTACTTGGAAAAGGAGTATTACTTGTGTAAGATGGATTTTTCATCTTTAACAGTCAGAGAGTTTTTCATCTTGGAACTGACTTGTTAATGCACTGTGTATTACGATAACACGCCCACGTGATAAAGCGCGTCATTTCATATCTCAAAAATTGTTTCTTTTCTGATGAACATTTGTGATATTGTTTTCTTATATACAAAATAAGTTGTGGGGACCCCGCCCATAGGGGCTTGAAGAAATATATGGGCTGCATGATGCTTCCACGCAGAGCTGAATCCGGCCCGCACACTAGTACTGGTAAACCGCTTACAGGATCTAAGCCTGTCCAGGAACCGCGGTGCGAGGCGGACCGTCCATGCTAATAAATCCTATTGGTTTCATGGGCGACAGGGCTTCAGATGTCATTTCACCTCAATGCCGGATAAAATTCCCACAAAACTGGAGGCAATGTCTCCAAAATGACCTTTACAGTGTTGACGGGGAATTTAAACCTCAAATCAAACAAACAAACAAACAAACAAACAGACAAACAGACAAATAAGTTGTGAGTACTCTTAATGGGTATCCGAAACCTATGTCTTGGAGCAGAAATAAAAAACACAATATATACCCATGTAACCCCAGCTTTCTGTATGTAACAATAGAAGTTAAGGCAATGATAAGGAATCGATACAGTCAAACCGCAGCTCCCAGCACTGACACCAAAGGGAAAGAAACAAAACATGGAATAACTAGACCCCAATGGGATTAAGGCGTAACTATACCAAATTTAGTGACACAGAGACCTTTCTGATATTTTATCTTCATCAGTGTGTCTGAACCCCAAAGTTCTGAAACCGAAACGGATAATGGAAAAGACCCGGCAAACACAGCACATCACCCTCCGAGCACACACCGACCGACGTAGCTCATGAGACAGTCAACTGGAGGCATCATGCAAGAGACGCCAACCCTAGGACTTATAGGCGTCTCCCACCGGGCCAACATCAGCAAACATGGCCCATACTCAACGGAGGTCCCGGGGCATAAGGAAGATGTCCAAAGTAGCGAGACTTGCATTTAAAGTATAACAAAATGCGGCACCAAACTCCGCTAAGATACGCTTAAATCATTTTTACAACATTACATGCAAGACTTCCCTATGAAATGTCCATTCAGTTAAATCATTAAGTTCTTCTTTTCTAAGGTTGTGTGGAAGTGTAGTGTATAGGTTGGAAAAACCATAAGTAGACGGACTTGAAGACGAAAACTTCATTAGAATTTTTACAGACCAAAATAGATTTCTCCATGATCTTACAAACACTTCGTCGCAATATTTTAATCATATGTTTTCGATGGCAGTTAAACATTAAGTTAATAATCTGGAAAGTTCAGTGGTGGTACAAGAGCTTGAATTTGCAATAAACCGTGCTATGTATGGTCTTTTATGAAGTTTAGGTAACCAACATAAAGTAGGAAGCTTGTCTTGGCCTTCTGTAACACAGACAGCAAACAAACTAGTATCATCCGGGACAGTTCGATGATTTCATCTATTCCTGCGTATTTTCAAAATACTGAAACACCCATAATTTGCTATAGATACAATAAACCTGTTAGACCTCTCATTTTTAATTTCAATAAACTTGTTTCTGATCTTGATATTGCCACCAACACTCCTGATACCTGTGATTGTAAAAATTAAGTGTATTGCTCTCCTGCTGCTGGTCATATTATTACTGGCAATTCAAAATTATTCCTGATTCTAGGATACGATGTATAATTTCTGAAGGACCGAAATATCGATTTCCTTTTAAAATTGATTTCAATAAGTGTAGAGATAAAATCGCTGTTGCTTTGAATGAATTGGTAATCGATGGTGTAAACGAGAGTATGTTGAGAACTGACGATGATATTGAATAATTAATGTAACTTTAATTTGTTCGTATTTTGTGTTGCAGAAGAAGTGACAGAAATGCACAAGTAGAACACAGCAATTTTGTAGAAAATAAACTATATAAACTTTCAACGGGACATTGGTAAACATTGAAGGCCCTGATTAGATGCCACACCTGAATAATGAATGATTTCTACCTTTCACTGCTAAGTGACAGTTCCTTAGACATTTTTCCAACAAACAAACAAAACAGTTTTACGGTGAGACTAGATCATCCCATTAACATCAATGAAGAAAACTGAGTAAAGAATGACTCCAGCACAAGTGCTGAACAGCTCTGAAGAAAATTTTTTTTCTATTTGGTTTTTCTAGATCCAGGTTATATAAAAAGACATGGTTTTGAAAATGTCACAGAAATGTGTACATAAACCCGGATGCTTGTGATAAATGTAAACTGATCATCAAACCTGGCAATTATGTTTCTCCCAATCATTTGGCAGAAGAAATGCAGTCTTTTACGGTGACTTAGTATATAAATTTAGAAAAATTTATAACAGCAATGACTTCAGTACCCAATTCGTAAAATCATTCTTTTCTCTGTCTCTGGTCGGGCCCATCGGAGTCTAACTGTTGGTTTTCATTTGCTCCAGCATTTCAGTGGTTTCTTGCTGTCGAATCCTCACCGTTGCCTCTGTGGTTCTTTGATTTTTTGTGTTCACGGAGATGTTGCACTGATGAGTTAGGAGGCCTTCATGCGGACTGAACAAATTATTTGTCTAAATCGCGACGGAAGTAAGGGCGAGGATTGTGGCCACGTAAGGTCGATTTAAGCCCCCCAGTGGAAATCTTTCCACTGACCGTTCCAAGGTGGTTCTTCTGTGGCTATTTATTTATGTTGTTGTTTGTTGCTTACTGTGTGTATCACTTTTGTCTTTTAATTTTGGATGGCCATATGGACATTTTGTGGGAAAGTAACTGTCCTTATGGCCTTCCTTTGTTTAGGTTACCATTATGGTCTGGTCGCTTAATGTTTGTATTTCTTTCCCTTTGGTGTCTTTGATGGGTGGAGTAAGTTAATTGTATCGATTCCTGATCTTTGTTTTACTTCTACTTTGATATAAAAGATTGGGTACAACATAAATGTTATACGACAGACTGCATGGTAGTTGACCCAATCACGGTTGACAACTTTTCTTCCCTCTTTAATTGCATGCCGGTGCGTCGGGCCTCAGATTCTATGACGGTTCCAACGTAAAGGCTTATGTTGGTTGGTACCTGATGCTCTGTCAATGGTCGGGCCCATTGGAGTCTAACTGTTGGATTTCTTTTGCTCCAGTATTTCTGTTTTATCTTGCTGTCGAGTCCTCACCGTTGTTTCATCTCTGTGGGTGTTTGATTTTTGTGTTCACGGAAATGTTGCACTGATGAGTTAGGAGGCCTTCATGCGGACTGAAAAATTATTTGTCTTAATCGCGACGGAAGTAAGGGCGAGGATTGTGGCCACGTAAAATCGATTTAAGCCCCCCCACAAGTGGAATTCGTTTTCGCCGACCGTTCCAAGGCGGTTCTTCTGTCGCCGTTTATTTTTGTTATGTTTTTTTTTTTTTTTTTGGTGTTTTTGTCGCTTATATTATATTGTTATGGATAGCCTTTTGGCCATTATGTTTGTAAATTGTCCTTTTCGCTTTTTGCTGTTGGTGTTTCCGTTGGGGTCTGTTGCTTCATGTTTGTGTTTCTTTCCCTTTGGTGTCTCTGATGGGAGCTGTGGGTTAATTGTATCGATTCCTGATCATTGCCTCTACTTCTTGTTTTCATCAATGCGTTTAAGAACGGATTTTTGAAACGTGTCAATGCTGACATTGGAGTTATTTTTGATGAAACTTCTAAATGCATGAAAATAATTTGTCAAGAAGAAAGACAAACTAGGTTACAATTTTCCAAAGAGATTGGAAAGTTATTAGGAGTCAGTCCATCTCTATTCAGAAAACCAATTGGGAATGAAAATGATTTATTTATTTATAATGTTGACCTGAATGCTCCACATGATACCTTTTCATATATTCAGATATTGCAGATTTTACAACTGTTGGTGGTGTGAAGGCACCGATTTTGAGAATTGTTCCATTTAATCATACAAAGTATTCAGTTTATTTTCATACAGAACTTAAAAAAATGCATTATGTGCCAGTAGCCTAATCTATCATTGAGCAAGTTCATATCAGCATAAAAACAGCTTCTGGTTAAAGTGTACTTTTTATGACTGAAAGTTTCGGTTAAATAACACTTTAGACACAAACTGTTTGAAAATGATATAAATACGCTGCAATAATACCAACCCGGCGTTTATATTTCACAATTTGTTCGATTTGCCAGAGTGTGTAGTCATGTAACTGACTTCAACACTCGTAATAAATTGTTAATGGCTGAACTTCTTAATCAGGGTTTTCGGTACCATAAATAACGCAAAGCCTTTTCAAATTTTATAGACGTCATTCTGATTTAATTTACGACAGACTGCATGCATGGTGGTTAACCCAATCACGGTTGACAACTTTGCTTCCCTCGTTAATACACGTCGGTGGGCCAGGCCTCAGATTCTATGACGGTTCCAACGTAAAGGCTTATGTTGGTTGGTACTTGATGCGCTGTCTCTGGTCGGGCCCATCGATGACTAACTTTTGGTTTTCTTTTGCTCCAGCATTTCTGTTGTTTCTTGCTGTCGAGTCCTCACGGTTGTTTCATCTTTGTGGTTGTTTGATTTTTGTGTTCACTGAGATGTTGCACTGATGAGTTAGGAGGCCTTCATGCGGACTGAACAAATTACTTGTCTTAACCGCGACGGAAGTATGGGCCACGTAAAATCGATTCAAGCCCCCCACAAGTGGAATTCGTTTCCGCTGACCGTTCCAAGGCGGTTCTTCTGTCGCGGTTTATTTTTGTTATGGTTTTTCGTTGGGTGTTTTTGTCGCTTATATTATTTTGTTTTGGATAGCCTTTTGGCCATTATGTGTGAAAATTGTCCTTTTCGCTTTTTGCTGTTGGTGTTTCCGTTGGGGTCTGTTGCTTCATGTTTGTGTTTCTTTCCCTTTGGTGTCTCTGATGGGAGCTGTGCGTTAATTGTATCGATTCCTGATCATTGCCTCTACTTCTTTTTTCATCAATGCGTTTAAGAACGGATTTTTGAAACGTGTCAATGCTGACATTGGAGTTATTTTTGATGAAACTTCTAAGTGCATGAAAATAATGAAGACAAGATAGGTTACAATTTATCAAAGAGATTGGAAAGTTATTAGGAGTCAGTCCATCTCTATTCAGAAAACCAATTGGGAATGAAAATGATTTATTTATTTATAATGTTGACCTGAATGCTCCACGTGATACCTTTTTCATATATTTTGATATTGCAGATTTTACAACTGTTGGTGGTGTGAAGGCACCGATTTTGAGAATTGTTCCATTTAATCATACAAAGTATTCAGTTTATTTTCATACAGAACTTAAAAAGATGCATTATGTGCCAGTAGCTAAATCTATCATTGAGCAAGTTCATATCAGCATAAAAACAGCTTCTGGTTAAAGTGTACTTTTTATGACTGAAAGTCTTTGGTTAAATTACACTTTAGACACAAACTGTTTGAAAATGATATAAATACGCTGCAATAATACCAACCCGGCGTTTATATTTCACAATTTGTTCGATTTGCCAGAGTGTGTAGTCATGTAACTTACTTCAACACTCGTAATAAATTGTTAATGGCTAAACTTCTTAATCAGGGTTATCGGTACCATAAATTACGCAAAGCCTTTTCAAATTTTATAGACGTCATTCTGATTTAATTTACGACAGACTGCATGCATGGTGGTTAACCCAGTCACGGTTGACAACTTTGCTTCCCTCGTTAATACACGTCGGTGGGCCAGGCCTCAGATTCTATGACGGTTCCAACGTAAAGGCTTATGTTGGTTGGTACCTGATGTGCTGTCTCTGGTCGGGCCCATCGATAACTAACTTTAGGTTTTCTTTTGCTGTCGAGTCCTCACGGTTGTTTCATCTTTGTGGTTGTTTGATTTTTGTGTTCACTGAGATGTTGCACTGATGAGTTAGGAGGCCTTCATGCGGACTGAACAAATTATTTGTCTTAATCGCGACGGAAGTAAGGGCGAGGATTGTGGCCGCGAAAAATTGATGTGTGACCCCCCCCCCCCCCCCCCCCCCAACGAGTGGAATTCGTTTCCGCTGACCGTTCCAAGGCGGTTCTTCTGTCGCGGTTAATTTTTGTTATGGGTTGTCTGCGTTTGTGTCGCTTATATTATTTTGTTTTGGATAGCCTTTTGGCCATTTTGTGGGAAATAAGTGTCCTTTTGGCCTTCTGCTGTTAGTGTTTCCGTTGGGGTCTGTTGTTTCATGTTTATGTTTCTTTCCCTTTGGTGTCTCTGATGGAAGCTGTGGGTTAATTGTATCGATTCCTTACCATTGCCTCGACTTCCATTTTGTCAGTTTATCAGACTCCTGAAAGGAAATAAGATGGGTAGTTCAGAGAAACAGACAAAACATCCTGCAAAAAGATGACCAAATGTGAAAAGTTACCATTGACACAAATGCCTAGTAAATACGAGGCATGTTATGGACAGATGCGGTACTTGATGAAAAGACTGAACACACTTTTGAGCAATAAGCTCAGAGAAGGACGGCCCTCTAGATTCTGCAAAATATGTAACGCAGAAATTCAACAATTTGTGAAAACTAGACATTTGAAAAGAATAGAAGTGGAGGCAATGATCAGGAATCGATACGATTAACCCACAGCTCCCATCAGAGACACCGAAGAGAAAGAAACAAAGACATGAAACAACAGACCCTATGGAAACATCAATAGCGGAAAGCCAAAAGTCGTCTGGCTGAACCGGGAAGAAAACTGAAACAACAATCTGCTGATACTCCATTAAAGAATGTCAAGCGTAAAAGAAGAAGTGAACCTAGAGACAAACAGTCACAGGAAGTTACAGAAAATTGTGCAGAAAGCTAGAAAGTTTTGCGAAAGTGTATAAAAGGAATGTCACTTATAAAATCAGTTCATTATTTGACATCCATGGGGAGATATCAGTCTCATAAGTGTTTTCGGGAGTTTGCAAGATCAGACAGTTTGAGAAGACATAGATCCAGTGGTGTTTGTAAAGAGGATAATACAGATATGTCAGATGACGAAGAAAGTGATGCGTCTTCAAGCTCACGCCATAATTTGGGAAAATGGAGAAGATATATTTGGAAAATATGACTATACCAATGATTCTGAAGAATACAGCGAAGACGATGATAGTGCTGACGAAGATGAGAGATCTCTCCCCCACCCCCACCCCCACTCCCCCTACCCCCCGAAAAAAAAGAAATCTAAGTATAAGCCATGGGAACGAATGGTTAGAAAAACCAAGGAAAACTTACAAGATACATTCAATGAGACCGTGGAAAAAGTTTATTTTTTCAATACTCCATATTTTCCAGTTCTGTGGTTTATTCCTTGCTTATTCCTTTTGATAACCCTTCTAGAACATATTGGCATAACAAAACTAAAATCGACACAGAAGATGCTGAAAATTTGGCATTCGAGGAACTCAAACCAAGATATACACAACAGCTTGCCTGCTTCTACAGAACATTGGTTGGACATACAGAAGCACTGAAGAAAGATCCAGTGCACAAGAAAATCATAAGCACAGCAAAACGACTGAGGGACGAGAAAGATTACGATGGGGATAAATCCATGAACAGTGCCATCAAGAAACGCAGATTCCTCTTTGAGAAGAAACTGGATGGATATGATACACCTGCCTATGACGAGAAAGAGACTGCGCCAGAGACAAATCAAAATAATTATTAAAACCAATATCACAACTACGTTAAGACTTCAAATTGTAAACGATTACAGAGGGACGGCCCTAAGCCTTTGTTCATCGTAATCAAGTTTAGAGCGGGGCAAATAAAATTGTTCAAACTGTTTACCAATCTTTCATATCTTTTCACCCTCAGGTAGTAGTATCTAAACTTGAGATGGCTAGAAATAATCCCAACTGACGCTTCATAGTCAAAATTCTTTGTACTCATGAAACAAAAAAAAAAAAAAGATCCTGAGATAAAGATCTATTGTGTTTCCACTAAGTTTGCTACTATAAACACTAGAAGTAGAGGCAATGATCAGGAATCGATACAATTAACCCACAGCTCCAATCAGAGACATCAAAGGGAAAGAAACGCAAACATGAAACAACAGACCCTAATGGAAACATCAATAGTGAAAAGCCAAAAGGACAGTTACTTTCCCACATAATGGCCAATAGGCTATCCAAAATAAAATAATATAAGCGACACAAACACCCAAAGACAAACCATAACAAAAGTAAACCGCGACAGAAGAACCGCCTTGGAACGGTCAGTGAAATGAATTCCAATGTGGGGCTCTAATCGATTTTACGTGGCCACAATCATCGCCCTTACTTCTGTCGTGATTAAGACAAATAAGTTGTTCAGTCCGCATGAAGGCCTCCTAACTCACCAGTGCAACATCTCCGTGAACACAAAAACAAACGGCCACAGAGATGAAACAACGGTGAGGACTCGACAGCAAGAAACCACTGAAATGCTGGAGCAAAAGAAAACCAACAGTTAGACTCCGCTGGGCCCGACCAGAGACAGAGCATCAGGCACCAGCCAACATAAGCCTTTACGCTGGAACCGTAATAGGATCTGAGGCCTGACCCACCAGCGTGCAATTAAAGAGGGAAGCAAAGTTTTCAACCGTGATTGGGTTAACTACCATGCATGCAGTCTGTGGTGTAACATTTATGTTGCACCCAATCTTTTTTATATCGAAGAATGATTTTACGAAATTGGGTGCTGAAGTCATTGCGGTTATATTTTCAGAATTTATATACTATAAAATTTGGGTTCCGATAGACCTTGTTGCAGAAGAGATTTAAGTCAAATATTGAATTTTGATATTAAATCAGAATAACGTCTATAGAATTTTGAAAAGGCTTTGCGTAGATTATGGTACCGATAACCCTGATTAAGAAGTTATGTTGTTAAAAATTTATTACGCGTGTTGAAGTCAGTTTCATGACTAGACACTCTGGCAAATCGAATTAATTGCGAAATATAAACGCCATAGGATGGCGCACGAGGACGATTGCCTTCCAAAAAAAAGGAAAATTTACAATCTCAAGAGCAAAATCGTCGCTTTTATCATAAATTTTGCAAGAAACAAACCCATCTACAATAGATAGACGTAAATCCAAAAACGGAGCCTCGGTATCAGAATAATTTGCTTTATTTAACTGAAATTCTGGGGGTAAATTTGACTTACCAAACCATCGAAATAGGTATTATAAATATTTATTAAAGTTGAAGTAAAACAAAGATCAGGAATCGATACAATTTACTTACTCCACCCACCAAAGACACCAAAGGGAAAGAAACACACACATGAAGCGACCAGACCATAATGGAAAGTAGAAGTAAAACAAAGATCAGGAATCGATACAATTAACTTACTCCACCCATCAAAGACACCAAAAGGGAAGGAAACACAAACATAAAGCGACCAGACCATAATGGAAACCTAAACAAAAGAAGGCCATAAGGACAGTTACTTTCCCACAAAATGGCCATATGGCCATCCAAAATAAAAAGACACAAGTGATACACACAGTAAGTAACAAACAACAACATAAATAAACCGCCACAGAAGAACCGCCTTGGAACGGTCAGTAGAAAGATTTGCACTGGGGGGCTTAAATCGATTTTACGTGGCCACAATCCTCGCCCTTACTTCCGTCGCGATTTAGACAAATAATTTGTTCAGTCATTATGAAGGCCTCGTAACTTATCAGTGCAACATCTCCGTGAACACAAATAATCAAAGAACCACAGAGGTGAGAAAACGGTGAGGACTCGACAGCAAGAAACCACTGAAATGCTGGAGCAAAAGAAAACCAACAGTTTGACTCCGATGGGCCCGACCATCGATAGAGTATCAGGCACCGACCAACATTACCTTGAATAAAATCTCTCTAATTCTCAATAAGCCTTTACGTTGGAACTGTCATAGAATCTGAGGCCTGACCCACCGGCGTGCAATTAAAGAGGGAAGCAAAGTTGCCAACCGTGATTGGGTTAACTACCATGCATGCAGTATGTCGTATAACATCCATGTTGTAACCAATCTTTTTATATCGAAGAATGATTTTACGAAATTGGGTGCTGAAGTCATTGCGGTTATATATTTTTCTGAATTTATATACTAAGTCACCATAAAATTCGGGTTCCGATAGACCTTGTTGTAGAAGAGATTTAAGTCCAAATTGAATTTTGAAATTAAATCAGAATGGCGTCTATAAAATTTTGAAAAGGCTTTGCGTAGTTTATGGTACCGATAACCCTGATTAAGAAGTATAGCCGTAATAATTTATTACAAGTGTTGAAGTCAGTTACATGACTACACACTCTAGCAAATCGAATTAATTGCGAAAAATAAATGCCATAGGATGGCGCACGAGGAACATCACCATCCAAAAAAGGAAATATCTAGAAGTGGAGCTAAAAGCTTCTATGATTTCCGACTGGTTTTCAGCAGAAAGGGTCATCATGAAGTCTATCTGAACAAAGCAAAAATCCAACAAAACTGAAAATAGAAGACGCTAAAATCCCACAAAAATGAAAAATTAAAGCGCCTTTCATAGAACAGTAGACTCAGGTGGGCCAGTCCAAAGGTACATACCGACATTACCTAAATATTTAAGTAAGCCTTTACTCTTGAACCGTCAAAGAGTCTGAGGCCTGACCCGCTGGAGTGTAGTTGAAGTGGGAAGCAAAGCTACCAACCGTGATTGGGTTAACTACCATGCATGCAGTCGGCCGTATAACATTCATGATGCAGGTTTACCCAGCCTTTTGTAAGAATGATTTCACGAAATTTGGCACTGACATCATTGCAAGCATAGAGGATCTTACATGAGTGCTCATGTATTATTGAATTTATTAAACGAGTTGAGGTAAAGGGATAAAATGCGAGGCTTTGCCGAGCATTTTATCCCTTTTCCTCAACGAGTTTAATAAATTCAATTATACGTGAGCACGAATGCAAGATTCTATTTATCATATGACATTTATAACGCATTTTATTCACGTTTGTTTACGAAAATATCAATATTCCAACATTAGTAAACACGACGCCGTTAAGGACGTCGTGCATGTAACGTTACGGGACGTATCTAACTAATTTGCATATTTAATCCACTAGTGGATTATTGAAAATATTACATTGCGTTATTACACTCTCAGACGCGACGTCATGATAAATACATTTTTCTCATTGTTTTATACGAAGGCATAAAATTCGGGTTCCGATAGGCCTTGTTGGAGCAGAGTTTTAAGTCCAAATTTGAATGTGAACTAAAATGACGTCTAAAAATCGTAGAAAAGCTTTTTCGTAGTTAAAGATATCGATAACCCTGATTAAGAAGTTTAGTAGTCAACAATTTATTACGAGTGTTGAAGTCAATTACGTAACTAGACATTCTGGCAAATGGAATAAGCTGCGAAAAATAAACACCGTGTTTATCATATTTTTTTCAGGAAACAAAACCATCCACAATAATAAATGTAAATCCAAAAAGGGAGCTTCGTTATCATCATAAGAATTTGCTTTATTGAGCTGAAGTTCCAGGGGGTGGGGTGGGGGAGGGCTGGGGTAAAGTTGACTTATCAAACCATCGAAGTAGACATTTCCAATATTAAATAAATCTTTCAAATATCCAGATGCCGAGCTTAAAGCTTCAATGATTTCAGATTGGTTTTCAGCGAAAAGGAACACGACACAGAACTGGAAATAAGGAGTGTACATGTTTTCTGGGCCAGGCGAGCTAGTTTCGACCAATGAAAAATAGAAGCGGAGGCAATGAAGTCTCTTTCATGATAACAAGATAAGAACAAATCAGCCAAAAAGGGTACCCATATCGAACCCATTGAAATACCCACAATTTGTCTAAATAACTAAACACTAAATATTATATAAATAATGTCAAAAAGAAAGGTGATAGCTTCACACACTTTCTTACATTGACATTACCATAATGTGTAGTTTTAATGCTCTGGGTGAGTGAAAAAACTGGACTGCAACCCACCAATCACACTAAAAGAGAGCATTAAAATTAATCAGTGATGAAAATGCCGCCCATGTATTAGAAACACAGGGTTTTATCGTTTCCAGAACTGTTTTATTTTTTCCTGAATGATTTTATTGTTGTTTGATTTGATTTGAGGTTTAAGGTCCCGGTCAACAAAGTAAAGGTCATTTTGGAGACGTTGCTTCCAATTCTGTGGGACTTTTACCCGACATTGAGATGAAATGATATCTCAAGCCCTGTCGCCCAATGAAACAAATAGGGTTTATAAGCATGGAGGGTATGACTCGCACCGCTGTACCTGGGCAGGCTTACATCCTCTCGTTTGCGGTCGGTTTCAGCTCTGCGTGAAGGCATCAAGCACCGATTGGCGGGGGCCGTTTTTCCTGAAGGAACTTACTCTATACTGCGAAATGCAATAGCACTTTAATACTTGCATACTTTCAGCTAATGGATCAGCATTTATTTCTTTATTTGTGTTTTAAATTATTTACGCGAAGCTTCATAACAACTAGTTAACAACAAGTAAACAGCTACATTGTGCATGATATGATGTCTGTTCCAGCTTGAACTTAAATGAGCCCCGCCAAGCGATTTTGGGTCTTCGAGCATTCCGTCATGACAAATTTTAACTGCGCATGCCCAGCCATTCAGAGGGGCCAGGGATATGGCTTTCTGTCTGAAGGTTCCTCTTGATTCACTGCTTGTATGAGCGAGCAGCGAAGGTTCTGGCGAGACTGCGCGAATGCGCAGGCTCGCCTGAACCATCGCTGCTCGCATAGGCGATAAGTACCAAAATCGCTTGACGGGGCCCAAATAAAGATGTCTTTATAACACGAACGAAAAGGGAAGGTTTTGATAAGACTGCGCAGCGCAGTCTTGTCAAATCCTTTGCTGTTCGAACACATACTCAATTTATCAAAAGAAAGATTGATGAACCAGCGCCCATGCGCAGTTGAACGTGGACCTCGAAGATACATTATCTTTTTTCCAGTGTCGCAGTCAAAATATTATTGTCATCTAATCAAATATCGATTGCACGTCTATCAGACGCAAATTTTAACCCATAAAATGCCAGTCACGACTATTGTCGCCTGTCAATTACCTTAAAAGTATGTTTTGCAATCAGTGTGGACCCAGATCAGACTGCTTCTGTAGGGGCAGTCTTATCTAGGCCCTTGCCTGTATGAAAAAATATTTTTAAAAGGTTGGCCAAAAAATCAGCAGACGGCATAAGCAGACGACATATTCAGATTTAGTCGTTCTCGACATTTAAGGGTTAATTAACTTGTACATCGTAGCAGTTCGTGTAGAATTTCCGCAGTTCACCAAATTTAGGTGTTGCTGCTGTTGATTTGGAGTTTAAAGGCCCTGTCAACATTATTAAGATCATGTTCGTTCGACCATCCTTCTCTTTGTCAGGACCAGTCATATAATGGCTGGTCAAATATTCGCTTTTAGCTGGACAGGTGGTATTCTGTTAGAATTTCAAAGACCCGGCTACACACCTGCGTTTGACATGCGCAGACTGTGTGTTAAGCCGTGGCCAACTTGTGCAAAACATTCTAGTAAGGGAGTATATTGAACCATATTTCGAAACGTATAACAATTTCGAATGCTACTGAGCGCAGTTACCGGCCCCGATAGCTCAGTTGGTAGAGTGTCCGCTCCGGGGAACGGGAGGTCTCGGGTTCGATCCCGGGCCGCGACATACCAAAGTCGTTAAAAATGGTACTAGCTGCTCCTCGCTTGGCATTCAGATTTACGGGGTAGAGCTAGGACTGGTCGATC
Source organism: Lucinisca nassula (assembly GCA_963580285.1). NCBI lineage: Eukaryota > Metazoa > Mollusca > Bivalvia > Lucinida > Lucinidae > Lucinisca > Lucinisca nassula. Next base: position 89,944,448 of record OY757026.1, read on the forward strand.
CAGTGTCAGGATAATGTGACTGGGTGTTGTATCATGTAATGTGTCTGGGACATGATACTTCAGTGAGGCAGCACTATAAACGTGAGCATTGAGCTCCCTGTCGCAACCAGACACCGTCGTGATATGACTGAAAAATTGTTGAAAGCGACGTTAAACCCGAATTCACACACACACACACACACACACACACACACACACACACACACTGAGCGCAGTCTTTTTCGAGTTTGCACTGGTTGAATGTTTCTTGTATATGAAAATCGACCTGAAAGATGTCATTTCAGATTTCATTGATCTGAATGACAATATCATTAGTCTTTTATCATAAACGTTTCATTGTTGTTGTCTGGCATTCAGAGACGGAAAACTGCAGTTAATCAGTGGTATCTTAAGGTATGTTTTGCATATACTTTATGTTCAAGTTCATCCATCTTAAAGGACAAACCCATTTGCGTAAGTAGGTTTCATAAAATGTTAACATCGTACTTTAAACGAAAACAGAGTTAAAGTGGCTATTTGTTTTGTTTTCTTTTTCTACTCGTTGTATACTGGTGGAGTTTTCCATGGTTATATGTTGGACAAAATAGAAGTGAAGGCAATACTCGTGGAGTTTTCCATGGTTATATGTTTGACAAAATAGAAGTGAAGGCAATACTGGTGGAGTTTTCCATGGTTATATGTTGGACAAAATAGAAGTGAAGGCAATACTGGTGGAGTTTTCCATGGTTATATGTTGGACAAAATAGAAGTGAAGGCAATGATCAGGAGTCGACACAATAACCTCACACCACCCATATAAGACATCAATGGGAAAGGAACACAAACATTAAAGGGCCCAGTTAAGCGATTTTGGTACTTATCGCCTATGCGAGCAGCGAAGGTTCAGGCGAGCCTGCGCATCCGCACAGTCTCACCAGAACCTTCGCTGCTCGCTCATACAAGCAGTGAATCAAGAGGAACCTTCAGACAGAAAGCCATATCCCTGGCCCCTCTGAATGGCTGGGCATGCGCAGTACAAATTTGTCATGGCGGAATGCTCGAAGACACAAATTCGTTTGGCGGGGCTCAAATGAAACCGTCACAGGCGTACAGCTAAAAGGGCTGTTACTTTCCCACAAAATAGTCAAACGACTATCAAAAATAATAAAATGGCAATACACACATGAACAGACGAACTATAACAATAATAGAACACGACAGAAGAACCGCCTTGGAACGGTCAGCAAACAAGTTTTTTTTTTTGAAATGGAATTTACGTCGCCACATCCCCGTACTTGATTCTGCCGCAGTTTGGACAAATAAATTGATTTAAGCCCCCCCAGTGAAATTCGTTTCACTGACCATTCCAAGCCGGTTCTTCTGTCGCGGTTTATTTTTGTTAAGGTTTTTCTTTGAGTGTGTGTATCGCTTATATATATTTTTGTTTTGAATAGCCAACTGGCCATTTTGTGGAAAAGTAAATGTCCTTTTTGCTTTCCGCTATTGATGTTTCAATTTGGGTCTAGTTATTTCATGTTTGCGTTTCTTTCCCTTTGGTGTCTCTGAAGGTAGCTGTGGGTTTATTGTATCGATTCCTGATCATTGCATCCACTCTTATTTTCTATAGCAGACGTTTATCTGATAGAATATCGAAAAGTTATCTCTAAATGTATGCCATTAACAAGTATAGCTTTTACAAAAAGCTAGGTCTACGCTTAGCACATAATAAATGTGAATGTACCAGAGATTAACTGCCATTAGCGATATTCTAATTGTCAGTCTGCCCCAAGGATCCTGCTGACTGAAGTATAATGTCTGAAATGTCAAAGTTGCAAATTGTGCAATTGTGTCAATAAGTACTGTTTTCTTTAAAGAGGCACATGTGCACCTTCAATATGCTTGTGACATATTATCAAATGGAATGCTTGATAACTGTTTAAGAAGTTGAGTAGACAATATAGAAAAGTGATTGAAGATTAACCCAAACATTTTGCCAAACGGCTCCTGGTGAGCTTATATGATAGGCGGTGGTCCGTGGTGGTCGAGAGTTGTAGATGTATAGTTTGTATTGGCCTGTCAAATATGACAGCAAATATGGGCTTGTACAAATGAGATAGCAATTCTGTGCCAGAGCTATGCCCGTTGGCCCCCTTTTTGTGTGAAAGCTTATTCTTGTTATGGGCCGCTTTTTTGTTCTTATGAAAGCTCATACTTGTTGTTGTTCCATTTAATATAAAGGTCAACATGCATTGTGGATAACTAATGGCTGTCCTTCCGTGTTAAACCCAATGTCTATAATGTCTACGCCCATGGTCGTAGATAATTAGGGGTGGTTGGGTGAAACGGAGGCGAAATTGTCGTGTTATCTTGTGTCACTGTGGCGTCCAACTAATATTGGCTTACAGTAGGGCAAGATCTGCTGTCCTTGCATCAGGTAAGGGTAGAGGAGGATGTTGTTATTTCTTTATGTTCTACACTTCCATTCATTTTCTCTGTCTTCCCTGTCCCTCGCTTTCATATCCCCTACTATCTCTTCTATAACTTTCCTCCATTTTCTGGGAGGCGACACAAAATGACCCGCAAGGGTTGATTTTTGTTTGTTTGATTTGAGGTTTAACGTCCCCGTCAACACTGTAAAGGTCATTTTGGAGACGTTGCTTCCAATTTTGTGGGACTTTTACCCGACACTGAGATGAAATGACATCTCAAGTCCTGTGTCCAATGAAACCAATAGGGTTTATTAGCATGGACGGTCCGCCTCGCACCGCGGTTTCTGGACAGGCTTCATGCGGACTGAACAAATTATTTGTCTAAATCGCGACGGAAGTAAGGGCGAGGATTGTGGCCACGTAAAATCGATTTAAGCCCCCCAGTGGAAATCTTCCACTGACCGTTCCAAGGCGGCTCTTCTGTGGCGATTTATTTATGTTGTTGTTTGTTACTTACTGTGTGTATCACTTGTGTCTTTTGGTTTTGGATGGCCATATGGCCATTTTGTGGGAAAGTAACTGTCCTTATGGCCTTCCTTTGTTTAGGTTTCCATTATGGTCTGGTCGCTTAATGTTTGTATTTCTTTCCCTTTGGTGTCTTTTATGGGTGGAGTAAGTTAATTGTATCAATTCCTGATCTTTGTTTTACTTCTACTTTGATGTGTTGTTAAACCCAAAACAATAAAAAAAACTCATTGCACCTGACCTGCCACAATCATTAATCCTAAGCATCACGAAAACACGCCTGTATAATTTTGACCCCCTCGAACCCCACTTTTATGTAGTAAAACTGGGGTTTGCAGGAGTATACATTATTTTTCGTATTTCTGCTCAAAAACATAGATTGTGGGTACTCGTTAGAACCGCCTCGTCGTCGCTACTGAGGTTCAATCATCTGCCATGTTAGGAGATATAACGAGTACCAACAATCTATGTTTTGAGCAGAATTAAGAAAAATATCTAACTTTTTCATCTGAAAATTTTGTTTTTGTATAGGTATTTTTTGTAATGGTAGCTTAAACTTCTCCTGTCTAGAAATTATCACCATAGTCCCAAATGCGTTCGAGCTTTTGAGTTCTGCGATTTAAAGTTATATTTTTCATCATTTTCGGTTGCTTGTGACCTCCAGTAAGTTCATGGGGGCATATATAGCTGTGTGGTTGCGGTAAAACGTCTCCCATTACTTCATCATAAAGATGGGATGAGGTGGAACAAGGAAATAATTGTTAGGAGGCCTTCATGCGGACTGAGTTATTTGTCTAAATCGCGACGGAAGTAAGGGCGAGGACTGCGGCCGCGTAAAATCGATTTTAGCCCCCAATGAAATTCGATTCACTTACCGTTCCAAGGCTGTTCTTCTGTCGCGGATTATTTTTGTTATGGTTTGTCTTTGGGTGCGTGCATCGCTTATATTATTTTTTTTTGGATAGCCAATTGGCCATTTTGTGGGAAAGTAACTGTCCTTTTGGCTTTCCGCTATTGATGTTTTCATTGGGGTCTTGTCGTTTCATGTTTGTGTTTCTTTCCCTTTTGGTGTCTCTGATGGGAGCTACGGGTTGATTGTATCGATTCCTGATCATTGCCTTCACTTATGTTCTAGATACTTTGGCGGAGGTTCATGATGGCAAGTGCATTTCACATACTGTGGCTAATAAGTCTGGTGATAAGGGTCATCAGCCGTACGAGGCTGCGCGCCTGACTGACAAGATGTTATACTCAACAGGCTCTTCGTTTATCGATTCTGAGGTCAGCTATTAAATTTATTGACCTACCTAGTATCTTTAATATAGGTCTGTAAAATCACGCGGTTTACTTTTCATTGACGGGGAACAGTTGAGCCAATTTGGGATTTTTTGTATATGTATAGGCTATAGAAGAAGGAAACCATTTGGCAAACTTGGCGTATTGTTTATGAAGGGTCTCAGTAAAATCGAGACGCTCATTTTCGATTGTCAGTGGACCCAATGTTACTAAGTATAGCCGCTTTTCTTTATTTATGTACTCAATTTGTAGAAAATCCAGGTTATAGTTATTTGTAGAAAAATCGTGCCATTCCTATCGTTGTGAGGTCAGAGTGTTGCGTAAGAGGGTTATCTACAGAATCTGGGTTGGAATAATATGTAAGGTTTTACAAACAGTGTAGACTCAGATCAGGGTATACACTGTTTGCTTATAGTACATGCGTTTAAGGGTTAAGTAAAACAGCCTAAGTCCCCGGTCAGGACCATCTTTTCCAACCTACATCCAGAGACAATCGACTTACCAGTGCTGTCAGTGCTTTGATTTTGTTTCCAGTGACATGCACAAGCACCCGGTACGCCATTATTCTTCGCAATCAAAATAAGCAAAACGCAACAGCAATATTTAAAGGCATTCAAGCAAAATATCGATATCGTGCGTTATCTGTGTGTTTGTTACTCTTATAACAATGTTCAGCTTAATAATTAAATCGTCACTTCGAACTAATAATAAACCGTTAATTGCATACTTCAAATGCGTCTGTTACAAATAGGGAAAGATTAAATAGAGGATCTTACATGAGTGTTCATGTATTATTGAATTTATTAAACGAGTTGAGGGAAAGGGATAAAATGTGAGGCTTTGCCGAGCATTTTATGCCTTTTCCTCAACGAGTTTAATAAATTCAATAATACATGAGCACGAATGCAAGATTCTATTTATCATATGACATTTAAAGCGCATTTTATTCACGGTTGTTTACAAAAATGTCAATATTCCACCATTAGTAAACGCGACGTCGTGAAGGACGTCGTACATGTAACGTTACGGGACGTATCTAGCTAATTTGCATATTTAATCCACTAGTGGATTATCGAAAATAATACATGGCGTTATTACACTCTCAGACGCGACGTCATATGATAAACATTGTTTTAAAATGCACGTTGCTCTGTCTCTAGTTGGGCCCATCGGAGTCTAAATGTCGCTTTTCTTTTGCTCCAGTATTTCAGTGGTTTCTTGCTGTTGAATCCTCACCGCTGTTTCATCTCTGTAGTTGTTTGATTATTTGTGTTCACGGAGATGTTGCAGTGATGAGTTAGGAGGCCTTCATGCGGACTGAACAAATTATTTGTCTTAATCGCGACGGAAGTAAGGGCGAGGATTGTCGCCACGTAAAATCGATTTAAGCTCCCCAGTGGAATTCGTTTCCACTGAACGTTCCAAGGCGGTTCTTCTGTCGCGGTTTATTTAGTCTTAAGGTGTTTGTGATGCTTATATTATTTTATTTTGGATAGCCTATTGGCCATTTTGTGGGAAAGTAACTTTCCTCTTGGCTTCCCGCTATTGATGTTTCCATTAGGTCTGTTGTTTCATGTTTGTGCTTCTTTCCCTTTGGTGTCTCTGATGGGAGCTGTGGGTTGATTGTATCGTTTCCTGATCATTGCTTTCACTTCTATTTTCATTGCTGTCGAGTCCTCACCGTTGCTTCATCTCTGTAATTGTTTGATTTTTTGTCCTCGGAGATGTAGCACTGATGAGCAAGGAAGTCTTCATGCGATTTGTCTAAGCCACGACAGAAATAAGGGCGAGTAAATTCGATTAAAGCCCCCTAGTGAAATGCTTTACACTGACCGTTCCAATGCGGTTTATTTTTGTTACACTTCGACTCTGAATGTGTGTATCGCTTATATAGTTTTGTTCTGGATAGCCAATTGGCCATTTTTGTGAGAAATTATTTGTCCTTTTTGGCTTTCCGCTAGTGATGTTTCCATTAGGGTCTAGATATTGCTTGTTCGTGTTTCTTTCTCTTTGTGTCTCTGATGGGAGGTGTGGTGGATTAAATGTATCGATTTCTGATCATTGCCTTCACTTCTGTTTTATCTTTATTTAACTACAGTCGAACTTCGATGGCTCGAACCGCTTTGGGACCATGAAAATGTATTCGAGACAGCGGTAGTTCGAGCCATTGAAGGTTACTGCCGAGAGGCATACCGAGATACTTTTGAACCTCTTACGGTGTTATATAATGAAAATGTTTGCTGTGTGTACTTATTAGAATCGCCTCACCGAGGCGATTCTAATGAGTACACACAGCATACATTTACAAGATAAAAGACCAAAATCTCCTTAATCATCCCCCACCATTTCTTATCATGAAGATTTCCCTAGGGGCTCAAGTACGATTCGACCCAGCCATGGTAAACGAGCCATCGGTGTTCGAGCCATCGAAGTTCAACTGTATGTTTTAACATCACACATTTTGATTTTGTTTGTTTGTTTGTTTGTTTTGGGGTTTAACGTCCCCGTCAACACTGTAAAGGTCATTTTGGAGACGTTGCTTCCAATTTTGTGGGACTTTTACCCGACATTGAGATGAAATGACATCTCAAACCATGTCGCCCAATGAAACCTCACACATTTTGAGCACAGTTATTGAGCACAGTTATATTACTTAAATTGTTATAAATATATTTATGCACAAGAACAGAAAAAACATACATACATCAATGTGGCCCCCGACCATCGGGGCTGGAAGACATAGATGCTGCCACGCAGAGCTGAAACCGACCGCACACGAGTACTGGTAAACCGCTTAGAGGATCTAAGCCTGCCCAGGCAAAGTGGTGCGAGTCGGACCGTCCATGCTTATAAATCCCATTGGTTTCATTGGGCGACAGGGCTTGAGATGTCATTTCATCTGAATGTCGGGTAAAGGTACAACAAAATTGGAAGCAACGTCTCCAAAATTACCTATGCAGTGTTGACAGGGACGTTAAACCTCAAATCAAACAAAACGAACACATACATTAATGAAAACACGTTTATTGCTTAGTTTTCTAAATACAGTGGAGCTGAAATGGTTTTAGCACCATCGAGACGATCAAAGCTTTATGGAAGGGTAATTCGAGCTACTGAGGTTCAATCATCTGCCATGTTAGGAGATATAATGCTGATAATGTAAGGATTTTTTATTAATTTAATATTTGTTCTTGCAAACTGGATAAGGAAATCTGTGGTTTTAGCCTGGGAAAGCATATAAGAATCCTTACATGGGTCTGTGGGGTGGATGGAAAAATCCGTCACGGGGTTCACTGTCCGGCATAACGACGCTTGCCGAGTGATGCCGGACAGTGATCCCGAGGGACGGATTTTTCTATCCACACATCACACCCATCTAGGATTCTTTTTGTTTCATACGTTCCCTTTCTGAGCTTGGACTTTTGATACTGCAGTCACTTCGGGTACCGACGCCCGCCATATTGTGATTCCACTACAATGGTGTTTAGTGACGTCACATAACGTGTTGTGGCGTCATTCATAACGACGGCGCATTTGAGGTCGTATTCAATCAGTACATTTATCAAACACACGAGAATATTCGATTTTGGGTAAGTACACCAGGGTTAGAACAGAATTTCTATCCGAGGCTGAAACTATGGATTTCCTTATCTGGTGTGCAAGAAATTCTGTTCTGACCCTGGTGTTCTTACCCAGGCAAGTGCGCTAAATAAACGGTGAAATGAAAAAGAATCCAATATGGTGTTCTGTTGTAGATGGGCGTTTCCAACACTCGCAATGGCCGTGGTGAGCGGAAATTCGGCGTAGCCATGGTTCCACTCGTCACGGTCATCCTGAGGGTTTGAAACGCCGATCTACAGCAGAACCATTTATCAGATCCGTGTGTTAGCTTCAGCTATAGAACGAATTTGTCAGGGACCTTAGAACGAGTTTACTGGATCTGGTTTTTGTTTTATTGTAGATTCACACCAGGCGTGTCATGGAAACAGACAATTATCACACCTTTCTGACAGCGCTACCGACATTAATAGTTGGACTCGGGATGGTTGTATTTCTGGTATTGTCTTTTATTATATTTCATCGGCGACTGGTGCTGAAGAGAGAAACAAATTTTGACAACATGCAAAAGTTCTTGTACACACATCCAAACATTACTATTCAGCAATATCAAATGGGAGATTTACCGATCAGGAACAAAGTGCATGTGATGACAAATACTCATCTTGTGGAAGTTGACGAGCTTCGGTTTATTATGATGTTAGAACATAATTCTTACTACACTGGGGAGAAAATAACTAAGCTTGAAACCAAACAGAATAGACGGCAAAAGCGCAACAGTGCAAATCTACGAAATACAGATAAAGTGAAATCCAAGTTTGAAATTCATCAAGATAACAACAAGACAACTGCACTGGACAGAATGTCAGATAAGGATAATACCAATAAAAGTGATAGAAAAAATCAAAATCGTTTCAGAAAGAAAAAGAGAAAGTTTCTAAAAACTCTGGCTGTTCGAGACTATTCAAAACTAAGCAGCATACACCCAAAGGGGGAGCATAATCCAATTGAAAACACAAACTTCATTTCAAAACAAAATTTAAAAGATTTAAGCGGTGCTTCTGGATCTAATACCTATTTTGAAGATAGTGCGTATAATGTATATGATGAACCTTGCTCGAACATTAAAATGTTTCAAGAAGCCGGATCATATTTAGAAAATTCTTACTATGAAGATATTGGACTCCCAGCTAAACAAGTAGAACGACACAAAATCAAACGCAGTCGAAAGGCAGATCTGGTAAAAGAGCCCGAGAATGTGCTTATGATTAGGAAATCTGACGTTGTTGGCCAAAATGTGTTTTATGATCAAATTACAATGAAACAAGAACCGAAGAAACACTATAAAGAGCTGGTCCATAAGGATTCACAAGGGAATATTTCATTTCTTGCCAGATCTCTGCCCAATTTAGAAACAGATGGTGGTGGAATAGTATAAAGTTTATGAAACCACGTTAACACATTCTTCCCTGGAATATAGAGTCAAACAGTTCATTCTCAGATCAGACGCCACATACTGATCAGGTCAGGCCTCAGATTCTATGACGGTTCCAACGTAAAGGTTTATGTTGGTTGGTACCTGATGCTTTGTCTATGGTCGGGCCCATCGGAATCTAACTATTGGTTTTCTTTTGCTCCAGCATTTCTGTTGTTTCTTGCTGTCGAGTCCTCACCGTTGTTTCATCTCTGTGGTTGTTTGATTTTTGTGTTCATGGAGATGTTGCACTGATGAGTTAGGAGGCCTTCATGCGGACTGAACAAATTATTTGTCTTAATCGCGAAGGAAGTAAGGGCGAGGATTGTGGCCACGTAAAATCGATTTAAGCCCCCAGTGGAATTCGTTTCCGCTGACCGTTCCAAGGCGGTTCTTCTGTCGCGATTTATTTTTTGCTATGGTTTTGTCTTGGGGTGTTTGTGTCGCTTATATTATTTTATTTTGGATAGCCTTTTGGCCATTTTATTGGAAAGTAACTGTCATTTTGGCTTTCCGCTGTTGGTGTTTCCGTTGGGATCTGTTGTTTCATGTTTGTGTTTCTTTCCCTTTGGTATCTCTGATGGGAGCTGTGGGTTAATTGTATCGAATCCTGATCATTGCCTCTACGTCTAGTCTATACTGTTTGCCAACAGCATTTTCCGTCAAAAATAGAATAGAAACGAAAAAAAAAAAAACAAAAAAAAAACTGACACCCCTTAAATGACAAATGTACTTGTCTAACATATAACAAAGGAAAAAACCACCAATATTATTAATCAAGTAATTTCGTATTGGCCCAGGTACAGGTCAAAGGTCTGCTGCATTGGCCCGAGGCGAAATTTCTTGATTAATGACAATTTTATAAATTGACACAATTAAAAAAAGCATGATTATTGATTTTTTGACCTCATTTGACCTCAGTAAATATTGGTTGACCTGGTGTTAATACGGATGGCATCCGATCAATACAGGATAGTCAATAATTAACATAAAGACATATAGATGAAAACTACTAATGGGCTATGACATTTGAATGTATTTTAAGACAACACATGATAAACAGGTACTTATTGCGTAGGTGACGTAAAAAGGCCAAGGCGAGCTTCAAACTCCCCAGTGACATCCTAAAGCGGCGGTTCTAATGTTGTTTATTTTAAAAGAAGCTTTGTCGGATTTCACGACAGGGCTCTTCTATGGTTGTGTATTATTCTTATTATTTATTTAATTTTCATTAATTGTGCCAGTTGCACCTTAAGAGAAAGCTGGTTGCTGTGCTGTTTAGGATTTGTCTTTTTTATCCTTTTTTGTTTGTTTTCCTCATTGTTAATTACTCTTCATCACGAAAACACGCCTATATCATTTTGACCCCCTTGAACCCCACTTTTATATAGTAATACTGGGGTTCCCGGGGTATACCTTATTTTTCTTATTTCTGCTCTAAAATATAGATTGTGGGTACTCGTTAGAACCGCCTCGAGGGGGTGGTTCTAACGAGTGCCCACAATCTATATTTTGAGCAGAAAAAAAAACAACAACAAAATTTTCACCATTTTTCATCTTAAAATTTTCATTTTTTCGGCGATAAAGGTGGCAGTGTATTTGTATAGGCGTGTTTGCGTAATGTCCTCTTGGCGCCATTGGTGGACTGTAATCTTTGACTGTGGCTTTTCCTGGGCATCTACAGTCGAACTTCGATGGCTCGAACCCCTTTGGGACCTCGAAAATATGTTCGAGACAGGGGTAGTTCGAGCCACTGCAGTTACTGTCAGGAGGGATAACGAGATACTTTTAGACATCTTTTCGGTTTTCTGTAATGAAAATGTATGCTGTGTGTACTCATTAGAATCGCCTCATCGAGGCGATTCTAATGAGTACACACAGCTTACATTTGCAAGATAAAAGACTTAAATCTCCTTAATTATCCCCCACTATTTCTTATGTAGAGCATTTGGCTAGGGGCTCAAGAATGGGTTCGACACATCCATGGTAAACGAGCCATCGTTGTTCGAGCCATCGAAGTTCTACTGTAGTTGTTTCATATTCGTGTTTCTTGTCAGCCTTATCTGCGACTACTATACAAAAATGTAAATATTCCGCCGTTAGTAAAGGACGCTGCACATCTAACGTTACTGAGCGTATCTAACTAATTTGCATATTTAATCCACTAGTTGGTTATCGAATTTATTACATGGCGTTATTACATTCTCAGATGCGACGTCATATGATAATCGTTCATCTTTATGTTTGATTTTTTTACATAACGGAGATCCTGCCATATACAAATCGAGCAACAACTGCAACAGCAAACTACAATGCCAAACGAACTTAAACTAATTCTGGCCATTAGTTATAATATCCAACTGATCCAGCGGGCCTTGCAGATATTTCGACATATTTACACATCGATAAAATCCAAAAACAAATGATAATTCATTGCTTTTAATTCCAACTTTGCCATCGAATTGATAAATATGTCACCAAAATAGTAAATTTTAGGACTCCTTTCGAAAGCGTAAGATTGAACTGCGGAATGATTATTCAATTAGAAGCTGCCATCTTTGAAAGAAATCCAAGCGAAAAGACTTCGTCTCTCATTTCAGTTTATTTATCTTCTAACAATTACGTTTTCAACAGTTTTTCTTCTTTTAATCGAGCGTTGCTAACGCCACTTCATATACAATGAATTAACGCGCGGGTTCTAAACGTTCTCTTTGACGTCACGTTATATTACTACCTGTCGCTGTGTGAAATATTTCTGGGATTCTTGTTCATGGAATTTATCGAAGTATAAAACTTTTATTTCAACCAATCAAATCGCTCGAAATGTACATTATGATGGAGAAATGTAATTATTGTTTTTCGGGTTGTATGTGTCTTCATGTACGAAATCTTTCTTTTCATTCAGTGGCTTGAGATAGTTGTGTTCTTTGAGTGGGATTTTCCCTGAATATGTTGTGAAATATTCGGCACGAGTTCATATGGCGAAGGAGGCACCTTTTTATTATAAACCCCCAATTTTTGGCTGTCTACGAAAAATCGATCTTGTCTGGCATAGAATATATCTTCAAGCGGTTTACAATGCAAATAATGCAGGTCGTTAAGCGTCAAATTATTTGTCTAAATCGCGATGGAAACAAGGGCGAGGATTGTGGCCACGTACAATCGATTTAATCCCCCAGTGGAATTCGTTTCCGCTGACCGTTCCAAGGCGGTTCTTCTGTTGCGGTTTATTTTTGTTATTGTTTGTCTTTGGGTGTTTGTGTCGCTTTTATTATTTTATTTTGGATAGCCTTTTGGCCATTTTGTGGGAAAGTAACTGTCCTTTTGGCTTTCCGCTATTGGTGTTTCCATTAGGGTTTGTTGTTTAATGTTTGTGGTTCTTTCCCTTTGGTGTCTATGATGGGAGCTGTTGGTTAATTGTATCGATTCCTGATCATTGCCTCCACCTCTATTTTCCTACGCGTTGAAAAACCACGCCCAATGGTGCCAAAGTGATGATGACTTTAACGTTGGTGGATTTGACGTCATTAAGACATTGACGTTTCCCAAAGCAGGAAAAAGAAGTGAAGGCAATGATCAGGAATCGATACAATTAACCCACAGCTCCCATCAGAGACATCAAAGGGAAGGAAGCACAAACATGAAATGACTATACCATAATGGAAACACCATGCAGCCAAAAGGACAGTTACTTTCTCACAAAATGGCCAATTGGCTATCCAAAACAACATAATAAAAAAAGATGCATCGATAAACACACTCAAAGACAAACCTTAACAAAAACTAGAAATGGTGTTTGTAAAACACTATGCCCCCTACCATATGCTTGTCCATAAATGCCTGAATTTTCAAAAGGCCATAATTGCAAAAAAATGTTAATCAGGTGATGTACTAGTCATTCCAAATCAGCCTGTCAAGGTTTTAGGCAATAATTTAAATAGTTTTTTTTTTTATTTTTATTCTTGCTAAAAGAAAGAAACACAATTAAATGGCCAGAAATTGCAAAGGGCCATAACTCCAACAAAATTTTATTAAATTTGTTGAAAATTTAATCGGATAATCTCATCTTCCGAACCAATCAGTATACCAAATATCAAGGCTCTAGTTGAAATAACTATTCAGATATCTTGCTAATGAGTTTGGAAATAAATCAAAAATAGGAGATAAATCGGATAAGAACAAAATACGGGTCAACATTTTTTTATGAGACATCCATGTAAGAAATTTCAAAACACTAGCATACATGGTTCTAAGGCGATGCCTTGTACAAGAAATCAACACAATTAAATGACCAGAAATTGTAAAGTGCCATAAATCTAACAAATTTTAATTAAATTGGTTAAAAATTTAATCAGGTGATCTCTTCAGTCCCATTCAGTTTACCAAATATCAAGGCTCTTTGAGATATCTTGCTAACGAGATTTCTGTTATTTAATTAAAGGGGAAATAACTAAAAAAGAGGAGATAATTCGGATAAGAAAAACATATAGGTCAACTATTGTTTCATGAGATATCCATATATGAAATTTCAAATCATAACCATACATGGTTATAAAGTTATGCTATGCACCAGAAGGCAACACAATTAAATGGCCAGAAATTGCAAAGGGACATAACTCTAACAAAATTCCATTAAATTGGTTGAAAATTTTTATCAGGTCATCTACTCCTTTGTCCCAATCAGTAAAGCAAATATCTAGGCTCTAGCTCAAATATTTTTTGAGATACCTTGCTAACGATAATAAACGGGGAAATAATTCGGCTAAGAAATCGGGACGAACGGACAAGCCAGAAGCAAGATGCACACCCCCAACTTGCATAATAAACCGCGACAGAGGAACTGCCTTGGAACAGTCAATGATACTTATATCCCAGGGAGGGCTTATATCCAAGGCGGTTCTTCTGTCGCGGGTTATTTTTGTTACGGTTTGTCTTTGTTGTTTGTGTCGCATATATTATTTTATTTTGGATAGCCTATTGGCCATTTTGTGGGAAAGTAAATGTGGATTTCCGCTATTGATATTTCCATTAGGGTCTGTTGTTTCATGTTTGTGTTTCTTTCCCTTCGGTGTCTCTGATGGGAGCTGTGGATTAATTGTATCGATTCCTGGTCATTGCCTCCACTTCTATGTTTTATATCGATTCTACGCGGCCGCAATCTACTGCCGTCGCGGTTTAGACAAATAAGCACGAAACAACTAAAATATAAACCAACGGACGGACTCCGGTTGGCCCCCTGTGAACAAAGGCTATCCAAAACAAAAGACACCATCATGCACATATAAACATATAAACCGCGACAGAAGAACCGCCTTGGACTCCGATTGGCCAAACCAGAGACAGAACAGCAGGCACCAACCGACATTACATAAAATTTAATTCTCACTAATTTTCAGTAAGCCTTTACGCTGGACCCATCATAGAATCTGAGGCCTGACCCACCGGCTTGCAATTAAAGAGGGAAGCAAAGTTGTCAACCGTGGTTGGGTTAACTACCATGCATGCAGTTTGTCGTTCAACATTTATGTTGTTACCAATCTTTTTATATCGAAGATGATTTTACGAAATTGGGTACTGAAGTCATTGCGAGTATATCTTTTTCTGAATTTTTATACTAAGTCACCATAAAATTCGGATTCCGATAGACCTTGTTGAAGAAGAGATTTAGGTCCGACATTGAAATTTGAAATTAAATCGGAATCACGTCTATAAAATTTTGAAACGGCTTTGCGTAGTTCATGATACCGATAACCCTGATTAAGAAATTTAGCAGTTAACAATTAATTACCAGTGTTTAAGCCAGTTACTTGACTAGACAGTAGACACTCTAACAAATAGAATTAATTGCGAATTATAAACGATATAGGATGCCGAGGAAAACCACAATCCAATATGAAAATCAAAATCGAAATCATCGCGTTTGTCATAAATTTTGCAGGAAACAAATCCATCTACAAAAAAGGGGCATCGGCATCAGGAGAATTTGCTTTTTTTAACTGAAGTTCATATAATAATAAGGTCGTTTAGTGTCTTCCTACACGTTAACAAACTACGCCAAATGGTGCCAAAGTAAAGATGATGTTAACGTTTGTGGATGTGACGTCATTAAATCTGAATGACGTCTATAAAATTTTGGAAAAGGATTTGCGTAATTTAGGATACCGATAACCCAGATTAGGAAGTTAAGCAGTTAACAATTTATTACGAATCTTGAAGCTAGTTAAATGACAAGACACTCTGGCAGATTCCGACGTCATTCCGATTTAATTTCAAAATTCAATGTTGGACTTCTCTTCTTCAACAAGGTCTATCGGAACCGAGTTTTATTAAATTGCCTCCACTTCTACTTTATGGTGACTTAGTTTATAAATTCAGTTTATATTATATACATATAGAAAATTAGTAAGAAAATGTCACTCAGGAAAGGCCACAATCCAAGAACGCAGCCGTCTCAAGTCACCTATAGAAAGTGACACGGAGGCACACACAAAAACAGGCGAAACGTGAACCAAATAACAAATAAGACACTGCAAAAGAACAACCGCCTTGGGACGGTCAGTAGCCATTTTTACCGAAGTGTCCGTTTCTTGCATTCAAAATACTCCATATTTTCTAAAAGAAATTATCGAGAATCTAAACAGATTGCAGGTACGTCATATTTGACAGCATAACATGCGCTTTATGCACTTTGTCGCAACTTTTGCGTTCTTTTAGTCTATGCGCACGACAAGATAGCTGCCGATTTTCAGTCGCGGAATGGACAGATTTGAAAGAAGTTCTTTTGTGAACGAGACTACTTATCTACGGGCAACATGCACTTGACAACAGCCAATATGAAAACTTATTATATAACCAAACAATGTTGCGTTTACGTCGTACAGATGGTATTGGTCAACATTTTTCCATATTGCCGGTAGTCAAAATCACTGATATTGCCCGTAGATAAGCAGTCTCTACTGTCGAATTTGTCCATTTCGATACTACAAATCGGCAGCCATATTGTTGTGCGTATCGACTGACAAAACGTAAAACTAATGTAGGCTGTGACAAAGTGCAGTGCATAAAGCGCATTTTATGCTAGCAACATGACTTTTAATATTCAATAATTTGTTTTAGGAAACCAGGATTATTTTGAAAGAACTAATACGGCACTTCGAAAACACTGGCGTCCTAGGTTGTTAGACGGACGTCATATCCACCAACGTTAACGTCATTTTCACTTTGTTGCCGTTGAGCGATGTTTTTCAATGTGTAGGAAGAGATTTAACGACCGGCATTACTTTTCATTTGATGTCTTCTATGTCAGACAATCCTGAATTCTGGCAGTCAGTCCAAGTTTTGGGTATATAATAAAAAGCTTTTTGACTTTATACGGACATGAGTCGGCCGATGCCGAAGGCATCGGCCGATGTCGTAAGGACGACATCGGACTCATGTCCGACTATAGGTAACGCGTATACGAGCACATGTTGTTGTTGTTGTTGTTGTTGTCAGCGGCATTGCCTATGAAAAAAGTTGAAGTGATTCAATTTTCTCGCGAGACGCGAGAATTCCGGTGAGGCGCACTGCATGACTGTCACTTTTTTTTAATTTATTTTCTGTTTTCGATCTTAAATGCTGTCTACTTATATACGTATGTATTACTTTTTTTCGTCGTATCTGACCAAATAAAAATTAATAAATAAATAAAAACTGTAAATTGGGATTTTCAAAAACTTCACGATGACTGCTTCTCTATTATTGATCCATGTTGCAGAGACGCTTATTGCATTTTCATAGACAAACTGTCTGACAGTTGGCGCAAAATAAAAACATCAAGTACCGGTCTTCTATTTACCTTCCGGTCGCGTTTCTATTCGGCTATTCGACAGCAACATCCTAGTTTTCGTTTATTTCCAGTATTTCCATGGTAATTCCGATTCGCTTTATGTCCTATCAAGCATAATGCCTTGGAATTCTTTTCTTTCTTTTACTACAACACCCTCTCACGAGGATTACCTGCAGGTGTACATTACATGTACTCCAGGACGGCCTCCGCCCATCGGGGCTTGAAGAAATAGCATGATGCTTCCACACAGAGCTGTATCCGACCATGAGAACTGGTTAACCCCTTAGAGGAACTAGGCCTGCCCACGCAAAGCGGTGCAAGTCGGACCCATCCTATCTATCTATCTACTGGTACTGTGTCGGTCACATTTGACCATTACCGCAGGTGTACATTACATACACTCCAGGTTTGCATGATGACAGCCTGCACAGTAATCATATAATTACGGTAGGGATCTTTAACCTGCACAGGGGATGGTTCTCCCTGCACAGGGGGCCTCTAGTTAACGTCCCGATCTAAAAGACGGTGTACATTTTGACATTCATCCATGCAAATGATGCCAATGCCGTGAATGGAGCGTGTTTGGACATCGAAATTTTATCGCCACTGCTGGGGATCGAACCCGCGACCTCTAGCATCAGAGGCAAGTGCACTAACCACTGAGCTACCATGCTCTACCGACCTTCCATGCTTATAAATTGGGAGGCAGAGCTTGAGATGTCATTTCATCTCAATATCGGGTAAAAGTCCCACAAAATTAGAAGCAACATCTCCAAAATTACCTTTTCAGTGTTGATGAGGAGGTTAAACCTCAAATCAAACAAATACAGTCCAGGTTTGCAGAATAAAAGCCTACATAGTAATCATGCAATCTGCCTGTTACACTTGAGAGAGGGGTTGGCAGAAAATAGAGATAGATATTTTTTGTAGGGATCTTTTACTTGCACCGGGATGGTTCTCCCTGTACAGGGCACAGGGACACGGTTCATATTGAGTTTGCTCTTCTAGAATGAAATATAAGCGTACTAGTATATACAGTGTATTGAGTTTGCTCTTCTAGAATGAAATATAAGCGTACTAGTATATATATACACTGTATATACTAGTACGCTTATATTTCATTCTAGAAGAGCAAACTCAATATGAACCGTGTCCCTGTGGTACAGGGGGCCTCCGGTTAACGTCCCGATCCGAAGGACAGTGCACCTTGTGGCATTCATGATGCCAGTGTAGCAGTTCAGACACCACAATTTACTTACCGCTGCCCGGAATTGAACTGGGGGCCTCTAGCATAAGCATGATAGGCAAGTGCACTAACCACTGAGCTACCATGCTCCATAGGCAAACAGAGTTAATTCATTTTTTTTTCAATCCATTTCTGCTGATCGTTTATCTTGTCACTTTCGCATTTCATTGTTTCTCTCATGTTTGTATAGGAAGCCAGTCTGTTCTGAAGGTATTGATTAATTCAGGGTTCTTTTTAAGTGTAGCTGTTAATGTGAATTTCTCCAAAAGCATCAATACTGAAAAATCATATATACACATATTGTTGAAAATTGTGCCCCCCCCCCCCCCCCCCTACACACACACACACACACATCAGGGCTTGAAGAAATAGATAGGCTGCAATGCATGCTTGATGCATTTGAGTATAATGGATGGCAAATTCGATTGATAGCTTTTCGTACAGAAGACTCATTATCTGGATGAAGAGGAGAGCAGTTAGAGCCTGACTTGGGACCAACGGCGATAGATCAGGACACATCCATGAAAGACACTGGTTGCATGTCATTTGTAAACATTGTCAGTTAAAGAAGTGTTTCTTTGACATGCTCTTGTGTACCATTAAGGCAGCTAATTTGATTTGGATCTGTTCATGGACAACCAGATTGAGACAGATGTTCGTACGACCCTGTAGAGCCCAGCACATGGATGGTAGATGACTTGGTTAACAGATAGGGTTGGCTAATCGGAGCTGAGAGTATAATGGATGGCAAATTCGATTGATAGCCTTTCGTACAGCAGACTCATTATCTGGATGAAGAAGAGAGCAGTTAGAGCCTGACTTGGGACCAACGGCGATAGATCAGGACACATCCATGAAAGACACTGGTTGCATGTCATTTGTAAACATTGTCATTTAAAGAAGTGTTTCTTTGACATGCTCTTGTGTACCCTTAAGGCAGCTAATTTGATTTGGATCTGTTCATGGACAACCAGATTGAGACAGATGTTCGTACAACCCTGTAGAGCCCAGCACATGGATGGTAGATGTAGATGACTTGGTTAACAGATAGGGTTGGCTAATCGGAGCTGAAAGGATGATGGATTATCAGTCCTGTCACTGTGGTCGATAATTGATTATTAATCGCTAAGGTTTTTGGCATTATTTTACCTGTCTGGCTTTCTGTCTAAGCATGACTCTTACCATATGTTGGTCTTTACCATATGTATATTTGAACAGACAGGCCTGAGCAAACAGTGTAGACCAAGATGAGATGCCGCATAATGCAGCGTATCATCAGGGTCTGCGCTGTTTGCCACTCATCCAGCTGTTTTAGGCATAACTTTGGGTAGTAATTAAATTGTACCTATCAATTAATCGATTAAAAGCAAGTCAGAAATGATTATCATTTTTGCGGAATTTATCGATCGATTAATCGATTACACGATTAATTGTGTCAGCCTTTTTAACAGACAAATTTACTGCCCATGGGATCTGAACTCATTCATGTTGCCAGAAAGTATTTGCAATTCAGATAAAGAGAAAAGATGGGAAAATGGGGATAATATTTTTGATTATTTGAAAAAGATGTTATGGATACCTGTGAAATGCTATGTTGTGACTGGTCCAACAAGTACCTACAACATTCCTTTTAGCTCACCTGTCACGTAGTGACAAGGTGAGTTTTTGTGTTCACTTTTCATCCGTCGTCCATGCGTGCTTCTGTAAACAATTCTTCCAACGACATCTCCTCCTAAACCACTGATCGGATTTTGACCAAACTTCACAGGAATGATCCTTAGCTGGACCCCTTTCAAAGTTGTTCAAATGGTTCCTGTCCATTGCACATCTAGGTCACAGGAGCCGAAAATAGATTTTTTCACTGAAAACTTGAAAAATCTTCTCTGAAACCACAAGGCCTGGGCCTTTGATATTTGGTATGAATCTTCATCTAGTGAACCTCTACCAAGATTCTTCAAATTAAAGCCATGGGGCCAAAAATGCCCCCGTCCGGGGGCCTTTGGTTTTACAGAGGCTTATACAGGGAAATTTTCTCCGAAACTGCAAGGACCAGGTTTTTGGTATTTGGCGTGAAGCTTCATCTAGTGAACCTCTATCAAGACTGTTCAAATTATAGCCCTAGGGCCAAAAAATTGCCGCCCTGGGCCCTTTACCGGTAGTTAAAATATTTAAAATCTACTTCACTGAAACCACAAGGCCCAGGTCATTGCTATTTGGCATGAAGCTACATCTACTGAACCTCTACCAAGATTGTTCAAATCATAGCCATTGGGCCAAAAATGCCTCCGCCCGGGGGCCCTTCGGTTTAACATTGACTTATATAGGGAAATTAAAAAAAAATCTTCTACTCTGAAACCGCAAGGCCCAGATCTTTGATATTTGGTGTGAAGCTTCATCCAGTGGACCTCTATCAAAATTGTTCAAATTATAGCCCTAGGAAATAGAAGTCAAGTCAAATGCAGAAGGCCAAGGTCTTGGATAATTGACATGAAGCTTTGTCTTAGGGATTTCTAGCAAGATTGTTCAAATTAAAGACCTGGGGCCAAAAATGGCCCGCCCCAGGGACTCCCAAGATTTTTATATATATATATATATATATATATATATATATATATATATATATATATATATATATATATATATATATATATATATATATATATATATATATATATATATATATATATATATCAATAAAAACGTAGAAAAACCGAGGCAAGTGAATTATACAAAAAAGAGAAATGACATCACACGGAAAACACAGTAAATAATATTATTCCCAACCGGTTTCGTTTATAACTCATCAGGGGAATAGTACAATAACAAAATGGCGTTACGTCGCGACGTTACTTAGTAACGGATAAGACGTATACACAGCACACAATATGAAACGTCATGCGGCAAAATGGTGCCGTTAGTGATTGTTAAGTTTAGGTTTGAAAACCTTAATGAAATACTTTTCTTTGGATAACCTTGCTGAAACATTATTATTGTGAAACTTGTAAAACGGAAAAATGGAAAACTTTGGATTGTTTAGAGAACATTGGTCTAAATGAAAACTGACGGGCAGTTGCCTCGTTGATGGGTCTCTTATTTGTTGGTCATGAACTGTCCGTCGGTTTCGAAGTTTGTCGCCTGTCTGTCCAATATAGAATTCTTTGCAGCCATTACAAACTAAAACATACAATACATTTTTGACAGTGCAGTTCATGTTTTCTTTAACGTGAAATATTTTGTTATTTAACTGTAAGGAAGATCCTTCAATAATGAAATTACAAAGTCCGCATCGTGGCTCATTGCATTTAGTAACAGATGGGGTGGTATTTGTTTCACTGAATTGAGATTTTATTAACATACGTTTTAAATTTGGGAGTTGCCGCTTGCATTTTATGACCTTGGTGTTGCTTATTATTCTATCCATTGTTTTATCAGAGTTTAAAATTCTCATGTTATTTTTCAAAATGCCAAACATTTCTTTATGTTTTGGATTGTGTGTTGAAATAAAAGGAGTTATATTTTCCTCCACTTTTTCCTTTACATTCAGCAATTTTTTTCGTGGTATTTCTAAGGCTTTATTTATTCCAGATTTTATTATTGGCAGTGGATAGTGTCGTTTGGTTAAAGTGGTGGCAAGTTCTTTTAAACGGTAACTAAGTATATTTTTATCAGAAACAATGGTGCAGATTCTTCGAGCTAAGGAAAATGGTATATTGGTTTTTGTGTGTTTTGGGTGACAAGATTTGAAATTTAGGTATTGTTTAGAATCAGTGACCTTAAAGTATATGTCTGTTGAAATGGAAGTTCCAGTTTTAATGACTAATATGTCCAGGAAGGGTAGTTGTACGGGGTTAACCTCAATTTTAAATTTGATATCTTTATGAAGAGAGTTAAGTATATTTTCCATTAAATTTAAATCTTTCTGTGACCTTTGCCAAAGTATGAAACAATCGTCTAAATATCTTTTCCATTGATTTTCTACATACTGTCCAAACTGTTCACCCATTTCTTGTTTGATTTTTTCATATAAAGTTTCTTCTAAAAAGCCTAAAACTAATGTTGCATATGTTGGTGCTACTTTGGTGCCCATGGCTGTGCCTTTTGATTGGTTAAAATATAAACCATTAAAAGAAAAATTGTTGTTTTCTAAAATTAATTTTAAACCCTCAAGAATAAAATCTTTTGAAAATCTTTCTGAAATTAATTCTGGGTGTTTTTCCAACCAATATGATACAGCTTCTAGGCCTAATTCATGTGGTATATTTGAATATAAGCTGACAATATCAAAAGAAACCAATAATGTGTTTTCTGGGATATTTTTAGGTAAAAAATTAAGAAAATCTATATCATCCCGTAAATAACTTTTTACATGTTTCAAAAATGGTTTTAGTAAAATATCCAGAAGGGAACTTAAGCGGCTCGTTTCACATCTTGGGCCTGCAACAATTGGTCGAAATTGTAAATCTTCAGGATCTAGTACTTCAATATATTCGGAATTCAATATGTTGCATGCGTTCTGTATAAGTTTGCTTTTGTGTATTTTCGGTAAACCATAAAAAGTACTTGTTTTGTAATCAAAATTAAGTAAAAATTCTGCCTCCTGGATTGTTATATCTTTATACAGATTTATCAGTTCTTTTAATTTAGCAAATACTTCTTTTTCATTGCTGTCTGGAATAGATGTATAGTATGATTCATCCATTAACATTTCTAGAATTTTTCTCTTGTAAAATTGAACATTCATTATCACAATACCACCACCTTTGTCTGCTTCCTTGATTACTATGGATTTGTCTTCTGACAGAGATTTTATTGCTTTTCTTTGCTCTAAAGTAACATTATGTTGTATGTTTTTATTTTCTTTAGGAATATTATCACATATCGTTTTGGTTGTTGTTATGTAAGTTTCGAGGTTTAAATTACGCCCACTGGGAGGGGTAAAACTTGATTTATTTCTCACTAATGAAATATCTGTTTGTTCTTTGCCATCAAAATACTCTTGCAATCTTATTTTTCGAGGTTATGGCTTCAGAAATTTCTAATTTAATGAAAAGTGTGGACGAAAATGTGAAAAGTAGAGTTAATAGCGAAATCCATACACAAGATATAGAAATGCTCGAAAGCACCAATGTAAATTTTCTAGAAGCAGAAGCTATGAAAATAAAATCGCGCATTGGCCAGATCTGGGATAGAAAACTAGGCCAAAGAAGAGATGCGTATTGGGCTTATGTACGCAACAGCGGAAATCTTCTCTTTCATCAGAAATGGATAGAAGGGAATCCGACAATTATTCCACGAAAACTTCAAAAATTTGAAATTAAATATGAAAATGAAAACCAAAGGCAATTAAGAGAGAGAGCCGTTGTTCAAGACTTCAGAATGGAAATAGAAATGGAAAAACTCAGGGTGGAATCCTGCAACGAAAGAGTAAGGAAACTAGATCAAGAAATGGAAGACATTATAAAAAACAAATGTACGGGACAAGTAGCTGAATTAGTGCTCGACATGTGGAAGAAACATGTCAAAAGAAATGAAGAAATTTCTCACAAAAGATGGCAAAGTAATGAGAACTGGCTCAAAAAGTATGAAGCAGAGTTCACCATACAGTATGCAAATTCCAGTCCCTTTTTCAAAGCTGGAAATGGCAACTACAAACAAATGCACCCACAAAGTCAACAAAAGTCATATGCCGATGTAGTGAGGGAGGCTCCAAAAAACCAAAGAAGAACAGATGAGAGTATCCATACTCTACTTACCCAACTTATTTCAAAACTTGATAGCAACAAATATCAACAAGAACAGCAGAGAGAACCAAGAAACAGCGGACGGTATCAACATCAGCAGAGAAGGGGGAGGATTAACAGTGATCACAGCTATAAAAGACCATGGGAAAACAGGTCCAACAATTCGATGAAAGAAAACGATGGACAAATAGAAGAACCTGTAGATTCTTTTCTACAGGCGGACCACAACTGGAACAGCCGGATTTAATTAGAGGTAACCTTGCTGAAACATCAGACAAAACCTTTACTAAAATATATAATCTTTCTAACCGTAAACTTAATGATATAGAAAAAAGTGTCTTGTTGATGGGTCTCAAATTTACTCCCACACCTGAAAAAAGTAATAGTTCTGAACTTGATGATGATTTAAATGAATTCTTTCGAAAAATAAGATTGCAAGAGTATTTTGATGGCAAAGAACAAACAGATATTTCATTAGTGAGAAATAAATCAAGTTTTACCCCTCCCAGTGGGCGTAATTTAAACCTCGAAACTTACATAACAACAACCAAAACGATATGTGATAATATTCCTAAAGAAAATAAAAACATACAACATAATGTTACTTTAGAGCAAAGAAAAGCAATAAAATCTCTGTCAGAAGACAAATCCATAGTAATCAAGGAAGCAGACAAAGGTGGTGGTATTGTGATAATGAATGTTCAATTTTACAAGAGAAAAATTCTAGAAATGTTAATGGATGAATCATACTATACATCTATTCCAGACAGCAATGAAAAAGAAGTATTTGCTAAATTAAAAGAACTGATAAATCTGTATAAAGATATAACAATCCAGGAGGCAGAATTTTTACTTAATTTTGATTACAAAACAAGTACTTTTTATGGTTTACCGAAAATACACAAAAGCAAACTTATACAGAACGCATGCAACATATTGAATTCCGAATATATTGAAGTACTAGATCCTGAAGATTTACAATTTCGACCAATTGTTGCAGGCCCAAGATGTGAAACGAGCCGCTTAAGTTCCCTTCTGGATATTTTACTAAAACCATTTTTGAAACATGTAAAAAGTTATTTACGGGATGATATAGATTTTCTTAATTTTTTACCTAAAAATATCCCAGAAAACACATTATTGGTTTCTTTTGATATTGTCAGCTTATATTCAAATATACCACATGAATTAGGCCTAGAAGCTGTATCATATTGGTTGGAAAAACACCCAGAATTAATTTCAGAAAGATTTTCAAAAGATTTTATTCTTGAGGGTTTAAAATTAATTTTAGAAAACAACAATTTTTCTTTTAATGGTTTATATTTTAACCAATCAAAAGGCACAGCCATGGGCACCAAAGTAGCACCAACATATGCAACATTAGTTTTAGGCTTTTTAGAAGAAACTTTATATGAAAAAATCAAACAAGAAATGGGTGAACAGTTTGGACAGTATGTAGAAAATCAATGGAAAAGATATTTAGACGATTGTTTCATACTTTGGCAAAGGTCACAGAAAGATTTAAATTTAATGGAAAATATACTTAACTCTCTTCATAAAGATATCAAATTTAAAATTGAGGTTAACCCCGTACAACTACCCTTCCTGGACATATTAGTCATTAAAACTGGAACGTCCATTTCAACAGACATATACTTTAAGGTCACTGATTCTAAACAATACCTAAATTTCAAATCTTGTCACCCAAAACACACAAAAACCAATATACCATTTTCCTTAGCTCGAAGAATCTGCACCATTGTTTCTGATAAAAATATACTTAGTTACCGTTTAAAAGAACTTGCCACCACTTTAACCAAACGACACTATCCACTGCCAATAATAAAATCTGGAATAAATAAAGCCTTAGAAATACCACGAAAAAAATTGCTGAATGTAAAGGAAAAAGTGGAGGAAAATATAACTCCTTTTATTTCAACACACAATCCAAAACATAAAGAAATGTTTGGCATTTTGAAAAATAACATGAGAATTTTAAACTCTGATAAAACAATGGATAGAATAATAAGCAACACCAAGGTCATAAAATGCAAGCGGCAACTCCCAAATTTAAAACGTATGTTAATAAAATCTCAATTCAGTGAAACAAATACCACCCCATCTGTTACTAAATGCAATGAGCCACGATGCGGACTTTGTAATTTCATTATTGAAGGATCTTCCTTACAGTTAAATAACAAAATATTTCACGTTAAAGAAAACATGAACTGCACTGTCAAAAATGTATTGTATGTTTTAGTTTGTAATGGCTGCAAAGAATTCTATATTGGACAGACAGGCGACAAACTTCGAAACCGACGGACAGTTCATGACCAACAAATAAGAGACCCATCAACGAGGCAACTGCCCGTCAGTTTTCATTTAGACCAATGTTCTCTAAACAATCCAAAGTTTTCCATTTTTCCGTTTTACAAGTTTCACAATAATAATGTTTCAGCAAGGTTATCCAAAGAAAAGTATTTCATTAAGGTTTTCAAACCTAAACTTAACAATCACTAACGGCACCATTTTGCCGCATGACGTTTCATATTGTGTGCTGTGTATACGTCTTATCCGTTACTAAGTAACGTCGCGACGTAACGCCATTTTGTTATTGTACTATTCCCCTGATGAGTTATAAACGAAACCGGTTGGGAATAATATTATTTACTGTGTTTTCCGTGTGATGTCATTTCTCTTTTTTGTATAATTCACTTGCCTCGGTTTTTCTACGTTTTTATTGATATATATCCGGGACAAGGGACATCGCAATGGGACAAAAACGCGTGAAAACGGACGATAGCAGCTCGGAAAATTCGCCGTCTGCGTCAACAGCTTTAGTGCAAGAGGAATCAGAAAACAGACAGTTAAGTGAGATAAGTACAAAATTATCTATCATTATCTCTGCCATTCATGAGCTTACCGCCGTGATAAAAGAAAGTAATGTGCATGGAGTCTCTGCTATTAACGAGGTTATGGCTTCAGAAATTTCTAATTTAATGAAAAGTGTGGACGAAAATGTGAAAAGTAGAGTTAATAGCGAAATCCATACACAAGATATAGAAATGCTCGAAAGCACCAATGTAAATTTTCTAGAAGCAGAAGCTATGAAAATAAAATCGCGCATTGGCCAGATCTGGGATAGAAAACTAGGCCAAAGAAGAGATGCGTATTGGGCTTATGTACGCAACAGCGGAAATCTTCTCTTTCATCAGAAATGGATAGAAGGGAATCCGACAATTATTCCACGAAAACTTCAAAAATTTGAAATTAAATATGAAAATGAAAACCAAAGGCAATTAAGAGAGAGAGCCGTTGTTCAAGACTTCAGAATGGAAATAGAAATGGAAAAACTCAGGGTGGAATCCTGCAACGAAAGAGTAAGGAAACTAGATCAAGAAATGGAAGACATTATAAAAAACAAATGTACGGGACAAGTAGCTGAATTAGTGCTCGACATGTGGAAGAAACATGTCAAAAGAAATGAAGAAATTTCTCACAAAAGATGGCAAAGTAATGAGAACTGGCTCAAAAAGTATGAAGCAGAGTTCACCATACAGTATGCAAATTCCAGTCCCTTTTTCAAAGCTGGAAATGGCAACTACAAACAAATGCACCCACAAAGTCAACAAAAGTCATATGCCGATGTAGTGAGGGAGGCTCCAAAAAACCAAAGAAGAACAGATGAGAGTATCCATACTCTACTTACCCAACTTATTTCAAAACTTGATAGCAACAAATATCAACAAGAACAGCAGAGAGAACCAAGAAACAGCGGACGGTATCAACATCAGCAGAGAAGGGGGAGGATTAACAGTGATCACAGCTATAAAAGACCATGGGAAAACAGGTCCAACAATTCGATGAAAGAAAACGATGGACAAATAGAAGAACCTGTAGATTCTTTTCTACAGGCGGACCACAACTGGAACAGCCGGATTTAATTAGAGGTAACCTTGCTGAAACATCAGACAAAACCTTTACTAAAATATATAATCTTTCTAACCGTAAACTTAATGATATAGAAAAAAGTGTCTTGTTGATGGGTCTCAAATTTACTCCCACACCTGAAAAAAGTAATAGTTCTGAACTTGATGATGATTTAAATGAATTCTTTCGAAAAATAAGATTGCAAGAGTATTTTGATGGCAAAGAACAAACAGATATTTCATTAGTGAGAAATAAATCAAGTTTTACCCCTCCCAGTGGGCGTAATTTAAACCTCGAAACTTACATAACAACAACCAAAACGATATGTGATAATATTCCTAAAGAAAATAAAAACATACAACATAATGTTACTTTAGAGCAAAGAAAAGCAATAAAATCTCTGTCAGAAGACAAATCCATAGTAATCAAGGAAGCAGACAAAGGTGGTGGTATTGTGATAATGAATGTTCAATTTTACAAGAGAAAAATTCTAGAAATGTTAATGGATGAATCATACTATACATCTATTCCAGACAGCAATGAAAAAGAAGTATTTGCTAAATTAAAAGAACTGATAAATCTGTATAAAGATATAACAATCCAGGAGGCAGAATTTTTACTTAATTTTGATTACAAAACAAGTACTTTTTATGGTTTACCGAAAATACACAAAAGCAAACTTATACAGAACGCATGCAACATATTGAATTCCGAATATATTGAAGTACTAGATCCTGAAGATTTACAATTTCGACCAATTGTTGCAGGCCCAAGATGTGAAACGAGCCGCTTAAGTTCCCTTCTGGATATTTTACTAAAACCATTTTTGAAACATGTAAAAAGTTATTTACGGGATGATATAGATTTTCTTAATTTTTTACCTAAAAATATCCCAGAAAACACATTATTGGTTTCTTTTGATATTGTCAGCTTATATTCAAATATACCACATGAATTAGGCCTAGAAGCTGTATCATATTGGTTGGAAAAACACCCAGAATTAATTTCAGAAAGATTTTCAAAAGATTTTATTCTTGAGGGTTTAAAATTAATTTTAGAAAACAACATTTTTTCTTTTAATGGTTTATATTTTAACCAATCAAAAGGCACAGCCATGGGCACCAAAGTAGCACCAACATATGCAACATTAGTTTTAGGCTTTTTAGAAGAAACTGCGGCTCTTCTGTGGCGATTTATTTATGTTGTTGTTTGTTACTTACTGTGTGTATCACTTGTGTCTTTTAATTTTGGATGGCCATATGGCCATTTTGTGGGAAAGTAACTGTCCATATGGCCTTCCTTTGTTTAGGTTTCCATTATGGTCTGGTCGCTTAATGTTTGTATTTCTTTCCCTTTGGTGTCTTTTATGGATGGAGTAAGTTAATTGTATCTATTCCTGATCTTTGTTTTACTTCTACTTTATATGAAAAAATCAAACAAGAAATGGGTGAACAGTTTGGACAGTATGTAGAAAATCAATGGAAAAGATATTTAGACGATTGTTTCATACTTTGGCAAAGGTCACAGAAAGATTTAAATTTAATGGAAAATATACTTAACTCTCTTCATAAAGATATCAAATTTAAAATTGAGGTTAACCCCGTACAACTACCCTTCCTGGACATATTAGTCATTAAAACTGGAACTTCCATTTCAACAGACATATACTTTAAGGTCACTGATTCTAAACAATACCTAAATTTCAAATCTTGTCACCCAAAACACACAAAAACCAATATACCATTTTCCTTAGCTCGAAGAATCTGCACCATTGTTTCTGATAAAAATATACTTAGTTACCGTTTAAAAGAACTTGCCACCACTTTAACCAAACGACACTATCCACTGCCAATAATAAAATCTGGAATAAATAAAGCCTTAGAAATACCACGAAAAAAATTGCTGAATGTAAAGGAAAAAGTGGAGGAAAATATAACTCCTTTTATTTCAACACACAATCCAAAACATAAAGAAATGTTTGGCATTTTGAAAAATAACATGAGAATTTTAAACTCTGATAAAACAATGGATAGAATAATAAGCAACACCAAGGTCATAAAATGCAAGCGGCAACTCCCAAATTTAAAACGTATGTTAATAAAATCTCAATTCAGT
Organism: Lucinisca nassula; assembly: GCA_963580285.1. NCBI lineage: Eukaryota > Metazoa > Mollusca > Bivalvia > Lucinida > Lucinidae > Lucinisca > Lucinisca nassula. The sequence goes on from OY757026.1 coordinate 89,974,569, forward strand.
GAAACAAATACCACCCCATCTGTTACTAAATGCAATGAGCCACGATGCGGACTTTGTAATTTCATTATTGAAGGATCTTCCTTACAGTTAAATAACAAAATATTTCACGTTAAAGAAAACATGAACTGCACTGTCAAAAATGTATTGTATGTTTTAGTTTGTAATGGCTGCAAAGAATTCTATATTGGACAGACAGGCGACAAACTTCGAAACCGACGGACAGTTCATGACCAACAAATAAGAGACCCATCAACGAGGCAACTGCCCGTCAGTTTTCATTTAGACCAATGTTCTCTAAACAATCCAAAGTTTTCCATTTTTCCGTTTTACAAGTTTCACAATAATAATGTTTCAGCAAGGTTATCCAAAGAAAAGTATTTCATTAAGGTTTTCAAACCTAAACTTAACAATCACTAACGGCACCATTTTGCCGCATGACGTTTCATATTGTGTGCTGTGTATACGTCTTATCCGTTACTAAGTAACGTCGCGACGTAACGCCATTTTGTTATTGTACTATTCCCCTGATGAGTTATAAACGAAACCGGTTGGGAATAATATTATTTACTGTGTTTTCAGAAGAAGAGGAAAAACCTTTAAAATTTTAATCTTCTTCTCCAGTCTTTGATATTTGGTATGAAGCTTCACTTTTTAGACCACTACCAAGATAATTGAAATTATAGCCCTGGGCCAGTAATGGTTCTCCCAGGGGCCCACTTGTTACCCTATGGATCGGGCCATCATGGCCCTCTTGTTACTTTTAGAGACAGATAAGACAATTTTAATACTAGTATCTCCAATGAACTGTTTCTCCATTGTGAATTTTGCCTTAGATTAAGTCTAATCATTTAGTTCTAAAATTAGGTTAGGAATTTATTTTTAGCACTATGGTGTACAGGGATACTCTGTTGGGCGAAAGACAGGATTTTTAGGTGAGAAAATAAGTTCCGGCAGGGTAATATTTCTCAGTGGGAACTATTTCTCTTTGGGATATAATATCATTTTTCTTTTTCTTAGAAAATCCTGTATTTACTTGGTAAAAATTTAATAAACATATTTATTTCACAATTTCTGTGACATGCAATACATATATACATACAATAATAATTCATAGGAACGAAAGCTTACATTGTTGATGGGGACATTAACCCATTGTACGCTATTAGACTCTTCCACTGCCATATATTGGACAAGTCCATTTGTCATATAAGGGGGTCAGGCCTATTTTTTTCGTTTTTATTAGCTCACCTGTCATGTAATGATGAGGTGAGCTTTTGGGATCACTTTTCGTCCGCCGTGCGTCCATCCTTGCGTAAACAATTTCTTCAAAAGACATCTCCTTAACCACTGATCACATTTTGACCAAACTTCATAGGAATGATTCTTAGGCGGTTCCCTTTCAGAGTTGTTCAAATGGTTCCAGTCTGCACATCAAGGTCACGGGAGCCAACAACAGATTTTTTTTTAATGAAAACTTAATCTGAAACCAGGCCTTCGATAGATGGTGTGTAGCTTCAGTCTAGTGGAACTCTGCCAAGATTGTTCAAATTATAGTCCTGGGGCCAAAAATGCCCCTGCCTCGGGGCCCATTGGTTTAAGATAGTCTTACATAGGAAAAAGCTTTAAAAATCTTCTTGTCTGAAACCAGAAGGCTCAGGTGTTTGAGCAGAAGCCTCTGTGGTGTAGTGGTTACGCTACTCGCCTTGTAAACCAGGGATCGCAGGATCAATCCCGGGCTTCTACAGACTTTAGGATGAGTCTTTAAACCGAGGTCCTGTCTCCGTATGACCTTCGCTGTTGGTGGGACGTAAAACCCAAACACTCACCCACTCAGGTGTTTGATATTTGGTATGAAGCTTCGTCTTGTGGACCTCTATCAAGATTGTTCAAATTATAGCTCTGGTGCCCCTTGGTTTTACATTGACTTATGTAGGAAAAATCTAAAAAAATCTTCTCCTGAAACCACAAGGCCCAGGTCCTTGAAATTTGGTGTGTAGCTTCATCTATTGGACCTCTACCAAGATTGTTCAAATTATGGCCATGGGGCCAAAAATGCCCCCGCCACATTGAACTTCATCTGCCGATCGGCCTCCCACTCTGCAAGTTGATCCAGGTCATCTTGTAAAATAAGACAGTCAGACGGAGAATATATACAGGACACATCATCAACAAACAAACTGACTGATGTCCTGATATTAACAGTCAGATCATTGATGAAAACCAAGAAGACTGGTCCCAAGGACTGAACCTTGGGGGACTCCAGATAAAACAGGGACTGATCAGATGCTTGGCCATCAAGTACAACTTGTTGTGAGCACCAAGAGAGCCATGAGCTTATCCAACTATGTGTGGATTCACTTATCCCATAGTAGTCACTTTATATAATAGCCCTCTGTGAGGTACCTTCAACCTTGTGAAAGGCCTTGGCGAAGTCCATGATGATCAAGTCAGTCAACTTAGTCAAGTGACCACGATTTATGACCCCAACCAGATTCCCCATAATGTCATGGTAAAATTGAACTACCTTATTCGACCTATTTACCGCACATGCTCCTATAAGCGCACACCCAAGCTTTTTCTGGAAAAAAATACACAAGCGCTCACTTTACAGTAACCCCCCAACTAATTCATATTGAGTTTTGCTGCATCTTTGACCCGGGGAAATCATATGTATATGTGGTGAACCCCTATGCTGAAATTCAACTCTATAAAATAATCATATCGGAAGCTTTTTTTTTCGAATTGAGTGTGCGCTTATTAGGTAGATTTTTCACCACAATATTTTCATACAATTTTGAAAAAACTAAGCGCACGGTGCGGTAAATAGGTCGAATACGGTAGTTGCATTTCGCAATACCTTTGACTTCAGAAACCATCTTGACTTGTGAAGGATTGTCTTTGGACCTGTCACCAGTAAACATTTCTGATTCTGACAGTCAGCAAGAATGCCCAGAAATGCTATTCAGTCAGCAAGAATGCTCTCAAGTAAAGCTATACAGAACCAAAAACGCTGTCTGTTTTAACAAGGGGCGTAAGATAACGCTTATCTGTATATTGGTAAAATGGTTTGTTGTCACCATTTATTCACTTCCCCTCTAGGGTTCGGACTTCAGGTGGGTTAAAACACTAGCATCTTTGCTTTTAAACATTAACTGACTGGTAATGCTCATGTCCGTATCTAGGCTGTGCCCAAGTTCATATTATTGTGAAATATTCGGCACTTGTGCATACGGCGGAGACGCATTCGCAACGTCGCAACGTCCTGCGTCTCTGCTATATGATTTCACACATCACGAAAACACGCCTATATAATTTTGACCCCCTTGAACCCCACTTTTATATAGTAAAACTGGGGTTTCCGGGGCTATACCTTATTTTTCTTATTTCTGCTCTAAAATATAGATTGTGGGTACTCGTTAGAACCGCCTCGATGAGGCGGTTCTAGGGTACTCGTTAGAACCGCCTCGATGAGGCGGTTCTAACGAGTGCCCACAATCTATATTTTGAGCAGAAATAAGAAAAATATCACAATTTTTTATCATAAAATTGTCTTTTTTTTCGGCGATAAAGGTGGCAATGTATTTGTATAGGCGTGTTTTCGTAATGAGTATAAAAATTTAAAAGAGAAACGATAAGGAACTGATACAATCAGATACAATATCACTAGGGAAAGAGGTCGAAACACGGAATGACGACAGTAAACAAAACGGACCACAGGTAAACCGACTCAGCAGCTCTTTCCAAAACAGGTGGTGACTCAGTATATCCATACCTAACTAAAAAGGAACAATATATATAACGGGGGAAAGAATCTGAATCGCCAACATGACAAACATTAAACTGGAAGGACAAATGTAACTAAAATTGAACCAAAAAGGGGGGAGAATAAGAATCATCAACATAACATGTATAATTAGGGAAATAATCAGAACCACAGAAACAAAACACGAAGGAACCACAGCAAAAGCACTGACTTGGAACGGTCAGTAAAAGTTACTGGTGGGTTTAAGTTGGCTTTACGGGATCCCAACCCTCACGTTCACTGTGGTTCAAACAAGTATTTGTTTGGTGTGCGTGAAGGTTTTCTAACTCTTCAGTGAATCAGCTCGCTAAACAAAGAAATAAGAATTAAAGCCAAGTTGTCACAAGGATGAGGACTCGACAGTAAAACACGCTGTGCCATCCGGTGCTGAACACAACGCCACAGGAACACTGGAACAAAAGAAAACCAAAAGTAGAATCCCGTTGGACAAAGTAACAGACATAAAAGTTCCGGTTCCGACCAACTAATAAATAGCTTTAAGCCAAAACCATCATGGAGTCTGAACCCCGATCCGCCGGCGCGCAATTAAAGAGGAAAGCATAATGTCATACCGTGATTGGGTCAAACACAATGCATGCAGACTGTTGAATAGCATTTATATTATATCCGATGCGTTTGCAACGTTAAATAATTTTCTGAAATTGATCCGAAAAAATATGTTTGCCTTTAATTTTAAGCTCACCTGGAGCTTGCTCTAGCTAAGCTTATGCCGTGGCCTGTTGTCCGTCGTCTGTCGTCCGTCCGTCCGTCGTTAACTTTCACATTTACGACATCTCCTCCCGAACCGGAAGCTAGATTAAGCTGATACCTGCTGGGAGACATCATGGTCACATGGAGATTAAGATTTCCTAAAATGGTTCCGTTCGGATTTCCCAGATGGCCGCCATGGCGTCCATCTTTAACTTCTTCAAACGACATCTCCTCCAGCACCAAATGTCGAATCGAGCTGAAACTTGATGGGAAGCATCGGGGTGACACGGCGATTCAGATTTGCTAAGATCGTTCCGTGCCGATGTCCAAGATCGCCGTCATTATGGCCATCTTGAAATTCTTCAAAACGACATCTCCTCCCGAACCAAAAATCGAATTGAGCTGAAACTTGATGGGACGCATCGGAGTGACATGGAGATTCAGATTTACTTTGGTCGGGCCCCTCGGAGTCTAACTGTTGGTTTTCTTTTGCTCCAGCAATTCTGTTGTTGTATGCTGTCGAGTCCTCAACCTTGTTTCATCTCTGTAGTTTTTTGATTTGTATGTTCTCGGAGATGTTACACTGATGAGTTAGGAAGCCTTCATGCGGACTAAACTAAAATTTGTGTATACCGCGACAGAGGTAAGGGCGAGGATTATGGCCATGTAAAATCGATTTAAGCCCCCAGTGGAATTCAATGCACTGACCGTTCGAAGGCGGTTCTTCTGTGGCGGTTTATTTATGTTGTTGTTTGTTGCTACTTGCTGTGTGTATCACTTGTCTTTTTATTTTGGATGGCCATTTGGCCATTTTGTGGGAAAGTAACTGTCCTTATGGCCATCCTTTGTTTAGGTTTCCATTATGGTCTGGTCGCTTCATTTTTGTGTTTCGTTCCCTTTGGTGTCTTTTATGGGTGGAGTAAGTTAATTGTATCGATTCCTGATCTTTGTTTTACTTCTACTTTACTAAAATCGATCCGTTCCGACATCCAATATTGCCGCCATGGCGGCCATCATGGCGGCCATCTTGTAATTCTTCAAACGACATCTCCTGAACCAGTGAAATTTGATGGAAGGCATCGGAGTTACATGAAGATTCAGGTTTGCTAAAATCGTTCTGTTCCGATGTCCAAGATGGCCGTCGTCATCTTGAAATTCTTCAAACGACATCTCCTCCTGAGCCTAAGGTCGAATTGAGATGAAACTTGAATGGAGGCATCATCGTGACATGGGGATTCAGATTTGATAAGATTGTTCCGTTCCGCTGCCCATGATAGCCACCATGGTGGCCATCTTGAAATTCTCCAAACGACATCTCTTTCCGAAACAAAGGTCGAATTTAGCTTAAACTTTATTTGCTAAAATCGTTCTGTTCCGATATCCAAGATGGCTACCATGGCAGCCATCTTGAAATTCTTCAAACGACATCTCCTCGCGAACCAAAAATTGAATTGAGATGAAACTTGATTGGAGGCATCGGAATGACATGGAGATTCAGATTTGCTAAAATTGTTCTGTTCGGATATCCAAGATGGCCGTCATGGTGGCCATCTTGAAATTCTTCAAATGACATCCCTTCCTGAGCCAAAGGCCAAATTGATCTGAAACTTGATGGGAGGCATCGGAGTGACATGGAGATTCAGATTTGCGCAAATCCTTCCGTTAAGGTATCCTAGATGGCAGCGACGGTGGCCATCTTGAATTTCTTTAAAAGACATCTCCCAAACCAAAGGTCGAATTGAGCTGAAACTTGATGGGAGGCATGGGGATGACATGCAGATTCAGATTTGCTTAAATCGTTCCGATATCCAAACGGCCATCTTGAAATTCTTCAAACGACATCTCCTCCCGGACCAAAGGTCCAGTTGTGCTGAAACTTGGTGGGAGTCATCAGGATGACATGGACATTCAGATTTGCTGAAATTGTTCCGTTCCGATATCCAAGATGGCCACCATTTCTACATTTTGAAATTCCTCAAACCATATCTCCTCCCAAACCAGAGGTCTGATCAAACTGAAACTTGATGGGAGGCATCGGGGCGATAGAGAGATTCAGATTTGCTAAAATCATTCCATTCCGATAAACTAGATGGTCGCCTTGGTGGCCATCTTGAAATTTTTCTAACGACATATGACGAACCAGAGACTGGATAAGTTGAAACGGCGCTTCAGATTTGCTAAAATTGTTCTGTTCCGATATCCACGATGGCCACTTTGCCGGCCATCCTGAAATTCTTCAAATGGCATTTCTTCCCGAACCAAGGGTTGGAGTGAGCTGAAACTTGATGGGAGGCATTAGGGAAATATGGAGATTCAGATTTGTTAAAAGTCTTCTGTTACGATGTCCAAGATGGTTGTGCATGGAGGCCATTTGGTCGGTCATATTTGGCCATTACCTCAGTTGGGTGCGTAGCTAAATTTAGATTCTAACACAGCGCGCCTATATAGGCAATGGAAAATAACTGTGTTTTATTCTGCAACAAATCTCAGCTCGGAAGAGCGTGACGAGTGACGTCATTACAATTCCAAATTTATGACGTCACTAGTCGATTTCCTTGACGTTAGACGGTGTAACGTCATTTTCTCGCATCGAAAACGTAAGAAAAGGATATAAATACATGTGTTTCAGTCGATAATTTTAGCGGGATTTCTTCTAACAACGGCGAAAGGTTGTGAGATTTTGAAGGAAACAACAACATTATTGCCGATTTTCAGCGTGTTAGAATCGAAATAGATCAGCTCTTGTCTGTGATTTGTTGAGTAATAAATCACAGTTTGTCGGTCAGTTGTAAGTAGACAAATCACGCGCGCTACGCGCTTGTGATTTGTCTACTTTACAACTGACCTCCAAACTGTGATTTATTACTCAACAAATCACAGCTATAGCTGATCTATTTCTTAAATATAGCGAAAAAAAGAGAAGTCACTGGATGAGTCCTTAAAATATTAATCTGAATAACAGAGGTATACTAAAACGCATACCTCTGAATCTCAATCTTACACTGTACGGGTTTTTAACTCCATTGCAGTCTCAGCATTCACCACAGAAGAGGGAAGACTATTCCGATGGGGAAAAGTTCTAGGAAAAAAGGATTTTTTCAGGGCATCACTATAGAACTGGTACCTATGATATTGTGAGTTGTTTACTTTTGATGCCCTTGTTCGAGTTGAAAGTGTCACAGGGGCCAAGTATGTGTCTTTATAAATGGCCACTGTACCTGAATGTATCTTATAGAAGAAGGTTAAAGAAGACTGCTCACGACGGGCCTCTAGGGACGGCCATTCTAGTTTGTTCAAGATGTCACCGACGCTACTTCTATTGCGTTATCATCGGCAGGTCCATCGAGCAGCTGTCCTCTGCACCTTCTCCACCTGCTGAATCTGAGTTTTAACATAGGGATGCCAAATGGGTGATGCCTATTTAAGTTGAGGGCGAATCAATGCAAGTTACGTCTAAGTCCTAAAGTCCTAGTTGCTTTTGATGTTCTCTCTGAAATGTGTTGACCCCAATCAAGATCACCAGTGATTTCGATAACAAGGTATTCGGCGAATCAAGCTGAAACTTGATAGACGACATTGGCGCGACATGGAAATTCGGATTTGCTAAAATTATTTCATTCCGATGTACCTGATGGCCACCATGGCGGCCATCTTTAAATTCTTCAAACTACATTTCCTACTAAACCAAAGATTGGGTGAAGCTGAAATTTGATTGGAGTCGTTGGGGTAAATGGAGATTCAGAATTGCTGAAATTATTTTGTTCTGTTATTTGAGAACACTTCCATGTTGGCCAGCTTGAAAATCTTCAAACCATATCGAGTTGAATTGAGCCGAAACTTGGTGGAAGGCATTGGGGTGACATGGGGATTCAGACTTCTTAGTACTATTCAGTTCTGATACCCCAGATGACTGCCGTGTTGGCCATCTTGAAAATCGTCAAACCACATCTGCTACCGAATGCATTGAGTTAAAATTGGTGGGAGGCATTTGGGTGACATTGGAGATTCAGAATTGCTGTAATTGTGCATTTTGATATCCGAGATGGCAGCCATCCTGAAATTCTTCAAAGCACCTGCATAGTAATTGTATATAAGATTTACAGGGATGGGCAGCTGAGGAGTAGTCAGTATGTCAAACTCGCTGAGTGCACAAGAAGATATGGTATTGTGGCCTTCTTGGCAAGCGGACATACACACCATAGCATTTGTAGTCACATGATTGATTGACTTGATTTACTTCTTTGATAACAGAACATGCCATACACTACCACTCTGCATCAACATTATCTCTTATTGAATCCTAATTCAGATTAAGCTGTTCAGAAACTTAATCAGAAGCATCAAGATAACGTGCAGATTCATAATTGCTAAAGTCAATGTGATAAAGTGGTCACCAAGGCACAAGGTAATACATGATCAGCCTCACCCACTTCGGCCTCTAGTGCTTAGTTTATACTAATTTATTATGGTTCGATTGCGACGAAAGCACATAGCTTATTGAATTGCTATCGAACACTCATTCCGGATGTTATCACGCCCGCGCGCGCGCGAGAGAGAGAGAACGAGTCAGTGATTTTTACACCACTGCTACCCATTTACACCTAGGTCGAGTGAGGCATTGTCATAACGTGTCTTGCCAAAGAACGACCTTCGACTCCGGTGGCCGGGTCCGAACCCACAACCTTTCGGTCATAAGTCGAACGCGCTAACCACCGAGCCATCGAGGCTGATTGAGACACCCCCTGCAGCAAAAGTCTGTTCAATCCAACCTTAAATTTAGAAATTAATTGATAGTGTTGGCGATAAAACTTAGAGAAAATACTTTCCGAAGTTTATGTTATCGATATCTCTGATGTAGCAGTTTAGCAGTTTAACTTTTATTCCGAGTGTTAAAATCAGTGACATGACCTGACACTCTTGCAGAACGAATAAGCTGCGAAATATAAACACCGTACGATTGCGAACGAGGAGTATCACCATCTAAAAATGGGCAGTTAACTATATTAAAATCAAAATGATCGCGCTTATCATAAATTTTAGTTGAAACAAAACCATTGTAAATATTCAAATGCAAATCCGAAAACAGAGCTTCGAAATCTACATTATTGGCTTTGTTTAACTGCAGCTCAGATGGATAAATTTGATTGACCATATTTCTTCAAAGTAAGAGTTGTCAATGTTTCAAAGATCATCTAAATATCTTAGAAGCATCATGCAGCCCATCTATTTCTTCACGCCCCATTATAGAGAATACTGGAGTTTACAGAGGCTGCACGATGCTTCCACGCAGAGCTGAATCTGACCAACACGAGTACTGGTATACCGCTTAGAGGATCTAAGCCTGCCTAGGTAAAGAGGTGCGAGTCGGCCCGTTTATGCTTATAAACCCTATTGGTTTCATTGGACGGCAGGGCTTGCGATGTCACTTCATCTCAATGTCCGGTAAAAGTCCCACAAAATTGTAAGCAATGTCTCCAAAATGACCTTTATAGTGTTGACGGGGACGTTAAACATCAACTCAAACAAACAAATTCTCTAAAAAGTATAAAGTGGCGTATAGATGGGTGTTCATTACACGAACTTGTTAGGGTAATTATTCGCCCCCACCCATCGGGGCCTAGATAAATAGGTTGGGGTGCAAGATGAAGTCGGACCGTCGACGAATATACATGTAAACTATGCTGGTTTCATTGGGCGGCAGAGCTTGTAATTTCATCTCAGTGTCGGATAAATGTCCCACAAAATACGAAGAAGTGTCTCCAAAATGACCTAAACGGTGTTGACGGGGACGTTAAACTTCAAATCAAACAAAATAAACGTAATGATAATCTGTAAAGCTTAAGGAATTTTAAGCGCACAGCCGTATTCGTCTGAGAATCTTACAATAATTTCGACCAATTCTGAAGATGTAAACTGACAAATACAGTATGTTTAAGATTCCTTCAAGGAGAATGCCAAAATGCAAGATGTATTCTCTACGACGGTGAACAAAACAGGAAGACATGCCAACTCCTGATTGGATAACAGTCTCGCCCTATCATTCCAATACACACGTCTTATCAAACTGCGAAGGACATAGACCATCTGTTGAATATTAAGCCAAACTTGCACTTGACGGCACGTGCGGCCAGAGAAGACTTAGATCTGTCTGCGCAGACTGATCTGAGTCATCACTGTTTACAAGAGACTTCTGTAGATGTGCTCTCTAGAGAGCCGCACGGGAATAAACTAAACAAACGTCGTGGCTACATAAATCTGATTTGAAACCCTGCTGGCTGCACGTGTCATATTGCAGGTTTTGCTATGCCCAGGGTCATGTATATAAAAACGCCTTATCTTGTCTCGACATTAAAAACCATCAGTCAGTCTCATCTTGCTATTACACCGAAAAGAGTTAAAAAAACCAAGATGTGGACAAAAATGTTTCTTTTTTTGTCGTTGATGTTGGTCAACATTCTTGTCACTGAAAGTAAGTTTACTTTTTTATAGGATAGATTTCTAGGCAACATCATTCTCGGCGCCTCATTCTCTACATCAGGTTCTTGGTTTGAGCATTCTTTACCTAAAAGATTTTTCTGATTTTCTTAACATTTCGTAATATAATGTATAACCACTGAAGCTATCTGAAAAAGTTGTTCTTCTAAACTGTTCAAAAATCTTAACTCGTATGTTAAAGTTGAAAATACTGAATTCGCAATTTCGCTGTGAAATGTGCCTTTCGGATGAAAATGTTCAGATATTTTCGTTTTGAAATGCAAACTCAAACTGTCAATTAAATCAAATAAATGTAAAAAAGGAAGTAGATCTCTATTTGCTTATATTGGTGTTTTCGTCCCCATCAGCACTACTTAAGTCATTCTGGAGACGTTGCTTCAATTTTTGTGCGACTTTGCCCAACATTGATATGAAAAGCTATCTGAAGCCCTACCGACCAAAGGATCCGACTTGCACCATTTTTCCTGGGCAGGACCTTCTAAGCGGTTTACCAGTACTCAGGTTTGGTCGTTTTGTTATGAAAGAGACTTCAAGATATCCCTTTCCGTTGAAAACCAGTCTGAAATCATTGAAGCCTTTTGCTCGACTTCTAGATATTTGGATGACTTATTAAATATTGACAATACCTATTTCGATGGTTTGATTAGTCAAATTTACCCCCCCCCCCCTCCCCCCAAAAAAGCTTCTGTTAAATAAAGATAAGTGCGATGATTTTGATTTTGAGATTGAAAATTTTCCTTTCTTGGATGGTGATGTTCCTCGTGCGGCATCCTCTGGCGTTTAATATATTTCGCAATTAATTGGATTTGCCAGATCATTTTGTCATGTAACTGACTTCAACACTCGTAAAAAAATATTAACCGCTAAACTTCTTAATCAGGGTTATCGGTATCATAGAAGTGAAGGCAATGATCAGGAAGCGAAACAATTAACTCACAGCTCCCATCAGAGACACCAAAGGGAAAAACAACCATGAAATAACTAGGACCTAATGCAAACACCAATAGCGGAAGGCCAAAAGGACAGTTACATTTCCACAAAATTGCCAATTGGCTATCCAAGACAAAAACACACAAGCGATACACACACTCAAAGACAAACCATAACAAAAAAATAAACCGCAACAGGAGAACCGCCTTGGATCGGTAAGTGAAACGAATTCCACTGCGGGGGCTTAAATCTATTTTACGCGGCCGCAATCCTCTCCCTTACTTCCGTCGCAGTTTAGACAAATAATTTGTTCAGTCCGCATGAAGGCCTCCTAGCTCATCAGTGCAACATCTCCGAGAACACAAAAATCAAACAACCAAAGAGGTGAAACAACAGTGAGGACTCTACAGCAAGAAACCACTGGAATGCTGGAGCAAAAGAAATCTAAAAGCTAGACTCCGAATGGCCCAACCAGAGACAGAGCATCAGGCACCAACAAACATTACATAAACTTAAATTCTCTCTTATTCTCAGTAAGCCTTTAAGCTGGAACCGCCATAGAATCTGAAGCCTGTCCCACCGGTGTGCAATTAAAGAGGGATCAAAGCCATTTCTAGATTTCATAGACGTCATTCCGATTTAATTTCAAAATTCAGTGTTAGACTTAAATCTCTTCTGCAATAAGGCCTATCGGAGCCCTAATTTTATGATGACAGTACATAAATTCAGAAAAAAAATATATTGTTTGTTTATTTGTTTTAGGTTTAACGTCCCCGTCAACACTGTATAGATCATTTTGGAGAAGTTGCTTCCAAATATGTGGGATATTTACCCGACACTGAGATCAAATGACATCTCATGCCCTGTCGCCATATGAAATCAATAGTGTTTATAGTAAGGGCGAGGATTGTGGTCACGTAAAATCGATTTAAACCCCCCAGTGGAATTCGTTTCCGCTGACTGTTCCAAGGCGGTTCTTCTGTCGCGTTTTTTTTTTTTTTTTTTTTTTTGTTATGTTTGTCTTTGGGTGTTTGTGTCGCTTATATTATTTTATTTTGGATAGCCTTTGGGCCATTTTGTGGGAAAGTAACTGTCCTTTTGGCTTTCCGCTCTTGATGTTTCCATTGGGGTCTGTTCTTTCATTATCCCCACGTTTTTTAAAAAAGTGGGGATATTGCAATCGCCTCCGTCTGTCTGTCTGTCCGTCTGTCCGTCTGTCTGTCCGGCTATCTCCTCCTAAACCGTTAGCCGGAATTCAACCAAATTTGGTATGCGAGTTGCTTACATGAATGGCTTGCGCAAGAGCACATTTTTTTTTGTCCCCGCCCCCAGGGGCCCTGGGGAGGGGTCAAAAGGTCAAATATCAATAAATTCAATTACAAAGTCATTTTTGAAGATTTTGATGCCAAACTTTGCACATGTACTTAGTTATGAAAAAAGTAAAACATATTGAACGGGATTTTGGCTGTGACCCCTAGGTCACGCCCTGGGGGTCGGACTTGGGGGGGGGGAGGTCGGGGGTCAAAATTAAAGTTTTTCAGAACATAGTCATGTTGCATATCTATGCGAAGGGGATAATGGGTAGAATAAACTACAAGTAAAATTTTGACCCTGGGGTCAGATTGGGGCCCTGGGAGAGGGGTCAAAGGGTCAAAATTTAAGTTTTTTGGAACATAGTCATGTGGCATATGAAATTGAAGGGCATGATTAGTAGAATATAATACAGGTAATATTTTGACCATGGAGTCAAATTAGGGCCCAGGGTGAGGGGTTTTCGGTACTTGGCCCCTCTGTAGAAAACGTGGGGATTTGCGATGGCGCGCCATCGACAGTATTCTAGTGTTTGTGTTTCTTTCCCTTTGGTGTTTCTGATGGGAGCTGTGGGTTAATTGTATCGATTCCTGATCATTGCCTCCACTTCTATTTTTTATAAGCATGGGCGGTCCGACTCGCACCGCTTTGGCTGGGCAGGCTGTGATTGTTGCTATCCTGCTGCTAGTCATATTATTACCGGCAATTTAAAAATTATTTCTGATTCTAGGATACGAAATATAATTTCTAAAGGACCGAAATATCGATTGCCTTCAAAAATTGATTTCAATAAGTGTAGAGATGAAATCGCTGCTGCCTTGAATGAATTTGGTAATCGATGGTGTAAACGAGAGTATGTTGAGCATAAAGCTCTCAAAGAATGGAAACTGAGCATTCTGAAACTAGTGAACAAACGCATTTCTTTCTTCTCTCAAAATACGAACTTATTACCTCCTAAATAGAAGTGGAGGTAATGATCAGGAATCGATACAATAAACCCACAGCTCCCATCAGAGACACCAAAGGGAAAGAAACACAAACATGAAACAATAGACACCAACGGAAACATCAATAGCGGAAAGCCAAAAGGACAGACGCCCTGCCACAAAACGGTCAACAGGCTACTCAAAATAAAATAATATAAGCGACGCCACACAAACACCCAAAGACAAACCATAACAAAAATAAACCGCGACAGAAGTACCGCGTTGGAACGGTCAGCGGAAAACAATTCCACTGGTGGGTGGGGGTGGGGGGGGTAAATCGATTTGACGTGGCCACAATCCTCACTCTTCCTTCCGTCGCGATTAAGACAAATAATTTGTTCAGTCCGCATGAAGGCCTCTTAACTTATCAGTGCAACGTCTCCGTGAACACAAAAATCAAACAACCACAGAGATGAAACAACGGTGGGGACTCGACAGCAAGAAACCACTGAAATGCTGGAGCAAAAGAAAACCAACAGTTATGCTCCTATGGGCCCGACCAGAGACAGAGCATTAAGTATAAGCCTGTCCAGGAAAAGTGTGGATAGGTAAACAGACCGGCTCAAAAATGACCTAAAATAGTGTTGACTGGGCCGTTAAACTCCAAAACAAACAAACTATGGTTGTTTGATTTTTTTCTTCTCCAATGTTGCACTGATGATTTACTAGGGTTTCATGCGGACTGAAGAAAAGTTTTGTCTAAATCGCGACGGAAGTAAGGACGAGGATTGCAGCTGCGTAAAATCGATTTAAGCCCCCCAGTGGAAATCGTTTCACTGACGGTTCCAAGGCGGTTATTATTAGTATGGTTCGTCTTCTGCGTGTGTGTATCGTTTATATTACAGTCGAACCTCAATGGCTCGAACACCTTTTGGACCTCAAAAATCTGTTGGAGTCAGGGGTAGTTCGAGCCACTGAGAGATACTGCCAGGAGGTATACAATATACTTTTGGATATCTTTTCGGTTTTTGTAATGAAAATGTATGCTGTATGTACTCATTAGAATCGCCTCATCGAGGCGATTCTAATGAGTACACACAGCAAAAGACGAAAATATTCTAAATTATCCCCTCGATTTCTTATGTCGAGGATTTCCGTAGGGGCTCAAGAACGGGTTCGACTCAGCCATGGTAAACGAGCCATCGGTGTTCGAGCCATCGAAGTTCTACTGTATTTTGTTTGAATAGCCAATTGGCCATTTTGTGGGAAAGTAACTGTCCTTTTGATGTTTCCATTAGTGTCTAGTTATTTCGTGTCTGTGTTTCTTTTTCCTTTGGTGTCACTGATGGGAGCTTTGGGTTAATTGTATCGATTCCTGATCAATGCCTCCACTTCTTTTAAATACTAATAAAGTGCATTTTAATGGGTAACAAATGGTTAGAGCTAGAATCCTGAAACCCGTTCTTTATATATTTTTTCCGTCAGGGATCTCCTTGTGGGGTAATTCCTCTTTTGTTATTTTTCAACTTGGGGATTTGAAATTAAATGGTGCGTACTTTGTGTACGCACTCCTCATACAGTTATATACCGATCAATTTGAAACTTTGCAGGCATTTTTGTTTGGTCTGTAGATGTGCATTTGATTTTGGGATTACTGTCAATTTAATTTCTGTCGCTTTTTTCGACTTTTGAACCATTTTGGGGGTTAAATACTGTTAAGGTGCACTCGAGTGGGTACCAAATGGTTAGAGCTAGAATCTTGCAATTTTCTATATAGCATAAGAATGAAAAATAAGCAGACCCCTATCTATATATATTTTTTTTTTAGTTTGCATTCCCATTTCATAGTAATTCCCCCATTTTTTGACGTAGGCATTTGACGACAAGATGGTGGGTGATTTGTGTGCACAACTCCTCATACTAATTGATACCAAGCAGTTGGAAACTTCGCAGGCTCTTTTGCATGGTCTGTAGATCTGCGTGTAATTTTGGCGTTATAATCAATGTTTTTTTTTTATTTTTGTCACTTCTTTGGACATTTGGACTCAGCGTTTTGTGTGTGTTTGTGTGTGTGTGTGTGTGTGTGTGTGTGTGTGTGTGTGTGTGTGTGTGTGTGTGTGTGTGTGTGTGTGTGTGTGTGTGTGTGTGCTAAAGTATTACAGTCAATACATGTTTAAGGGAAAGCATGCAGATTGGGGCATAGTGTTTTCCAATCACATTTTATAGTTTCGATGCTGACACAATAAAGAAAAGTAGCACAATAAAATTTCGACGTTTCCTAGTGGTCTATTAATATACAACTCAAAGTTTGATAGGGATCACTTTTTTATACAAAATTTTGCACTGAAAATTTAAAATGTCTTGCCAGAATTTGTATTCCGTATATTGTTAAATATCTTAAGCAGAAACTAATGTGCAATTCAGTACTCATGAAAGTGCACATATCTCACACTTTAAAAATGAATTCGTGTGCCCCAAAAGTCTTGCGTAACACTGCAGTCCAACAGAAAAATCAAACTTGTTGGTGTTCCTTTACTGAGCGTAAAGGCGATTTCATTTCATTTGGGATACTCTATAATGCCTATAGGACAATTAAGAAACCGCCTGAGCCCCGAAGAAATGGATCGTGGCATCGAAATGTTGGAATCTGGCTTCTCTAAACGTCGTGTTGCTGGGATTCTGAATGTGTCTCAGAGCGTGGTTTCCCGAATGTGGAGTCCGCATCTTACCCACGGAAATCCTTCACACAGACACGGCGGGTGTCTAGAAAGGGCTACAACTCAACGTCAGGACCGTTTTTTGATGATTCAGTCTCGACGTCAACGGTTCCTGAACGCTACGCGTTTGCATATCGAGCTTAGGAACGGAACTGGAGTACGAATTTCTACACAAACTTCTATACACTTTGCCAGAACTCACGTCAGGTGGATGGATGGATATTTTGTTTAAAGACGCTCAACCCTAATAGGGCATATAGCGTCTAAAAATAATTAGATATTAGATATAAAATTGTCATTGAAGTTTAAAAATTAAAATATTAATGATTACAGCTTGTTAAAAAGTCCGATTTCTTTAAGATGGATGGATGGATGATTTATTTAAAGACGCTCAACCCTAACCGGGCATATAGCGTCTAAAACAGTCAAATATTATATATAAAATTGTGCAAGATTAAACAATTAAAATTTTAATAATTACAATTTGTTAAAAAGACCGATTTCTTTAAGAAAATTGATTAATTGGTAAAAAGGTACATTATTAAAAAGATCTTTCATCGTAGTAATTTTAAAATATTTAGAACGTACATGGTTAAATTCAATACATGAGATGAGGAAGTGTTTAACCGTGAACGGTTCGTTACAGGATATGCAGAAAGGTGCTTGTTCGTTTTTTAAAATGTAGGAATGAGTGAGTCTTGTATGTCCAATACGGCATCTCGTAATTTTTGTCTGGTCTTTTCGGCTGTAGTTCAAAAATGAGCATTTACTGTAAAAATTAGGTTGAATTCTATTTAATTTATTATTAGTTTCATTGTCCCAAATTGATTGACATTTTTTCTTTATATATTGATTGACGTTTGATTTGAAATCGGAGAAAGGAATTTTTAAGTTTGTAACTGTTAAAGATAATGCCGACTTGGCTTCCAAGTCAGCTAATTCATTTCCACGAATATTAACATGACTTGGAAGCCAGCAGAATATAATCTCCTTGCAGACAGAAAGGTAGTGATATTTTCGTAAAATTTGTTGAATCAAGGGGTTCCTGTGCTGTTGGTCTTTCAGAGCTTTTAAAACAGAAAGGGAATCGGAATAAATGACAAATTGTTTTTCAGATTGATCTCGTATATGATATAGTGCTATATCAATTGCTTTCGCTTCAGGGTAAAAATAGAGCTATTATCCGGTAATCTAATGCTGTCAGTAAAATTCGGACTAATGACAGAACAAGCAACTTTCTCATCCCGTTTCGAACCGTCAGTGTAAATGGAAATGTGACGTTTAAAATTGGATTTGATTTCTAAAAATTCGTTCTTAAAAATATGTGATTCTACTTCGGATTTCTTATTTTTATTTAAATCTAAAATAATCTTCGGAGCACTTAACGTCCATGGCTCTTTTGATGGAAGGGAAAAAGGTTGAATATTGTTAATGTTTATATTGGCCTCCTCAAACAATGGTTTGATTCGGAGGCCAAGCGGTTTAATAGTCGATGGTTTGTTGTTGTAAAATCTTTCGTAATTAGGATTAAAAACGGTATTATATGCTGAATTTCGTGGATTGGCGGCTAATTTAGTAGAATATTGTAGAGACAATTTCTCTCTTCTTACATAGAGTGATGGTTCATTTGATTCAGCATAAAGACTTTCAATAGGTGAAGTTCGAAATGCACCTAGTGCTAGACGTAAACCTTGATGATGTATAGTGTCCAAAGATTTTAAATAAGATTTCCTAGCAGATCCATAGACTATGGAGCCATAGTCCAATTTGGAACGAATTAATGATCTATAAAGATTTAAAAGAACAGTGCGATCTCCTCCCCAGTCGGAACTGGACAGGACTTTAAGAATATCAAGAGCTTTTAAACATTTAGCTTTTAAAGCTTTGATATGGGGAATAAAAGACAATTTGTTATCGAATAAAAGACCCAAAAACTTCGCTTCAGTGACGACTGGAATTGGACTGCCGTAAATAGTTAGAACAGGATCTAAATGTAATTTTCGTATTTGACAGAAATGAACACACTGAGTTTTTGTTTTAGAAAATTTAAAACCATTTTCTGTCGCCCAAGTTTCTATATTATTCAAACACCTTTGCAGTTTAAATTCAATGGTTTCCATATTTTTGGAACGATAAAAAATTCCAAAATCGTCAACAAAAAGCGAACAATTTGGGTCTTTTACACATTTAACTATATTATTAATTTTTATGCTGAACAAGGTTGGTGATAAAATACTACCTTGTGGTACACCTTGTTCTTGATCAAATGTGTCCGATAATGTATTTCCTAAGCGAACATTAAATGTTCGATCGGACAAGAAATTTTGAACAAAAAGTGGCAATCGGCCTTTAAGGCCAAAGTTGTGTAAATCTTTCATGATGCCATATTTCCAAGTCGTATCATAGGCCTTTTCTAGGTCAAAGAATACAGCTACGACATGTTCTTTTTTAATAAAGGCATCACGTATAAATGATTCTAAGCGAATCAAATGATCGTTAGTAGAGCTGTTTTTTCTAAATCCAGCTTGAAATTTAGTGATAAGCTGATTCGATTCTAAGAACCAAACCAGCCTATCATTAATCATTCTCTCCATTGTTTTACATAAGCAACTTGTCAAAGCAATAGGTCTGTAATTAGTGGCTTCAGTATGATCTTTATTAGGTTTCGGAATAGGAATAATGGTAACTTTTCTCCAGTGTTCAGGAAACTTTCCAGTGATCCAAATATCATTCAAAATATTTAATAATGTTTCCAATGCCTTGTTGGGTAAATGTTTCAAAATTTGATAGTGTATGTCATCAGGGCCAACAGCAGTATCATGAGATTTATGGAGAGCATCTAATAATTCTTTAGTAGTGAAAGGTAAATTATATTTTTCGTGATTTAATGAGGAAAAATTTAAATTCTTTTTCTCTTGTTCTTGTTTAATATTTTGGAAACTTTCTGAATAATTTGAGCTAGAGGAGTTTTTCTGAAAATTTTCCCCCAAGGCATTGGAAATGTCTTTAGCCGTTGAACATATATTTCCGTTCGATTTGATATGGACATGTTTATTGGATTTGTTTTTGCCACTAATTTTTCTAATCATGTCCCATATTTTCTTAGTTGGTGTTCTGGTATTCAGTTTGGAGACGTATTGCTGCCAAGATGCTTTTTTGGCCGATTTTATTGTTTTGCGAGCTTTAGCTCGCATACGTTTGGCATGGATAAGATTTTCTTTTGTTGGTTGTTTATTGAATTTTCGTAATGCAGTTTTTCTTTTATTGATTGAAGTTTTAACTTCATCATTAAACCAAGGTCTGTTTCTTTTTGAAAAAGTCGAGGATTTAGGAATACATTTTTTAGCAATATCAATCAATTCATCAGTAAAATCTTGTATATCACTTGCAGTTTTAAAAAGTTCAGGGTCGAGTTTTTCATCACATAATTGATTAAACTTTTCCCAATTTGCTTTATTTAAATTCCATCTGGGGTGACGATCCTCATGGGTCGATGCAATTTCTTCAATTACTATCGGAAAATGATCGCTCCCATGGAGATCGTCCACAACAGACCAATCAAAATCTAGATAAATATTTGGAGAGCAAATTGAAAGATCTAAAGCAAAATAATTTCTTGTGGGAGAATGAAGATATGTTGGTTGTTTATCGTTAAATAAACATAAATCATTTTCAGCAATAAAATTTTCTATGATTTCTCCTTTGTCACTTGTATCCGAGCAACCCCATAATTTGCTGTGACTATTAAAGTCTCCTAATAATATATAAGGACTAGGTAATTGATTAGTTAAATTTTCTAAATCTCGTTTGGAAAAATTATAATGAGGTGGAAGGTATACAGAACAAATCGTTATGGATTTGGATAAAGTGACGTTTACAGCAACAGCTTGTAAATTAGTGTTTACATCTATTTTCCTATGAGGAACGTCAGATTTCACCAGGATTGATGTACCTCCTGATGCCTTCTGATTATCCGTTGTGATATGATTGTACATACTGTAACCTTTGAAATTAATATTATCTGTAGTTTTCAAAAAAGTTTCTTGGAGACAAATGACATTAGGAGAAAAAAGTGTAGATAAAATTAAAAGTTCGTTAAAATTGGCTTTAAGTCCTCGACAATTCCATTGAATTATTGACTTCTTATCCATGATTGAATGGAGAGAAGATTAAAACAAGGAATTTAATCCTTTTATCTTTTATTATTATGCTTTGAGAACGTGGAGGGATCAACATCCAACTCCATGTCCTCAAGGGTGCCGTACTGATTAGCCTGTTTTACTGGATCAGCCGACGCCCCTTTACTGTTCGGGTTTGATCCTTTATGCTTTTCTTTGCCGTTCTTTTCTTTTTGATCTGCTGTCCCTGATGTGGATCGGGAGTGAGATCTGTTAGAATGTTTGCTGTTAGGTTGTGAACTGGTCTGTGAAGTTTGTCTAGATTCTGATCTTGAATGATGAGTAGATGTAGGTTGTGACGATGTAGTAGGTTGTGACGATGTAGTAGGTTGTGACGATGTAGTAGGTTGTGACGATGTAGTAGGTTGTGACGATGTGATTTTGGGTTTAACAGAAGAGGTAATAACTTTAGAATGGGGTTTAATTTCAAAATCTTTTTCGTTGAATTGAGTAGATGTTTCTTTGGTTTCAGGTTTGCTGGCAAGGGACTGTACAACTTTTGCGAAAGTGGTTTCTGGTTTATTTTCGTGAATTTTCTTTGCTTCTAAATATGTTACGTTTTGTGTTACTTTAATTTTCATAATTTCTTTTTCTGATTTCCAAACTTCACAGACATTTGACTTTGATACATGATTTTTGCCACAGTTCACACACTTTGGAGGATTCTTACAGTTAAGGGTGTGATGATCGGTTCCACCGCATTTTTCACAAACAGATCCATCAGGGACAGTGCAGTCGTTTTCGTGATGACCAAACCTCTGACAGTTGAAACAACGCAGAGGATTTGGTACATAGACGTCAACCGGTATTATTCTGTAAAAGATCTTTAGTGATTTCGGTAAGGATGTTGAATTAAAAGTTAGTAGGAGAGTGTTTGTTTCTATTAGATTTCCGTCTTTTTTGATTTTGAAGCGTTTACAGGCCGTTACTCCTTGATCCTTAAGGTATTCGACAATGCTGGCTTCTGTTTCCTGTTTCAACATTCTGTCACGGATAATGCCTTTACATGAGTTCAATGTTTTATGTTCCGTGACAGAGACATTCATACTAAAGAATTTGTTAATTTTGAGTAGATTTTCAGTTTGCGTTTTACGATTCGTTTCAACTAAAAGGGTTCCATTTTTCAATTTTTTTACGTTTTTTGGTGTGCCTATTAAAGATTCAATTTGTTTTTCAATTACGAACGGCGAAAGAGTAGTAACGGCCTTTTCATCCTTACTCGAAATCACTAAAAATCGAGCAAAATTGTCATTGGCTTTGAAATTGAAAGTAGTCGGTTCCGGGTCGTCATTTGATAAATCCAAAAATGCTCTTTTTCTAGCGTTTGATCCCATGGTGATAAATTATGATTCGATAGCTATGCGCCCCACCCTCCTTGGAGCCCTACAAGGGGACGTTTAATGGAAATGGATCTCCTATTTCCAACGCCAAGGCTACATGGCTATTATACTCGATGACAGGACCAGAGTCCTTTCGCTCCACTTCTGTTTTATGACTCCCAACTATGCACCCAGATTTTCATGAAAAAATGAGGAACAGTTGAGACCCATCCCCACCCATATTCTCTCCCTCACAGAAGTTTCTGCGGAATTTCCCCAGTACAAGCCCACCGATTGATCCATCAGCCGCCGCCCATCAAATACCACTCAAAGATAGAGGAATAAGACAAAATTACACCCGGTTTGTACCATAAAGATACGTAAAAAAGAAAGAAGGAAGATAAGGACAAGCTGTGCGATTCTAGAGCTTGGCACGACTGAGCCGATTGATTCAGGCCGGATCTAGCCCAAACCCCTCTTCTATCTGAAATATGGGCCAAAATGATGTGTTGAAAAGCTGGAGATCCCTGGGCTTTTCTCAATCATCAGGATCCCTTCTTCCAGCATACGAGACGCCACTCACGGCAAACAAGTGGCTCCTGTTTCAACAAGGAATTTCATCCCCATTCACTACAGAAGGAAAGTGATCTGTATATTTTATTCCCTACAGACAAGGGAGGCCGAAAACCTTTGCTTAAATAAAAGCTTGGCTCTGAAAACAGGAGATCCTTTGCTAAATATGAGATCCACGATTATGGTAAGAAATTATTGAGGTGATAAGTTTCAGAGAGAACAAAGGATTTTATAAACTAATAAAGAATAAGGCTGTGTTAGATGATGACGAACACTTCAGAACTTCGTGATAAGTATCCAATTCTGTTAACATTGATGTAACATAAAATAACTTTGGGGTAACATGAAATGACAAGTTACTTATCTAATAACGTATACAAAATGCATCTCTCATTGATGTGCAGAGTGAAGGAGCATGAAAAAGTGACACATACACAGTACAAACATATACAGATGAGGTTTCTTCTTTGTGGTGCGCGACCCACCAGCAATGATGATACACATACAAATGCAGCGTGGTAGTAACATGAGATAGGAAAGGTTTAAAAGGATAGATCTCGCGTAGTGAATTGAAAAAAAAAATTGGTAAGATGCATTTGAATAAATTGAATTACAAAATAATACCGGTCGAACGGACGATTGTTCTGTATGTTGGAGGCTTTTACCCAACTGCCACAGAAGCTGAAGGCAGCCACCTATTTCGAAGCACCGGGTGGTCTCGGCAATGGGACTGTTTTCGGTGGGGTCTTACCACTCTGCCACACTCCCGAAGGCAGCCGCCATATTTCTACCCCCCGGGCAGGCGCGGGGCCCACGTCAGGTGGACGATTCGTGACTGGACGCCAGTACTGTTTACTGATAAGTCCAAGTTCTGTCTAGACTTCACTATAAAACGTCAGTTATTGTGGCGAATGTTTAAAAAGCGATTCGATGACTTGAATGTGGCACAGCATGATCGCTATGGAAAGGGGCCAGTCATGGTTTGGGCTGGGATAAGCGGGAACGGTAAAACTGACTTGTACGTCATTGAAAACGGAACGTTAATGGCAGTGAGGTACTGTAATGAGATTCTTGATCAGTTTGTGAGACCCTATGCCGATGCTATCGGCCCGGACTTTATTCTGATGGACGATAATGCCCGTTCCCACGTCACTGATGCCTATCTGGAACGCGAGACAATCATTCGTATGGACTGGCCTGCTCGATCAACGGACTTAAATCCGATTGAGCAGTGTGCTGTTTCGGCCCGACCTGTGAAGCCGAGGACTTTACATGAGCTCAAAGATCCATTGGTTGCTGTATGGAGGCTGATTCCACAAAACCGGATACAGACTCTGATTCAGAGCATGAGCAGGCGATGTCGTGTTGTAACTGATGCCCATGGACGCCATACACGTTATTAGGCACGTTTGTCTAAACAAATTTGAGAAAAATCAATTGTCCAAATCCCTTCGTGTCACGGCAAATTTCCTATAACTTATATGTGCGCCAAGCAAAGAATCAGATCAGCCTGAGCATCCATATAGTCTAACCAGTGACTTCTCTTGCTGCATGAAGGTGCATTGGGCCCTTAGCTATCCTTAGAACGCACAACGAAGACTGATCAGACTGCGCAGATGCACAGGCTGATCTGAGTCTTCGTTGGTCGCACATGTCTAATTGTAGGTTTTGTCGTGCGCTGGGTCAATTATTATGAGTGAGTGTTTGTGGTTTACGTCCCACTAACAGCTAAGGTCATACGGAGACGGGAACGCGGTTTAAAGACTCATCTGAAAGTCTGGAGAAGCCCGGGATCGATCCTGCGATCCCTGGTTTACAAGGCGAGTAGCGTAACCACTACACCGCGGAGGCTTCTGGCTCAATTGTTATGCATTTGTGATAAAAAGGAACAAAATGATAAGATTGCGATTATAGAGGAACTTATTGTGTTTTAATATAAATGCTCCTTATGCCAACCAAAACATCACGGGCCTCCGTGGACTAGTGGATTTATATATGGGCCCCGTCAAGCGATTTTGGTACTTATCGCCTATGCGAGCAGCGAAGGTTCAGGCGAGCCTGCGCATCCGCGCAGTCTCGCCAGAACCTTCGCTGCTCGCTCATACAAGCAGTGAATCAAGAGGAACCTTCAGACAGAAAGCCATATCCCTGGCCCCTCTGAATGGCTGGGCATGCGCAGTTAAAACTTGTCATGACGGAATGCTCGAAGACCGAAATTCGCTTGACGGGGCTCAGTTAAAAGAGCGCTGACTCATATTCATTAGGTCTCACATGTGAGACGCCAAGTTCTGCAACGGAAGGTCAGGTGTTTTTTTCTCCGGGTACTCCGGTTTTGCCTATCTCTGATTAACGATCGGCTCGATATGAGAGAAATAATCTTGAAAGGGCCGTTCGTAAAACCAAATAAAAAAATCTAATCCAACCAAAACATGTACAAAGTCGTCATAAGGAGTGTACGTTGGCGCATTGGCGTGTACTTTATAGGACTTTCTGTTTAAAATGAAATGTATGAGCTAATATATTAAATGGTTGCATTATTGTTTTTCGCAGGTGCACCCAGCGATACTGAAGGGCTTGTCAGACGTGGCACAGGTAAGTCATTCATGTAATCGCAACTGGTTGCACGCGCACTTTCGCAAGTAGATTTATGATTATGGATTTTTGTTTAAGAAATAGATCAGCTCTAACTGTGATTTGTTGAGTAATAAATCACAGTTTGTCGGTCAGTTGTAAATAGACAAATCACGCGCGCTACGCGCTTGTGATTTGTCTGCTTTACAACTGACCGACAAACTGTGATTTATTACTCAACAAATCACAATCTAGAGCTGATCTATTTCGATTCTAACAGGCTGAAAATCGGCAATAATTCTGTTGTTTCCTTAAAAATCTCACAAGTTTTCGCCATTGTTTGAAGAAATCCCGCTAAAATTATCGACTGAAACACATGCATTTACATCCTTTTCTAACGTTTTCGATGCGAGAAAATGACGTTACACCGTCTAACGTCAAGGAAATCGACTAGTGACGTCATCAATTGGTAGTTTTTAATGACGTCACTCGTCACGCTCTTCCTTGCCGTGATTTGTTGTAGAATAAAACACAGTTGTTTTCCATTGCCTATATATGTGCGCGCTGTGTTAGAATTAAAATTGTAAATGTAAATGTAGCATTTAAACAAAACTAAAAAGAAAAGAAAACAAAAACAGACAACTTACAGCTTTATATCTCTTCTGGGCTCAGCAACTGATAGTCAATAACTAGGAATCTGTAAAACGTCTCTCATTACAGTGTAGTTAATAATAATCCTGGTCACCGAGACCATTTATATATCATTTGAAAAAGTGAACGCTATTTTG
The DNA here is from genome assembly GCA_963580285.1 of Lucinisca nassula. Classification (NCBI taxonomy): domain Eukaryota; kingdom Metazoa; phylum Mollusca; class Bivalvia; order Lucinida; family Lucinidae; genus Lucinisca; species Lucinisca nassula. Next base: position 90,000,890 of record OY757026.1, read on the forward strand.
TAGTTTTGCAAATTACAGAACTTTTGTTTGAGTTCAAATAAAACCGAGACTTACATTCTCTTTCTGTAGTATGTTTCCAAAATTGTCTACCAGCCAATATAAAAATGTTGATATAAAACTTAATGCTTAAGGCGTGTCATAGCGCGCTATGGTGGATGCCACGCTTTAAGGCCAGTATAAGGTCAAAGGTCAAACGAGTGCAAATATCAAAGAAAAATCAAAGCTTTCAGTGCACTGCAAAATAGAAGTAGAGGCAATGATCAGGATCGATACAATTAAACAGCTCCCAGCAGAATCAGAATTGTTACTGGTGACACGTCAAATGACATTCATATACCATCAGAGACACCAAAGGGAAAGTAACACAAACATGAAGCAACAGACCCAAACGGAAAGCCAAAAGGACAGTTACTTTCCCACAAAATGGCCAAAAAGCTATCCAAAACAAAACAACACAAACACCCAAAGACAAACGGAACGGACGGTCAGCGGAAACGAATCCCACTGGTGGTGGTGGGGGGGGGGGGGGGCACCACTTTGCCTGGGGAGGCTTAGATCCTGTAAGCGGTTAACCTAGAAGCCTCCGTGGTGAAGTGGTTACCCTACTCGCCTTGTAAACCATGGGTCGCAGGATCGATCCCGGGCTTCTCCAGACATTCGGATGAGTCTTTATACCGATGTCCCGTCTCCGTATGACCTTTGCTGTTGGTGGGACGTAAAACTCAAACACTCACTCTCTCCCTCTAAGCGGTTTATCAGTACTCGAGTGCGGTCGATTTCAGCTCTGCGTGGATGCATCATGCAACCCATTTATTTCTTCAAGCCCCAATGGGCGGGGGCCAATTCCGATATTGATGTTTCCATTTGGGTCTAATTATTTGATGTTAGTGTTTCTTTCCCTTTTGTTGAAGAAATATATGGGCTGCATGATGCTTCCACGCAGAGCTGAATCCGACCCGCACGCGGGTACTGGTAAACCGCTTAGAGGATCTAGGCCTGCCCAGGCAAAGCGGTGCGCACGAGTCGGACCGTCCATGCTTATAAACCCTATTGGTTTCATTGGGTGACAGGGCTTGAGATGTCATTTCATCTCAATGTCGGGTAAAAGTCCCACAAAGTTGGAAGCAACGTCTCCAAATGTCCTTTACAGTGTTGACTGGGACGTTAAACCTCAAATCAAACAAACAAATTCTTTCCCTTTTGGTGTCTCTGATAGGAGGTGTGAGTATGATCATAAACTATGCTAAATGAGGTCGAGTATATATGACCAAAATGAATTCTCTGGAGTACACGGTCGCTGAGATCTACGAGTTCCAAAAAGGTAACTTTGTTGTCAAAATGAGAATTAACCATTTCAACCAGTTTATCAAGCTACATAACAGGTTAATGTTCAAAACAGCTGGTGACATCATCGGAATAACAAGCACAAGATAAATAACGTTGTCAGTAAAGTCACAGGTGGCTAATGATAAAAAGTGCTGTTTGATCTGGAAGTCAACGCTGAAGACACTACATTCAGGCGCAATGATTCTCAGCCTTCGTGAATAGAAGGGGGTGAAAAGACGGTTAAAGAGCTGGTGCAACAATCTGTGTCTGTACGAAAGTTTGAAGACCTGTGTTACCTTCGTCGTCTGGCTGCTGAAATACAAACGGGTGAAGAAGCTGGAGATGTTACGTTAGCATCTTTGCCAACAAAAGATGTTGCATTTGATGAGATAAGTCAAGATATGTTGACTTCAAAAGAAAGAGGAAGACCATGTGTTAAGCATAATGTTGATAAAGGATAAAAGAAATGTCAGCACCTTCTCTGAGCCCATTAAGAAGTACAGTGAGAAGAAATATTTTAGGTTTAGCTGTGGTTCCTTCCTGTTTTATGTTGGCTTGACGTTGCAACCAATTTTGTGGGGCTTTTACCCGACATTGAGATGAAATGACATCTCAAGCCATGCCGCCCAGTGAAACCAATAGGGTTTATAAGCATGGACGGTCTGACTCGCACTGCATTGCCTGAGCAGGCTTAGATCCTCTAAGTGGTTTACCAGTACTCGTGTGCGGGTCGGTATCAGCTCTGCGTGGAAGCATCATTTAGCCCATCTATTTCTTCAAGCCCCGATGGGCGGGGGTTGTTTTATGTTGGTGGTGAGTCTTTCCCTAATTATACATGTTGTTATGTTTGTGATTCTGATTCTCCCCCGCCCCTTATTAGTAGTTCATTTTTAGTTACATTTGTACGTTTGTCTTTCCTGTTTAATGTTTGTCATGTTGGTTATTCTGATTCTTTCCCCCATTTTGTATGTTGTTCCTTTCAGTTACGTTTGGATATTCTGAGTCACAACCTGTTTGGGAAAGAGTTACTTGTGGTCTGTTTTGGTTATTGTCGTCACTCTATGTTTCGACTTCTTTACCTAGTGATACTGTGGGGAGGATTTGGGATCTGATTTTCTTGCACACCAGACAAGCAAATCCGTGATTTTACCCTGGGATAGAAATTTATGTTCTGACTCTGGTGTTCCGACCGACCCCAAATCGAATATAATCGCGTGTTTGATAAATGCACTGGTTGATTACAACCTCATGCGCGGCGTCGTCATGCGTGACGTCACTAAACATTCCTGTTGTGTCATCACAAAATGGCGGACGTCGGTAACCGAAGTGACAGCAGCATTAAAAATTCGCAATAGAAATGGAAGGTATGCAAGAAAAAGAATCCAATATGGGTGTGAGGGGTGGATAGAAAAATCCGTCCCTCGGGATCACTGTCCGGCATCACGAGGCAAGCCTCGTGATGCCGGACAGTGACCCTTGGGACGGATTTTTCAATCCACCCCTCACACCCATATAAGATTCTTATAGTATCAGATCATGATTGTTTCTCTTTTCAATTTACCACGCGCTGACAGTATGTGATGTTGCAATTGGTAAACGAACATTCTGGGGTACCAGATCTTGTTGAAGCTGTTGGCAGAGATGCAATCATTGGTGGTGTACAATGATCCATTTGCATTTTGTACACAGCATCTGATAGTAGCTTAATTAGGTGTAACCGCAACAGAACATATGCAATAAATTCAGTTTAGCACAGCAGAGTTTACGAGTGACGCTTAAGGACTAAATTGCAAATTACCAGGCAAAATTATGACTTCATGCAGGCTCGGACCCATTGGGTCCGTGATATAGACAAAACTACCATTTGTGTTGAAACGCCAAAGCGTTTCCGGTGGATGGTGCTGAAGGACTGAAAGTAATATGGACCACGCTCGCAGCAGGTTAAAATGACAAAATTAAACACAAGATGCGAGTGTTACAAAATGGACCTTCTCTGAACCAAAGCGTGTGGGTATGATGCAATGGACTGCGCTAATCCTAAAGGATTACAATCTGCCTCTGTTCAATGGACTGATGTTTTGAAGTCGGGGAATAGTATTCAGTGAATATTTAGCACATTCTCTTAACTCAGACATCCAACTATAAATATTTGAGCATACTAATCTACAGTACTATTACTTTATCAAATATAATCCTCACAGAATACTGTTTAGGTTATTAGCAATCCTAATTTTTCTGTCATCTGCTATTCATTTTAGTAGTTCTTTTACAAACTTAAACTGGGTCCCCGCCTATCGGGGCATGGAGAAATAGATTGGGCTGCATGATGTTTCCACTCAGAGCTAAAACCGACCGTCCATGAGTACTGGTAAACTGTTTATACAGAGGGTCCAAGCCTGCCCAGGCAAAGTGGTGCGAGTCGGACCGTTACTATGTATAAACCATTTTGGTTTGTTTTGGTGACAGGGCTTGAGATGTCATCCATGAGACGTCATTCCATCTCATCGGCGGGTAAAGGTCCCACAAAATTGGAAGCAAGGTCTCCAAAATGACATAGTGTTGATGGGGACGTAAAACCTCAATTAAAAACATGAAAGATTGATATTTTGAAATGTACATTTTATTGACTTTATAGTTGATTGCACTCATATGACCATGCTATGACCTTAAAACAAAACAACAACAAAAAAAAAAGCTTGGCATCCACCCAAGTTCCATTTGTTACATCCTGAGAAATAATTCTAGTATTGATGCCAGCTTCTGCAAAAATGCCATCAAAAGTGAACTTCATTGTTTTGGCCGGTAGATTAAAACTTTGTTTATATTTAATTTTACATTGTAGTGCAGTTTATATGTTTATTTCGTTTGGGATCACTAAGCCCATTTCAGTTTACATGCACCTGGAAATTGAAATCCTCTCAAAGGCTCGTCTTATAAATATGCAATGACCACCAGTGTAAGATCCTGTATATATTTTCAGACAAAAGATGTACCATGTGTACATGTCCCTCGGGGTACCCAGCCTCTGGATGTTGCTGTCCACACCATCCACACAATGGACATTGTAACGCGTGTGTGTGTTCATCAGGATATGGTACTTGCTGTTGTGGTTGACACATTTAGGAGAGACAACACCTTCAACAATAAAAACTGCAATAAATTCAATAATTGCCTTTATTATGCCTCACCTGACGTTTTCTCCAGGTACTCCAGTTTTCGCCCACCTCTGATTAACGATCGGCTTGAAATAAGTGAAATAATATTGAAAGGGCCATAAGTCAAAAATTAAACAAGAACAAGAGGAGCATGGATGGTCCTGTATCGCTCACCTGAGCTAACAGATTCAAAGTTTCAGGAAGTTCCAGTTGTTACTCATGGAGTTATGCTGATGACAAGGTCAAAAACAGGCGATAACAGGATTTTTCTGCAATCAAAGGGATGTAACTCTATGACAGATTGGCTGACCTCGTCATTTTTCGAACTCATTTCAGCTTGTATCCCTCACTTACTTATACATAAGTTTCAATAAGATCTGATGAAAACTGAAGGGGCTATAGTGATGACAAGGTTATAAATAAGCATTTTCTGCAATCAAAAGGACGGAACTCTATGAAAGATAGGCTGGCCTCATTAGTTTTCGAACTCAACTAAGCTTTTATTCCTGACTTATCAAGAAAATCTGATAAAAACTGAAGGAGCTACGGGGATGACAAGGTCAAAAATAGGCATTTTCAGCAAGCAAAGTGGGTGCAACACTACAATTAATGGGCTAACCTTGCCAGTTTTCAAACTCATCCGAGCGTCTATCCCTGACTTACTTATGTATAAGTTTCAAAAAGATCCAAAAACAGGGAGACGTAACTCTATGAGAGATAGGCAGACATCACCAGTTTTCAAACTCATCCGAACTTTTAAGCCGAACCTACTTATATATTAGTTTCAGGAAGATTCAATCAAAACTAAAAAACTAAAGGACTTCTGGTGATGACAAGGTACAAAATAGGCATTTTCCGCAAACAAGGGGACTTAACTCTGGGAGTAATGTGCCAACAATGTTAGTTTGCAAACACGTTCAATCTTTTATCTCTCTAACTTACTTATATGTAAGTTTCAGGAAGGCCTGTTCAAAACTTAGGGATGACCTTTACAATGTTGATCGGGACGTTAAACCTCAAATCAAATAAACAAACAAATCAGCCAGCATAAATATAAGTTAAACTGGTCAAAAGTGTGGATGGACGGACCACGGACGGACGGATGACCCACTGTATATACTAAAAGCTCCCCTGGAGCCTTCGGCCCAGGTGGGCTGAAAATAGGCGTTTTCAGCAACAAATGATAAATGGGCCTACTTTGCCGGTTTTCACACTCCTCCGAGTTTTTACCCCAAGTCACCTGACAAAAGTTTCAGAAAGATCCGATCAAAACCAAAGGCGTTACGGTGATGACAAGGCTATCAATAGGCATTTTCACCAATGAAAGGGACGTAACTCTATGATAAACGAACCGACTTGGCCGGTTTTCGAATTCATCCGAGTTTTTATCCCGAGCAACCTTACATATAAGTTTCAGAAAGATCCGATCAAAACTGAAGGGGCTACGGTGTTGTCAAGGTCAAAAATAGGAATTTTTAGCAATCAAGGGGACGTAAATAATTAATGGGCCGACCTTGCCAGTTTTCGTACTCATCCGAGCTTTCATCCCCAGTCTGCTAGAAAGATCCGATCAAGACTGAAGGTGCTACGGTGATTACAAGCATTTTCCCATTGTAGGTCTATGGGACCTTGTGGTTGCCACAACAACCAAAGTAGAAGTAAAACAAAGATCAGGAATCGATACAATTAACTTACTCCACCCATCAAAGACACCAAAGGGAAAGAAACACAAACATTAAGCGACCAGACCATAATAGAAACCTAAACAAAGGAAGGCCATAAGGACAGTTACTTTCCCACAAAATGGCCATATGGCCATCCAAAATAAAAAGACACAAGTGATACACACAGTAAGTAACAAACAACAACGTAAATAAATCGCCACAGAAGAACCGCCTTGGAACGGTCAGTGGAAAGATTTCCACTGGGGGGCTTAAATCGATTTTACGTGGCCACAATCCTCGCCCTTACTTCCGTCGCGATTTAGACAAATAATTTGTTCAGTCCGCATGAAGGCCTCCTAACTCATCAGTGCAAAATCTCCGTGAACACAAATAATCAAAGAGCCACAGAGGTGAGACAACGGTGAGGACTCGACAGCAAGAAACCACTTAAATGCTGGAGCAAAAGAAAACCAACAGTTAGACTCCGATGGGTCCAACCAGAGACAGAGCATCAGGCACCAACCAACATTACCTTGAATTAGATCTCTCTAATTCTCAATAAGCCTTTACGTTGGAACCGTCAAAGTTTTCATTCGATTTCATTAATGTCCCACCAGAGGCATGCTACAGATAAGAAATGATTGAGATCAGCCTGCAGGCTGCAGAAATATAGCTGGTCAAAAGTGTGGACGGACGAACGACGGACGACGGAAGGACTACCATCCTATAAGCTCCACTGGAGCCTTCGGCCCAGGTGAGCTAATAAAAAAGGGCCAAGTTGGCCTTGATTCGCTCACCGGATTTCAGGCTGACGTTTTTCTATTTTTAGCTCTGGCAGCCATTTTTCTCACCAGAGCGGAACTGTTTCAGCTATTTTGGTAAATGGTCACCTAAGCAACCTTTCAATGAAGTTTGAATGAAATTGGTCCAGGGATATAGGACTTTTCGGGTTTTTATTATGTCAAGACATGGTGGCCATCTTGTTCATCTGAGCGGAACGATTTTAGCTATTTTGATAAGCAGTCACCTAAGCAACATTCCTGTGAAGTTTAAGCAAAAATTACCCAATGGTTTGAGAAAATTTAAGATTTAAACAAATAATATGCATTTTCTATTTCTATCTCTGGTGGCTATCTTGCTCATTGGAGTGATTTTGTTTTGCTATTTTGGAAGAGGATCACCTAAGCAACAGTCCTATGAAGTTTGAATGAAATTAGCCCAGGGGGTATTGGAGGAGTAGTTTTTAAAAGGCTTTTATATATTAAGCTCTGGTGGCCATCTTGTTGATCAAAGCAAAACGAGTTTACCTGTTTTAGTACAGGGCTACCTAAGCAATATTCCTATGAAGTTTGAATGAAATTGGCCCAGGGATATGGAAGAAGTAGTTTTTTTTAGTTTTTTTCCATTTTCGCATTGGCGACCATCTTGTCCATTGGGGCGGAACGATTTAAGCTATTTTGTAAAGAGCCACTTAGGCAACATTCCTGTGAAGTTTACATGAAATTGGCCCAAAGGTTTAGTTCGCGTTAAAAGTAAAGCAAAATACATTTTTATTTCAAGCTCTGGCGGCCATATTGCTTGTTGGGGCAGAACCGTTGTGGCTATTTTGGTAGAGGGTCACCTAAGGAACATTCCTATGAAGTTTGAAAGAAATTGGCCCAAGAGTATAGGAGGAATTGTCGTTTAAAGATTTTTTCTATTTTTAGCTCTGTCGGCCATCTTGTTTATCAAAGCGGAACAATTATAGCAATTTTTGTAGAGGGTCACCTAAGCAACATTCCAATGAAGGTTAAATGAAATTGGCCTAGGGATATGGGAGGAGTAGTTGTTTAAACTTTTTTTCTAGTTTTAGCTGTGGTGGCCATCTTGTTCATCGCAGATGAATGGTTTTTAGTAATTTTGGTAGAGAGCCACCTTGGCAACATTCCTATGAAGTTTGTGTGATATTGGACAAAGGGTTTTGGAGGAGTTAGCATTTTAAGCAAACTGTTGACGTTTTTATATTTTTAGCTCTGTCGGTAATCTCGTTCGTCGGTGCAAAACGATTTTAGCTACTTTGATAGAGGATCACCTAAGCAACATTCCTAAGAAGTTTGACTGAAATTGGCCCAGGGAGTAGTTATCGTTTTAAAGATTTTCTCTATTTTTAGCTCTGGCGGCCACCTTGTTTATTGGAGCGGAACAATTTTGCTATTTTGGTAAGGAGCCACCTAGGCGAATTACTTTGAAGTTTAAGCGAAATTGGCCCAAGGGTTTAGAAGTTAGAACTTTCAGCAAATTTATTACTTTTTTATTTTCAGCTCTGGCGGCACTCTTGTTCATCGGAGCGGAACGATTGTAGCTACTTTGGTTGAGGATCACCTAAGCAGCAATATTCCTATGAAGTTTGAATGAAATTGGCTCAAGGGTACTGGAGTAGTTGTTTAAAGAGTTTTTTTCTATTATTAGCTCTGGTGGCCATCTTGTTCAACATAGCAGAACGAGTTTAGCTACTGTGGTAGAGAGCCACCTAGGCCACATTCCTATGAAGTTAAAATAAAATTGTCCCAAGGGTTTAGGAGGAGTAGTATTTTAAACCAAATTATTGACGACGGACGCTGGATGACGCACGACAGACATTCGCTGACCACAATAGCTCACCATGAGCACTTCGTGCTCAGATTAGCTAAAACAACATCACCTGACTTTCCCATACAAAACTACCATAGGCCTGAGGGTAATTTGTTTTTTACTTTTGCCCTCCCAGGTTGAGAATCCTGTCTGGTGTAGTGGGCCAGCTACTCGCCTCATCAATCAGGGGTCTCGGGTCCCACACTTCTGGGTGAGTCTTTAAACCGAGGTCCTGTCTCCATATGACATACGTTCTTGGTGGGACGTAAAACTATATAAAACACTTACACATACCTGCCATTGTGATAGGCACAAAAATATCACACACAGGCATTATCACATGCACTGAATTAGGTGGGCATATTGTTCGGTATTTTATACATATCACCATCTCAGGAATGTACTATTTATATATTATCCCTCTTTTGGAAGAACTTTGTCTATCTATCTATCTATCTATCTATCTATCTATCTATCTATCTATCTATCTATCTATCTATCTATCTATCTATCTATCTATCTATCTATCTATCTATCTACCTACCTACCTGTCTGTCTGTCTGTCTATCTATCTATCTATCTATCTATCTATCTATCTATCTATCTATCTATCTATCTATCTATCTATCTATCTATCTATCTATCTATCTATCTATCTATCTATCTGTCTGTCTGTCTGTCTGTCTGTCTGTCTGTCTGTCTGTCTGTCTGTCTGTTTGTCTGTCTGTCTGTCTGTCTGTCTGTCTGTCTGTCTGTCTGTCTGTCTGTCTGTCTGTATGTGTCTGTCTGTCTGTCTACTACTATCTATCTATCTATCTATCTAGCTAGCTAGCTAGCTAGCTAGCTATCTATCTATGGGCTGTGGCCTAGTGGATAAGAGCACTGACTCTTAATCATTAGGTATCTCACCGCTGTGGGTTCGAGCCTCGCTTGGTCACATGTGAGACGCCAAGTTCTGCAATGGAATGTCGGGTGGTTTTTCTCCGGGTACTCCGGTTTTCGCCCACCTTAGATTAACGATCGGCTCGAGTTGAGGATCGCCTAAGCAGCAATATTCCTATGAAGTTTGAATGAAATTGGCTCAAGGGTACTGGAGAAGTTTTTTAAAGAGTTTTTTTTTCTATTATTAGCTCTGGTGGCCATCTTGTTCAACATAGCAGAACGAGTTTAGCTACTGTGGTAGAGAGCCACCTAGGCCACATTCCTATGAAGTTAAAATAAAATTGTCCCAAGGGTTTAGGAGGAGTAGTATTTTAAACCAAATTATTGACGACGGACGCTGGATGACGCACGACAGACATTCACTGACCACAATAGCTCACCATGAGCACTTCGTGCTCAGATTAGCTAAAACAACATCACCTGACTTTCTCATACAAAACTACCATAGGCCTGAGGGTCATTTGTTTTTTACTTTTGCCCTCCCAGGTTGAGAATCCTGTCTGGTGTAGTGGGCCAGCTACTCGCCTCATAAATCAGGGGTCTCGGGTCCCACACTTCTGGGTGAGTCTTTAAACCGAGGTCCTGTCTCCATATGACATACGTTCTTGGTGGGACGTAAAACTATATAAAACACTTACACATACCTGCCATTGTGATAGGCACAAAAATATCACACACAGGCATTATCACATGCACTGAATTAGGTGGGCATATTTTTCGGTATTTTATACATATCACCATCTCAGGAATGTACTATTTATATATTATCCCTCTTTTGGAAGAACTTTGTCTGTCTATCTATCTATCTATCTATCTATCTACTTATCTGTCTGTCTGTCTGTCTGTCTGTCTGTCTATCTATCTATCTATCTATCTATCTATCTATCTATCTATCTATCTATCTATCTATCTATCTATCTATCTATCTATCTATCTATCTATCTATCTATCTATCTATCTATCTATCTATCTATCTGTCTGTCTGTGTCTGTCTGTCTACTATCTATCTATCTATCTATCTGTCTATCTATCTATCTATCTATCTATCTATCTATCTATCTATCTATCTATCTATCTATCTATCTATCTATCTATCTATCTATCTATCTATCTATCTAGCTAGCTAGCTAGCTAGCTAGCTATCTATGGGCTGTGGCCTAGTGGATAAGAGCGCTGACTCTTAATCATTAGGTATCTCACCGCTGTGGGTTCGAGCCTCGCTTGGTCACATGTGAGACGCCAAGTTCTGCAATGGAAGGTCGGGTGGTTTTTCTCCGGGTGCTCCGGTTTTCGCCCACCTCAGATTAACGATCGGCTCGACATGAGTGAAATAATCTTGAAAGGATCGTAAAACCAATTAAAAATATCTATTTATCTGTCCCTTTGTTTGTTTGTCTGTTCAAAAAACATTACTGAAAATTTTACCACAAAAATTCAGCTAAAAAATTCTGATATTTTTCATATTTCTGCTCACAGGGGCGGTTCAAACGAATACCCGCAATCTATATTTGATCAGTAATAAGAATAATCAAATCTTTTATTCACTCTGATTACAAATAAATGTAATAACAACAGGAGCGATACAAATATGCAACGTTCTGCGGGATTTTACGAGATGAAATCAGTACTCTCTCTCTCTCTCTCTCTCTCTCTCTCTCTCTCTCTCTCTCTCTCTCTCTCTCTCTCTCTCTCTCTCTCTCTCTCAGTGTGTGTGTTTTGAGCACGCAACACGCAACGCTGAAACAGCACTGAATCTATGGCATTGTGTGCTTCGAGTTAGTCAATCAACAAAAGTCAAATCAAATTTATTTCTCTCAGCATCGCGAAAACACGCCTATATAAATACACTGTAAACCCTATCGCCGAAAAAAGGAAATTGCTGACAAGTTTCCAATCTCTGCCCAAAACACAGACCGCGGGTGCCCCCACGAACCGCCTTATCGATGCGGCTCTAACGAGCACCCCCAATCCAGCCCCCAGAGCAGAAACAAGAAAAATAAGGTTTACCCCCTGTAAACCCCAGTTTTACTGTGTAAAAGTTGGGTTCAAGGGGGTCAAACCCATAACAAGAGGGCCTTAATTCGCTCACCTGAGTGTCACTGTCTCTAGTACATTCTATAGGACTAGGATTTCTCTTCAAATGACTGTCTATGTTTAAAATTAATGTTTTGGGATGCTATGCTGGAGGTTTAAGAACTGTGTTATACAGGCCTTGGAAAGCTGTCGAGTCCGGTGGGTCAGGCCTCAGATTCTATGACGGCTCCAACGTAAAGGCTTATTGAGAATTAGAGAGATAATGTTGGTTGGTGCCTGATGCTCTGTCTCTGGTCGGGCTCATCGGAGTCTAACTGTTGGTTTTCTTTTGCTCCAGTATTTCAGTGGTTTCTTGCTGTCGAGTCCTCACCGTTGTCTCACCTCTGTGGTTCTTTGATGTTTTGTGTTCACGGAGACGTTGCACTGATGAGTTAGGAGGCCTTCATGCGGACTGAACAAATTATTTGTCTAAATCGCGACGGAAGTAAGGGCGAGGATTGTGGCCACGTAAAATCGATTTAAGCCCCCCAGTGGAAATCTTTCCACTGACCGTTCCAAGGCGGTTCTTCTGTGGCGATTTATGTATGTTGTTGTTTGTTACTTACTGTGTGTATCACTTGTGTCTTTTAATTTTGGCTGGCCACATGGCCATTTTGTGGGAAAGTAACTGTCCTTATGGCCTCCTTTGTTTAGGTTTCCATTATGGTCTGGTCGCTTAATGTTTGTATTTCTTTCCCTTTGGTGTCTTTGGTGGGTGGAGTAAGTTAATTGTATCGATTCCTGATCTTTGTTTTACTTCTACTTGGCATTGAGGACCTGGACCTCATCCTGAAAGAGAGAAGGCTCCGCTGGTATGGACACGTGGAATGCTCCAACGGTGCAGTCAATACTGCCTGTGACATAAGGTAGGTGGAAAGCGGGGGCCTGGAAGGCCCAAGATGACCTGGAAGCAGCTTACAGAAAGAAATTGCAGAGAATGGAAGCTCTCTGCTATTGATCTTCACGATTTACAAGCCTGGAGATCTGGTGTAAGATCTGCCATGTGTGCAGCAAGCCAGCTACCTGGAAGGGGGCCCACTTGTGTGGACGTTGCCCCTGTACCTGCATGTTAACCAAAAAATTGTTGATGATGATGATGATTGTTCCCTTGAAAATAAGGTCAAGATCATCAAAACCTTATCGATATTTGGGAAAACCGAAAACAAACTTTTACCGGAAACATCCGAAAACAAATTCTCGTAACTGAAAACAAACTGTAATATCAACGATTGTTTTCATTTAAATTATGTTAGAAATGGCCAATGGGAATTTATATGCGAAATTACGAAACAAATTAGCCATTTTTCATCATTTGAGAGCGATTTTTCATGTTCTCTACATAAACCTATTGTAAAATACTGATCCGAAATCAACCGATAATATCAATACTATTTCTAAAATATCAAACGTTTTGAATATCATGCTTCTGTTGTGCTTATGAATATTATGAAAGCAAATGGATAGCTTATTTGTAGTTCAAACATAGATTTTAGAATATATATAAAGTTTGGCTTACAGGCATCACGAAAACACACCTACATGTATATAATTTTGACCCCCTTGAACCCCAATTTTTTATAGTAAAACTGGGGTTTCCGGGGGAATACCTTATTTTTTTTAATTCTGCTCTAAAATATAGATTGTGGGTACTCGTTGGAACCGCCTCGATGAGGCGGTTCCAACGAGTGCCCACAATCTATATTTTGAGCAGAAAAAAGAAAAATATCACAATTTTTCATCGTAAAATTTTCATTTTTTCGGCGATAAAGGTGGCAATGTATTTGTATATGCGTGTTTGCGTAATGAGTGTCCATTACATGGTCTTGTTAACCTGGTGAGTTTTTTTTTCAAATGTCGTTACTTTCTTCTTCTTTTTTTTAAATTTTATTATGTTAAGCATGTTATCAATCAAATAGTTTAGGTCGCTAATATGTTCCTATATTAATTGAATTTTTTGGCCCCTGATTTCTTTTGGTAAATTACTTCTTTGCGGCAACATTTAACACCAAATGTGTTAATCATGCACGTGCATATACCAATCATGTGCATGATTTTTAGGACGAAATTAACCCTTTTACCGGATTAGCAAACAGCCTTTAAAGGCATTTATTCTTGATTATTGAGGACTATCATTTCATTACATAATATTATGTAGCCCTCAGTGCTGACTGAAGAGAAGTCCTCTGTCTGCAACAGTAAGGGGCCTCCTTGGGGAAAATCAATAATTGACCAATTGTTAACTACAGTGCACCTTAGTGATTTTCCCATTTAGTGTCTCAGTCAGAGAATTCAACAGGAGCTACTAATCACACTATTAAAGGCCGCCTTTGATCTGCTATAGACAGTATATCACAGGGGGCAATAAAACAATTATGAACACACCGTGTGTCCTACTGTCTAAGAATAAATGCCTTTAATTGTTTATCAATTAATGCCGTTTGTGTTTTATCTTTAAAATATTTGAATAATAAGTATTGTCAATAATCTAGCTATCTCAAGCCCTGCCACCCAATAACCGTTTTTACCAATAGGGCTTAAAAGCCTATGCATTGGACAGTCCGACTCGCATCTCTGCCTGGGCAGGCTTACAAAGGCGCTTAGTCCTTGTTAGCAGTTTACCAGTACTCATGTGCGGTCAGTTTCAGCTGTGCATGAAAACATCATTTGTCTAAGCCCCGACTAGTGCGGGCCCTGATGATGATGATGATGCATTTAATTACGTTGTAGTTTAACATGTGAGATTAGCAAAGACAATGATCAGCCTGCACATCCAGCCAGTATGTTAACCCTTCTCTTGCTGAATATTCAGTTTAGCCACACTGATTTCTATCTATCAACCAATCAAATTACTTGATGTATTTTATTCCTACAAATTCACAAATTGAATGTCAAACAGTGTAGATCCTGATGAGATGGCTTCTTCAGAAGCCATTTGATCTGGATCTACACTGTTTGCAAAGAAAAGGGTTATCGTGAACAGCAGAATAAGAGTTAAGAGGTTTTGCTTTTCAATCTCTGGATAGGCGGCCAATGGGGTCAGCAATGGAATATTTTTTCTTACTTCTCCCATCGTAAATTTTAACCCGAAAAAAAAAATTGTTTGGAGATATGAAAGAATGCATTATATCCCACGGATGTGTTACCGTTGTGCTTTTACGTGAAGTTTAAAAGCCCTGTCAACACCATTTATGTCATATCAAATGAATCACTTTTTGCCTGGGCATATATATTTAGACATATACAAGTACATTGAACAGAGCAAATACTTTTGTCAACAAGAGAACCATGATGGTCCTATATCGCTCAACTGAGCTTACAGCTAAAAGGTAAAAGGTTTGCATGTGTCTTGGTGTATGTGTGTGTGTGTGTGGGGCTTAAGCTACTTACCAAATATCAAAGACCTGGGCTTCCTGTTTGAGACAAGATTTTAAAGGGTTTTTTTCCCTAACTGGAGAATGTAAAGCAAGTGGGCCCCGGTGCAGGGCCATTTTTGGCCCAAGGGCTATAATTTGAACAATCTTGGCAGAGGTCCACTAAATGAAGCTTCATACTAAATATCAAAGACCTGGACCTTCTGGTTTTTAAATGGTTTTCTCTATATAAGCCTATGTAAAACCAGTGGGCCCCTGCGCGGGACCATTTTTGGCCCCAGGGCTATAATTTGAACAATCTTGGTAGAGGTCCACTAGATGAAGCTTCACACCAAATATCAAAGACCTGGGCCTTCTAGTTTCCGACAAGAAGATTTTTAAAAGTTTCCCTATATAAGCCTATCTCAAATCAGTGGGCCCCCGCCGGGCGCGGGGACATTTTTGGCACCAGGGCTATAATTTGAACAATCTTGGTAGAGGTCCACTAGATGAAGCTTCATACTTAAAATCAAAGACCTGGGCCTTCTGGACATGGTTTTCTCTATACAAGCCTATGTAAAACCAGTGGGTCCCAGCGTGAACATAATTTGAACAATCTTGGTAGTGCTCCACTAGATGAAGCTTCGTACTAAATATCAAAGACCTGGGCCTTCTGGTTTCAAACAAGATGATCTTTAAAGGTTTTACCTATATAAGTCTAGGTAAAACCAGTGGGCCCCAGCGCAGGAGAATTTTTGGCCCCAAGGCTATAATTTGAACAATCTTGGTAGAGGTCCACTAGATGAAGCTTCACACCAAATATCAAAGATCTGGGCCTTCTGGTTTCAGACAAGATTTTTAAAGGTTTTCCCACTATAAGCCTATGTAAAACCAGTGGGCCCTGGCGCGGGGCCATTTTTAGTCCCAAGGCTATAATTTGAACAACCTTGGTAGAGGTCCACTAGATGAAGCTTTAATACTTAATATCAAAGACCTGGGCCTTCTGGTTTCAGACAAGAAGATTTTTAAGGGTTTTCCCACTATAAGCCTAGGTAAAATCAGGGGGGGGGGGGCTGGGGCGGGTCCACTAGCTGAAGCTTCATAACAAATATCAAAGACCCAGGGCTATAATTTGAACAATCTTGGTAGAGGTCCACTTGATGAAGCTTCATACCAAATATCCAAGACCTGGGCCTTCTGGTTTCAGACAAGACGATTTTCAAAGTTTTTTTCTTATTTTCCCATTTTCGTTGCCATGGCAACCAGAGTTCTGCATGAAATGGAATTTTTTGAACAACTTTGAGAGAGGACCACCCAAAAATCATTTCTGTAAAGTTTTACCAAAATCTGTTCAGCGGTTTAGATGTTGTTTAAAGGAATTGTGGACGGATGAACATCACGGACGGACGAAGACAGATGGTGACCGATCACATTAGCTCCTCCAGAGCCTTCGGCTCAGGTGAGCTAAAAACAGACAACTGACCTTCTTGGATGAGCAGAAGAAAGACGACTACTTTTTAATATAGATTAAAATGATCAATCTTAAGGAGGATCCCAGCTAGCACAAAACAATGGGCCAACGTCGGGCCGACAGTGATACGACGTTAACGTCGTATTGCTGTTGGCCTGACGTTGGGCCGGCATTATTTGCTGGCTGGGATGTTACTGGCCAGGCAGTTATCTCACCTGGGACCTCGATCCTGATCACCAGTCATACGTGCATTCGACCTGCTGTTTTGTGATGAACCATTTTTACCAAATTTCTTTACCTGTATCCTGCTGAATAAATTATTTTAGTCACACCCATTTCTGACTATTAACCAATCAAATTACTATTTTGTATTCATTTAAATCACAAATAAGACAAGCAGTGTAGATCCTGATCCATCTATGAAAATTGTATAAAAACTGCAATAAAATCATTATTATTTCAAAATATTATTCCAAACTTGGGCACAGAATCTGCTTACATATCATTTAATCATGTATATGTCTAAAACTACAATAATCATGGTATACTTGTTGATATAATTTGTTTTCGGTGATGAGAATTTGTTTTCGGTTGTTTCCGGTAAAAGTTTGTTTTCGGTTTTCCCCAACTACCCAAACCTAATGGCCGTTTTCCTCCCTCCTAGTGATGTAACCATGCGAGTTTGGTGAGAATCAATCATGAGGTTCAGGAGATATAGTGATTCTAACAGACTACATGATAGAAACAGCTTTGTTCAATGTTCAAGGGGCCATAACTCCAAAAGTAGGAAAATCAGAGTTATGGTTCATACGTTCTGCATGTCATCTCGGGGAGGTCTACATATCTATGAAGTTTCGTGAAAATATCTCAAATGGTATCAGAGTTATGGAGCAGACACGAAAGTACTAGGTGCTGACGGACGAACAGATGGACGTACGGACACTCAAAACTTCGGAGGGTATAACATAATACTCCGCCATTATTGATTTTGCTTGTTTGTATTGGAGTTTAACGGCCCAGTCAACACTATTTTAGGTCATTTTTGAGCCAGTCAGTGTACCTATCCACACTTTTCCTGGGCAGGCTTATAAGTAAGCGGTTAACCAGTACAGTGCACTTTCTTTCGCCAGAAACTGACAACTGCCCTTCTTGAATCAGCGGAAGGGAGAAAATGACCGTAGAAAAGATTTCATGATCAATCTCCGCAAAAGAATGTTGCCGACCATGACAGGTATCAAATCCGCGTCCTGATCACCTCTCAGACGGCCATTTTTTATAAAAAAAAAAGTTTGAAAGTAACATGGTCATGTTATTTTTCACTGTGTGAAAATATCACATATATTTTCAGTGTGAAAAAAATCATTTTTATTTGTTTCCAATATACAGTAGAACTTCGATGGCTCGAACACCGATGGCTCGTTTACCATGGATGTGTCGAACCCATTCTTGAGCCCCTAGCGAAATCCTCTACATAAGAAATAGTGGGGGTAATTAAGGAGACTTTAGTCTTACATCTTGCAAATCTATGCTGTGTGTACTCATTAGAATCGCCTCGATGAGGCGATTCTAATGTGTACACACAGCATACATATTCATTATAGAACACCGAAAAGATGTCTAAAAGTATCTCTTTATGCCTCCTGGCAGTAACCATCAGTGGCTCGAACCACCCCTGTCTCGAACAGATTTTCGAGGTCCCAAAGGTGTTCGAGCCATTGAAGTTCCACTGTATGTGAAAAAAATCATTTTTATTTGTTTCCAATATACATTGATTTCAGTGCTAAGAATAAAATAGAAGTGTTTAACCTTTAACCTGCTGAATATTCAATTAAGCCACACTCATTTCTGACTTTGAACCAATCAGATTACTTGATGCAGCTTATTTCTACATATTCATAAACTGAATGTCAAACTGTGTAGATCCTGATCAGATGGCTTCTTCAGAAGCCATCTGATCTGGATCTACACTGTTTGCAAAGATAGGGCTTGTCGCCTACAGCAGGGTAAAGGTTAACCAGTACAGTTTTGTTTGATTTGAGGTTTAATGTCCCCATCGACACTGTAAGGGTCATTTTGGAGAAGTTGCTTCCAGTTTTGTGGGACTTTACCCGACATTGAGATAAAATGACATCTCAAGCCCTGTCGCCCAATGAAACCAATAGGGTTTATTAGCATGGATGGTCCACCTCGCACCACGGTTCCTGGACAGGCTTCGATCCTCTAAGTGGTTTACCAGTACTTGTGTGCGGGCCGGATTCAGCTCTGGGTGGAAGCATCATGCAGCCCATATATTTCTTCAAGCCCTTATGGGCGGGGGCCGTTAACCAGTACAGCGCTCATTCTTTTTACCAGGAGCTGAATCAGTGGATGGGGGAAATACATGATTAATCTCCACAAAAGGATGTTACGGACTCAGCAGGTTTCGAACCCATGATCGAATGAGCTACTGTGACATAAACATATAAATATACAGAGTCAACTGATATTAATATGATAATAAAGAAGACAAAAAAGAGTAGATTTAACCACACTTTATTTTACATAAATAACTCTGGTATAACCATTATTTTATCTCCAAATACAAGATATAAATGAACAGACTTAAACTGCATAATATATGAAAAATTAAAAATGTGAGCAAAACAGAATTGTGAGACATATACACTATCGCAATTCATAAACAGCAGTGAACAGTGAATATCATTTCAATCTTTGGAATACAGTCAACCCTCTTTATACCGACATTTGCGGTACCGGTAAGTTATGTATTTTTTGATAACTGCAGGATAGTTTTTGTCAATTCTCCATAAAACCTATGTTATGGGTATTCATTAGAACCGCCTCATGGAGGTGGTTCTAATGAGTACCCACAACATAGGTTTATATGGAGAAATAAAGAAAACTATCCTTTACTTATCACAAAATACTACCTTATATGTTGCTATGCATCAGGCCTCGTACTGACCACGCTTTTCCATGCCTGAAAACCCTGATTTTGCAGCTTCAACCCTTATTCTGCTGAACAAGACACAGCTATTACCTTGGCAAACAGTGTAGATCCAGATCAGATGGCTTCTGAAGAAGCCATCTGATCAGAATCTACACTGTTTGTAATGCAGTTTGTGAAAATAGAAAGTATTTTTGGTTGACTTATAGTCAGAAATGGGTGTGGGTTAATAAATTTATTTAGCAGGATAATGGTTAAATAGTTTATATAGTTTTTTTAAACAGACTATAGGCACAAGAATCAAAATTTAAAAGCCTGAAATCAAGAAAAAAACCAAGGTCTAAAAGCCTGAAATCCTGCAAATGCCTGAAAAATATGAGGCCTGATGCATTTGATACAACAACAAGTCTTTACATAATGACAGTTTTCAAGAGAATGAATCTTAAGCTCAGGATGAGCCGGATTATTGGAGATATTCAAGAATATTTTGCAATACGATGCCACACACGTGCAACATAGTGCATTTTTTCACATCTTCAAAATGTCTACTTTTCTGATGAAAATCTGTGATATTTTTCTTATTTATACTCCAAACATAGGTCATTGGTGCTTGTTAATACTGCCTCATTGAGGTGGTTCTAATGACTACCCACAACCTTTGTCTTGCTGCAGAAACAAGAAAAATAATGTATACCCCCCACTAAATCCCAGTCTTCTCTGTATAAAGTGGGGTTTAGTGGGGGTGGGCGTGCTCATTTCACAGACTTGTTCACGTGATGGTTTAATACTCCAAGAAACAGATATTATGAATACATGTATTTGTAAAAATTGCTTCTAAAAAATGTCCACAACTTGTTTTGATAGAATCGCCCTGGAGAGTGTCCACAACATTTGTTTCTTGGAGTAATAATAGGAAAAAACAAAAATGTCCTTTTCTACCTTTTGGCCTACTCTTTACTGTGGTTCTTTATATACAAACTCTTTAAAATGTCAGATTGTCAGAGAACATATACTGTTCAATACGAAATTATGACAGGCCTATACAAATACAATGTAAATCTTGTCCCCAAAAATACGAAATTTTTAGATGAAAAATTCTGATATTTTTCTTATTTCTGCTCAAAATATAGATTGTTGGTACTTGTTAGAACCGCCTCGATGAGGTGGTTCTAATGAGTACCCACAATCTATATTTTAGACCTCCATGAGGCGGTTCTAACGAGTACCCACAATCTATATTTTAGAGCAGCAATAAGAAAAATAATGCTTACCCCTGTAAACCTCAATTTTTCTATATAAAAGTGCGGTTCGAGGGGGTCAAAATCAAATAGGCAAGTTTTCTTGATGTATTCTAACGAGGATCCTCTGTAATAAATAGTTGAGAACAGAACAGGATAGAAAAAAAGAAAAGAAAGTAGAAGCTTAAAGCTATCTGTAAATACTTGTCTTGCTGAACCAGGATATCACCCCAGAAAAATGTCTAAAAGTTGTCCCCCTTAAATCCCACTTTCATATAATAAAATTGGGGTTGACAGGGATAAATATTATTTTCCTTATTTCTGCTCGAAAACATATACAGTGGATACACGTCAGAACGGCCTTGATAAAGTAGTTCTAATGAGTTAGTTTGTTTGTTTGATTTGAGATTTAACATCACTCAATCTATGTTCAGAGCGGAAATATGAAAAATATCAGGATTTGTATCTGAAAAATTTCACGTTTTGATGGTACAATTTTACCAATACATTTAAATAGCTGTGTTTTCTTATAGGCAGTACTTTATGCAAACAGTGTAGATACAGCTCAGATGGCTTCAGTATCTACAATACATGTATTTCATATTTACTCATCAACTGAAAACATGTTCTAAATAACATGTTTCACACAGAGACCTGCTCTACCGCTTTCATTACGCAAACACGCCTATACAAATACATTGCCACCTTTATCGCCGAAAAAATGAAAATTTTATGATGAAAAATTGTGATATGTTTCTTATTTCTGCTCTAAAATATAGATTGTGGGTACTCGTTAGAACCGCTGCTCAAAATATAGATTGTGGGCACTCGTTAGAACCGCCTCGTTGAGGCGGCTCTAACGAGTACCCACAATCTATATTTTAGAGCAGAAATAAGAAAAATAAGGTATACCCCCAGAAACCCCAGTTTTACTATATAAAAGTGGGGTTCAAGGGGGTCAAAATTATATAGGTGTGTTTTCGTGATGTTAATTTTATTCACCATTAAAGTTTGTTGGATATCAACATAATTCATGAACTGGAGCATGTAATACAATTTTAACAGCTTTTAAAAACAAATGAAATCGTTCAATACATAGTTCTGATTAATTCTGAAGTTATATAAGTGAGGTATATCACAGTATTCTAATTATGCAATCAACCCAGTTACAATGCACCAGTCAATATTCGGTTTGAAGATACCCCTTATACCACTGTTCACGACAACCCATACCTTTGCAAACAGTGTACATTTAGATCCACATCAAATGGCTGGATTTGAACCAAAACATTATATCATGTAATCTGATTGGCTCATAGTCAGAAATGGATGTGGCTAAGCAAATTATTCAGTACTACATAGAGGATCTTACATGAGTGCTCATGCTTTATTTAATTTATTAAACGAGTTGAGGAAAAGGGATAAAATGTGAGGCTTTGCCGAGCATTTTATCCCTTTTCCTCAACGAGTTTAATAAATTCAATAATACATGAGCACGAATGCAAGATTCTATTTATCATACGTCATTTAAAACGCATTTTATTCACGATTGTTTACAAAAATGTCAATATTCCGCCATTAGTAGACGTGACGTCGTTAAGGACGTCGTATATGTAACGTTACGAGACGTATCTAGCTAATTTGCATATCTAATCCACTAGTGGATTATCGAAAATATTACATGGCGTTATTACACTCTCAGACGCGACGTCATATGATAAATGTATATAATGTGTGCTGTCCATGTCCATAATGTGCATAATGGCACTACCTTAGATTCTTGGGCAATGAACACTTACAAATACCTGTTCATATTGTACAAAACTACACCACAACCTCATTATAACACGGTTCATTATAATGCAGTTTTGGATATACAAACACTGCTTTAAGATGGATCCCAAAAATGTCATTTTTCTATATACAGTCGAACTTCAATAGCTCGAACACCTTTGGGACCTCGAAAATCTGTTCGAGACAGGGGGAGTTCGAGCCACTGAGGGTTACTGCCAGGAGGCATAACGAGATACTTTTAGACATCTTTTTGGTGTTCCATAATGAATATGTATGCTGTGTGTACTCATTAGAATCGCCTCATCGAGGCGATTCTAATGAGTACACACAGCATACATTTGTAAGATAAAAGACGGAAATCTCCTTAATTATCCCCCACTAGTTCTTATGAAGAGGATTTCGCTTTGGGCTCAAGAATGGGTTCGACTCATCCATGGTAAACGAGCCATCGGTGTTCGAGCCATCGAAGTTCTACTGTAATCTATACATTTTTGTTTGGATATAACATGATTGCTTAACTAACACGGTTTCTGCTCTGAACCCCATCAATAGTGTTATAAAGAGTTTATGGTGTAGTTGCATCTCAATTTATTTAAAAACAAAGACACACACACAAAAAAAATATATTATTTTCAATAGCAACAATTAAGACTGCATCTTCATAGCAGAGACAGAAATTTAACCCTTGAGCTGTCGAGAAAAACTATATCTGAAAATGTCGTCTGCTTTTTCATGTAGGCAAACAGTGTGGACCCAGATCAAACTGCTCTTAGAGTGTCTGATCTGGGTCCACACTGATTGCAGAAACTAATTTTAAAGTGCTTGGCAGATGACAAAGCAGACGACAATTGTCGTGATTGGCATTTTATGGGTTAAGACATAAAAATTATATACACATGTATTTATTACAGTCAAACGTGAAAGGCTCGAACACCTTCGGTATCAGGAAAACTTGTTTGAGACAGGGGTAGTTTGAACTATTGAGGGTTAATCATGCTGTCAGGCCATCACACATTACAAA
This sequence comes from Lucinisca nassula, assembly GCA_963580285.1. Lineage (NCBI taxonomy): Eukaryota > Metazoa > Mollusca > Bivalvia > Lucinida > Lucinidae > Lucinisca > Lucinisca nassula. The sequence goes on from OY757026.1 coordinate 90,024,481, forward strand.
GATGACTTAACCCTTAAGATGGCGGGAAAAACTTCTTCTGAAAATGTCGTCTGCTGAATTCCTTGAAAACTTAGCAAAAATATTTTCGCATACAGGCAAACAGTGTGGACCCTGATCAGACTGCTCCTAGAGGAGCAGTCTGATCTGGGTCCACACTGTTTGCCAAAATGACTTTTGAAGCCCAACAGATGACAAAGCAGATGACAATTGTCGTGATTGGCATTTTATGGGTTAAGGTTATGTTTTTTGTATGGTCTATAAAATAAAGAAATATTGTGCGTACTCATTAATCACCTTACGGAGATGATTCAAATGTGTACACACAACATACCTTTTCAAGATAGATTAAAAAAACTCCACAGATTATCTTGAATTATATGTTCATCTGGAACTATGGGAAAAATTCTCGGTCTAGGGAATCAAGAACAAGATTGAATTAGCCATGGTGAACGAGCCATCTGCGGTCGCGTTATCGCAGTTTAACTGTGTTTAACTATTCCCCCGCCCATAGGGGCTTGAAGAAGCATATGGGCTGCAAGAAGCTTCCACGCAGAGCTGAATCTGGCCCGCACACTAGTACTGGTAAACCGCTTAGAGGATCTAAGCCTGTCCAGGAACCGTGGTGCGAGGCGGACCGTCCATGCTAATAAACCCTATTGGTTTCATTGGGCGACAGGGCTTGGGATGTCATTTCATCTCAATGTTGGGTAAAAGTCCCACAAAATTGGAAGCAACATCTCCAAAATGACCTTTACAGTGTTGATGGGGACGTTAAACCTCAAATCAAACAAACAAACAAAAACTGTGTTTAACTAATATTATTATATTATGCTCTGTGGTAATACCTTGTAAATATTATAAAATGATAGCATATACATGTGCATAGAATATTAAATCACATCATTTCAAGTTCTTACAAAATGGAGTTCATCACGTGAACAAGTCCGTGAAATTAACACGCTCTTAAACCCACATTTGTATAGAAAAAACTGGGGTTTATAGGGATATATATTATGTTTCTTATTTCTGTTCCAAGACAGGTTGTGGGTACTCGATAGAACCGCCTCCCTGAGGCTGTTCTAACCGCCTCGGGGTTCTAACGAGCTCCCACAACCTGTGTTTGCAGTAAAAATAAAAGAATATCATGGATTTTCATCAGAAAAAAAAAAACATTTTGGGGATGTGAAAAGGCACTTTGTCTCACGCTGTGTTATCGTAATGTGAAAAGAAAACTAGTTTCTTATAGTTATAGTTTTAAAGAAAGTATGAAAACTGCAACTGAACATTTTTTTTCAAGCAACACATTCATAACAGTAAGGGTCCTGATCAGACACTGTCTTCAAATCAGGTTAACAAGTCTGTGCAATGAACTACCCATTAAACCCCACTTTATATAGAGACTAGAAAAGGTGTCCATAGGACACGGATGCACCCGCCAAATGCAATTCATAAACAAGAGGCCCATGGGCCACTATGCTCACCAGAGCTCAGGTGGGCACTGCCAAATTGCAGCCATGTATTTTAACATGATATCATTTTAATCTGCCAAATGAACCCCCATATCCAAATGAGCATCAATGTGGACTCAGTATATGAAACATTAGGCCTTTTATGAAGTAGAGGGGGTGGGGCATGGACCCAATGGAGCCCTGGTTGGTATCACTAAATGTGTCTTATCACAAAGAACAAGAATATATATGGTTTAGCAGTGGGGATCTGCATGGCTGGAGATATAAGTGGAGGGGTTGGAGCATGCCCTGTCGTTCCCAGGAAAGCCCAAGATTGTTGTCCCTAAATGTGTCTCATCATAAGGACCAAGTATATATATGGTTTAGGGGTGGGAATCTGAACGGTTTCAAAGATATCCTTTCATGAAGTGGCCACAGTAGGTGTGCTAATAATAAGGAACAAGAACATATATGAATATGGGGTGGGGATTTAATGGTTTCTGAAATATATGGCCTTTTATGAAGTGGAAGGGCGGGGCACATTGCCTCAGCACAAAGAGACCCCCAAGTTGGTGTGACTGAATGAGTCTTATCATAAGGAACAAGAATATATATGGTTTAGGGGTGGGGATCTGAACTATTTCTGAGATATGTGGCTTTTAATGAAGTCAAGCGGTGGAGCAAGGCCCGGGCATGCCCCGGGGACTCACAAGCTGGTGTCAATGAATGTGCCTTATCATAAGGAAGATGAATATATATGGTTTAGGGGTGGGGCTCTGAACAGTTTCTGAGATATAAGGCCTTTTGTGAAGTGCAGGGGTGGGGCAAGGCCCAGGGAGACCCCCAGGTTGGTGTCAATGAAAGTGTCTTATCATAAGGTACAAGAATATATATGGTTTAGGGGTGGGGATCTGTAAGGTTTCCGAGATATTGTGATATTATGAAATGGAGGGGGTGGGGCATGGCCCCAGCACATCCCTGGGGACCCCCAGGTTGGTGTCACTGAATGTGTCTCATCATAATGAACAAGAACATATATGGTTTAGGGGTGGGGATCTGAACAGTTTCTGAGATATATGGCCTTTTGTGAAGTGAAGGGGTGGGGCATGGCTCCGGCACACCCCAGATGACCCCCAATTTGGGGTCAATGAATGCGTCTTATCATAAGGAGCAAGAATATATATGGTTAGGGGTGGGGATCTGTAAGGTTTCCAAGATATTGGGCCTTTTATGAAATGGAGGGGCGGGACATGGCCCCGGCGCATCCCGGGGGACCCCCAGTTTGATGTCACTGAATGCGTCTTATCATAAGGAACAAGAGTATATAGGGTTCAGGGGTGGGGATCTGAATGGTTTCCGAGATATTGGGCCTTTTATGAAGTGGAGGGGGTGGGGCATGGCCTCGGCACATCACGGAGGACCTCCAGGTTGGTGTCAATGAATGCGTCTTATCAATAGGAACAAGAATATATATGGTTTAGAGGTGGGGATCTGTAAGGTTTCTGAGATATAAGTCATTTTATGAAGTACTGGGGGCGGGGCATGGCCCCGGCACAACCTACTGGACCCCCAGGTTGACATAACAGCATATGGCTGAGAGAAGTTTACTAAAGGAACATTTCTATGAAAGTTTTGTCAAAATATCTGCAAAGGCTTTGTAGTTAATGCCATTTTTCAATTTTCCCCATTATAAGTCTATGGAAAATCTAAGTTGCCATAGCAACCAAACTAAAGAGCCGAATTTCATAAAAAATACAAAACCTGTAAAGGCAAATATGGTGAATATTTCCATAAACTTTCAGCCTCATAGAGCATACGGTTTCTGAGGAGATGATTTTTAAGTATTTTTTTTTCTATTTTTTCATTTTGGTTTCCATGGCAACCAATACAAATGAGCAGTAGGCCTAAAATCATATGGCAGATAGTAGATTGCCTAAGGAATATTTCTATGAAAGTTTTGTCAAAATATCTGCAGTGGCTTGGCAGTAAATGCCATTTTTCAATTTTCCCCATTATAAGTCTATGGAAACTCTAAGTTGCCATAGCAACCAAACCAAAGAGCCGAATTTCATAAAAAACACAAACTTTCAATCCCCCAACCCAAGGATGCTACAGATGAAATTTTGGCTGAATCGGCCCAGTGGCTTCAGAGGAAATGTCGTTTGAAAGTGTTGACGACGACGCAGACGACGACGACGCCGACGACGGACAAATGCCTATCCTATAAGCTCCCCCGGAGCCTTCGGCTCTGGTGAGCTAAAAATATTACAAATGTACTTCAAATCAATCATAAAATATATGCATCATGGACAGATAATTCAAAAACCAAAACTGCAAGAGTTGTCTTCCTTGTTCATGACACATCGTCTCAGTGTGATAAATGCACCTGTGAAGTTTCATGATTATATTCCATACGGTTTAGGAGTTATGGCCCGGACACGGTTTACTATATGGTACTAAGTCAAGGCCAGATAATTCAAAAACCAAAAATGCAAGAGTTGTCTTCCTTGTTCATGACACATCATCTCAGTGTGATGAATGCACCTGTGAAGTTTCATGAATATATTCCATACGGTTTAGGAGTAATGGCCCAGACACGGTTTACTATATGGTACTAAGTGAAGGGCAGATAATTCAAAAACCCAAAATGCAAGAGTTGTCTTCCTTGTTCATGACACATCTTCTCAGTGTGATGAATGCACCTGGGAAGTTTCATGAATATATTCCATACGGTTTAGGAGTTATGGTCCGGACACGACATACAATTTGACTATATATGGATGTAAGTCAAGGGCAGATAATTCAAAAACTAAACAAGCAGGAGTTGTCTTCCTTGTTCATGACACATCGTCCAAGTATGATGGATGCACCTGTGAAGTTTCATGATTATATTCCATACGGTTTAGGAGTTATGGCCCGGACATGGTTTACTATATGGTACTAAGTCAAGGGCAGATAATTCAAAAACCAAAAATGCAAGAGTTGTCTTCCTTGTTCATGACACATCGTCTAAGTGTGATGAATGCACCTGTGAAGTTTCATGAATATATTCCATACGGTTTAGGAGTTATGGCCCGGACACGACATACCATTTGACTATATATGGATGTAAGTCAAGGGCAGATAATTTATAATTCAAAAACTAAACAAGCAGGAGTTGTCTTCCTTGTTCATGACACATCGTCTCAGTGTGATGAATGCACCTGTGAAGTTTCATGAATATATTCCATACGGTTTAGGAGTTATGGCCCGGACATGATGTCGGGACGGACCAACGGACGTACGGACGAACGAAATAACGGACAGGGGTAAAACTTAATGCCCTTCCGTATTCTCTGAATACGCGGGGGCATAAAAATTAGGGTTTACAGGGGTGGATATGATTTTTCTTATTTCTACTCCAAGACACAGATTTTGGGTACACACTAATGGTTCCAACGAGCACCCAAAACCTATGTTTGGAATAAAAATAAGAAAATATAGCACAAATTTTCATCAGAAAATTTGAATTTTTGGAGTAATTAAAGAATGCACTCTATCAAACAGATTGGTTGTGCAATGAGGATGCAACTTCTCATCTCAGCTTACACATTTTGTCAATGCGCGCTTTTGTTTGTTTGGATTGAGGTTTTACGTCCCCGTCAACACTGTATAGGTCATTTTGGAGAGGTTGCTTCCAATTTTGTGGGACTTTTACCCGACATTGAGATGAAATGACATCTCAAGCCCTGCCGCCCAATGAAACTAATAGGGTTTATAAGCATGGACTGGCCGACTCGCTGCGCTTTGCCTTGGCAGGCTTAGATCTTCTAAGGGGTTTACCAGTACTGGTGTGCAGTCGGTTTCAGCTCTGCGTGGAAGCATCATGCAGCCCATCTATTTCTTCAAGCCCTGATGGGTGGGGGCCTGGCTTACCCTTTAAAACAGGTTAAGTAATCACAAATGAACATTTGAACACTCAATAACTTGACATTTCGACACTCCCTATTCTTGTGTTATAGCTCATTCATTACGCTGACACATCCTTGCAATATATAGAGGATCTTACATGAGTGGTCATGTATTATTGGATTTATTAAACGAGTTGAGGAAAAGGGATAAAATGCGAGGCTTTGCCTTTTTCTCAACGAGTTTAATAAATACAATAATACATGAGCACGAATGCAAGATTCTATTTATCATATGACATTTAAAACGCATTTTATCCACGACTGTTTTACAAAAGTGTCAATATTCCGCCATTAGTAAACGCGACGTCATACATGAAACGTTACGGGTCGTATCTAACCAATTTGCATATTTAATCCACTAGTGGATTATCGAAAATAATACATGGCGTTATTGCACTCTCAGATGCGACGTCATATGATAAAATGCATTCTTTCATACCTCAAAAACCTCGATTTTTCTGATGAAAATTTGTGATTTTTTTCTTATTTGTACTCCAAACAGGCGCCTCCAAACATTGAGGCACTTCTCATGTGTACCCACAACTCATGATTTACAGCAGCAATAAGAAAAATAATGTATATCCCTTGTAAACTGCAGTTTTCTTTATATAATTCGGGGTTTAGAGGGGTGTTCATTACATGGACTTGTTAACATGATAAATTTCTTTGGCACGGTAGCAAGGAGCAAGTTTACAAAACAATGCACCAAAAAGCAATGTTGCATAGATCTGATAAGCTGCAATACAGCAATATGCAAATGCAGTAAAATATTGATATCTCGAACACGGATAGTTTGTTTACCATGGCTAATCAGAATCAGTTCTGGAGTCCCTACAGAATATTTCCCAAAGCTCCAAAGATCCATATATTCAGCATATGACGTACTGTTTTCTGATTTTAACTTGAAAAGGTATGTTATGTGTACTCATCAGAATTGCCTCAACGAGGCGAAAGGTATGTTGTGTGTACTCATCAGAATCACCTCAATGAGGCGAAAGGTATGTTGTGTGTACTCATCAATCCCAAAGATATTCTAAAATGATCCCAAGGATGCCTCATGGCCTCGCAATATGAGTAAACCTCAGTATTTAGAACTACCCCTATCTCGAAACAATTTTCGTGGTCCCAGAGGTGTTTTGAGTTATTAAAGTTTGACTGTACAGTGAAAAGCCATTATTAAGACCAGCTAACATTAAGACCATTTCTTCTTTCAGAAACATATTTAAAAAAAAAGTTTTATTTCTTCTAGTAAGTGAAAACCTTTGGAACTGTTCACAAGTGGTCTTAAACAGTCTCAGAGGTAGTCTTAATATAGTTATATTCCAATGAGTGACTACAGGGGCAATCAATGTTTGACATTACAGGTTTGACCAGTGAAAAATTACATGTGTGACCTGCAAAAGCTACACAAGTATACATATGTCTGCATGCCTAAGAAATTCCATCCTACCCATAGAATGATGAAATTCTGTAACTACCATATAAACGTGTACTGTATGTGTTTAGACAGATTGGCCTGAGCAAACAGTGTACACCGAGATGAGACAGTCGAAAGCATCAATGAGATGCCCGAATGTGGCGTCAATGAGATGCCGCTGAATGTGGTCTCTCAGTGGATTCTACGCTGAAAGCCACTTATACAGACACAACATTAGGTAGTAAATTGTACTTGTAATTTTATGGTAAAGGGTTGAAGTATTCTGAATACAGTCAAACTTCAATGACTCGACACCTTTGGGACCTTGAAAATCTGTTCGAGACAGGGGTAGTTTGAGCCACTAAGGATGACTGCCAGGAGGCATAACGAGATACTTTTGGACATCTTTTTGGTGTTCTATAATGAAAATGTATGCTGTGTGTACTTGTACAAATTTTCAAACAAGTATGGTAAAGGGTTGAAGTATTCTGAATACAGTCAAACTTCAAGTACAAACAGCATACATGTGGAAGATAAAAGACCAAAATCTCCTTAATTATCCCCCACTATTTCTTATGTAGAGGATTTCGGTAGGGGCTCAAGAATGGATTCGACACATAAATGAGCCATCGAAGTTCCACTGTATTTAGGGTCAATTTGCTGTGCTAATTAAGATTTGATTCAACTCATGAGAGAGGGAACTTATTGCATGAACCACCAGACATGGTTCAGCCAAGCCTTTGCAGGCAGTACCAGTACCAAAAGGGCTAGAATTTATAACACCATATAAGGTGCTATTTTCATCCGAAAGGTATTGATATTTTTCTTATTTCTTCTCGAAAACATATGTTGTGGGTACTCATTAGAAGTGCCTCAGCGAGGCGCTTCTAATGAGTACCCACAACATATGTTTTCGTGCAGAAATAAGGAAAATATACCCCTCCAGTTGCATGATTTTTTGCATGAAGCTCATTGACTGTCTCCACGTCACATCTGCAGGCAGTAAAGGCTCTGGCAAGACTGTGCATATGTGCACGCCCGCCAGAACCTTCACTGGCTACTCATGCCATAATAATCCTTTTTCTCAAGAACTAGCTCATTTATTTCTTCTGTGGTCACACATGAATTTCCCTTGAAATGAAGCAGGTTTGGACTCATTACAGAGGTAGAGATAAAAGCAGTATATTGCTATTTAAATTTTAAGTACCGGTAGTCCTAAGTATTGTTTACTTATTGCTCAACAAAACATCTATTTTGAGTAACTGTAAAAATTACCTCATCACTTAAATAATAGTGCACATTTTTTCACCAGAGATTGACAAATGCCCTTTTTAAAGAAAATTGGAAAGGGAGATAATGAGAATGGGTTAATATATTTATTTTATAATCACTCTCCAAGAAAGAATGCTGCTGGACCCAGCAGGGATCAAACCTGTGACCTGAGCACCACTTAGACAAACATGGAAAGGAGCCACCTGGGCTACCATATCTTAATTAACTAGACATGTGTCACAAATTCTACCCCCCCCCCCCCCCCCCCCCCCACACACACACACACACAAATTGGAACACCTGGCAGATTTTTGCACCATTTTTCAAAGGGAGACAACTGGAGTGAAGAATTCCACTTTGTTTTTTCTGAAAGCCCTGTGCCAATGAAAAAGGAGTCTACTCTTAAAAGAAAGAATTTGCTCCTCAGGAGCAAATTCTTTCTTTCAAGAGTTGACCCCTACAGACATGGGAGACAAAAAATACATTTGCAGAAGTTGCCTCCCTTGCCTCCCTGAAGGTGTTCCCATTTCCCTTAAAAACAAATTGCTAACACCCTCTCGGACAAGGATTAGGACGAGGATGGAGACATAAGGACAGACAGGGGTGACACTATATGCCTTTCCACCATTCTTTGAATGGCCGGGGCATAATATCTCAAAATGTTCAACAAATATTCCCTTTCTTTCTTCCCCTTTGTTCGTCCTGTTAACAAGTGGCAAAACGAATACCTTTGTATACACAACATTTCACAGAGAAAAGTGGGGTCTGTGTATACAATATTTTTGCTGTTTTTGTATGTGGGTACTTGTTAAAGCCTCCTCAATCAGGTGGTTCTAACAAGTACCCACAATCTATGCTTGCAGCAGAAATAAGAAAAATATCACAAGTTTTCATTTTACATTATATCGCACTCATGCAACTAAGTGCATTTTTTCACATGTCCAAAATGGCTATATTTTTATGAAAATTTGTGATATTTCTTATTTTTTTATTTATACTCCAAATATAGATTGTGGGTGCTTGTTAGAACCGCCTCACGGAGGTGGTTCTAACAAGCACCCATAACCTATGTTTGCAGTAAAAATAAGAAAAATATCAAGCATTTTCATAAGAAAAATATCCATTTCAGATACAAGAAAAAATGCACTATGTTGCACGGGTAAAGAATTGACAACATGTATATCACATGGGTGTGGCCTCTAAATGTATTCCAATCTACAATACATATCGTTAAAAAATAACATTGAAATAAATTAACAGTAAATTTACACAAAAATAAATTATGTTACGATAATAATCACAATGGAATCTGTGTCATGCCTGATTATGTATATTTATATTGCGATGATTATGCCACATAAATGGGACAAAAAATTACTCTTGTACGTAACCCCTAAACCTCTGTATAACACGGTTCATTATAACACAATTTTAGTTTGAACAGTTGAAAGATGGTGTATGTTTTTGCGTTTTTCGTCCTAGCAGCAACTAAGGTCATACAGAGAATGTTTAAGGACTCATCCGAAAGTTGGAAGAAGCCCAGAATCGAAACCCAAAACCAGGACCCCTGGTTAATGAGATTATCAGCTTAACCACTATACCATGGAGGCTTCTGTTTAAAGACGGATCCCAAAAATGTAATGATTATATAGAAATAGTTATTTTTCTGCATAATCTATACATTTTTGTTTATATATACCATGGGTGTTTAACTAAGACATTTTTTACTCTGGATTTGAACAATGGCATCACGAAAACATGCCTACCGGTATATAATTCTGACCCCATTAAACCCCTCTTTTATATACCCGGTAGTAAAACTGGGATTTATGGGGTAAACCTATTTTTCTTATTTCTGCTCTGAAATATAGATTGTGGGTACTCTTCAGAACCACCTCGATGAGGCGGTTCTGAAGAGTACCTGAAATCTATTTTATGTGCAGAAATAAGAAAAATATCAGCATTTTTTATCTTAATATTTTCTTTTTTTGCAGCAAATTATACAATGTATTAGTATAAGTGTATTTCATAATGTGTTATCAGGAGGTTGGGTGGGGTATACCTACATGAATTACATATTACAATCAGAAATCAAATAAATAATCAAGATACTTCATATAAAATAAAAGTGGTACTATATTAGTGATTCAGGGAAGGGAGGTGGTCCAACTTTATGGTACTCTGTCCCAAATCAGGTCTGTGTCATATACAAAGATACTCAAAATATTAAGCCCCCGCCCATGGGGGCATGAAGAAATATATGCGCTGCATGATGCTTCCACGCAGAGCTGAATCCGGCCCGCACACTAGTACTGGTAAACTGCTGGATCTAAGCCTGTCCAGTAACCGCGGTGCGAGGCGAACCGTCCATGCTAATAAACCCTATTGGTTTCATTGGGCGACAGGGCTTGAGATGTCATTTCATCTCAATGTCGGGTAAAAGTCTCACAAAATTGGAAGCAACGTCTCCAAAATGACCTTTACAGTGTTGACGGGGACGTTAAACCTCAAATCAAACAAACAAACAAAACTAAAAATATTAAATATTCAATTGAATCCCTTTTCTAACTCGGATGACAAAAATAACTTTTTTTCTCATTTAAATGGATAATTATTATCAAAGAGAACTTACTCCTAAATTGCAGTGTTTATTTCTTGCCAGAATGTTTTTTTCACTACGAAAACAAGTCTAAACAAATACATTGCAAACTATACCACTGAAAAATCGAAAAATTTTAAGATGAAAAATTGTGATATTTTTCTAATTTCTGCTCAAAATATAGATTGTGGGTACTCATTAGAACCGCCTCATCGAGGCAGTTCTAACGAATACCCACAAGCTAAATTTTAGTGCAGAACTAAACAAAATAAGATTTATCCCTCTAAACCCGTTTTATTTACTGTATAAAAGTGGGGTTCAAGGGGGATAAATTATATTGGCATGTTTTTCGTGATGCCATATTTGCTTGCTAATTCACATTTAACATGCACCTCTTTATAATACTGTTCATTAAAAGAAGGTTTTCGATATAACACATCCTTGTAGAGACAGATCCCAAAAATGAACAGATTATGAATAAACTAGTCATTTTTCAGTACAATGTGAACTTTTTTTGGTTTGGATACAACATGTCTGTTTGACAAATCTAAACAGACTAAATGATGTTTGCATTTTAAACTGACATAATTATCTGATTATTTTGTTTTTGATTATTTGACATTGTTTACCCTGATTATAAAGAATATTTTGTCCAACTTCTAACTCTAATCCTAATCTAAACCTTTACGACGTAAAGAAACACCACATCTGAAATTGTCGTCTGCTGCTACATCGTTCAAACTTTTCAAACACATTTTTAGCAGGCAAACAGGGTGGACCCTGATCAGACTGCTACTTAAGGTCTGATCTGATCTGGGGTCCACACTGTTTGCAACAATGATTTTTAAAGTAACCACCAGACGACAAAGCAGACGACAATTGTTGTGGTTGGCATTAAGGGCTAACAGGAATAGATTCCCTTTCAAAAGAGGTATCACTTAGCCCTTAAAACCACCATGGAAAATTCTAGAGCAGGTAACAATCTATTTTCTTTATTATTTTTCAGAGGAAATCAGGCTTGACATTTCATTTGACAACAGACAATTCACATGTAATGTCAACCCACATTTCCACATACAGAAAAGTAGGAAAATATCATTGTATCCCTCGCCGACAGGGATCTACCCTTAAAGAAAAGAATTTGCTCCTTAGCAGCAAATTCTTTCCTTTAAGGGTAGATCCCATTTTCTGAGGGGATGAGTTTATAGGAAGTAAATAGGAACTCCCAAAGTTCTTTCCTTTAAGAGCTGGCCCCTTTTTTCTGAGGGGCCATGTTTATAGGAAAGCAAACAAGAATCCCAAAAGTTGTCTCCCTTTATCAAATGGCAGAAAATATGACAGGTATATCAATTAACTCTTATCCTGCTGAATAAATTAATTTAGTCACACCCATTTCTGACAATCAACCATTCAGATTATGTATTCATTCTATACATAAACAGAATGACAAACACTGTAGATCCTGATCAGATGAGCTGGAGTTACACTGTTTGCAAAATAAGGGGTTTTTGTGTTCACTAGGTTAAGGGTTAAATACTAACTGTATGTAAATCATTTAATCCTTATCCTGCTGAATAAATACATTTAGCCATACCCATTTCTGACTATCAACCAATAAAATGTATTCATTCAATTCACAAACAAAATGACAAAAACTACAGATCCTGACCAGAACCCGTCTGATCAGGATTTACACTTTTTGCAAAGATATAGGTCGTTGTGTTCAGCAGGGTAAGGGTCATAACACTAAATGTATAATAATATTAGAATCGTATATGGGTGCGAGGGGTAGATGGAAAAATCTGTCCCGAGGGTCACTGTCCGGCATCATGAGGCTTGCCGTGATACCGGACAGTGATCCCGAGGGACAGATTTTTCTATCGCCCCCTCATACCCATATAGGATTCTTTGTCTTGCATACCTTCCATTTCTTAGCGTGGATTTTTAATGCTGCAGTCACTTTGGTTACCGGCATCCACCATGTTGTGATGACACTGCTGGATTGTTATTTGAAGCCACACAACATGCTGTGACGTCAACCTTAACGACGTCGTATTCAACCAGTACATTTATCAAACATGCGAGAATCTTCTATTTTTGGTAAGAACACCAGAATTAGAACTATCAAACAAGCGAGAATTCAATATTCAATTTTGGGTAAGAACACCAGGGTTAGAACAGAAATCCTATCCCAAGCTAAAACTATGGATTTCCTTATCTGAAGTGCAAGAATCAACAATACTCAGTGATGAAATCAACAACATTCAATGACACTAAAATGATAAATTAACAAAGAAACATTATGATGAGCTGAGAAGCCACATCACATGCAGCTCTTAACACAAGGATAAGATAAAAAAATCAAAATGCCAAACAGCATTATGCACGTTTTTCCAAACAATGATAACCAAAATGTAAACGTACCAAACAATATCCAACTGCATATGCCGGCCTACCTCCATAGCGCAATTTTAAAAGATGAATTTTGAAAACTCCCCAAAAAGCAATACCATCACATTAAGTGTAAATTTATGGCCAAATCTGTACATTCAATGATTTGGTACATGCCAACATCAATGAAAAGTGTTTTGAATTTTACACTTTTTAATGATGGATCCCAAAAATGTATAGATTATATAGAAAAAAATGACCATGAATGACTATATTCTATATACTTTTATTGTTTCGATATATATGGGGCCAGTTGTTCAAAACTAACGATGTTGTTATTTATGTATTGTTAAAACTTTGATCATTTAATATGGCAAATGTGTTAATACTTTTGCTGAAAAAATGTCAGCAGCTGCTCATATTTTTTAGCAAAAATACTAAAATTTTAGACAATGTACTTAGTAACACAGATAATATGACCACTTATGAGCTCGTTAAGCTAACAATGCTTTGAAAAACTGGCTCCGGTTGTTTAATAAACACAGTTTCTGCTTCGGACTCCAATATATATCATACCATCGGAAGAATAAGTATAACATGGATTTCATTTATTAATATTATGACAATATGGTAAAAATATAATTTTCCTAAAATATCTGAACACAGTTTAAACTATGGAAAAATATATGTGAGCATGACAGTTCTTATTTTTCTCCCTGCTACTATGGTAGACTTTTTCTCATGTCTGGTCAGCAATGTAGTTAGAATCACCTCCATGAGACAATTTTAACAAGTACCCACAACATAATTTTTAAACGAGTATCAACAACGTCAGTTTCAGAAACATTGTGGGTACTTGCTAGAATCGCCTCATTGAGGCGATTCTAACAAGTACCCACGTTTCTCAAAAGCATGTTGGTTGTGGGTACTTGTGAGATGAGGCAATTCTAACAAGTACCCACAACATGTTTCTGATGAGATATAAGGAAAATTATCCCATAATTATCCTCATTACCTCCCCTTATCAAGAGTTATGTCCGGGCCCCGCCCATCGGGGCTTGAAGAATGATGCTTCCACCCAGAGCTGAAACCGACCACACATGAGCACTGGTAAACACCTTAGAAGATCTAAGCCTGCCTCGGCAAAGTGGTGCGAGTCAGACTGTTCATACTTATAAACCCTATTGGTTTCATTGGGCAACAGGGCTTGAGATGTCATTTCATCCCAATGTCGGGTAAAAGTCCCCTACGATTGGAAGCAACGTCTCCAAAATGACCTATACAGTGTTGACGTGGATGTTAAACCTCAAATCAACAACAAGAGCTATGTCCAAAACATATTATCATATTCTTGCTATATCTGAGGCCAAGCAAAATTACTCTGTTAAATGATATGAAGCAATATGGAACATTTTTTGACAAAGCAGCCAGCTGCCAGAAATCCAGAATACAGTACAGGCATAACCCAGAGGGCGCAAGACGTAATTGTGACGCCACATCAACGTCGGTACAACGTCATGACATTTATGCAACGTCACATCTACATTGGTGCAACGTCGTGACGTTGCACCGATGTTGATTTGATGTTGCCCTAAGGACATGTGCCTGGTGGGAAGTCAGCTGATAGATAATTGGAATCAAACTGGCATGTAAAAGCCAGCTGGTAGGTATTGAGTAATAATCCAAGAACCATGTAATTATTCCAGAACTACAGTTGTTTATGAGCCAGCTGTTTGTTTGTTTGATTTGAGGTTTCACGTCTCCGTCAACACTGTATAGGTCATTTTGGAGACGTTGCTTCCAGTTTTGTGGTAGAAATCCAGAAGAAATGTGGGATATACAGTAAAACTTTGATATCTCACACACAGAAAGTTTGTTTTCCATGGCTAATTCGAATTGGTTATCAAGCCCCGATAATATTTCTCAATACTCCAGATAGTCATATATTTAGTATAATATATACATTTTTTTCTGAATTGATCTTTGAAAGGTATGTTGTGTGTACTCATTAGAATCGCCTCAATGAGGCGATTCTAATGCGTACACACAACATACTTTTATTTTATGGAAGACTGTGAAGATATCCCCTAGTACCCACAATTATGCCTCATGGCCTGGCATTATGAGTAAACCTCAGTAATTCGAATTACCCCTATCTCGAACAAATTTTCATGGTCCCAGAGGTGTTCGAGTCATTGAAGTTCGACTGTATATAGAAATGTAGAGTGGAATTATATTGGCATATGAGCCAGCTGGTAGAAATCCAGAAGAAATATGACATAAATCCAGAAGTGTAGAGTGGAATTATATTGGCATAAAAGGCAGCTAATAGAAAACCAGAAATATGGAATACATCCAGAAGTGTAGAGTGGAATTGTATTGGCATAAAAGCCAGCTAATAGAAAACCAGAAATATGGAATACATCCAGAAGTGTAGAGTGGAATTATATTGGCATAAAAGCCAGCTAATAGAAAACCAGAAATGTGGAATACATCCAGAAGTGAAGAGTGGAATTATATTGGCATAGAAGTCAGCGGATAGAAATCCAGAAGAAAAATGGAAAAAATCTAGAAGTGTAGAGTGGAATTATATTGGCATAGATGTCAGCGGATAGAAATCCAGAAGAAAAATGGAATAAATCTAGAAGTGTAAAGTGGAATTATATTGGCAAAATCCAGAAGTGCTGAGCGGAATTATATTGGCATATGAGCCAGCTGGTAGAAATCCAGAAGTGCTGAGCGGAATTATATTGGCATATGAGCCAGCTGGTAGAAATCCAGAAGTGCTGAGCGGAATTATATTGGCATATGAGCCAGCTGGTAGAAATCTGGAAGTGCTGAGTGGAATTATATTGGCATATGAGCCAGCTGGTAGAAATCCAGAAGTGCTGAGCGGAATTATATTGGCATATGAGCCAGCTGGTAGAAATCCAGAAGTGCTGAGCGGAATTATATTGGCATATGAGCCAGCTGGTAGAAATCCAGAAGTGCTGAGTGGAATTATATTGGCATATGAGCCAGCTGGTAGAAATCTGGATCTTCATCTTCTTCATCATCTGAATCTTCTTCTTCTTTGTCCAACTGAAACAAAAAACATACAAAAAATATAAAAAATAACAAGATGTGTTTGTGAAACAATGATGCCCCCAGACAGCGCATGTTAAATATGAAAGCAGTATCACTAAGCAATTGAAAGGTATGGCCAATGTTCAAGTCTTAAAAAAGTAGGTCAAGGTCAAAAGGTAAAAAACTATGAAATTGTTAGAAAGGCCTTGAGACATAGAATGCATATGTTAAATATGAAAGCCCTATCACTTACCAATCGAAAGTTATGGCCAATGTTAAAGTTTTTAAAAAGTAGGTCAAACATCAAGGTAAAGGTCACAAGGTCAAAAATTATGATACCACTGGAAAGGTCTTGTGAAAAAGAATGCACATGTGAAATATGAAAGCCCTGTCACTTACCAATCGAGTGAGTGAGTGTTAGAGTTTTACGTCCCGCCAACAGCTAAGGTCATACGGAGACGGGACCTCAGTTTAAAGACTCATCCGAAAGTCTTGAGAAGCCCGAGGTCGATCCTGCGACCCCTGGTTTACAAGGCGAGTAGCGTAACCACAACACCACGGAGGCTTCTACTTAACAATCGAAAGTTATGGACTATGTTAAAGTTTTTAAAAAGTAGGTCAAACGTCAAGGTCAAGAGGTCAAAAATTATGGTACTAATAGAAAGCTCTTGTGACAAGGAATGCACATGTGACATTTGAAAGCCCTACCACCTATGAATCAAAAGTTATGGTCAATGTTAAAGTTTTTAACAAGAGGGCCCAATGGCCCTATATCTCTCACCTGTGTACCAGAAAATCATTAGTGTAGGAGACCACTTGACATTGCTATATACTAAATATCTAAGCTCAGGCAAAGCGGTGTCCATGCTTATCAACCCTACCGGTTTCATTGGGCGAAAGGGCTTGAGATGTAATTTTATCTCAATGTCGGGTAAAAGTCCCACAAAATTGGAAGAGACATCTCCAAAATGACCTATACAGTGTTGAAGGGGATGTATAACCTCAAATAAAACAAAATCTGTGCCTTATGGTTTTGGAGAAAAAGATTTTTTTAAGTTTTTTCCAGTATAAGTCTATAGGAGCTAATGAGCCCTGGGGTTTGGCCAATTTTGACCCAAAGGGCACGGTTGGCAGGATTTATGTAGGCGACCATTCTGTGTTGCTATATACTAAATATCTAAGGTCTGTACTTCATGGTTTCAAAGAAGATGTTTGAAGTTTTTTTCCATTATAAGTTTGTTCGAGTTAAGGAGCCACAGGATTTGGACCCCAGGGGCATGATTGGCAGGATTCATGTAGGCGACCACTCAACATTGCTACATGCTAAAAACCAAAGCTCTGGGACTTATGGTTTCAGAGAAGAAGATTTTTGAAGATTTTTTTTCCCCATTTTAAATTATTTTATTTTATTTTTTTTTCATTATAAGGGCCCTGTGGTTTCAGAGAAGAAGATTTTTTAAGTTTCTCCAATTGTAAGTCTATGGAAGCTAAAGAGCCCTGGGGTGTGGCCAATTTGGATCCCAGGGGCATAACTGGCAGGATTTATGTAGGTGGCCACTTGACGTTGCTACATACTAAAAATCTAAGCTCTGGGCCTTATGGTTTCATGGAAGAAGATTTTTTAAGTTTTTTTCCAATATAAGTCTATTGGAGGCGATAAGCCCGGGCGTAGCTAATTTTGACCCCAGGGGCAGGGTTAGCAGGGTTTATATAGCCGGCTATTTTATGTTGCTAGACACTAAATATCTAAGTTCTGTGCTTCACAGTTTGTGAGAAGAAGATTTTTGAAGCTTTTTTCCATTATGAGTCTATGGGAGCTAAGGGGCCCCGCTGCGTGGCCCATTTGGACCCCAGGGGCATGATTAGCAGGAAGTATGTAGGAGACCACTTGCCGTTGCTACATGCTAAATATCTAAGCTCTGGGCCCTGTGGTTTCACAGAAGAAGATTTTTGAAGTTTTTCTGCCATTATGAGTCTATTGGAGCTAAGGGGGTCCCAGGGTGTGGCCAATTTGGACCCCAGGGGCATGATTGGCAGGATTTATGAAGGTGACCACTTGTCATTGCTACATGTTAAATATCTAAGCTCTGGGTCCTGTGGTTTCAGAGAAGAAGATTTTTGAAGCTTTTTTCCATTATGTGTCAATGGGAGCTAAGGGGCCCTGGGGCATGGCCCATTTCGGCCCCGTGGGCATGATTGGCAGGATTTATGTAGTTGACCACTTGCTATGCTACATGCTAAATATCTAAGCTCTGGGTTCTGTGGTTTCAGAGAAGAAGATTTTTGAAGGTTTTTTTCAATTATGAGTCTAAAGAAGCTAACTGGCCCCGGGGCGTGGCCCTTTTCGACCCCAGGCGCATGATTGGCAGGAATTATGTAGGTGACCACTTGCCATTGCTACTTGCTAAATATCTAAGCTCTGGGCACTGTGGTTTCAGAGAAGAAGATTTTTTAAGCTTTTTTCCATTATGAGTCAATTGAAGTGAAGGGGCCCCGTGGCGTGGCCCATTTGGAACCCAGAGGTATGATTGGCAGGAATTATATAGGTGACCAATTGGCGTTGCTACATACTAAATATCTAAACTCTGGGCCCTGTGGTTTCAGAGAAGGTTTTTGAAGCTATTTTTTCCATTATGAGCCTATGGGAGCTAAGGGGCCCCGGGGCGTGGCCCATTTGGACTCTAGGGGCATGATTGGCAGGATTTATGTAGGTGACCACTTGCCCTTGCTACACGCAAAATATCTCAGCTCTGGGCCCTGTGGTTTCAGAGAAGAAGATTTTTGAAGCTGTTTCCCATTATGAGTCTATAGGAGCTAAAGGGCCCCGGGGCGTGGCCCGTTTGGACCCCAGGGGCATGATTTGCAGGAATTATGTAGGTGACCACTTGCCGTTGCTACATGCTAAATATCTAAGCTCTGGGCCCTGTGGTTTCTGATAAGAAGATTTTTGAAGCTTTTTGTTCCATTATGAGTCTATGGGAGCAAAGGGGCCCCGGGGAGTCGCCCATTTGGAACCCAGGGGCATGGTTGGCAGGAATTATGTAGGTGACCACTGGCTGTTTCTACATGCTAAATATCTAAGCTCTGGGCCCTGTGGTTTCAAAGAAGAAGATTTTTGAAGCTTTTTTTCCATAATGAGTCTATGGGAGCTACGGAGCCCCGGGGTGTGGCCAATTTGGACCCCAGGGGCATGATTGGCAGAAATTATGTAGGTGACTACTTGCCATTGCTACATGCCAAATATATCAGCTTAGGGCCCTGTGGTGTCAGAGAAGAAGATTTTTTAAGCTTTTTTCCATTATGAGTCTATAGGAGCTAAAGGGCCCTGGAGTGGCCCGTTTGGAACCCAGGGGCATGATTGGCAGGAATTATGTAGGTGACCACTGGCCATTGCTACATGCTAAATATCTAAGCTCTGGGCCCTGTGGTTTCAGAGAAGAAGATATTTTAATTTTTTCCCATTGTAAGTCTATGGGAGCTATATGTTGCCATAGCAACCAGAATTCCAATCTGATCAGCCCAAAAACCTTATGCAGCCTTTCCCCCTACCTGATGATGCTTCTCATGAAATTTGATCAAGATTGACCATGGGGTATTAGAGATATACTTATTTGAAATTGTTTACGGACGCACGGACGGACGCACGACGGACAAAAAGTGATCACAAAAGCTCACCTTGTCACTACGTGACAAGGTGAGCTAAAAAGGAGGTCAAAGTCAAGAGGTCAAACATTATGGTACCACTAGAAAGGACTTGTGACCAGAAACGCACATGTGAACTATGAAAGCCCCCCCCCCCCCCCACTTACCAATCGAAAGTTATGGCCAATTTTAAGTTTTTAAAAAGGAGGTCAAAAGTAGGTCAAATGTCAAGGTCACAAGGTCAAAATTTATGGTACCTCTTGAAAGGTCTTGTGACAAGGAATGCACATGTGAAATATGAAAGCCCTATCAGTTACCATTCAAAAGTTATGCCTACTATTAAGGTTTTTGCAGACAGACAAACAGAGAAACAGACAAGCAGATGGACAGACAAAGAACTATATGCCCCCGAATCTTTGATTCTGGGGGCATTAAAAAGATAATAATAATTACTATATAGAGGATCTTACATGAGTGCTCATGTTTTATTGAATTAAGTAAACGAGTTGAGATAAAGGGATAAAATGTGAGGCTTTGCCGAGCACTTTATTACTCAACGAGTTTAATAAATTCAATAATACACTGGCATGAATGCAAGATTCTTTTTATCATATGACATTGAAAGTGCATTTTATTCGCAATTTTTAACAAAGGAAGTCAATATTCCGCCACTAGTAAATGCGATATCCTGAATATGCGACGTTATTCAGGATGTAACATTATGGAGCGTATCTAACTAATTTGCATATTTAATCAACTAGTGGATTATCGAATTTATTACATGGCGTTAGTAAATTCTGAGATGCGATGTCATGATAAATAGCTTTAATACACTGTAGATCCATTATATCACTATTTGTTATTTCGTGATGTCCAGCAACTCAGCTGTGGAGCCCAAATTTTCCATGTAAGAAGGTGAATGTTAATGTCCCATGCCATTTTTGACCAGGTGAACAAAACGTCCCACGTCATTTTTTCAGGGTGGACAAAATGTCCCACATCTATAAAATTTTGAAAAGGCTTTGCGTAGTTTATGGTACCGATAACCCTGATTAAGAAGTTTAGCTGTTAACAATTTTTTACGAGTGTTAATGTCAGTTGAACTGTGAAATATAAATGCCATAGGATGGTGCATGAGGAGCACCACCATCCAAAAAAGGAAAATTTACAATCTCAAAATCAAAATCATCGCATTTATCATAAATTTTGCACGAAACAAACCCATCTACAATAGATAGATGTAAATCCAAAAAGGGGGCCTTGGTATCAGTAGAATTTGCTTTATTTAACTGAAATTCTGAGGGGTAAATTTGACTGATCAAAACATCTATATAGGTATTATCAATATTTAATAAATCATCCAAATATCTAGAAGTGGAGCTAAAAGCTTCAATGATTTCAGACTGGTTTTCAGTAGAAAGGCCCATCATGAAGTCTCTCTCATAACAAAACAAAAACAAATCAGCCACAAGTGGTGCACAATTAGTACCCATCGGAATACCCACAACTTGTCTAAATAACTTAGTACCAACTCTTATGTAAATATTGTCAAGTAGACAGGTGAGAGCTTCACACACTTTCTGACATGACCATAAAGTTTATTTTTTATGCTCTTCAGAAGTGAAAAAAAGCATTTCTTACATTACATGCAAGATAGAGGGAGTCTACCCTATGAAATGTCCATTCAATTAAATCATTAAGTTTTTCTTTTATAAGATTATGAGGAAGTGTAGTGTAAAGGGTGGAAAAATCATAAATACCGTATTTCGGCGTGTATAATATGCACTTTTTTCTCTCAGAAATATGGAATCAAAACTGGGTGCGTGTAATGTAACAGAACACAAAACTTCCAACATTTTTCCAAGCGTTTTCGAAGTTTTGCGGTCGCGAAATCTAATGACAATCGCGAATTTACTACAAAAAATTCTTGTTAGACTGTCTTCAACGATAAACAGATAGTTTTGGATACCAAGCAAACCCCTGAATATATTTTCTTACCTGGAAACTGTAATTACTTATTTTTGTTTCAGAAATTTGACTTTATTAACGTAATAAACGAATGAAAGAAAAACCTGAATCTATATATATATTTGATTGACAGCTAAGTAAGGGAAGCAACTATGCGTAACTTAAATTTGAGCCGGGGCATTAATTTCCTACAATTGAACACGTGCGTCCTCGTGAAGAATCAGACCCGCCTATGCACCCATATAGTCTGACCAGAGATTTTTTTAGCTTTCCTTAGATTGCACATTGAACACTGACAAGACTGCGCGAATGCACAGGCTGCTGTGAGTGAATGGTCATTGCTGGGTGCATATGAAAATTATAAAGATTTCTCTTCCTGGACGAAAGAGCAATCCTTAGAGGGTTCAGCAAAGTTTGATACGACTGTACAAATGCGCTGCGCTGCTCTGAGCAGACAGACTGCGCAGGGCACACATGTAAATTGAAAAGATTTCTCTTGCTGCATGAAGGAGCACAATGAAATTTGAAAGGGTGTGCGAATGCGCAGGCTGCTCGGAGCAGACGGACTTTGCAGGGCGCACATGTATTTTGTAGAGATTTCACTTGCTGGAGCACAACGAACTTTGATAAGACTGCATGAATGAGCAGGCTGCTCTGAGCAGACGGTCTTTGCAGGGCGCACATGTAAATTGTAGAGATTTCTCTTACTGCACGAAGGAGCATTGGGCCCTTAGCTTTCGTTACAGCGCACAAGGAGCTGATCAGACTGCGCGACTGCACAGGCCACTCTGAGCAGATGGTCCTCAATGTGAATTGTAGGAAATTATTCCAAACAATAAGACTGCTTGTAAATTAGAAGAGTCACTTCAGTATAAAAATATTCCATTTGCCTTTTTGTATATAATTAAATGAAGCGTTGCAGTATGATATGCTATCAACAGTGATTGGTGTTTATTGCATTGAGGTGTGAATTTCACAACAAACGGATTTAGAATACTGCAGAAGGTGCTAATTATTGGACGTGTCAAGCGACTCAAAACTCTAGAAAACTGTGCCCAATATACACTCATTTTGTAATCCCCAAGGGCGTGTCATAACAAAAACTTATTTTAACACTGGGTCTTGGAAATTATTTTTATGTCAAATAAAACTATTTTGTCATTATTTTTTTCACAATATAGAGAGAACGGGAGCCGGACAAAACGTCCCATGGACAAAACGTCCCATGCCATTTTTGACCTGGTGGACAAAACGTCCCACATCATTTTGTCAGGGTGGACAAAACGTCCCACATCATTTTTGAAGGGTGGGCAAAACGTCCCACATGATTTTGACAGGGTGGACAAAACGTCCCACATGGTTTTGACAGGGTGGACAAAACGTCCCATGCTATTTCGACAGGGTGGACAAAATGTCCCATATTCAATTCAAAGGGAATTATTATACCTAATCTAATCTAATCTATCTAATAAATTACTAATTGTTGTTTGTTGAAATGATGTAATTGCCCTCTAGGGTCATGCATTTCGCCCCACCATGGGACGCCCCAAACATAATCCCCCCACCCCGGACAAAATCCCCTCTTTTTGTAAAGGCTGACAATATCCCCCCCACACCTCCACATGCACAATTACTGATTTTGGAAAATCAGTATGTATATACATGTGTTGAAAACTGTAGATTTCAATACTGTCAAAGCTATTTTGGTGCTCATGGAGAAATTATTGCAACAGGCAGGTAGTACTGCACATGTACAGAAGGTGAAAAAATGTATAACAGTGAAATCATCAATGCAAAAATTCTAACAATGAATAAGAAAATTACAACCTTAGATTAAATTCATTGAACTGACTTAATAATGATTGTTCAATTATGATCACTTTGATCATCACCATTAATTTTCATCATACAGATTATAAAGACTCTTCACAAAACTCAATCAGAATTTTCAAAAGTTATACATTTTCCTGTCAACAAATTAATTCTGTAATTAGCAGCTAATCAAAGAAAAAACCTTCGTTAGATTAAAGTGAGAGGGCATAATTACTTGTAATAACTTTTTATAACTATACATGTGTGCTGAGGGGTTTTATGGACCTCTCAACCCATTAGGATTATATTTGGCATGATCAGTAGTTCCAGGCATACTTGTAAAGTGGGTTTTAATGAGGTAAAAATTATAATGGTATGTTTTTCGTGATGTTTTCAGTATTTTATACAAGATACCTTTTAGTATTTTTATACAAGATATATCCAGTAATGAAATAATAGGTGAAAACTGTGTTTCAGATAGGGATATCAGATTGTGCTTTGTTTAAAATTAATTTGGAAAGTGGCTTATAGTTTTGGAAACAGTGTAGGCCCTGATAAGACCTTGTGTTCTGAGGCATCTGATCTTGGCCTGCACTGTTTGCCAATTACCCACTGATACTATTTTCTTTTTTCAACAGAGTAAGATAAGTTGTACACATTTTCTTATATGTGCTATCATAAAAAAAAATCTTTTTTGTAAAAAATGTGCTCTTAACCATGTGCTCTTTAATGATTGCGTTTGCATATTCATGTTTTGTAAATAAAAGCATCTAACTATATTTCCACATTCTTTTTTGTAGTGTTCATGTTAGTACAGTAAAATTCATATATTAAGACCACCCTTGGGACTGTTCAGTAGTGGCCTAAAAGACTTTTGAACAGTCCCAAGGGTGGGCTCCAACTAGAGCAGGCTGGACGCTGCAAACACAAAGAAAATGTATCTAAAACCTTCTAAATATGCTATTAAAAGCATAATTTGTCTTAATTTAAGGTGGTCTCAATAGTGAATTTTTACTCTGTATTGTCACATACCCTTCCAAATCCCTTCCGCCTCCCTTACACCACCTCAAGAATATGGGACGTTTTGTCCATCCTGTCAAAATAGCATGGGACGTTTTGTCCACCCTGTCAAAACTGTGTGGGACGTTTTGTCCACCCTGAAAAAATGATGTGGGACGTTTTGTCCACCCTAGCAAAATGATGTGGGACGTTTTGTCCACCCTGAAAAAATGATGTGGGATGTTTTGTCCACTTGGTCAAAAATGGCATGGGACGTTTTGTCCATGGGACGTTTTGTCCTACATTCAGAGAGAACAGTACCCTTAGAAATGACCCTTGTCACACTTCAATTATGTCTTTTGGCGACGAGTTTGGGGAAAAACTTACGATAATTTGTCTTTTATTCCCACCAAGAAAAAATAAACAAAACATATTTACACTTGTAATGTCACATTGCCATACACCGAATTCGTTTAAGTCTGGAACAGGGAACCAACTTTTACCTGTGGGGCATCTGGGTAAAACTGAAGCGTGTTATATATACGAACTTATTTTTTTCCCGCCGATCAGACACTGAAAATCGGGTGAGTATTATACACGAGTGTGTGTTATACACAGCAAAATACGGTAGACAGACTTGAAGCATGAAAACGCCTGGATTTCAATTTATTTAAAACTTCATTAGAATCTTTTTATAGACCAAAACAGATTTCTGCCTGACCTTTCGAAGACTTTGTCACAATATTTTATCAAATGCTTTTTGCTTGCAGTAAAACATGAAGTTAATATTTGGAGAGTTCAGTGATGGTACAAGAGCTTGAATTTACAATAAACCATGCTTTGTATGGTCTTTTATGAAGTTTAGGTAACTAATATAACGTAGGAAGCTTGTCTTGGCCTTCTGTAACACAGACAGCAAACTTGGTGACTGAATGACAAACGTGGTCATCAATTAAAGCTTTATATAGAGAAAACTGGGGTTTACAGGGATATTCATTATTTTCTTATTTCTGCTGCAAGACTTAACATTTCAGAAGTGCCTCAATGAGGCTGTTCTAACAAGCACCCACAACCTATGTTTAAGGCATCTATAAGACATATCACAAATTTTCATTAAAAAAATATCAACCCCCCCCCCCCCTCCAAAAAATAAGAATTCTGCAAAGGCTATGTCGTGCCTGTGGGGGCACAATGTTACCAAACACCATGAAATCTAGGTCTAAGTCAAAACAGCATGCCTGCATGAAAGTTGTCACTCCAAGATGCTAGCTTGTACCAAATAACATTAATAAAACTCTTCTAGTTCTAAAAAAATGGACTCTTACAGGGTAAAAGTTAGGGTGGTCACACTTTTTTTTAAAGTCAGTGAACCATGAAATGTAGGTCACAATGAGATGTAGATGCTTGCATTGCAGATGCCATTCCTAGATGCAAGTGTGTACCAAGTACTATTAATAAAGCTTGTAGTTCTCTAGAAATGGACACTTACATTAGGGTGAAAGTCAGGATAGTCGAAAAAATTCACAAAGTCAGTGAACCATGAAAAATAGGTCAAGGTCAGATATGAATGCTTGCATTGAAGTTGCAATTCCTAGATGCAAGCTTGTACCAAGTATCATTAATGAAGCTCTTACAGTTCTCTAGAAATGGGCTCTTACATTAGGGTGAAAGTTAGGGTGGTTGCAATAATTCTCAAAGTCAATGAACCATGAAATATAGGTGAATGTCAAATATGGATGCTTGCATTGTAGTTACAATCACTAGATGCAAGTTTGTACCAAGTATCATTAATGAAGCTCTTATAGTTCTCTAGATATGGACTCTTACATTAGGGTGAAAGTTAGGGTGGTCGCAATAATTCTCAAAGTCAGTGACCCATGAAATATAGGTCAAGGTCAGATATGGATGCTCGTATTAAAGTTGCAATATTATTCCTAGATGCAAGCTTGTACCAAGTATCATTAATAAAGCTCTTATAGTTCTCTAGAAATGGACTCTTTCATTAGGGTGAAAGTAAAGGTGGTCGCAAATGTTTGATGGCTTGACAAACGAGCGGACAGACGAATGGACGGACGAACAGACGGAAAACCAGACTCCTACATCACACCTTAAAGCAGGCATGACAAGAAACATCACGTGAACAAGTCCGTGAAATAAAGACCCCCCTAAACCCCACTCTATATAGAGAAAACTGGGGTTTACGGGGGTAAACATTATTTTCCTTATTTCTGCTCCGAGACATAGGTTGTGGGTACTCGTTAGAACCGCCTCAATGAGGCGGTTCTAACGAGCACCCAAAACCTATGTTTGGAGTATAAATAAGAAAATTATCACAGATTTTCATCAGCAAAATTGCCTTGTTTGAGGTTTGAAAAATGCACTATGTTACACGGATGTGTTATCGTAATGACACGTTTTTGAGAAACAAAAGACAGTACTATGTCGCAAGTATGTTATCATAATGTTTTTGTTGAAAGTAATGAGAAAAACAAGAGCACCGCATGCGGGTGCCAATGCTCGGCTGCAGTTTCTTTTAGTTTAACAAAATTTCTAAGACGAAAAAGGGGCATAACTGTGCCAAAAATATTTTGAGGGTTACCACACCTATTGGTATGAGTTTCCCTTTTCATAATGAACAGCTAGTCCCAGTTTCAAGTAAATATGTTCAGTAATAACAGAAATATTACAAAATGTCAAAGTTTTTGCAAAAATTCTAAGTCTAAAAAGAGGCATAACTGTGCCAACAATATCTTGAGGGTTACCTCACCTATTGGTATGAGTTCCCCTTTTAATAATGAACAACTAGTCTGAGTTTCAAGTAAATATGTTCAGTAATGACAGAGATATTACAAAATGTCCAAGTTTTTGCAAAAATTATAAGTCGAAAAAGGGGCATAACTGTGCCAAAAATATTTTGAGGGCTACCTCACCTATTGGTATGAGTTCCCCTTTTTATAATGAACAACTAGTCCGAGTTTCAAGTAAATATGTTCAGTAATGACAAGGATATTACAAAATGTCCAAGTTTTTGCAAAAATTCTAAGTCGAAAAAGGTTCATAACTGTGCCATTAATATTTTGAGAGTTACCTAACCTATTGATATGAGTTCCCCTTTTCATAATGAACAACTTGTCCGAGTTTCAAGTAAATATGTTCAGTAATGACAGAGATATTACAAAATGTCCAAGTTTTTGCATGACGCAGACAACGCCAGAGCTATGACAATACCTTGTGGTTTTCTTCGAAAACAGCCGAGCTAAAAATTAGATAATCATCTACTCTAGAATTTCTTACAGTGCTTGACAAATTAATAGAGGATCTTACATGAGTGTTCATGTATTATTGAATTTATTAAACAAATTGAGGAAAAGGGATAAAATGTGAGGCTTTGCCGAGCGGTTTATCCCTTTTCTTCAACGAGTTTAATAAATTCAATAATACATGAGCACGACAAGTTGAGGAAAAGGGATAAAATGCGAGGCTTTGCCGAGCAGTTTATCCCTTTTCTTCAACGAGTTTAATAAATTCAATAATACATGAGCTAAAAATTAGATAATCATCTACTCTAGAATTTCTTACAGTGCTTGACAAACTAGACAAAGTGCCCAGTGGGGCACGTATACCCCCGGCCAGGGCCATCGCCTCAGCTGAAACAAGAACTACAAAGGGAAATAACTCTAAAAGGCCTGACCCCTTGGCCTTTATTTTCTTTCCCACAATACAAGTAGTCATACTGATCATGTGTGCGAAATTTCAAGTTTCTATGTGAAGCAGTTCCTGAGATATCTTTGACACAAAATAATTGTTTACGGACACACAGACAGAGTGAAAAGACAAAAACTATATACCCCCATTGCATACTTCGTATGCCGGGGGTATAAATATACACTATTAAACAGCAAGAACTACAAAGGGAAATAACTCTAAAAGGCCTGACATCAAGAAAATATTGAGACCGGTACAGAAGTTATGAGGAAAATTACATTTTAAAATAGCAAGAATTAGAAAGGGAAATAACTCCAAGAGCCCTGGTCCCTTGGCCCCTTTTTTCTTTCCCACAATACAAGTAGTCATACTGGTTGTTGCTACCAAATTTTAAGTCTCTATGTACAGTAGTTATTGAAAAATCTTTGACAGAAAATAATAAAAATATACACTACAGCAAGAACTACAAAGGGAAATAACTCTAAAAGGCCTGACCCCTTGGCCTTTATTTTCTTTCCCACAATACAACTAGTCATACTGATCATGTTTGCAAAATTTCAAGTTTCTATGTACAGTAGTTATTGAGAAATCTTTGACACAAAATAACAAGAGGGCCATGATGGCCCTGGATCGCTCACCTGATCCATAGTGTAACAAGTGGGCCCCAGAGAGGGCCATTATTGGCCCCAGGGCTTTAATGTACATAATGTTGAGGGAGGTCTTAAAGGTGAAGCTTCATACCAAACATCAACAAAGGCTAAAATTTGAACAATCTTGTCAAAGGTCCACTAGATGAAGCTACACATCAAATATCAAAGACCTGGGCCTAGCGGTTTCAGAGAAGAAGATTTTTAAAGATTTTGCCTATATAAGCCTATGTAAAATCAAAGGGCCCCGGGACAGGGGCATTTTTTGCCCCAGCACTATAGTTTGAACAATCTTGGTAGGGGTCCACTAGATGAAGCTTCATACCAAATATCAAAGTTCTGGGCCTTGTGGTTTCAGAGAAGAAGATTTTTAAAGATTTTCCCTATATAAGCCTATGTAAAACCAAAGGGCCCCGTGGCAGGGGGGGATTTTTTGTCCCAGCACTATAATTTGAACAATCTTGGTAGGGGTCCACTAGACGAAGCTTCATACCAAATATCAAAGTCCTGGGCCTTGTGGTTTCAGAGAAGAAGATTTTTAAAGATTTTCCCTATATAAGCCTATGTAAAACCAAAGGGCCCCGGGGCAGGGGCATTTTTGGCCCCAGCACTAAAATTGGAACAATCTTGGTAGGGGTCCACTAGATGAAGCTTCATACCAAATATCAAAGTCCTGGGCCTTGTGGTTTTAGAGAAGAAAATTTTTAAAGATTTTCCCTATATAAGCCTATGTAAAACCAAAGGGCCCCGTGGCGGGGGCATTTTTGGCCCCAGCACTATAATTTGAACAATCTTGGTAGGGGTCCACTAGATGAAGCTTCATACCAAATATATAAGACCTGGGCCTTGTGGTTTCAGAGAAGAAGATTTTTAAAAATTTTCCCTATATAAGCGAATGTAAAAGCAAAGGGCCCCGTGGCGGGGGCATTTTTGTCCCAGCACTAAAATTTGAACAATCTTGGTAGGGGTCCACTAGATGAAGCTTCATACCAAATATCAAAGTCCTGGGCCTTGTGGTTTCAGAAAAGAAAATTTTTAAAGATTTTCCCTATATAAGCCCATGTAAAACCAAAGGGCCCCGTGGCGGGGGCATTTTTTGTCCCAGCACTAAAATTTGAACAATCTTGGTAGGGGTCCACTAGATGAAGCTTCATACCAAATATCAAAGACCTGGGCCTTGTGGTTTCAGAGAAGAAGATTTTTTAAGATTTTCCCTATATAAGCCTATGTAAAACCAAAGGGCCCCGGGGCGGGGGCATTTTTGGCCCCAGCACTGTAATTTGAACAATCTTGGTAGGGGTCAACTAGATGAAGCTTCATACCAAATATCAAAGACCTGGGCCTTGTGGTTTCAGAGAAGAAGATTTTTAAAGATTTTCCCTATATAAGCCAATGTAAAACCAAAGGGCCCCGTGGCGGGGGCATTTTTTGTCCCAGCACTATAATTTGAACAATCTTGGTAGGGGTCCACTAGATGAAGCTTCAAACCAAATATCAAAGTCCTGGGCCTTGTGGTTTCAGAGTAGAAGATTTTTGAAGATTTTCCCTATATAAGCCTATGTAAAACCAAAGGGCCCTGGGGCGGGGGCATTTTTGGCCCCAGCACTATAATTTGAACAATCTTGGTAGGGGTCCACTAGATGAAGCTTCATACCAAATATCAAAGACCTGGGCCTTGTGGTTTCAGAGAAGAAGATTTTTAAAGATTTTCCCTATATAAGCCAATGTAAAACCAAAGGGCCCCGTGGCGGGGGCATTTTTCGTCCCAGCACTCAAATTTGAACAATCTTGGTAGGGGTCCACTAGATGAAGCTTCATACCAAATATCAAAGTCCTGGGCCTTGTGGTTTCAGAGAAGAAGATTTTTAAAGATTTTCCCTATATAAGCCTATGTAAAACCAAAGGGCCCCCATGCGGGGGCATTTTTGGCCCCAGCACTATAATTTGAACAATCTTGGTAGGGGTCCACTAGATGAAGCTTCATACCAAATAACAAAGACCTGGGCCTTGTGGTTTCAGAGAAGAAGATTTTTTAAGTTTTTGGTGAAAAAAATCTGTTTTTGGCTCCTGTGACCTAGATGTGCAACGGACCGGAACCATTTGACCCATATTCAAACTTGACCGAGATATTGTCATGATGATCATTCTGAGCAAGTTTGATTAAGATTGGACCAAAATTGTGGCCCCTAGGGTGTTCACAAGGTTTTTATATGATTTGACCCGCTGACCTACTTTTTAACCCGATATGACCCATATTCGAACTGGACTGAAATATTGTCACAATGGTCATTCTGAGCAAGTTTCATGATAATTGGACCAAAACAGTGGCCTTCAGAGTGTTCACAAGGTTTTTCTATGATTTGACCTACTGACCTACTTTTTGACCGGACATGACCCATATTCGAACTTGACCAAGATATTGTCATGATGATCATTCTGAGCAAGTTTGATTATGATTGGACCAAAATTGTGGCCTCTAGGGTGTTCACAAGGTTTTTCTATGATTTGACCCGCTGACCTACTTTTTAAGCCGACATGATCCATATTCAAACTTCACTAAAATATTGTCACAATGATCATTCTGAGCAAGTTTGATGATGATTGGACCAAAATTGTGGCCTCTCGAGTGTTCACAAGGTTTTTCTATGATTTGACCTACTGACCTACTTTTTTACCCGACATGACCCAAATTCGAACTTGACCGAGATATTGTCATGATTATCATTCTGAGCAAGTTTGATGATAATTGGACCAAAACTGTGGCCTCTAGTGTGTTCACAAGAAAAAGTTTACGCACGACGGACGACGGACGACGGACGACGGACGACGCACGACGACGCCGGACATCTTACTGTCACAAAAGCTCACCATGACCTTCGGTCAGGTGAGCTAAAAATATACACTATTAAACAGCAAGAACTACAAAGGGAAATAACTCTAAAAGGCCTGACCCCTTGGTCCTTATTTTCTTTCCCACAATACAAGTAGTCATACTGATCATGTGTGCAAAATTTCAAGTTTCTATGTGAAGCAGTTCCTGAGATTTCTTTGACACAAAATAATTGTTTACGGACAGACAGACAGACAGACGGATAAGACAAAAACTATATACCCCCATTGCATACTTCGTATGCCGGGGGTATAATAACTCTAAAAGGCCTGACCCCTTGGCCCTTATTTTCTATCCCACAATACAAGTAGTCATACTGATCATGTTTGCAAAATTTCAAGTTTCTATGTACAGTAGTTATTGGAAAATCTTTGACACAAAATAAAAAAAAATATACACTATTAAACAGCAAGAACTACAAAGGGAAATAACTCTAAAAGGCCTGACCCCTTGGCCCTTATTTTCTTTCCCACAATACAAGTAGTCATACTGATCATGTGTGCAAAATTTCAAGTTTCTATGTGAAGCAGTTCCTGAGATATCTTTTGACACAAAATAATTGTTTACGGACAGACAGACGGAAAAGACAAAAACTATATACCCCCATTGCATACTTCGTATGCCGGGGGTATAATTAATAGAGGATCTTACATGAGTGTTCATGTATTATTGAATTTATTAAACAAATAGAGGAAAAGGGATAAAATGCGAGGCTTTGCCGAGCAGTTTATCCCTTTTCTTCAACGAGTTTAATAAATTCAATAATACATGAGCACGAATGCCAGATTCTATTTATCATATGACATCTAAAATGCATTTTATTCATGACTGTTTAACGAAAACGTCAATATTCAGCCATTAGTAAACGAGACATCGTTAAGGAAATCGTACATGTAACGTTACGGGGCGTATCTAACTAATTTGCATATTTAATCCACTAGTGGATTATCGAATTTATTACATGACGTTATAACACTCTCAGACGCGACATCATGATAAACTGGGTCATATTATGGCTATTTCTAGATTATTTCTCTAAAAATGTTATTTTTTTTCTTTTAAACTTACCACTTCTAGTTCCTCATGAGTAAATATTTTTGGCAAAACTCTCAACCTGAGTGGTATCATTAAGAACACAAGTAACGGAAAGACTATGGCTGCTATTGTTGACTTCACAATCCACAGAATGACAACTAGGACTATCTGAATACCGGTGAAGATATGCATCTTCACAGTGCGTACCTGAAATGAAATGCGAAGAATTATTTCTTTCTGTAAAAATCTTTCATTCCAAATGTAAATTGTTTTTCATACATTTTGTATTTGACAGGTGATGAGGCAACAAATTGTCTCAGTTTTGTTTGTTTGAGTTAAGGTTTTACTTCCCTGTCAACACTATTTAGGTCATTTTGGAGACATTGCTTCCGTGTTTGTGGGACTTTTAACAGACACTGAGATGAAATGACATCTCAAGTCCTACCCCCCATAGAAACCACTTGGGTTTAAGGAATGGTCCGACTCAAATCACTTTTCCTGGGCAGGCTTAGACCGAAGTGGTTAACCAGTACTCAAGTTTGGTTAGTTTCAGCTCTGGGCGGAAACACCATGCAGCCCAATCTATTTCTCCAAGCCCCGCCATCGGGGCAGGGGGCCAAAGTGTCTCAGTAACCGAAAATAACATTATGATCTTCGCACAAGAAAAACTATGTCTGTATAACAGCTGTGCCCACATAACTCCATTTTTCCATTTCTACAGGAAATGTATGTGTATTATTTACCCATATGACACTCATATAACTCAATCTTCCTGTTTCTACAGGAAAATATGTGTACTATTTACATGTCTGACACTCATATACTTAAATCTTTCCGTTTCTACAGGAAAAGTATGTGTAGTACTTACCCGTCTTACATAACTTTTACCAGGATGGTGTTTTACAGGCATAAACAATAGTTTTATTCTCTTATACAGCTGAACTCCACTTATTGCTGACACACCAAGATACAGGAACACACCAAATAACACAGTGATAGGAACTGCTCTTAACACTTGACCCCACAGTAAAGCTAGACCTGTAAAGGAAGATTGATTGTTTTGGCTTTGGGGTTTAACGACATGTCAACATTTGTAGGTCATTTTGTGTCATCTCCCAGAGAAAGGGAGAAAAGAGATAGAAGAGAAAGTAGAGGAGAATAAAGAAAGAGACAGAGGAGGGAGAGAAAAAAGAATGGAAGTGTAGAAAAAGAAGAAATAGCAGCATTCCCCCTCTACCCTTAGGCCTTATCTAACTATCAACCAATCATATTACTTATTATAGTCATTTAAATTTGGAAACTGAATGACAAAAAGTATAGATCCAGACCAGATGGCTTCTACCTTATGCATTATCAAAGTTAGGTACAGTGTATTCTGAATTTAGCAGCCACCAAGTAATACTCTTATGGGGAATGGGAACACCTGGCAGATATTGCCACAATTTTTCAAAGGGACACAACTTTTTGGGACTTCTGGTCACTTTTCTATAAGACCTGACTCACTGAAAAAGGGGTCAACTCTTAAAGGAAAGAATTTGCTCCTCAGGAGCAAATTCTTTCCTTTAAGAGTTGACCCCTATTAAGATAAAGACAAAAATACTTTTGCACAAGTTGCCTGCCCAGAAGGTGTATCCATTCCCCTTAAACTAGCTGTTTAAAGGAGTTGGACGTTTAGTAGAGGGAAATGTCTGAGATAATGTACTGCCTGATACAGACAGATGAAAATATGTCAATATTTCAAGGCAACTCAACATGGTCATACAAAAAGAAAAAAAATATTCATTTTACTTATTTATTTTTTTAAACAGATCACAAAATGCTATAAATACACCAGGAAAGAAATTAATCCTATCTTGAATACTTCCTATATCTAGCAATTCTGTTAAGGCTGCCTGTTCATCGCGAAAACAGGGAGAGAGAAAAAAGAATGGAAGTGTAGAAAAAGAAGAAATATCAACATTCCCCCTCTACCCTTAGGCCTTATCTAACTATCAACCATATTACTTTATATTATTAACTATTACTTATTATAGTCAATAAAATTTGCAAACTGAATGACAAACAGTATAGATCCAGACCAGATGGCTTCTACCTTATGCATTATCAAAGTTAGGTACAGTGTATTCTGAATTTAGCAGCCACCAAGTAATACACTTAAGGGGAATTGGAACACCGGGCAGATATTGCCACAATTTTTCAAAGGGACACAACTTTTTGGGACTTCTGGTCACTTTTCTATAAGACCTGACTCACTGAAAAAGGGGTCAACTCTTAAAGGAAAGAATTTGCTCCTCAGGAGCAAATTCTTTCCTTTAAGAGTTGACCCCTATTAAGATAAAGACAAAAATACTTTTGCACAAGTTGTCTGCCCTGAAGGTGTATCCATTCCCCTTAAACTAGCTGTTTAAAGGAGTTGGCCGTTTAGTAGAGGGAAATGTCTGAGATAATGTACTGCCTGATACAGACAGATGAAAATATGTCAATATTTCAAGGCAACTCAACATGGTCATACAAAAAGAAAAAAAATATTCATTTTACTTATTTATTTTTTTAAACAGATCACAAAATGCTATAAATACACCAGGAAAGAAATTATTCCTATCTTTAATACTTCCTATATCTAGCAATTCTGTTAAGGCTGACTGTTCATCTCGAAAACACACCTATTTAATTCTAGCCGCCCTGAGAGGCCTCCGTGGTGTAGTGGTTACGCTACTCGCCTTGTAAACCAGGGATCGCAGGATTGATCATGGGCTTCTCCAGAGTTTCGGATGAGTCTTTAAACCGAGGTCCCGTCTCCGTATGACCTTAGCTGTTGGTGGGACGTAAAACTCAAACACTCACTCACTCTTGCCGCCTTGAACCTTGCTTTTATTTTACAGGGGTAAACCTTATTTTTCTTATTTCTGCTCTAAAATATAGATTGTGGATACTCGTTAGAATCGCCTCATTGAGGCAGTTCTAACTTGCACCCACAATCTATATTTTGAGCAGAAATAAGACAAATATCGCATTTTTCGGCGGAAAAATTTACAATGTATTTGCATTGGCATGTTTTAGTAATGTTAAAAAGGAAATTTAAATTAAGTAAAGTGCCTGCTGGATGAAGAGAGGTGGCTGTTCAGTACTTTTATACAGTGAAACGCTTTGTATGGACTGACTGTGGCTGCTGAAGACAAGTGGCTACCCCAAAAAATCCTAAAACTTCTGACACCTTGAGGACTTGCTGTAATTCTCTTAACATTTTAAGAAACTGGTTTCACGATCCAGCAAGGAGTCCAAAAGGTGCAGACGGAATGGCAAACAGTGTAGACCCTGATCAGACTGCTCCAAAGGCAAACAGTGCAGACCCTGATCAGCCTGCTCCTTCAGGAGCAGTCTGATCAGGGTCTGCACTGTTTGCTTAGGCCTATCTGTCCCAATACTTAGGATCATTACAGCAATAACAGAGGTGACTATTAGTAGAGGCTGTACTGTATTTAGAAGTTACCAAAGTTTACTCTTCAGGATAAAAGCAATCCAAATCTATGTAACGCAACGTCTGGTTGGATAACATCAAAAATATGCGTCAGTATATTCTGCGATATACTGTCTGAAACCCGATGTCATTATGTAATTTCGCTTTTCATTGGCTTGCATTTGATGAAACACAGCTCATAAAGTACAATTGTTTACTCTTCAGGATAACAGTTATACTAATGCACTTGCGTATGTAACGCGACCTCTGATTGGCTAACATAAAAAATATGCATCAGTATATTCTGCGATATACTGACCGAAACCCAACGCCATTATGTAATTTCGCTTTTCATTGGCTTGCATCTGATGAAACACAAAATAGTACAACTGTTTACAAAACAACTGAATAAAAGCACAAGAATAGTGATAACTGTATTCAAAATTGTCATCATCAGTTTTACATTTGCAAATGACGTTTTATGACTCCACTCACACATCACCATAAAACAAGATTTCCAACCATAAAACCTCCTATTTACATTACGAAAACACACCGGTGCGATATTGTGCATTTTTCACATCTCCAAAATGGCTACTTTCTGATGAAAATCCTTGATATTTTTCTTCCTTATACTGCAAACATAGGTTGTGGGTGCTCATTAGAACCACCTCAATGAGGCTGTTCTAACCAGTACCCACAACCTATGTCTTGGAGCAGAACTAAACAAAAAATAATGTATACCCCTGTAAACCCTAGTTTTCTCTTTATAGGGTGTTCATTTCACGGACTTTTTCACGTGATTTACCTCCCCAAATGTTGCTTTTGAATACATTATCCCTTAATTTGTATACATACCTATCAAGACATTCATTGTTATATTTGTAACTCGTTGATCTTTGACCTCTAGCAGTTTGGGTTTTTCACCGGGAGCATGAGTACGACTCATCACACTCAATGCCGATACGTGAGCAATGGTTCGGACAGTTGCCGCACACATCCATGGCAACCCAAATAATGCACATACAAAAGTCATAAATCCCAGAAGAAATTGATCACAGTGGAATCCTGACCCCTTCTTGAGCTTGAATTCTTTCTTATGTAGTAACATCCTGAAATGAAAGTAAAGTTTGTTTGGTTCAGTTTTATGTCCTACTTACAACTTAGGCCATATGAAGACAGGACCTAGGTATAAAGACTGATCCACATCACGTGAACAAGTCTGTGCAGGTTTTTAATAACTGGACAAGGTGGTCCTGAAACTCTTTGGATGCACTGGACCTGATCTAAGTTCAACTGGACAGAAGAAATGATGAAAATCATACTAAAGTGATACATCAGTTGTACAGTTATCAGATTATTTCTACTACTAATTATTTACATAGATAGTAAAACTACTGCAGCATTATTGTAAATGAGTTAAAAACATGAATATTTATAACTGTGGTGGTAGATTTTCAACTGGACCATTCGGACCAGTCAGCCACTGACCTCACTAGACCTGACCAGCTTTTCATTAGACAATGTCCATCGGTCTTGGGTTAATGTTGAACCCTGCTGTGACATGAATACCCTCCTAAACCCCATTTTATATGGAAAAAATCTGGGGTATACATTACTTTTCTTATTTCTGCTCCAAGACATAGGTTGTGAGTACTCGTTAGAACTGCCTCAATGAGGTGGTTCTATTGAGCACCCACAACCTATGTTTGCAGCAATTATATGAAAAATATTAGGGTTTTTCCTGAGAATACCTACGTTTTGAGTATATACGAGAATAAAATCACACTTTTGCATAAGAAAATTGACTGTTTTGGAG
This sequence comes from Lucinisca nassula, assembly GCA_963580285.1. Lineage (NCBI taxonomy): Eukaryota > Metazoa > Mollusca > Bivalvia > Lucinida > Lucinidae > Lucinisca > Lucinisca nassula. The sequence goes on from OY757026.1 coordinate 90,062,598, forward strand.
ATATAACAAGAGGGCCCAATGGCCCTATATCGCTCACCTGTGTACCAGAAAATCATAAGTGTAGGAGACCACTTGACATTGCTACATACTAAATATCTGAGCTCTGGGCCTTATGGCTTTGGAGAAGATTTTTTTTTTTTCCCAGTATAAGTCCATAGGTCAATTTTGACCCAAAGGGCATGGTTGGCAGGATTTATGTAGGCGACCATTTCATGTTGCTATATACTAAATATCTAAGGTCCGTACTTCATGGTTTCAGAGAAGAAGATTTTTAAAGTTTTTTTTTCCAATATAAGTTTATTGGAGTTAACAAGCCACAATATTTGGCCAATTTGAACCCCAGGAGCAAGACTCAAGCAGGAGTCATGTAGGCAACAACTCCAAGTTGCTACATGCTAAATACCCAAGCTCTGGGCCTTATGGTTTCACAGAAGAATATTTTTGAATCTTTTTTTTCCATTTTAAGTTTTTTTCCATTTTAAATCCATCCATGGTAGCTAATAGACCATGGGTGTGGCCAATTCTGGCCCAAGGGGCATGTCTGGCAGGATTCATGTAGGTGACCTGGGCCCTGTGGTTTCAGAGAAGAAGATTTTTGAAGCTTTTTTCCATTAGGAGTCTATGGGAGCTAAGAGGCCCCGGGCGTGGCCCATTTGGACCCCAGGGGCATGATAGGCAGGATTTATGTAGGTGACCACTTACCGTTGTTACATGCTAAATATCTAAGCTCTTGGCCCTGTGGTTTCAGAGAAGAAGATTTTTGAAGCTTTTTTTCCATTATGAGTCTATGGGAGTGAAGGGGCCCTGGGGTGTGGCCCATTTGGAACCTAGGGGCATGATTGGCAGGAATTATGTAGTTGACCACTTGCTCTTGCTACATGCTAAATATCTAAGCTCTGGGACCTGTGGTTTCAGAGAAGAAGATTTTTGAAGCTTTTTTTCCATTATGAGTCTATAGGAGCTAAAGGGCCCGGGGCGTGGCCCGTTTGGACCCCAGGGGCATGATTGGCAGGAATTATGTAGGTGACCACTTGCCATTGCTACATGCTAAATATCTAAGCTCTGGGCCCTGTGAAGATTTTTGAAGCTTTTTTTCCATTATGAGTCTATGGGAGTGAAGGGGCACCAGGGCATGGCCCATTTGGAACCCAGGGGCATGACTGGCAGGAATTATGTAGGTGACCACTTGCCGTTGCTACATGCTAAATATCTAAGCTCTGGGCCTGTGGTTTCAGAGAAGAAGATTTTTTGAATCTTTTTTCCATTATTAGTATACAGGAGCTAAGGGGCCCGGGGGTGTGGCCAACTTGGACCCCAGGGGCATAATTGGCAGGAATTATGAAGGTGACCACTTGCCATAGCTACATGCTATTTATATAAGCTCTGGGCCCTGTGGTTTCAGAGAAGAAGATTTTTGAAGGTTTTTTCCATTATGAGACTATGGGAGCGAAGGGGCCCCGGGGCATGGCCCATTTGGAACCCAGGGGCATGATTGGCAGGAAATATGTAGGTGACCACTTGCCATTGCTAATTGCTAAATATCTAAGCTCCGGGCCCTGTGGTTTCAGAGAAGAAGATTTTTGAAGCTTTTTTCCATTATGAGTCTATAGGAGCTAAGGGGCCCCGGGGCGTGGTCCGTTTGGACCCAAGGGGCATGACCAGTTGCCGTTACTACATGCTAAATATATATAAGCTCTGGGCCCTGTGGTTTCAGAGAAGAAGATTTTTGAAGCTTTTTTCCATTATGAGTCTATGGGAGCGAAGGGGCCCCGGGGCGTGGTCCATTTGGAACCCAGAGGCATGATTGGCAGGAATTATGTAGGTGACCACTTGCCCTTGCTACATGCTTAATATCTAAGCTCTGGGCACTGTGGTTTCAGAGAAGAAGACTTTTGAAGCTTTTTTCCATTATGAGTCTATAGGAGCTAAGGGGCCCCGGGGTGTGGCCAATTTGGACCCCAGGGGCATGATTGGCAGGAATTATGTAGGTGACCACTTTACCTTGCTACATGCTAAATATATAAGCTCTGGGCCCTGTGGTTTCAGAGAAGAAGATTTTTGAAGCTTTTTTTCCATTATGAGTCTACGGGGGCGAAGGGGCCCTGGGGCGTGGCCCATTTGGAACCCAGGGGCATGATTGGCAGGAATTATGTAGGTGACCACTTGCCGTTGCTACATGCTAAATATCTAAGCTCTGGGCCATGTGGTTTCAGAGAAGAAGATTTTTGAAGCTTTTTTTATCATTATGAGTCTATAGGAGCTAAGGGGCCCCGGGGTGTGGCCAATTTGGACCCCAGGGGCATGATTGGCAGGATTTATGTAGGTGACCACTTAACATTGTTACAAGCTAAATATCTAAGCTCTGGGCCCTGTGGTTTCAGAGAAGAAGATTGTTAAAAATTTTCCCATTATAAGTCTATGGGAGCTATATGTTGCCATGGCAACCAGAATTCCAATCTGATCAGCCCAAAAACCTTATGCAGCCTTTCCCCCTACCTAATGATGCTTCACATGAAATTTGATCAAGATTGGCCATGGGGTATCAGAGATATCCTTATTTGAAATTGTTTACGGCCGCACGGCCGCACGCACGACGGAGGACGGACAACTACATGACAGGTGAGCTAACAAAGAAACGGAAGTCAAGCAAGGTACAACAATAAACATTCATAATCACCATGTTAAACTTGGTTCGCTTATATTAATAGCCCCTCTTTCAAGCTAACCTTTCGGAATTGTCAAGTTGTATTTTACTTCACTGTTTAGTGATACCTTCTTGAGACCGGAAGAGGTAAATAAATATGGCGGCCAGAGATACAGAAACGAAAGTACAGTAATAAATAAATTCAGCAATGGTTTGAATGAAAAGCTAAATGACCACTAGAAGTATAGAATCAGATTAACATTTAATCTACTAACTCTATAATTTATAAAATACATGCATTATGTAATATTCATAATACAAGAGGGCCCAATGGCCCTATATCGCTCACCTGTGTACAAGAAAATCATTAGTGTAGGAGACCACTTGACATTACTACATACTAAATATCTAAGCTCAGGCAAAGCGGTGTCCATGCTTACAAACCCTACTGGGCGACAGGGCTTGAGATGTAATTTCATCTCAATGTCTGGTAAAAGTCCCACAAAATTGGAAGAGACATCTCCAAAATGACCTATACAGTGTTGTCTGGGATGTAAAACCTCAAATCAAACAAAATCTGTGCCTTATGGTATTGGAGAAAAAGATTTTTTTAAGTTTTTTCCAGTATAAGTCTACAGAAGCTAATGAGCCAAAGGGCACGGTTGGCAGGTGTATGTAGGCGACCATTTTGTGTTGCTATATACTAAATATCTAAGGTCTGTACTTCATGGTTTCAAAGAAGATGTTTGAAGCTTTTTCCATTATAAGTTTGTTGGAGTTAAGGGGCCACAGGATTTAGACCCCAGGGGCATGATTGGCAGGAATTATGTAGGTGACCACTTTCCGTTGCTACATGCCAAATATCTCAGCTCTGGGCCCTGTGGTTTCAGAGAAGAAGATTTTTGAAGCTTTTTTTCCATTATGAGTCTATAGGAGCTAAAGGGCCCGGGGCGTGGCCCGTTTGGACCCCAGGGGCATGATTGGCAGGAATTATGTAGGTGACCACTTGCCATTGCTACATGCAAAATATCTAAGCTCTGGGCCCTGTGGTTTCAGAGAAGAAGATTTTTGAAGCTTTTTGTTCCATTATGAGTCTATGGGAGCGAATGGGCCCCGGGGCGTGGCCAATTTGGACCCCAGGGGCATGAATGGCAGGAATTATGTAGGTGACCACTGGCCGTTAATACATGCTAAATATCTAAGCTCTGGGCCCTGTGGTTTCAGAGAAGAAGATAGTTTAATTTTTTCCCATTGTAAGTCTATGGGAGCTATATGTTGCCATGGCAACCAGAATTCCAATCTGATCAGCCCAAAAACCTTATGCAGCCTTTCCCCCTACCTGATGATGCTTCTCATGAAATTTGATCAAGATTGACCATGGGGTATTAGAGATATACTTATTTGAAATTGTTTACGGACGCATGCACGGATGGACGGACGGACGCACGACGGACAAAAAGTGATCACAAAAGCTCACCTTGTGACTACGTGACAGGTGAGCTAAAAATGCACCATGAAGCACATCACGTGAACAAGTCGGTGAAATGAACACCCCCTAAACCCCATTTTATATAGAGAAAACTGGGGTTTACAGAGGGAATACATTATTTTTCTTTTTTTTGCTCCAAGACATAGGTTGTGGGTACTCGTTAGAACCGCCTCCATGTTTGCATTAAATATATGAACAAGAGCATCGGTGAAACCGAGGGATGCTCCACGAAGATGCGCAGTAGTAGGAGGGTTATTTTAGTGAAATGATCCTATACACTTTGAAGTTTGATAAGATTTGTTTGAAGACAAAGGTTATGGGTACTCCTTAGAATCGTCTGAATGAGGAGGTTCTAATGAGTACCCTCAGCTGATGTTTGGAGTACAAATAAAGAAACTAGGTAGTGATTTTCTACAAAGAACGCAAAAAAAATGAGAAATGTAAGGCCCCTTCCCTGCAAGGACCTGTAAATCTTAAACCATAAGGCTAAGAAACTCAATTTTGTGTTCCCTAGTAAGTGATTTTCAATGGAAAATGTCACAAGGAATACACATGTGAAACATGAAAGCCCTATCACCCATGGTTATGAAATAACAGGAGATATTTTTTTGAAAAAGGGGAGATGATTAGTGAAAATAAGCAATATAGTAATGGCCCTTTGTCAGAATGTAGGTTTTGGTAATGAAAGTATGTGTGTGAAGTTTCATGAGAGTAGGACAAATACTTTTAAAATTTTGACCGGAGTTTAAGTTGTTTGGGTATGGCCTGACAAACACACACCCAAATGTAATTTGTCAGGATGTAGGTCTTGTGATGGTAATTATGTGTGTGATGTTTCATGAGAGTAGACAAAATACTTTTGAAGTTATCACTGAGGTTAAGGTTTTTGGTTCAGGTGTGACAAACACACAAGTTATTCTCCTTTGTCAGAATGTAGGTCTTGTGATGGTAAGTATGTGTGTGAAGTTTCATAAGAGTAGGGCCAGGTTAAGGCATGACAAACACGAGTTTCATGGCGTCTGATCTGGGCCTGCACTGTTTGCCACTTACCCCTTTTGGGGTTTCCGGTACCAAATGGGTTTAACCTAAAGTCTAAGAATTATCTAGTTAGTGATTTTCAACAAAGACTGCAAAAATAAGGAGAAATGTAAGGCCCCTTCCGTGCAAGGGCATGTAAATCTTAAACCATACGACAAAGAAACTCAGTTTTGTGTTCCCTAGTAAGTGATTTTCAATGAAGAATGTCACAAGGAATACAAATGTGAAATATGAAAGCCCTATTACCCATGGTTATGAAACAACAGGAGATATTTTTTGAAAAAGGGGAGATAATTCAGTGAAAATAAGCAACATAATTATGGCCCTTTGTCAGAATGTAGGTTTTGTGATGGTTAGTATGTGTGTGAAGTTTCATGAGAGTAGGATAAATACTTTTAAAATTTTGACCCAGTTTAAGTTGTTTGGTTATGGCCTGACAAACACACACCGAAAAGCAATATAGTTATGGCCCTTTGTCAGAATGTAGGCCTTGTGATAGTAAATGTGTGCAGTTTCATGAGAGTAGGGCAAATACTTTTGAAGTTATGACCGAGGTTAAGTTTTTTGGTTAAGGCGTGACAAACACACGGACAAAAGCAATATGGTTTGTCAGAATGTAGGTCCTGTGATTGTTAGTATGAGTGTGAAGTCTCATGGGAGTAGGGATAATACTTTTGAAGTTATAACCGGTTAAATGTTTTGGTTTAGATTTGAAACTGACTGACAAGGAGATTACTATAGGGCACCCAAAATACTGTGTGGGGCCCTAATTAAGAAGGGAAGTAACTCCGTAAATACTGTTGGTAGGGTTATGCTTCTTGCATTCTGCGATTTCTCTCATAGCCCCCTATCAGTGTATCAAGTTTCACTAAATTACCTTTAAAACTTTTAGAGATATGCTCTGGACACGCTTAATATAGCAAAAACTAAAAAGGGAAATAACTCTGTAATTACTTGTGATAGCGTTACAGCTCTTGCACTCTGCACTTCCTCTGATGGCCATCTATCAATGTATCAAGTTTCACCTAAATCCCTTCTTTACTCTCAGAGATATGCTCCGGACAATCTTTTCATTGAAATAGTTAAGAAGGGAAGTAACTCCATAAATACTGGTGACAGGGTTATGGTTCTTGTATTTTACGATTCCCCTCATCGCCCTCTATCAGTATATCAAGTTTTAGAGATATAGAGCGTGACGGACGGACGGACGGTCGGATGGACGGACAAAGCGGCGACTATATGGCTCCCCCTTCTGGGAGCATAAAAATGTTACGGTTTTTCCTGACAAAAGCAGCCATTTTGGAGATGTGAAAAAATGTACTATGTCCCACAGGTATGTTATCCTAATGACAGATTTGTTATCGTAATGCATAAGTCTGGAGAAGCCTCGAACAGAACCCAAGACTGCAAGAAAATTGCCACTTCCAAATTTACCGTATACGTTCCAACAGACAGGCCTAAGCAAAGAGTGACAACCCAGAAGAGCAACCACAGAATGTGACCACTTTAAGACCACTTTTGAACACTCCCAAAGGTGCTCACTGATAAGAGAACAAAATATACAGAAAACACAAAGAAAGAACAACTGCAATAAACTAAATAAGCTGTTTAAAGCATAATTAGTCTTAATTTTAGCTGGTCATAATAGGGGAATTTCACTGTACTAAAACTTTTAACCCTTGTCCTGCTGAATATTCATATATGCCACACCCACTACCAATTATCAACCAATCAGATTACTTGATGCAAATTATTGCAACAAATTCATAATCTGAATGGCAAACAATGTAGATCCTGATCAGATGGCTTCGTCAGAAGCCATCTGATCTGGATCTACATTGTTTCAAAGATAAGGCATATCCGGGATTAGCAGGACAAGGGTTAAGATGTTTACTAATGTTTACTTTTGTATATTAACTGCATATCTATTCATTCAATCCTCTAGACCAGTAAAGATACTAGAACTGTCAGAGCATCTGACTATAGCCCCGCTACAGCGCTATCAGAAATGAAAAGTACAAGAAACAAGAGCACCGCATGCGGGTGCCAACGCTCGTCTGCAGTTTCTTTTAGAAAACCAAAGTTCTAAGTCAAACAAGAGCAATCAAATTGCAAGATGGAGTTATAAAACTTGTAGGGAATGTAGCTCTTGTGATGGTGAGTATGTGTATGAAGTTTCATGAAGGTACGCCAACTACTTTTGAAATATGGTCAAGGTTAAGGTTTTCGGTTAAATTTTCGAAAAATAGGTCAAAGTTCAAAGGTCAAGGTCACAGATCAAAAAGTGTGGTATCACTGAAAAGGTCTTGTCCCAAGGAACATTCATGTGAAGTTTGAAGGCTCTGTTGTGAATAGTATTAAAATGAGAGCAAAAAATGTATTTCAGAAAAAAATTGGAAAAGGGGAGATAATTCAGCCAAAATCAACAATGTTGTTATGGTCCTTGGTCAAAATGTAGCTCTTGTGATGATGAGTGTGTGTATGAAGTTTCATGAAGCTAGGTCTAATAGTTTTTAAGTTATAGCCAAGGTTAAGTTTTTTTGGAACGACGACGCCAGACGACGACAACGAAGACGCCGGAGTGATGACAATAGCTCGAAAGTTTTTTTTCAAAAAACAGACGAGCTAAAAATGATTCACTCCAACAGTAACCAAACCAGAGTAATGGTTCTTCTGCTCTGCACCTCGACTCATTGTGCTTTACATTTGCGTGAAAATATCTGAAATAGTTTCAGAGTTATGGAACGGACACAAATTATTACTGTACTGAGTTTATTCCAAGTGCCATTTTTCAATGTTCAAAGGGCAATAACTCTAAAAGTAGGCAATCCAGAGTTATGGTTCATGCGCTCTGCACATCGTCTCATAGTGCTTTACATTTGTGTGAAGTTTCAAGAAAATACCTCAAATGGTTTTTGAGTTATCATGAATAACCGAATTACGGAATCACAGAAGACAAGGCAAATCCAATATGCCCCCACTTTTTCAAAGCGGGGCTATGAATAATACAAGCAGTGTTGTTCCAGGCGAGATGCTGGCCAATTATCAGCTTTTTTTTAACTGACTTAACCTCCTATTCACAAGAATGGAAGTGTGCAAATTCAAAGATGGAAGAGTCCACATCAGAAACTTAGGGGAGAAAGTGTTAACTCTTATCCTGCTGAATAAATTAATTAAGCCATATCTGACTGGCTGATAGTAAGACAGCATAGCCCACCGGGGAAAGTATCTTTGATGCCATAGGCATAGGTGGGGTTATTGCCTGATGAGCCTTTAGACCTATATCTATCATAATACCAAAAACAAACCAAATAACTTTAACATGAAATATCTAAGTCCGTAACCTTGACCTAGAGTAATACAAAAAGTGAATCAGGTCCATCATAGAGCTGGAAAAATATGAGTTCTTGAAAATTTCAAAGCAAAAAAGACCTTGCTAGAGGGTATTGCTGAATGAAATTTAGACCTATATCTATCATCATTCCAAATATGAACCAATAGTTTGGAAAATATGACTTGTTAAAAACTCTAGCATAAAGATTTAAAGTCCATGACCTTGACCTTGAGGTCATTGGCTTAGACAAGGGTATCACAGAATAAAACCTTGGACTTATATCTCATCAGGTCAAAAACATGCAAATATAAGCAGTTAAAAAGTTTTAACATAAAACTTTCAAAAACATATAACATAAAAATTCCAAGTCCATGCCATGGGCATGGGCAGGGTTATTGCTGAATAAAACTTTTGACCTATATCTATTTTCAAAACAAACATGAACCAATTCCATCATATCGTTTGGAAAATATGAGCTCTCAAAAAACTTTAAAGTAAATGCGGACGCCGATGCTGACTCCAACACCAACACCAATGCCAATGCCAAAACCAACGGTAGTGCAATCACTCTTCCTGGACTTCCTCACAAAAAAAACAACAACTGAAATTCTGCTACGTAATTTTGTGACCAGATGTAGGCTTAAACCTATGATGAGTGTCGTGAGAAATCTACTGTTTTAGGAGTCAATACTCTTAACCCTTGTCCTGCTGAGCCCAGATAGGCCTTATCTTTCAAACAATGAAGATCCAGATCAGATGGCTTCTGAAGAAGCCATCTGATCAGGATTTTCATTGTTTGTCATTCAGCTCATGAATTTGGTGCAATAATTTGCATAGAGTAATCTGATTCGTTGATAATCAGTAGTGGGTGTGGCATATATAAATATTCAGCAGGTCGAGGGTTAAGATGCCTATCACAACAATTGTCATCTGCTTTGTTGTCTACTGAGTACACGTCAACCTCGTTATAACACGGAACTCCGGGTCCAACCAATGGACCGTGTTAGTTAACCAAATCGTGTTATAAACGCCGACCGTATTTGTCACAGATCGACCATTGACACTATGGTGATCAATAGTTTTCCAAACAAGATGATGTGCAGTCCGGTTAATAAACGTATTTCCTGACTAAAATGTCTTTAGAACTAATCAATAGCAGTAAATACCATGGCCCATCAAGTCAAACAAGTCTCTTTAATCGAAACCAGCTGATAAACCATGTTTTTATTCAGAAAATTGTCTGATCTGACAGTGAGTATGACGCTATTTTGATAGCTGGTTCCTGGCTAACTTTGTTGTTACTGAGCATCCCGGACCGTACCGAACTACAGTACCGTTAATAGATTTCAATTGTAAAATTACCAAATTAGGGTTCGGAACCAGACAATGGTCAACGCTTACGTACAATATGAATTACTTCCCTTGGAATGTCTTACCCGTAATATTTTAGCCATTTGAAACGATTTTTAATGGCGCACATGGTCTTTGAATGATTTTTTTACCCCGAAAATTGATCATGAATATGTTTTATCATTTGCTTTAAAGCTGGAATAAATCAGACTTTCTTTTACATGCGTCTCTTGAAAATCAGCTTTATTGCAGTTCACCGATCACATTGTCTGCATCGATGTTTAAAATTTCTGCTGAGCAGTGATTCTTAACAGAGCGTGATAAATATATTTTCCGGTTGCGTAACAGACTTCTTTAATCTCTTTATCTCGCTAAGCCAACACTTTTGATTGTGCCGATGGCAGTTCATGTTTAACATGCATGTCAAGGTAAACAAGTTTAAATACTGTATATTCAACTCTGCTAATATCGATGACATGTTTGGAGGCCTACAATAAATATCAAAAGTACCGTTATAGACTGTGTTAGCTACCGTATTACCAAAGTCAAAAGTTGGAGGAAAATAAAGTTGTTGTGCTTAAAACATGATAGAATCCTTGGATAATATTTATAAATGTTAGTTGGGGAAAATATAGGGTCCAAAGCAAAACTGTGTTATATCCGAATTCGTGCTGTAACGAATCGTGCTATAACGAGGTCCGGGTGTACTTCAAAGTCATTGTTTTAAAGAGTATGCACCCAGATCAGACTGCTCCTAGAGGAGCTGCTGATCAAGGTCCACATGTTTGCCTGTATACCAAATTAGACCGCAACCTCATCATAACACTGTTCGTTATAACACGGTTACAGATATATGGTTTCAAAATGGATCCCAAAAATGAAAAGATTTTATAGAAATTTTTCTCCCAAAAATGGTGTATTTTTAAAAACTTTGTTTTTTGTTTGATTTGAGGTTTAACGTCCCCGTCAACACTGTAAATGGTCATTTTGGAGACTTTGCTTCCAATTTTGTGGGACTTTTACCCGTCATTGAGATGAAATGATATCTCAAGCCCTGTCGCCCAATGAAACCAAGAGGGTTTATTAGCATGGACGGTCCGCCTCGCACCGCGGTTCCTGGACAGGCTTAGATCCTCTAAGCGGTTTACCAGTTCTAGTGTGCGTGCCGGATTCAGCTCTGCGTGGAAGCATCATGCAGCCCATATATTTCTTCAAGCCCCTATGGGCGGGGGGTGGTTTAAAAACTTTGCATAGATAGTTTAAGCAAATGACATTAACATATATTTCTGATGCAGTTTTACTTGGTAGCTTACAAGGTTCACCCTTGACCTGCTGAATATTTAAATATGCCACACCCACTATCAATTATCAACCAATCAGATTACTTGATGCAAATTATTGCAACAAATTGACTATCTGAATGACAAATAATGTAGATCCTGATCAGAAGCCATCTGATCTGGATCTACATTGTTTGAAAGATAAGACACGTCTGGGCTCAGCAGGACAGGGGTTAACAGTCCAATAACAAAGTTTATGTATACTTACTCTGTAAGTTGTACTTCTAAGAAGAGCAGAATAAAGATGAGGAATGCTGGAACGACCGCAACAAACATATGCCATACTTCCATTGGCTGTTTCATACCCAGTGGGTTTATTACCCAGGATTTCAGTTTACGGTCTGTGTGGGCCAATGTTTCTGGAAGATTTAGTTTCTGTAAAAAGAAATATAATAAGGATGGGTTCATCAAATATTCTATAGCAAATTGACCTGAGACTGGTGAACTCTATTAATAAACATAATTTCACACCAGACTGAATGCATATATTTGTCCTCGTCGTTTTCCGAATTTGGCAATACATATACAATACAGAGAGGTCGGTGAATGGACCGCTATTCACGCGATGCCGAAAATTCACAAGAAGTATAATGAGGCCGACGTATTAGGCGATAACAGATACTAATTTATTCCTTGCATAAAGGTCAGTCTCAGGTTAAATTGTTCGCACTATACCAGGAAAAAAGTATTATAATGTACAGCTAGGAAATTTTTTTAAAAAATTTGCCTTTATATTCTCTTCGTTACGTTTGTTATGCTTAATGAAGTGTACCCTGGAAAAAATTACATACTTTTTGTGCATAATATTGTTTGATGACACAGTCAACACTATTAACCCTTAAGATGCCGAGAAAAACTACATCTGAAAAAGTCGTCTGCTTATGTCGTCTGCTGCTGAATCGTCTTGCAAACTTTCTCAAAATATTTTTGCATACAGGCAAACAGTGTGGACCCAGATCAGACTGCTCCTAGAGGAGCAGTCCGATCTGGGGCCACACTGTTTGCAAAAAAATGACTTTTAAGGTAGCAGGCAGACGGCAAGGCAGAAACCGGCAGACGGCAAAGCAGACGACAATTGTCGTGATTGGCATGTTATGGACTTAGAGGTTGCATTATGATAACAAATCCATATGACATAGTGTGCAATCTTTCATTCTTATCTCAACTAGAAATGGTGTTTGTAAAACACAATGCCCCCAACCTTTGCTTGTCCTTAGATGGCAAAATATTCAACAAATATTGTTAAAGACTCAAAAACATACAACAAGAATTCCCCCGAAGGCTATGTCACGCCTGTGGGGGCGCAAAGTCACCAAACCATGAAATCTAGGTCAAGGTCAAACATGGATGCCTGCATAAAAATTTCACTCCTAGTTGCAAGCATGTACCAAGTAACATCAATGAAACTCTTAAAAACAGACTCTTACATCAGGGTGAAAGTTAGGGTTGTCACACTATTTTACAAAGTCAGTGAACCATAAAATGTAGGTCAAGGTCAGAAATGGATACTTGCATTGAAGTTTCAATTCCTAAATGCAAGCTTGTACCAAATACAATTAATGAAGCTCTAATAGATCTTGAGAAATGGACTCTTACATTAGACAGAAAGTCAGGGTGGTCGCAATAATTCACAAAATCAGTGAACCATGAAATATGGGTAAAAGTCAAATATGGATGCTTGCGTTGCAGTTGCAATTCCTAGATGCAAGTTTGTACCAATTATAATTTAAAAAGCTTTAATAGTTTTCGAGAAATGGTGAAAGTCAGGGTGGTCGCAATAATTCATGAACTCAGTGAACCATGAAATATAGGTCAAGGTCAGATATGGATGCTTGCATTGAAGTTGCAATGCCTGGATGCAAGTTTGTACCAAGAATGATTAATGAAGCTCTAATAGTTCTCAAGATATGGACCTACTGACAAGATTTTATTAAAAAAACAAGGCATCGCATGCGATACAAATCCCCTCGCACAAGACAACTTTGTGTGTGGAAAACACTGAAATGGCAAAAGTCCAACTGGCTTGAGATATTATCATATGCAACATTTGTGTAAAGTTTGTTTAAAAATCCATCCATAAATGTAGGTTCTAGAGTGATGACAATATTTCTCTAAAAATAGTCAAGGGGACCTTGACTTGAGGCCATGGCCGCAGAGTAGATCTTGCTCAAGATATTATCATAAGCATCTTTTGTGTGAAGTTAGATTAAAATCATAAATGTAGGCGGTAGAGCAATGACAAAGTTTTTCTAAAAATAGCCATAGTGACCTTGACCTTGAGGTCATGACCTTGAAAGTCAAAGCAACTCGAGATATTACCATAAGAAACATTTGTGTGAAGTTCTATTAACATCCATCAACTAGACAAAAGTGCCCAGTGGGGCACGTATACCCCCGGCCAGTGCCGAACTACAAAGGGAAATAACTCTAAAAGGCCTGACCCCTTGGCCCTTATTTTCTTTCCCACAATACAAGTAGTCATACTGATCATGTGTGCAAAATTTCAAGTTTCTATGTGAAGCAGTTCCTGAGATATCTTTGACACAAAATAATTGTTTACGGACAGACAGACGGAAAAGACAAAAACTATATACCCCCATGGCATACGCCGGGGGTATAATAAATGTAGGCACAAAAGCGATGACAAAGATTTTCTAAAAATAGCCACAGTGACCATGACCTTGAAAGTCGAAATAGATCGAGATATTGTCATAAGGAACAGTTGTGTGAAGTTATACTGAAATCGGTGAAGAAATGTAAGTGCTAGAGCCATGTCAAAGTTTTTTTCTAAAAATAGCCACAGTGACCTTGACCTTGAAAGTCAAACTCACTCGAGGTATTGTCATAAGGAACATTTGTGTGAAGTTATATTGAAATTAGTGAAGAAATGTAATCGCTAGGGCAATGACAATGTTTTTCTAAAAATAGCCACAGTGACCTTGACCTTGAAAGTCGAAATCGCTCAAGATATTGTCTTAAGGAACATTTGTGTGAAGTTATATTGAAATTGGTGAAGAAATGTAAGCGCTAGAGCATTGACAAAGTTTTTCTAAAAATAGCCACAGTGACCTTGACCTTGAAAGTGGAACTCGCTACAGATATTGTCATAAGGAACATTTGTGTGAATCGATTTTGAAATTGGTGAAAAAATGTAAGCGCTAGAGCAATGAAAAAGTTTTTCTAAAAATAGCCACAGTGACCTTGACCTTGAAAGTCGAACTCTTTCAAGATATTGTCATAAGGATCATTTATGTGAAGTTATATTAAAATCGGTGAAGAAATGTAGGCGCTGGAGCGATGACAAAGTTTTTCTAAAAATAGCCATTGTGACCTTGACCTTGAAAGTTGAAATGGCTTGAGATATTGTCATAAGGAACATTTGTGTGAAGTTATATTGAAATCGGTGAAGAAATGTAAGCGCTAGGGCATTGACAAAGTTTTTCTAAAAATAGCCACAGTGACCTTGACCTTGAAAGTGGAACTCGCTAGAGATATTGTCATAAGGAACATTTGTGTGAAGTTATATTGAAATCGGTGAAGAAATGTAGGCGCTAGAGCGATGACAAAAGTTTTCTAAAAATAGCTACAGTGACCTTGACCTTGAGGTCATGACCCTGAAAGTCGAACACACTCGAGATATTGTCATAAGGAACATTTGTGTGAAGTTATATTGAAATCAGTGAAGAAATGTAGGCGCTAGACCAATGACAAAGTTTTTCTAAAAATAGCCACAGTGACCTTGACCTTGAGGTCATGACCTTGAAAGTCAAACTTGCTGAGATATTGTCATAAGAAACATTTGTGTGAAGTTATATTGAAATTGGTGAAGAAATGTAGGCGCTAGAGTGATGACAAAGTTTTTCTAAAAATAGCCACAGTGACCTTGACCTTGAGGTCATGACCTTGAAGTCGAACTCGCTCGAGATGTTTTTATAAGGAACATTTGTGTGAAGTTATATTGAAATTGGTGAAGAAATGTAGGCGCTAGAGCGATGACAAAGTTTTTCTAAAAATAGCCACAATGACCTTGACCTTGAGGTCATGACCTTGTAAGTCGAACTCGCTCGAGATTTTTTTATAAGGAACATTTGTGTGAAGTTATATTGAAATTGGTGAAGAAATGTAGGCGCTAGAACGATGACAAAGTTTTTCACAAATTAACAAAATGACAAAGGGCCATAACTCACGAAGTATTTTTCGGAATTTTGTCATAAGTTAATCAGTTCATCTACTCATCACAACCAATCCATTCACCAACTTTCAAGGCTCTAGCTCCAATAGTTTTTGAGATATCTTGCTGACAAGATTTTATTAAAAAAATTTCAAAGGGCAATAACTCTTAAAAGGGGCATAATCCGGACGAGAAAAAAAATATGCGTCAGCTAGTTTTCCATGAGGAATCCATATATGAAATTTCAAAACCCTAGCATACACGGTTCTAAAGATATGCTATGCATCACTTTTAGCATACATTACAATGGGCACAAATTACCAAATGACAAAGAGCCATAACTCACAAAGTATTTTTCGGAATTTCGTCAAAAGTTAATCAGTTCATCTACTCATCACCACCAATATAATCACCAACTTTCAAGGCTCTAGCTCCAATAGTTTTTGAGATATCTTGCTGACAAGATTTTATTAAAAAAATTTCAAAGGGCAATAACTCTTGAAGGGGGCATAATCCGGATGAGAAAAAAAATACGCGTCAGCTAATTTTCCATGAGGAATCCATATATGAAATTTCAAAACCCTAGCATACATGGTTCTTTAGTTATGCTATGCATCAAAAGCGTAACGGACGGACGAACGGACGAACGAACCAGAAGCAATATGCCCCTCCAACTTTTTCAAAGTTGGGGGCATAATAATGTTTATTTTTTTGACGAAAATTTTAATAATTTTGTTATATATACCTCAAACATAGGTTGTTGGTGCTCGTTAGAACAGCCTGAATTTTTCATCAAATTTCACTGCACATGTTTATGAAGGCCTTCCATGTATAGGTCACATGAAGTTTTATGAAGTCAAGAGGTATGTTTCAAGAAATAGATCAGCTTTAGCACCGATTTGTTGAGTAGTGTATCACTATTTGGAGGTCAGTTGTAAGGTAGATCAAATCACAAGTGCATAGCACGAGTGATTTATCTACTAATAGCTGACCGACAAACTGTGATATATTACTCAACAAATCACGTAATAAATCTGATCTATTTCGATTCTAAAACACTGAAAGTTGACTAAATGCTGTTGCTTCCTTCATATTCTCTCAACATTCCGCCATTGTTTCAAGAAATCCCACCAACATGAATTGACTGTAACACATGCAGTTACATGTTTCTGTAATGTACTTTATTCGTGAAAAAGACGTTACTCCATCTAAAGTCAAGGAAACGATCGCTGACGTCACAAAGCGTCATAAAACAGCGGCTCTTCAAGTCACGCTTTTCGCCTAGTGATTTGTCACTCAATATGTCACCGGATTTAACCATTGGCTATATAGGCGACCACTGTTAGAATAAATATTAACCACATGAAATTACTTAACACCGTTCTTTTACTAATGTGTAATATAAATAGTTCTCTATTGACTCACCTGTGTAAAAGTATCAGCAAGAAAATAGTCAAACAGCACCATCAACACTATTGCTATAAATAGACCAAAGTCTCCTAGTGCTCTACGGGCCTTCAAAAGAAGAAGAAAAAAAATCAATACAAGGCCCAGTTGTTCAAAGCCACCTTAGAGGTCAAACGTTAACTGTTCTAGCAAGTACACCACAACCTCATTATAACACGGTTTGTTATAACACGGTTTTGGATATAACACAGCAAAGAGGCTATACATCTGGTAGGGGAAGCATGGAAGGGTGTTACCGAGAAGATGATAAGTGGGTGCTGGAGGAAAGGTCTTGGATGGATCCCAAAAATGTACAGATTATATAGAAAAGTGAGTGAGTGTTTGTGTTTTACGTCCCACCAACAGCTAAGGTCATACGGAGACGGGACCTCGGTTTAAAGACTCATCTGAAAGTCTGGAGAAGCCCTTTATCGAACCTGCGACCCCTTGTTTACAAGGCGAGTAGCGTAACCACTCGACCACGGAGGCTTCTTATTAAATGGTCATTTTTCTATATAATCTATACATTTTTGTTTGCATATAACAGGGTTGTTTACCTCACACGGTTTCTGCTTTAGATCCCATCAATAGTGTTATAAAGAGGTTGTGGTGTACAATACCTAAAACAGTGGCATTCTAGCTGCTAAACTGCCGCAAAAAATACATGTACTTGCATTTATTTCAGCGAAACTACTAGCTATTTCTGTATTAAATGTTTAAGTTTTAATATCAATAAATTTGAGCAACTTGCCCACCTCTCAAGCAACCCCCCACTACACTCCCCCCCACGCCCCAAAAACGTTCTGTTTCAAAGTTTTGATCAAATGGGCCAAATTTAAAACCTTTAATTCCAACTACGTGAAAAATATCTTTACTTTAAAATTCTGAAACAACTGGAGCTTGCTTAATAACCTTTGGCTTTAACCCTTATCCTGCTGTTCACTACAACCCCAACTTTTGCAAACAGTGTAGATCCAGATCAGGTGGTTCTGAAGAAGCCATCTGATCAGGATCTATACTGTTTGACGGTCAGTTTGTGAATTTTCAGCAAAAAATTACATCAAGTAATCTGATTGGTTCAAAGCCAGAAATTGGTGTGGCTAACTTAATTATGCAGTGGGATAGGAGAGTTGAAATATGGAAACCTTGAAAAGAGTTTTGTTTTGTTTGTTTGTTTGTATTGGATTTACCTATCCACACTTTCCTGGGCAGGGTTAACCAGTACAGTGCACATTCTTTTGCCAGAAACTGACAACTGCTCTTCTTGAATCAGGGGAAGATAGAGAATGACCGTAGAAAAGATTTCATGATCATGATCAATCTCGACGAAAGAATGTTGCCGACCCCGGCAGGAATCAAACCCGCGTCCTCCTGATCACCAGTCAGACGCGCATCTGAATGAGCTACCGAGGCTGGCACCTTGAAAAGTGTTGCTGAAAAGAATCAATACTTACACTTCTACCTAAAAATTTGCTATTCCTAAAAATCCTGAGAAAGTAGGCTATAAGGAAGGTTCCAAATATCAAAATCGTTGATAACAACGCCGTATTTGGCTCGTTGACATATTCCGAATAATGATGCGTCTTCTTGTACATTTCCGCATCATCCAAATATGTCTCCTTCTCCGAATAGTCAGCATTGCTATAGTTATTTATCACAGTGGCGTTAAATACTTTGAAACTTGACGTCCTTTCGGTACTCGTGCTATAATTTAGTGAAGGGGGCATAGTGTAATTGTAATCCACATCAGCATTGATTGCATTGAATGTTTCATTATCACAGTAAAACGCTTTTGTCCGCAGTGGATGTTCGGTATATATCTGAAATGATAAAAAGTAATCATCACGAAAACACGTCTATATTATTTTGACCCCCTTGAACCCCACTTTTATATAGTAAAACTGGGGTTTGCAGGGGTATACATTATTTTCCTTATTCCTGCTCTAAGACATAGGTTGTGGGTACTGGTTAGAACAGCCTCGGCACCGCCTCGCCGAGGCGGTCCTAACGAGTACCCACAACCTATTTTTTTTAACAGAAATAAGAAAAATATCACAATTTTTCATCAGAAAAAAATTTCATTTTTTTGGAGGTAAAACTTTCAATATATTGAGATAGGCATGTTTTCGTAATGTTTTAGGAGAAATAAGCAAATGAGCTTCTGCATATGAATTAGTACAACTTGGCAAATGTGATGGTGTGACACCAGACAAAGATAATTATGGGGTGATTTTCCTTATTTAAAATTAAGAAATAGATCAGGACTACAAATACTTTGAAACTTGACGTCCTTTCGGTACTCGTGCTATAATTAAGTGAAGGGGGGAGAGTGTAATTGTAATCCACATCAGCATTGATTGCATTGAATGTTTCATTATCACAGTAAAACGCTTTCGTCCGCAGTGGATGTTCGGTATATATCTGAAATGATAAAAGTAGTACGGCAAATGAGCTTCTGCATATGAAATGGTACAACTTAGCGAATGTGACGTGTTATACCATATAAGGAGGAATAACAAAGATAATTATGAGGGTAATTTTCCTTATTTCTAATTAACCCATTTTATCATATGACGTCGCGTCTGAGAGTGTAATAACGGCATGCATTATTTTCGATAATCCACTAGTGGATTAAATATGCAAATTAGCTAGATACGTCCCGTAACGTTACATGTATGACGTCCTTAACGACGTCGCGTTTACTAATGGCGGAATATTGATATTTTTGTAAACAATCGTGAATAAAATGCGTTTTTAATGTCATATGATAAATAGAATCTTGCATTCGTGCTCATGTATTATTGAATTTATTAAACTCGTTGAGGAAAAGGGATAAAATGCTCGGCAAAGCCTCGCATTTTATCCCTTTTCCTCAACTCGTTTAATAAATTCAATAATATATGAGCACTCCTGTAAGATCCTCTATGTATGCTAGTGGTCTCTTCCATTGCTGTATGTGGGACAAGTCAATTTGTCATATACGGGTGTCAGGCATATAGTTTTGTTTTTATTCTACTTGTCACAGAACATCCTGTTAAGAAATAGTGCAGGCCCTGATCAGACGCCGCGTTATGCGGCGTCTGATCTGGGCCTGCACTGTTTGCCAAGGTACCCCTTTAGGGGTTTCTGGTACTGAATGGGTTAAGAAAAGTAGACAAGAGGGCCCAATGGCCCTATATCGCTCACCTGTGTACGAGAAAATCATTAGTGTAGGAGACCACTTGACATTGCTACATACTAAATATCTAAGCTCAGGCAAAGCGGTGTCCATGCTTACAAACCCTACTGGTTTCATTGGGCGACAGGGCTTGAGATGTAATTTCATCTCAATGTCTGGTAAAAGTCCCACAAAATTGGAAGAGACATCTCCAAAATGACCAATACAGTGTTGTCGGGGATGTAAAACCTCAAATCAAACAAAATCTGTGCCTTATGGTTTTGGAGAAAAAGATTTTTTTAAGTTTTTTCAAGTATAAGTCTATAGAAGCTAATGAGCCAAAGGGCACGGTTGGCAGGTGTATGTAGGCGACCATTTTGTGTTGCTATATACTAAATATCTAAGGTCTGTACTTCATGGTTTCAAAGAAGATGTTTGAAGCTTTTTCCATTATAAGTTTGTTGGAGTTAAGGGGCCACAGGATTTGGACCCCAGGGGCATGATTGGCAGGACTCATGTAGGCGACCACTCGACATTGCTACATGCTAAATACCTAAGCTCTGGGACTTATGGTTTCAGAGAAGAAGAATTTTGAAGCTTTTTTCCATTATGAGTCTATGGGATCTAAGGAGCCCCGGGGCGTGGCCCATTTGGACCCCACGGACATGATTGGCAGGATTTTTGTAGGTGACCACTTGCCGTTGCTACATGCCACATATCTCAGCTCTGGGCCCTGTGGTTTCAGAGAAGAAGATTTTTGAAGTTTTTTTTTCCATTATGAGCCTATAGGAGCTAAGGGGACCCGGGGCGTGGCCCTTTTGGACCCCAGGGGCATGACTGGCAGGAATTATGTAGGTGACCACTTGCCATTGCTACATGCTAAATATCTAAGCTCTGGGTGCTGTGGTTTCAGAGAAGAAGATTTTTTAAGCTTTTTTTAAATAGGAGTCTATGGGAGCAAAGGGGCCCCTGCACGTGGCCCATTTGGACCCCAGGGGCATGATTGGCAGGAATTATGAAGGTGACCACTTGCCGTTGGTACATGCTAAATATCTAAACTCTGGGCCCTGTGGTTTCAGAGAAGAAGATTTATGAAGCTTTTAATTTTTCAATTATTAGTCTATGTGAACAAAGGGGCCCCGGGGCGTGGCCCATTTGGACCCTAGGGGCATGATTGGCAGGGTTTATGTAGGTGACCACTTGCCGTTGCTACATGCCAAATACCTCAGCTCTGGGCCCTGTGGTTTCAGAGAAGAAGATTTTTGAAGCTTTTTTGCATTTTGAGTCTATATGAGCTAAAGGGCCCGGGGGGGGTCGGGGGGGGGGGGCGGGGGGGGGGGGGGGGGGGGGGTTTGGGCGTTTGGACCCCAGGGGCATGATTGGCAGGAATTATGTAGGTGACCACTTGCCATTGCTACATGCTAAATATCTAAGCTCTGGGCCCTGTGATTGCCGAGGAGAAGATTTTTGAAGCTTTTTGTTCCATTATGAGTCTATGGGAGCGAAGGGGCCTCGGGGCGTCGCCCATTTGGAACCCAGGGGCATGATTGGCAGGAATTATGTAGGTGACCACTGGCCGTTGCTACATGCTAAATATCTAAGCTCTGGGCCCTGTGGTTTCAGAGAAGAAGATTTTTGAAGCTTTTTTTCCATTATGCGTCTTTGGGAGCTAAGGGGCCCCGGGGCGTGGCCAATTTGGACCCCAGGGGCATGATTGGCAGGAATAATGTAGGTGACCACTTGCTGTTGCTACATGCCAACTATCTCAGCTCTGGGCCCCGTGGTTTCAGAGAAGAAGATTTTTGAAGCTTTTTCCCATTATGAGTCTATAGGAGCTAAAGGGCCCTGGGGCGTGGCCCGTTTGGACCCCAGGGGCATGATTGGCAGGAATTATGTAGGTGACCACTTGCCGTTGCTACATGCTAAATATCTAAGCTCTGGGCCCTGTGGTTTCTGAGTAGAAGATTTTTGAAGCTTTTTTTTTTCCATTAAGAGTCTATGTGAGCTAAGGGGCCCCGGGGCGTGGCCCATTTGGACCCCAGGGGCATGATTGGCAGGAATTATGTAGGTGACCACTTTCCATTGCTACATGCCAAATATCTCAGCTCTGGGCCCTGTGGTTTCAGAGGAGAAGATTTTTGAAGCTTTTTTCCATTATGAGTCTATAGGAGCTAAAGGGTCCGGGGCGTGGCCCGTTTGAAACCCCAGGGGCATGATTGGCAGGAATTATGTAGGTGACCACTTGCCATTGCTACATGCTAAATATCTAAGCTCTGGGCCCTGTGGTTTCCGAGAAGAAGATTTTTGAAGCTTTTTTCCATTATGAGTTTATAGGAGCTAAAGGGCCCCGGGGCGTGGCCCATTTCGACCCCATGGGCAAGATTGGCAGGAATTATATAGGTGACCACTTGCCGTTGCTACCTGCTAAATATCTAAGCTCTGGGCCCTGTGGTTTCCAAGAAGAAGATTTTTGAAGCTTTTTGTTCCATTATGAGTCTATGGGAGCGAAGGGGCCCCGGGGCGTCACCCATTTGGAACCCAGACTCATTATTGGCAGGAAATATGTAGGTGACCACTGGCCGTTGCTACATGCTACATATCTAAGCTCTGGGCCCTGTGGTTTCAGAGAAGAAGATTTTTGAAACTTTTTTTTCATTAGGAGTCTTTGGGAGCTAAGGGGCCCCCGGGTGTGGCCAATTTGGACCCCAGGGACATGATTGGCAGGAATTATATAGGTGACCACTTTCTGTTGCTACATGCCAAATATCTCAGCTCTGGGCCCTGTGGTTTCAGAGAAGAAGATTTTTGAAGCTTTTTTTCCATTATGAGTCTAAAGGAGCTAAAGGGCCCGGGGCATGGCCTGTTTGGACCCCAGGGGCATGATTGGCAGGAATTATGTAGGTGACCACTTGCCATTGCTACATGCTAAATATCTAAGCTCTGGGCCCTGTGGTTTCAGAGAAGAAGATTTTTGAAGCTTTTTATTCCATTATGAGTCTATGGGAGCGAAGGGGCCCCGGGGCGTGGCCAATTTGGACCCCAGGGGCATGAATGGCAGGAATTATGTAGGTGACCACTTGTCATTGCTACATGGTAAATATCTAAGCTCTGGGCCCTGTGGTTTCAGAGAAGAAGATTTTTGAAGCTTTTTTTCCATTATGAGTCTATAGGAGCTAAAGGGCCCTGGGGCGTGGCCCGTTTGGACCCCAGGGGCATGATTGGCAGGAATTATGTAGATGACCACTTGCCATTGCTTCATGCTAAATATCTAAGCTCTGGGCCCTATGGTTTCCGAGAAGAAGATTTTTGAAGCTTTTTGTTCCATTATGAGTCTATGGGAGCGAAGGGGCCCCGGGGCGTGGCCAATTTGGACCCCAGGGGCATGAATGGCAGGAATTATGTAGATGACCACTGGCCGTTAATACATGCTAAATATCTAAGCTCTGGGCCCTGTGGTTTCAGAGAAGAAGATTTTTGAAGCTTTTTTTCCATTATGAGTCTGTAGGAGCTAAAGGGCCCGGGGCGTGGCCCGTTTGGACCCCAGGGGCATGATTGGCAGGAATTATGTAGGTGACCACTTGCCATTGCTACATGCTAAATATCTAAGCTCTGGGCCCTGTGGTTTCCGAGAAGAAGATTTTTGAAGCTTTTTGTTCCATTATGAGTCTATGGGAGCGAAGGGGCCCCGGGGTGTGGCCAATTTGGACCCCAGGGGCATGAATGGCAGGAATTATGTAGGTGACCACTGGCCGTTAATACATGCTAAATATCTAAGCTCTGGGCCCTGTGGTTTCAGAGAAGAAGATATTTTAATTTTTTCCCATTGTAAGTCTATGGGAGCTATATGTTGCCATGGCAACCAGAATTCCAATCTGATCAGCCCAAAAACCTTATGCAGCCTTTCCCCCTACCTTATGATGCTTCTCATGAAATTTGATCAAGACTGACCATGGGGTATTAGAGATATACTTATTTGAAATTGTTTACGGACGCACGACGGACGAAATGTGATCACAAAAGCTCACCTTGTCACTATGTGACAGGTGAGCTAATAAAAGCACAAGTGGGTAAATGCGAGTGATTTATCTACTTACAACTTTCGGACAAAACTTGACTTATCACTCAATAATTCACTGGAAGTGCTCATTTTTTTTTCGATTCTAAAACATTGAAAATTGGTAATTATGTTGCTGTTTCTTTCACATTCTCCAAACTTTTGCTATTGTTAGAAGAAATTCCGCCAAAATTATTGACTGTAACAAATGCATTTACATACTTTTGTAATGCAAGAAAATGATGTTTCACTGTCTTGCATCAAAGGATCTACGAGTGACATCATAAAAAATGGTGGCACTTATACAGTTGTTTTGTTAAAAACTGTACTATTTTGCACAAAACGGCTAGCGCTGTGAGCTGCGTAACACCAAATGCCAGCCAATAAAAAGCTACATTACGCGAAGACGTCGGGTTTCCTATAGTATATCGCAGAATAACCTATCGCAAATTTTTTACGTTATCCAATCAGACATTGCGTTACATACGCAAGTGCATTAGAATCAGAATTATGTGTTATGGATACCTGTTAGAATCACCTCAAGGAGGCAATTCTAAAAATTGGCTAGAACATGTATTTTAAAGGAAAAACTACAAAAAGTGTCCATAGGACAAGGATGCCCCCACCAAATGCCATTCATGAAATGGTTTACTATATGGAACTAAATCAAGGGCAGATAATTCAAAAACCAAAAATGCAAGACTTGTCTTCCTTCTTCATGACACATCGTCTCAGTGTGATGAATGCACCTGTGAAGTTTTATGAATATATTCCATATGGTTTAGGACTTATGGCCCGGACACGGTTTACTATATGGTACTAAGTCAACTGCAGATAATTCAAAAACCAAAAATGCAAGAGCTTTCTTCTTTGTTCATGACACATCGTCTCAGTGTGATGAATGCACCTGTGAAGTTTCATGAATATATTCCATACGGTTTAGGAGTTTTGGCCCGGACACGGTTTACTATATGGTACTAAGTCAAGGGCAGATAATTCAAAAACCAAAAATGCAAGAGTTGTCTTCCTTCTTCATGACACATCGTCTCAGTGTGATGAATGCACCTGTGAAGTTTCATGAATATATTCCTTACGGTTTAGGAGTTATGGCCCGGACACGGTTTACTATATGGTACTAAGTCAAGGGCAGATAATTCAAAAATGCAAGATTTGTCTTCCTTGTTCATGACTCATCGTCTCAGTGTGATGAATGCACCTGTGAAGTTTCATGAATATATTCCATACGGTTTAGGAGTTATGGTCCGGACACGATGTCGGGACGGACAAACGAACGAGCGAACGGATGAACGGATGGACATGGGTAAAACTTAATACCCTTCCGCTATTCTTCGAATAGGCCGAGGCATAAAAAAGAAAAATTATCCTTGAAATATACTTGTTATGGCTCATTATCTGACATAACAAAGATAATTATGAGATAATTATTGTGGGTACTTGTTAGAATCACCTCTATGAGGCAATTCAAACAAGTACCCACAACATATAATTTTAAGGAGGAATAAGAAAATTACCCCTTAAGGGGAATGGGAACACCTGGCTGATTTTTTCCACCATTTTTTCAAAGGGAGACAACTTTCGGGACTTCCTGTTCGCCTTTCGATAAGCCCTGTCCCACGGAAAAAGGGGTCTACTCTTAAAGGAAAGAATTGGCTCCTCAGGAGCAAATTCTTTCCTTTGAGATTGCCCCCTATTGAAATGGGAGACAAAAATACTTTTGCAGGAGTTACCTCCCCTGAAGTTGTTCACAATCCCCTTAATTATGCTTGTTACTGTATTTACCCTAAATATTCGGTCACCCAAACTCCTTATCATACCTATTCTAAAATTTCAACAAGTACAACTTACTCCCCAATAATGTTTCTAAGAATAGAGGGATGAGTGGCTAACAGTTTAGACTCTTGGGTCTACACTGTTTGCTCAGGGCTGTCTGTCGAATTGTATTTTCTAGTCCTTTGGGATCAATGATTCCATTGTGGACTTTTAAAGATGAGGCCTAATTGCCTGAATCTGGCTTGTACATTCCACATTTTTTCAGTTAGGTACTGCAAGACAACTTTTTATAGACCATATTGCTAGTGGTTGAAATGTTAAACTGTAAGATTTAAAAGCAACTCAGCCTCCAAAAGCTAAACTTTTTTTAATCATACTTGCTGGTATTACCATATATATTAATCATATGTAGTTGGACACACAGGCCTGAGCAAAAAGTGAAGGCTGAGATGGGACACCTTAGAATTTTAAAAATTTGTTTCATGATCCAGCAAGGAGTCCAAAAGGTGCCGACGGAATGGCAAAATGTGTAGACCCTGATCAGACTAAAGGAGCAGTCTGAGCTGGGTCTGCACTGTTTGCTTAGGCCTGTCTGTACCAATATTTGGAATCATTACGGTAACAAATAAATGTGATAGAATCTGGATAATCATTCATTAAAAATCATCATTTGTTGAAGTATATTGTTGGTTTTACAGTTGCAAACTGTGTTTCACAGATCTGGTGGTGCGTTGTCGTAAAATAAATTTTCTGACCACAAAAACTGACTTTATCATATGATGTCGCGTTTGAGAATGCAACTAGAGCTGTCAGTGAAACTGACTAGGGCCCCGGCAGTGCTATCAGAGGAGTAGGAAAATGTTGAAAATTTGTGGACGGACAGACGCACGTCTTTACGGATGTATACTTGTGTGTCTTCATGCCTACAAAGTACCCTTGTGTGTCTTAATTCCAGGAAATTTCTTGGAATTTCTTGGAAAAAAAGACACACAAGTAACTATTTTTAGACACACAAAACACTGACGGAATAAATCGCATTGAGTTCAATGGAAGTGTCCAAACTTTTTAAACACACAAGTATACATCTGTTCCTGCGGACAGACAGACGGACGGACAGAGTGATTACTATAGGGCACCCACACTTTCAGTGCGGGGCCCTAACAACATCATGTGTTAAGTCTGGTAATCCACTAGTGAATTAAATATGCTAATTAGTTAGATACGTCCTGTAACCTTACACATACAGCATCCTTAATGATTTCACCTTTAGTAATGGCGAAATATTGACATTTTTGTGACCAAATTGTGAATAAAATGCATTTAAATGAAATATGATAAAAAAAATCTTGCATTCGTGCTCATGTATTACTAAATTTATTAAACTCTTTGAGGAAAAGGGATAAAATGCTCCACAAAGCCTCATATTTTATCCCTTTTCCTCAACTCCTTTAACCCATTTCAGACTGGAAACCCCTTAAAATGGGTACCATGGCAAACAGTGCAGGCCCAGATCAGACGCCGCAGAATGCGGCGTCTGATCAGGGCCTACACTGTTTGCAAAAAGTTAAGCCTTTTTCCAAACAAATTTTGAAGAAACCACAACCTGACACCCCCAAATTTCGAAATGGACTCCTGCTATATATAAAGAGGAAGATTCCATTTGGTACAAAAAGGGTTAATAAATTCAATAACACATGAACACTCATGTGAGATCCTCTATATTTACCTCCCTTACAACAATTTGGAACATAACTTTCCCTTAAGACAACATGATGAAAATGCAAAATCATTACGAAAACACACCTATATAATTTTGTCCCCCTTGAACCCCTCTTTTATACAGTAAAACTGGGGTTTACTGGGGTAAACCTTATTTTTCTTATTTCTGCTCTAAAATATAGATTGTGGCTACTAGTTAGAACCGCCTCAATGAGGCAGTTCTAACAAGTACCCACAATCTATATTTTGAGAAGAAATAAGAAAAATATCGCAAATTTTCATCTGAAAATTTTCTTTTTTTGGCGGTTAAGTTTACAATATATTTGTACAGGGGTGTTTTCATAATGTGTATACTCACCTCTTGGAGTTTGTGTATCACTTCAAATATAAATATAAGTGAGATCAGGATGGCGAATACTTCCTCAGTGAAGCGTGTGATATATCTTACAAGAAAACTACCCTCTACGGCAATGACCAGAATGGTGATAATGAACACCCAGAGCCCGATCCATACCCGCCAAGTCAGGAATTCTATATGACTTGTTTTACAGAACTGAAATGACAAAAAGGCAATGTTAGATTTTTTTTTTCATTTTACTCTAGTAATAGATCAGCTCTAGCAGTTAATTGTTGAGTAAGTAATCACAGTTAGAAGGTCAGTTGTGAGTAATAAATCACAGTTAGGTCAGTTGTAGTAATAAATCAGAGTTGGGAGGACAGTTGTTGAGTAATAAATCACAGTTAGGAGGTCAGTTGTGAGTAATAAATCATAGTTAGGAGGACAGTTGTGAGTAATAAATCACAGTTAGGTCAGTTGTAGTAATAAATCAGAGTTGGAAGGACAGTTGTGAGTAATAAATCACAGTTAGGAGGTCAGTTGTGAGTAATAAATCATAGTTAGGTCACTTGTGAGTTATAAATCACTGTTAGGTCAGTTGTAGTAATAAATCAGAGTTGGGAGGACAGTTGTGAGTAATAAATCACAGTTAGGAGGTCAGTTGTGAGTAATAAATCACAGTTAGGAGGTCAGTTGTGAGTAATAAATCACAGTTAGGTCAGTTGTAGTAATAAATCAGAGTTGGGAGGACAGTTGTGAGTAATAAATTCCAGTTAGAAGGTCAGTTGTGAGTAATAAATCACAGTTAGGTCAGTTGTAGTAATAAATCAGAGTTGGGAGGACAGTTGTTGAGTAATAAATCACAGTTAGGTCAGTTGTAGTAATAAATCAGAGTTGGGAGGACAGTTGTGAGTAATAAATCACAGTTAGGAGGTCAGTTGTGAGTAATAAATCATAGTTAGGTCACTTGTGAGTAATAAATCACAGTTAGGTCAGTTGTAGTAATAAATCAGAGTTGGGAGGACAGTTGTTGAGTAATAAATCACAGTTAGGAGGTCAGTTGTGAGTAATAAATCATAGTTAGGAGGACAGTTGTGAGTAATAAATCACAGTTAGGTCAGTTGTAGTAATAAATCAGAGTTGGGAGGACAGTTGTGAGTAATAAATCACAGTTAGGAGGTCAGTTGTGAGTAATAAATCATAGTTAGGTCACTTGTGAGTTATAAATCACTGTTAGGTCAGTTGTAGTAATAAATCAGAGTTGGGAGGACAGTTGTGAGTAATAAATCACAGTTAGGAGGTCAGTTGTGAGTAATAAATCACAGTTAGGAGGTCAGTTGTGAGTAATAAATCACAGTTAGGTCAGTTGTAGTAATAAATCAGAGTTGGGAGGACAGTTGTGAGTAATAAATCACAGTTAGGAGGTCAGTTGTGAGTAATAAACCACAGTTAGGAGGTCAGTTGTAAAGTGGATCAAATCACGAGAGTGTAGTGCAAGTGATTTGTCTACTTTCAACTGACAGATAAACTGTGATTTATACTCAGTTGTGAGTAGGCAAATCACTTGCACTATGTGCTCATAATTTCATATACTTTACAACTGACCAGAAAACTGTGATTGATCTGTATCTTAACCCTTGTCCTGCTGAATATTCATATATGCCACACCCACTACCGATTATCAACCAATCAGATTACCTGTAGCAAATTATTACAACAAATTCACAATCTGAATGACAAACAATGTAGATCCTGATCAGATGAGATGGCTTCTTCAGAAGCCATCTGATCTGGATCTACATTGTTTCAAAGAAAAGGCATATCCGGGCTCAGCAGAACAAGGGTTAACAATGTACATATTAGAGCTGATCTATTTCAATTCTAACACACTGAAAACCTACAATAATTTTGATATTTTCTTCAAATTCTCCCAACTTTTCGCCATTGTCAGAAGAAATTCCGCCAACTCTATTGACTGTAACACATGCATTTAAGTCCTTTTTTACACTTTTGATGTAAGATAATGACGTTACAATGTCTAACGTATAAGAATCTACAAATGATTTGAGCCAGCGCATGACAGAACCTACAATAAGACGTGTGCGCCCAACGAAGACTAAGATCAGCCTGCGCATCCGCGCAGTCTGATCAGAGTCTTCCTTGTGCGCTCTAAGGATAGCCAAGGGCCCAATGCTCCTTCATGCCAAGAGAAGTCTGGTTCGACTATATGGATGTGCTGGTTGATCTGATTCTTTGCTGTGCGTACATGTAAGTTATAGGAAAAGCTGTGCCCCGGCTCATATAACAGCTTTTTGCCTTATGCTCTTCCACCTAGATATTTGTTACAGAATACAGAAGAACTTCAATGGCTCGAACTCTGATGAGTCAAACCCTTTCTTCAGTCCGCAGGGATTTCCTCCAAATAGGATATGGGATAATTTAGAGAGTTTTTCTTCTTTTATCTTGCAAGTGTATGCTGTGTGTATTCATTAGAATCGCCTTGATGAGGCAATTGTATGCTGTGTGTACTCATTAGAATTGGCTCGAAGAGGCAATTCTAATGAGTACACACTACATATATAATATAGAACACCGAAAAGATATCCCACAATTATCTCCATTATGCCTTCTGGCACGACACTTATAGTAATCCCATCGTGGCTCGAACTACCCCTGTCTTGAACAAATTTTCTTGGTCCAAGGGTGTTAGAGCCATCGAAGTTTGACTGTCGTTCATAGTGCCTCATACCCAATTATACCTCAGTAGTTCCAACTACACTTAATTTTAACAACTGTCCCCGCCCATCCGGGCTTGAAGAAATAGATGGGCTGCATGATGCTTCCACACAGAGCTGAATCCGACCGCACACGAGAACTGGTAAACCGCTTAGAGGATCTAAGCCAGCCCAGGCAAAGCACTGCCAGTCGGACCGTCCTTGCTTATCAACCCTATTGGTTTAGTTGGGCGACAGGGCTTGAAATGTCATTTCATCTTAATGTCGGGTAGAAGTCCTACAAAATTGGAAGCAATGTCTCTAAAATGACCTTTACAGTGTTGATGGGGACGTAAAACCACAATTCAAACAAAAAAACAAACTTTAACAAATTTTCATAGACCCCATGACAGTTGAGTTACCGGACTGTTCTGAGAAAGATATGCCTAAATAATTTACATGACTTGAAATGCATATTTCATTGACCCAATAAAAGGTTTTCCTTTTTTGCTACTTTTTTTCTTTTATGAACCTTTGGACTATAAAAGGTTTTCCTTTTTTTGCTATTTTTCTTTTATGAACCTTTGGAATGTTTTTTTATTCTTATTTTGAAAAAAAATAGTATAGAAAATCCAAAAGATACCGCTTAAATATCCCCTTTATGCCTTATGGCAAGCCCTCAGTAACTCAAACTGCCCATCTCAAACTAATTTTCATGATTGACTGTCTTAACCCTTGTCCTGCTGAATATTTAAATATGCCACACCCACTAATGATTATCAACCAATCAGATTACTTGAAGCAAATTATTGCAACAAATTCATAATCTGAATGACAAACAATGCAGATCCTGATCAGCTGGCTTCTTCAGAAGCCATCTGATCTGGATCTACATGTACATTGTTTGATAGGTAAAGCATATCCGGGCTCAGCAGGACAAGGGTTAACAAAATGTTTTCAGAGGCCTGACCCCAAACAATAAAACCTATGTTCATACTCAGCTATACTGAGCATAAAATTTGTAATACTAGCACACACAGTCAATAGCATGCCATCAGAAATCCCACCACTTTTTCCACATGACCTTTTGACCCCTTGAAAAAGCCCTTCTGGGTGGAGCAATCTGTAACACGGTTTTTGCATGCCATCATCATTGGAGCAGGACATGTGCCAAATTTAGTTGTGTACTGTTCTGTGGTATAGGAGGAGATAGCATGACAGATGAAAAGATGAATGAACTCAAGATTTCTAAAAGTGTAGGGGAATAAAATACAAATAAGCAAAGGCTAGTTATCCCCTCAATTCAGCAGAAAATGTTTTTTGTCCTCCTCATAAATTTTAAAATGTTGGCATTTAAAAATTTGCAAGCAGGACAAATTTCAAGTGAGTTTAGCATGAAAAAACATAATATAACCTTGGGCTCCGGCTATTTGTTTGTTTGATTTGAGGTTTAACTTCCCCGTCAGCACTGTAAAGGTCGTTTTGGAGACGTTGCTTCCAATTTTGTGGGACTTTTACCCGACATTGAGATGAAATGACATCTCAAGCCCTGCCGCCCAATGAAATTAATAGGGTTTATAAGCATGGACGGTCCGACTCACACCACTTTGCCTCGGCAGGCTTAGATCCTCTAAGCGGTTTACCAGTACTTGTGTATGGGTTGGTTTCAGCTCTGCGTGGAAGCATCATGCAGCCCATCTATTTCTTCAAGCCCTGATGGGCGGGGGCAGAGCTCTGGCTATAGTCCTAGAAATTAAGTCATAAACAAAATATTAAAACGAAAAGTGGTACTCACACTATATAAATGTTTTTCAAACACTAACACTGGACCAGTCGGTCCAACCAACATTAACGGCTGAGTAGCAAAGAATCCGAACACTATATTAGTTATAGATGTGCTAATTATAGTCTCTACTACTCCCATCTTTCCATACGTTTTCTCCTCTGAAAAAACAAAAGAACAAATGGATACTGAAAATCATCCCTTTTTCCAGGAGCGACCTACATATGCAGAAAATTATGATTATATGCATTGTAATGATCTTAAGTATTGGGACAGACAGGCCTTAAGCAAACACTGTTTGCGATTCCATCTTCACTTTTGGGTTAACAAAACTTGTTAAAATTTTAAGAGAATTACAGCATGTCCTCAAGGTGTTAAATTTTTGGGGGGTTTTACAGGTTTTTTTGTTTTGTTTTACTTATAATCTTACTAAAGTATAAGATCTTCATCCAGTGCAGGATTAATCCACTACTTGGGTAAGATTTCACTATCCTATATGGACACTCACAATGTCATAAGAGTGATGCATAAGATCTAAAACATCCAGTAGATGTAACAATGTGCATCAGCTCAATTTACTATAACAATAATCTGTTTACTATATACCTTTTTTCTTTCAATAAAGTCATTTTTTAAATGTAAAAAGGTGGGAAATTTTGATGTTACGTTCTGCATGTGACATCACCATTTCACACAACTGGTTCTGTGTAAAACATGGCTGCTTTCTAACATCACAACAAATACTGCAGCGCTGAGCCATCAAGGATGGTGATACTGTATTGCATTATGATAACACACCCGTGCATCATAATGCATTTGTTTTTACATCTCTAAAATGGTCAATTTTCTGATGAAAATTTGTGATATTATTCTTATTTATACTCAAAACATAGATTGTGGGTGTTTGTTAGAACCGAGGCAGTTCTAAAGAGTACCCACAACCTACACCTGTGGACACAAAAACTCCGATGAAGTACCTTTCAATGAATCTCTTTGCATCAAGTTAGTTTGACAAGCAAATGTCAATCATCAAAGTAGTCTAAAACTGGATCAAGCAATATACATTGATTGGTCTTATTGTGGCAAGCACTTTTTTTTCCATTTTTAGATCTGATTGACAAGCAAGATGTATTCTGATTGGACAGTGCAGGGTCTATAATGAAATGTACAACACTTTGTGTTTTGAATTTATTCCTGTCTTGCAGTTGACTGACAGGATGTAAGGAAATATTGAATGAAACATCAGATCAAAATGAAATGAAGCTCATTAAAGTTTGAACGGATTTGTGTCCATAGGTGTATGTCTATGAGCAGAAATAAAGAAAATAATGTATACCTCCCTAAACCCCAGTTTTCTCTATATATAAAGTGGGGTGTAAGGGGGTGTTCATTTCACGGACTTGTTAGCCTGATGGGAGATACTTGATTTGTTTTTTTGTGTTGGTAAGTCTGGTAGTAGACAGTAGTATCTTTTGCAGGTACTGAAAAAACTTGAGATCTGTATAACATAAAACTTACCTATAAGACCACCAAAGGCAATACAAGGTGCTAGGCAAGCAAAGAATATAAAAATAAATGCCATCACACACTGCAAATTAAGAGCATCTGTGAAGTCACTTAAATAGTGAGGATACCGTCGCTTAACATCATTAATTAATCCGCCAAATAACTGTCCTGTACGCTTCAGTGGATCCAGTGGAATTTTATCTATCTCTTCCTTCTTTAACAGAGCTGAAACAAATGAAATACTATATTTGCACATGCTAATATGAACCACAGGACATTGATGTTTCATCAGAAACCATAAGAGAGCCCTAAAATTGTCCTAAATCCACTGTAGCTATAATAAGCAAGCGAAGCTTATCCCTTATCCTGCTGAATATTCATTTTAGCCACACCCATTTCTGACTTTGAACCAATCAGATTACTTGATGTAATTTATTCTTACAAATCCATAAACTGAATGTCAAACAGTGTAGATCCCGATCAGATGGCTTCTTCAGAAGCCATCTGATCTGGATCTACACTGTTTCCAAAGATAGGGGTTGTCGTGAACAGCAGGATAAGAGCTATTATAGCAACAGTGGATCTAGGACAATTTTAGGGCTCTCTTATGGTTTCTGATGAAACGACAATGTTCTGTGTATGAACAAACATCAACATACCATGACATTCCTCTGTTTTCGTTGTTTGTTTTGAGTTTATGGCCCAGTCAACACTTTCTAGTCAGTTTACCTAACCACACTTCCTGGGCAAGCTTATTTGTTTGTTTGTTTGATTTGATTTGAGGTTTAACGTCCACGTCAACACTGTAAAGGTCATTTTGGAGATGTTGCTTCCAATTTTGTGGGACTTTTACTCGACATTGAGATGAAATGACATCTCAAGCCCTGTCGCTGTATGAAACCAATCGGTTTTATTAGCATGGACGGTCCGCCTCACACCGCGGTTCCTGGACAGGCTTAGATCCTCTCAGCGGTTTACATTAGCAGTTAACCCATTGCATGCGGGAAACCCCTAAAGGGGTGCCTTGGGAAACAGTGCAGACCCAGATCAGACGCCGCAGAACACGGCGTCTGATCTGGGCCTGCACTATTTCCTAACAGAATTTTCAGTCAAAAATAGAATAAAAACGAAAAAATAGGTTTAACACCCCTTATATGACAAATGGACTTGTCCAACATACAGCAAGGGAAGAGTCCACCAGCATACAATGGGTTAACCAGTTCAGTGCACATTCTTTTGCCAGAAAACTGATTACTGCACTTCTTGAATCAGGGGACGGGAGAGAATGACAACAGAAAAGATCTCATGATCAATCTCAATGAAAGAACGTTGCCGACTCCAGCAGGTCTCGAATCCGCAATTGCCTGATCACCAGTAAGACACACATCTAACTTTCTTCCAAACAGCTTCCTATGAAACTCGAAACAAAGTAAAACGATTCTGAAGTACAATACAGCTAACATTTGGTCATCTCTTGCAGCAATCTTTTCCTTCCTTTCTTTCTTCCTTTCTTTCTACTGATACTGCATCGGTCACATTTGACCATTACCGCAGGTGTACATTAAATACACTCCAGGAGCCTACACAGTAACCATGTAATTACGATAGGGATCTTTAACCTTCCAGAGTAGACTCCATCTCATGCCCAAAGAAACTGCTAGGGTCTATAAGCAGGGATGGGCCAACTTGCACCACTTTACCTGTACTCAAATGTTCTGTCACCTTCTGCCCAGAAGCATCATGCACCCTAGACCTGATGGCCAGGGGTGTTATTCTGGATGGTAACCAGTAAAGTCAGTCAAAATTTCTCGTTGAGATAACACACTCAATTTCGATAACACACCCGTGCGACAAAGTGATTTTTTTCACATCTCCAAAATGACAACTTTTCTGATAAAAATTCATGATATTTTGCTTAATTATACTGCAAACATAGGTTGTGGATGCTGGTTAGAACGAGATGCTTGTTAGGCGGTTCTAACGAGTATCCACAACCTATGTCTTGGAGCAGAAATTAGAAAAATTATGTATAACCCCCCGTAAACCCCATTTTTCTCTGTAACACACCAGTGTGACATAGTGCATTCTTTCATATCTCCAAAATGGTTATTTTTCTGATGAAAATTTGTGATATTTTTCTTATTTGTACTCCAAATATATGTTGTGGGTGCTAGTTAGAACTGCCTCATTGAGGCAGTTCTAACAAGTACCCACAACCTATGTCTTAGAGAAGAAAGGGGGAAAATAATGTATATCCCAGTAAACACCATTTTTCTCTATATAAAGTGGGGTTTAGTGGGCTGTTCATTACTTGTCAACATGGTTTTTTTCCATGGCTTCAGAGTTGATAATACATGATATTTGTCTCATTTCTGCTTCAAAACATAGATTGTGGATGCTCATTAGAACCGCCTCAATGAGGCGATTCTATTGAGCACCCAAAATCTATGTTTGTAAACAGAGATAACAGCAAAATACCTGCATATTTCAATTACCTGAAGAGAGATTTTCAAGGATCTTCATTGCATGTGATTCAGGCAACTTGTTAAGGTGATGTGAAAGAAATCTCCCTTTAAAATATGACTGCAAAAAAAAACACTTTCAATTTGTTCTATAAAAGGGTTATCCGTTGGAAGCAAAGAATACACCACAGAACTGGAAAATATGAAGTGTGCATGTTTCCTGGGCCAGACTAGCTAGTTTTGGCCAATTAGGCCTCATCAGTGACCCTAAAATATTTTCAAAGTCCACAATGGAATAAAAGATTCCAAAGGACAAGAAAATATAAACTACTCTATGTTGTATTTTAAGTTTCTTATTTGTAACTTTTATATACGAACCTTCATAATTTATACGAATAAAAATTTGTTTTTTTTTAACTGATAGCATATTCTGTAGCAGTCCAATCTGAAATTTGAGTTTTTTTGTTTTTTTTTCTGTAGAAATTTATTAAGAAAAAAGCTTAACACATTACGATAACTCACCCGTGGGACATAGTGCATTTTTTAAATCTGTGACATTTTACTTATTTTTAATGCAAACATAGGTTTTTGGTGCTCGTTAGACCCGCCTCATTGTGGCGGTTCTAACGCGTACCCACAACCTATGTATTGGAGCAGAAATAAGAAAATTAATGTATACCCCAGTAAACCCCAGTTTTCTCTATATATATTGGGGTTTAGAGGGGTACTCATTTCACGAACCTGTTCACGTGATGATTTTGCAAACAAGGAAGACCCTAATCAAATGCCGCAGAATTGGTGTCTGATCTGGACCGGAACAATTTGCTGGTGTCTTGTTTTCCAGTTTCCTGTATAAAATGCTACAATATGCCGTACCTTCCAGCTCTTCCTTCTTTTTCATCTTTTTCCGCCGTATCTTGGCTCGTTTCCTAGCCATATCCATGACAGGAAGTAAAGTCTTTTGGTCCCAATCACCAGGGGGCAGCACTATCGATTCGTTCAGAAATTCATTAATAGCATGAAGGATTTCTGATCGTGTCTCAGCTCTATAGGCTATTTCATGAAAGTGCTGAAAAGAATTAGAGGAAATCAAATAATATGGTCACAGATTTACCATATTTACTCTTTTAAGTTTTTGGACAGCTGAACTCAGTAGATGAACAAGAAGAAACAGTGTACACCCAAGGTGGCCAAGGTGACATACCACAGAATGCGCCACCTCAACAGTGTAGACCCAGATGAGGTGTCACATTCCCTGGCATGTCACCTTGGTTCACACTGTCTGCTCAGGAGTATTTGTCTGAAAACATATACGGTAAATATGGATACTTCATATGCCCGATACAAATCAAAACCTACATTCTAACACAGCGTGCCTATATAGGCAATGCAAAATGACTGTGTTTTATTCTGCAACAAATCACAGCTCGGAAGAGCGTGACGTGTGACGTCATTAAAAACTGCAAATTTATGACGTCACTAGTCGATTTACTTGACGTTAGACGTGTAACGTCATTTTTTCGCATCGAAAACGTTAGAAAAGGATATAAATACATGTGTTTCAGTCTTTAATTTTAGCGGGATTTCTTCTAACAATGGCGAAAAGTTTTGAGATTTTGAAGGAAACAACAACATTATTGCCTTTTTTCAGCGTGTTAGAATCGAAATAGATCAGCTCTAGCCAGTGATTTGCTGGGTAATAAATCACAGTTTGTCGGTCAGTTGTAAGTAGACAAATCACGTGCGCTATGCGCACGTGATTTGTCTTCTTTACAACTGACCTCCAAACTGTAATTTATTACACAACAAATCACAGTTAGAGCTGATCTATTAGAGTTGTGCGACTGGCAAAGACTGTGCATCCGTGCAATCTGATCATAGCCATCGCTGACTGCTTGTAGCTTCTATAGCCTAGGCCTGCGGGTTATCTAAAGAAAGAGGAACAGCAATTCTTGCGATAGTGGGGTATCCAAATACCGTATTCGACCTATTTACCGCACATGCTCCTATAAGCGCACACCCAAGCTTTTTCTGGAAAAAAATACACAAGCACACACTTTACAGTAACCTCCCAACAAATTCATATTGAGTTTTGCTGCATCTTTGAACGAGACAATCATATGTATATGTTGTGAATCCCTATGCTGAAATTCAACTCTATAAAATAATCATATCGGAAGCTTTTTATTCGTATTTTTTTCGTATTGAGTGTGCGCTTATTAGGTAGATGTTTCACAGTGCACGATGCGGTAAATAGGTCGAATACGGTATTATGTTATGGGTACTCATTGAGACGCTTCTAATGAGTACACATAACGTATGTTTTTGTGCAGAAATAAGAAAAATATCAGTACTTTTCGGATGAATAGAGCGCCTCTGGAGTTAAGTGGGCGGTGGTGCAGACTGATGTCTTACATTTGAAACTGGTCAAGTCTAATTTAGCGGAAAACTATAACCAAAATTGTCATTTGGAGAGGTAAATCTGTGGTTTTAAGGCTGAAAATTATGTTTTACTGTGAAACGTCAGTGGGGAAGTATAATGGAATTTGTGAAGTAAAACTGATGAGTTACCTTCCCAAGAGACAGCTTTCAATAATTATACACATTCTAATGCACTAATTCACTTGTTTTATTTACCCTTTTTGTACCAAATGGAATCTACCTTATATATATAGCACGAGTCCATTCCAAAATTTAGAGGCGACAGGTTTCCTTCAAAAACTATTCGGAAAATAGCTGAACTTTTTGCAAACAGTGTAGGCCCTGATCAGACTCAGCATTCTGTGGCATCTGATCTGGGCCTGCACTGTTTGCCAGGGTACCCGTTTTGGGGTTTCCGGTACAAAATGGGTTAAAAAAAATCAATGACAAGTGACGAGACCTGTTGACATCTAATTTCCAACAGTATATGGCAGAATATACCATCGCAACTTTTCAACATCATTCCATCGCATTATATATGCAAACGCATAAGAATGTTAGTTTTGTTGTGAACCTGTTCAGAAGCAGAATATGGCAAACATAACCAGATGATTGTCCCATGACTGATTGCAATATGGAATAGTAGCCAGTGAACTTTTGCTGAATATCCCTAGATGGCACCACAAGATACTGCAGTCCTCACCAATATTATCTGTTTTTTCTCCCTATGCAACTGCCATGAACCCTTAAGACGCCGAGAAAAACTACATCTGAAAATGTCATCTGCTTATGTCTTCTGAATTTTTTTGCTAACCTTTTAAAAATATTTTTGCATACAAGCAAACATGTGGGCCCAGATCAGACTGCTCCTACAGGAGCAGTCTGATCTGGGTCCACACTGTTTGCAAAAAATTACTTTTAAGGTAATCGGCAGACAGCAAAGCAGACAACAATTGTTGTGATTGGCATTTTATGGGTTAATTGGTACTTTAGTTCAATATCAAACTCTAACACTGTGTACCACATCATGTGAACAAGTTTGTGTAATTCACACTCCCTTAAACCCCACTTTATATAGAGACAACTGGTGTTTACAGGGGTATACATTATTTTTCTTATTTCTGCTCCAAGACACAGGTTGTGGGTACTCGTTAGAACAGCCTTCTGCTAGTTTCAAATATTTTAAATGAAATGACCATGAGTGTAAGGTTCTGTTTATCATATGACCACTTAATATTGGATTTTATCGCCTTTAAATTTGACAACTTTTCTACAAAAATGCATGTTTGACATGAACATTATGATGCTACTGAGTCCAACACATGAGGTCATACAATTTTTATTATATGAGATTATCCACTGCATATCAATGACATCATATGATAAATCAAATTATGTGATATAACTAGGTACCTGATTTGACATCAATGTTGATAATGATCGTCCCACTTCATGGTAGTCCATCGTTCCCTCGGGACCGAGCAGAATGAACACAAACCTAACCGGCAAAGGCACTTCTGTTAAATTCTCAAGAACTTGTCTCTCGGCAAGCCTAACAAAAGCCATTGCCGGCTTTTCAAGAAAGTCTAAACAACCAACAAGCACAGTACAGGCTTCAGCGTCTCGCGGGATACGACGAAGGAGATCATGCTTTTGATCCGATCTTTGATCTTTTGTCTCTGGCACAATTCCAATGTGGACACCATCCTGCATAGCCTGGTACAAAGTAAAACAAATGGGTTCAGTTGTTCAAAGTGTCGTCAGCTTAACAAGTTCGTTAGTGGTCAAATTGTTAACTTCTCTACCAAGTACAGTATCTAATTCTCTGGTATTTTTGCTGCAAAAATGTGAGTAGCTTTTGCACTGGCAAAAGCTACTCACATTTTCTCAGCAAATAAATTGGCATATTTGCCATATTAGACATCACAGATTTAACAATATCTTAACTAATGACATCGTTAGTTTTGAACAACTGTGGCCAGTTGTTCAAAGCCTTGTTAGCTTAACGAGCTCGTTAGTGGTCATATTGTTATCTGTTCTAGCCAGTTTAATATCTAAAATTTTGGTATTTTTGCTGAAAAAATGTGAGTAGCTTTTGCATTTGCAAAAGCTGCTCTCATTTTTCAGCAAATATACTGGCCAGCAAAAATGTGAGTAGCAAAAGCTGCTCACATTTTTTCAGCAAATATACTGGCATACTTGCCATCTTAAATGATCAGTTTTAACGATTTGTTAACAAACGACATCGTTAGTTTTGAACAACTGGCCCCTCGTTAAATTTTGTATCATATCTAATGAAACTTTGATGACTAAAACATACATGGCTCATATAACCCTTTTCCTGCTGAATAATTAATTAAGCAACACCCATTTCTGATTTTGAACCAATCAGATTACTTGATGTTATTTATTTCTACAAATTCACAAACTACATGTCAAACAGTATAGATCCTGATCAAATGGCTTCTTCACTGTTTGCAAAGGTAGGGATGGGTGTGAACAGCAGGGTAAGGGTTTACATGGCAGTGTAGAACTCATTCTGGAACCCACAGTGATTTGCCGAAAGCTACAGATAACACCATTTTTGCAAAGATTTACAGAGATTTCTTTCTAAATTTATCTTGAAAATATATGTTGTACATAATTTTACTCATTGGAATCGCATAAATGGCGAAATTCTAATCAGTAAACGCAACATAATTATGGCACATTTTCAGAGGTTTCTTGAAAATGTATGTTGTACTTAATCATTAGAATCTCCTCAATGAGGAAATTCTAATCAGAACACGCATCATATTGCACATTCAATGAACAAAATTATTCAAGCTGTGATGATTTGACAGGGGGTCAGGCTTATTTTTTGAAAGCTATTTCTTATCTTGCTGTTCACGACAACCCCTATCTTTGCAAACAGTGTAGATCCATCTGATCAGGATCTACACTGTTTGGCATTCAGTTTATGAATTTGTAGCAATAAATTACATCAAGTAATTTGATTGGTTGGTAGACAGAAATGGGTGTGGCTTAAATGAATATTCAGCAAGATAAGAGTTAACAATAAGAATTATGCCTCCTGACCTGGTATTTTGATTACCCTCAGTGGCTAAAAATATCCCAAACATGGTGGATCATTTCAATATTTTGAGCCAATAGTTAATCAAAGTGAGGGCAAGAACCTGACTACCCACAGTCTCCAAAATGACCTTTACAGTGTTGACGGGTACGTTAAACCTCAAATCAAACAAAACCCACAGAAAAAAACACCTTCTCTTCTGTTGCGCGACTAGACCTGTCAGGTGACCCGAGCAAGGCTAGAACCCACAGTGATGAGAGACCTAATGAATAAGCAATGGCGCTCTTACCCAAAAGGCCACTGAGGCTTGTGTGTGTTTATCAGAGCATGCATGTTAATTATGGCATAGGTCAGAGCTTCTATACAGTAAAAATCCTAAAAGTTTGGACACCATGAGAACTTGCTGTAATTCACCTAAAATTTTGAACGCATTTGTTTCATTATCCAGCAAAGAGTCCAAAAAGTGCATACAGAATGACAAACAGTGTAGACCCTGATCAGACTGCTCCTTCAGGAGCAGTCTGATCTGGGTCTGCCCTGTTTGCTTAGGCCTGTCTGTCCCAAAACTTAGGATCATTATGGTATCAATTCTCAGATGACAATATTACAAGAACAGCACACTCAGGAGAATCTTCTCAAAGATCCCAAAAGTATTATTTCACTGCAAACAAGCAAATTATTTCAGAATTGCCTTAAAACTCCTAAAAATTCAGACACCTTGAGAACTTGCTGTTTGTTTGTTTGTTTGTTTGATTTGAGGTTTAACATCCCCTTCAACACTGTAAAGGTCATTTTGGAGACGTTGCTTCCAATTTTGTGGGACTTTTACCCGTCGTTGAGATGAAATGACATCTCAAGCCCTGTCGCCCAATGAAACCAATAGGGTTTATTAGCATGGACGGTCCACCTCGCACCGCGGTTCCTGGACAGGCTTAGATCCTCTAAGCGGTTTACCAGTACTAGTGTGCGGGCCGGATTCAGCTCTGCGCGGAAGCATCATGCAGCCCATATATTTCTTCAAGCCCCTATGGGCGGGGGCTGGAGAACTTGCTGTAATTCTCCAAAAAATTTACAAATTTGTTAAACGATCCAGCAAGGAGTCCAAAAGGTGCAGACAGAATGGCAAATAGTGTAGACCCAGATCACACTGCACCTTCAGGAGTATTCTGATCGGGGTCTGCACTGTTTGCTCAGGCCTGCCTGTCCCAATACTTAGGGTCATTATGGTATATACAGGACTGGTGCAACTGTTACAGCTTCCGGCCACTACCCATCCGGGCTTGAAGAAATAGATGGGCTGCATGATGATTTTCCGCCGAGCTGAGCACATAATGAACTGTTAAACGGCTTAGAGGATCTAAGCCTGCCCAGGCAAAGCGGTGCGAGTCGGACTGTCCATGCATATAAACCCTATCGGTTTCATTGGGTGGCAGGGCTTGAGAAGTCATTTCATCTCAATGTCTGGTAAAAGTCCCAAAAAACTGAAAGCAACGTCTCCAAAATTACCTATACAGTGTTGACGGGGATGTAAAACCTCAAATCAAAGAAACAAACAAACTGTTACAGCTTCTTAGTTTATACTTATTCATTTTAGATCGATTGCCATGGAAGCTTCAAGCTTATTTAATCACTCTCGAACACTCATTCCGGATGTTTTCACGCGCGCGAGAGAGAGGCAGTGACTATTACACCACTGCTACCTATTTTCACCTGGGTGGAGTGAGGCAGTGTCATTACATATCTTGCCCAAGGACACATCTGGATAGCGGGTGCTGGATTCGAACCCACAAACTCTGGATCAAGAGTCGAACAGGTTAACCACTGCGCTATCGAGCTTCTTCTGTATTTATCCTTACCATATTATTATCTACATCAACTTTAACAAACTCCAGTTTTCCAGGATCTCCAGCACCATTCTGTTTCACCTTTGTAACAGCTTCAATATCATTCAGGTGATGACTATCGGTGTAGCGATCATTTGGCACCGACAAAGATCGGCCAACTTTGGGTTTCACGTGCTTTACTGACTGTTGCTCGTAGCTCTGGAGGTTTGCAGCTGAAGGACGTGTAGCCAAACTTGCCGATGAAAAGGTCTTCATTAGAGAAAGTTGGTCTTTCTGATGCCTACAATACAGGAAAAAGAATTAACCATAAAGCTGCCAAGAAAACTACATCTGAAAATGTCGTCTGCTTATGTCGTCTGCTGACTCTACATGGCTTTTGTAGACCTGGAGAAGGCATTTGATCGAGTGCCTAGGAAAGTCATCTGGTGGGCACTAAGAAAACTTGGAGTGGACGAGTGGATTGTGAAACTGGTCCAAGGGATGTACGCAAATGCTCGGAGCCGTGTCCGCGTTGGTGATGGTTACAGTGAAGAATTCGAGGTGAAGGTGGGTGTTCATCAAGGCTCTGTTCTCAGCCCACTGCTTTTCATCATTGTGCTTGAAGCCTTGTCATGCGAGTTCCGCTCTGGAGTCCCCTGGGAGGACCTGTATGCTGATGACCTTGTCATCATAGCTGAATCCCTTGAGGAATGTGTCAGGAGGCTCTTAACTTGGAAAGACGCAATGGAGGCGAAAGGGCTGAGAGTGAATGCAGGAAAGACAAAGATCATGATCTGTGGTACAGGTCTGGACCTCTTGCAGAGTACAGGCCAGTTCCCATGCGCTGTATGTCGCACTGGAGTGGGCAGCAACAGTATCTTTTGTAATGGCTGCAAGTTCTGGGTGCACAAGAAATGCAGTGGGCTCAAACGCTTGATAGAGGACCCTGAGTACAGGTGTACACGGTGCCAAGGAACTGCACGCCCCTTAGATGGCAGACCACAGAGGGAAGTTCAAGTCGGATCAGACAAGCTGGAGGTTGTAGCTTCCTTCTGCTACCTAGGTGATATGCTCTCTGCAGGGGGTGGTTGCGACCTTTCAACTACATCACGTGTGAAAACAGCCTGGAAGAAATTCAAGGAGTTGCTGCCAGTTCTCTCTTCCCGCCACCTCTCGTTCAAGACACGTGGCCGTGTGTATAGCTCTTGTGTGCGGAGCGCAATGCTCCATGCCAGTGAGACATGGCCATTGACAAAGCCAAACCTCCAACGTCTACAGCGAAATGACAGGGCAATGATCAGACAGATCTGCAATGTCAAGCCAC
This sequence comes from Lucinisca nassula, assembly GCA_963580285.1. NCBI lineage: Eukaryota > Metazoa > Mollusca > Bivalvia > Lucinida > Lucinidae > Lucinisca > Lucinisca nassula. Next base: position 90,107,574 of record OY757026.1, read on the forward strand.
AGGACACTGTCACCATCAGGTCCAGTGAGTTACTTGAGCGTCTTGGCATTGAGGACCTGGACCTCATCCTGAAAGAGAGAAGACTTCGCTGGTATGGACATGTGGAACGCTCCAACGGTGCAATCAAGACTGCCTGTGACATACAGGTAAGTGGAAAGCGGGGGCCAGGAAGGCCCAAGATGACCTGGAAGCAACTAACAGAAAGAGATTGCAGAGAATGGAAGCTCTCTGCTATCGATCCTCATGATAGACAAGCCTGGAGATCTGGTGTAAGATCTGCCATGCGTGCAGCAAGCCAGCTACCTGGAAGGGGGCCCACTTATGTGGACGTTGCCCCTGTACCTGCACGTTAATCAAAAATCCGTTGATGATGATGATGCTGAATCTTCTTGAAAACTTTTTAAAAATATTTTTGCATACAGGCAAACAGTGTGGACCCTGATCAGACTGCTCCTAGAGAAGCAGTCTGATTTGGGTCCACACTGTTTGCAAAAATGACTTTTAAAGTAACCAGAAGACAACAAAGCAGACGGCAATTGTCACGACTGGCATTTTATGGGTTAATTTCATACTTTTTCTAGTTACAGTCTCCTCATAGTGTTTCTCATATTTACCCTAAATATTCTGACATCTCAAATCCTTACCACACTTGTTCTAAAATTTGAACAAAGATCAATATTGCCTGATGCTTTGTCCAAAATTAGCAGGATGAGTGGGAAACAGTATAGATACGGGCATCTCATCTGGGTTTACCGTGTTTGCTGAGGCCTGTCTGTCTGAATAGATACGGTAAATATGGTACACATTTTTTGTTAAATCACTCTTTGCTCCTTATGTACTTTCTGTCATGTTCAAAACTTAAATACAACACAACCTCTTTATAACACTATTGATGGGGTCCAAAGCAGAAATCTTGTTAGTTAAACAACCGTGTTATATCCAAACAAAAATGTATAGACAATATATAAGAAGAGGGCCATGATGGCCCTGGATCGCTCGTCTGATCCATAGTGCAACAAGTGGGCCCCAGAGGGGGCCATTATTGGCCCCAGGGCTTTAATGTGCATAATGTTGAGGGAGGTTTTAAAGGTGAAGCTTCATACCAAACATCAACAAAGGCTATAATTTTAACAATCTTGGCAAAGGTCCACAAGATGAGGCTACACATCAAATATCAAAGATCTGGGCCTTGCGGTTTCAGAGAAGAAGATTTTAAAGATTTTCCCTATATAAGCCTATGTGAAACCAAAGGGCCCCAGGGCGGGGGCATTTTTGGCCCCAGCACTATAATTTGAATAATCTTGGTAGGGGTCCTTTAGAAGAAGCTTCATACCAAATATAAAAGACCTAGGCCTTGTGGTTTCAGAGAAGAAGATTTTTAAAGATTTTCCCTATATAAGTCTATGTAAAACCAAAGGGCAATGGAGCGGGGGCATTTTTGGCCCAAGGGCAATAATTTGAACAATCTTGGTAGAGGTTCATTAGATGAAGCTTCTGACCAAATATCAAAGTCCTGTGCCTTGGGGTTTCAGAGAAGAAAAGTTTTAAAGATTTTCCCTATATAAGCCTATGTAAAACCAAAGGGCCCTGGGGCAGGGGCATTTTTTGCCCCAGCACTATAATTTTAACAATCTTGGTAGGGGTCCTTTAGAAGAAGCTTCACACCAGGGCGGGGGCATTTTTTGGCCAAAGGGCTATAATTTGAACAATCTTGGTAGAGGTCCATTAGATGAAGCTTCATTCTAAATATCAAAGTCCTGGGCCTTGCGGTTTCAGAGAAGAAGATTTTTTAAGATTTTCCCTATATAAAGTAGAACTAAAACAAAGATCAGGAATTGATACAATTAACTTACTCCATCCATAAAAGACACCAAAGGGAAAGAAATACAAACATTAAGCGACCAGACCATAATGGAAACCTAAACAAAGGAAGGCCATATGGACAGTTACTTTCCCACAAAATGGCCATATGGCCATCCAAAATTAAAAGACACAAGTGATACACACAGTAAGTAACAAACAACAACATAAATAAATCGCCACAGAAGAGCCGCCTTGGAACGGTCAGTGGAAGATTTCCACTGGGGGGCTTAAAGATTTTACGTGGCCACAATCCTCGCCCTTACTTCCGTCGCGATTTAGACAAATAATTTGTTCAGTCCGCATGAAGGCCTCCTAACTCATCAGTGCAACATCTCCGTGAACACAGAAATCAAAGAACCACAGAGGTGAGACCACGGTGAGGACTCGACAGCAAGAAACCACTGAAATGCTGGAGCAAAAGAAAACCAACAGTTAGACTCCGATGAGCCCGACCAGAGACAGAGCATCAGGCACCAACCAACATTATCTCTTTAATTTTCAATAAGCCTTTACGTTTGAGCCGTCATAGAATCTGAGGCCTGACCCACCGGCGTGCAATTAAAGAGGGAAGCAAAGTTGCCAACCGTGATTGGGTTAACTACCATGCATGCAGTCTGTCGTATAATATCCATGTTGTACCCAATCTTTTTATATCGAAGAATGATTTTACGAAATTGGGTGCTGAAGTCATTGCGGTTATATATTTTTCTGAATTTATATACTAAGTCACCATAAAATTCGGGTTCCTATAGACCTTGTTGCAGAAGAGATTTGAGTCCAATATTGAATTTTGAAATTAAATCAGAATGGCGTCTATAAGCCTATGTATAACCAAAGGGCCCCGGGGCGGGGGCATTTTGTGCCCCAGCACTATAATTTGAACAATCTTGGTAGGGGTCCACTAGATGAAGCTTCATACCAAATATCAAAGACCTGGGCCTTGTGGTTTCAGAGAAGAAGATTTTTAAAGATTTTCCCTATATAAGCCCATGTAAAACCAAAGGGCCCGGGGCAGGGGCATTTTTTGCCCTAGCACTATAATTTGAAAATTCTTGGTAGGGGTCCACTAGATGAAGCTTCATACCAAATATCAAAGTCCTGGGCCTTGTGGTTTCAGAGAAGAAGATTTTTAAAGATTTTCCCTATATTAGCCCATGTAAAATCAAAGGGCCCCGGGGCAGGGGCATTTTTGGCCCGAGCACTATAATTTTAACAACCTTGGTAGGGGTCCACTAGATGAAGCTTCATACCAAATATAAAAGACCTGGGCCTTGTGGTTTCAGAGAAAAAGATTTTTAAAGATTTTCCCTATATACGTCTATGTAAAACCAAAGAGCCCCGGGCGGGGGCATTTTTGACCCAAGGGCTATAATTTGAACAATCTTGGTAGAGGTCCATTACATGTAGCTTCATTCTAAATATCAAAGTTCTGGGCCTTGCGGTTTCAGAGAAGAAGATTTTTAAAGATTTTCCCTATATAAGCCTATGTAAAACCAAAGGGCCCCGGGGTGGGGGCATTTTGTGCCCCAGTGGGGTGGGGGCATTTTGTGCCCCAGCACTATAATTTGAACAATCTTGGTAGGGGTCCACTAGATGAAGCTTCATACCAAATATCAAAGACCTGGGCCCTGTGGTTTCAGAGAAGAAGATTTTTGAAGATTTTCCCTATATAAGCCTATGTAAAACCAAAGGGCCCTGGGGCGGGGGCATTTTGTGCCCCAGCACTATAATTTGAACAATCTTGGTAGGGTCCACTAGATGAAGCTTCATTCTAAATATCAAAGTCCTGGGCCTTGCGGTTTCAGAAGAAGATTTTTAAAGATTTTCCCTATATAAGCCCATGTAAAACCAAAGGGCCCTGGGGTGGGGGCATTTTTGGCCCCAGCACTATAATTTGAACAATCTTGGTAGGGGTCCACTAGATGAAGCTTCATACCAAATATCAAAGACCTGGACCTTGTGGTTTCAGAGAAGAAGATTTTTTAAGTTTTTGGTGAAAAAAATCTATTTTTGGCTCCTGTGACCTAGATGTGCAACGGACTGGAACCATTGAACAACTTTGAAAGGGGACCACCTAAGGATCATTCCTGTGAAGTTTGGTCAAAATCTGATCAGTGGTTTAGGAGGAGATGTCGTTTGAAGAAATTGTTTACGCACGGACGGACGCACGCACGACGGACAAAAAGTGATCCCAAAAGCTCACCTCTTCACTACGTGACGGTGAGCTAAAAAATGACCATTTTTTTTCTGTATAATCTATACATTTTTGGGATCCATCTTGAAACTGTGTTATATCCAAAACCGTGTTATATTGAACTGTGTTATAATGAGGTTGTGGTGTACATTTATCTGAATGACCAATACCTGAAAATCAGAAGCTGAAAGATCACCAAGATCGAGTTATGAATAAAAAAAAAGACTGCAACTGTCTGCATAAGAAATGAAAGACTGGCTGGCAGATGAAGAAAACACTCAACTGGTGTCCAATGTCAAAGAAACTAAGCAGTTTAGTTTGAAGCTGCTTTTTGAAGAGAAAATATGCCAATATTCGCAGCTGCAGAGAAGCTGGAAGGAACAGTAAAATCCAACCTGTATCCAGAGTTTGTTTGTTTGATTTGAAGTTTAATGTCCCTGTCAACACTGTAAAGGTCATTTTGGAGACGTTGCTTCCAATTTTGTGGGACTTTTACCCGACACTGAGATGGACATTAAACCTCAAATCAAACAAACAAATAAAAGACTCTAGAACAGACCTCGTAACTTGTATTTGCTTGTGAAAATTCACTCCCACTGCAAATAATGTGCATGCTCATACAAATGAACTGGTCTCATATTCTGATGAAGCATTTTAATCAGATATTTTTGACAGTACATAGGAGTATGCCAAGGAGGTAAAACCATTCCTTTTTATTCAATATCAAACCAGCACAGTTAGTTTGTGGACCTCATGGTATTTGGCAAAGGAAAAACTTAAATCAGTTTAAATTTTAAAGGCAAATAACCACAGCATAAAATATCTCAATGCATTCAGAAAAAGGCACACAATTAAGATGCTGTTTATGTAAATCTTTGTTTTATCAGTTGAGTGTAAATTTTCAATTTTATGGTCAAAAACAGTACCACTAAAAAGACATCTGCATGAAAACACATGTTGTGGGTACTCATTAGAAGTGCCTACCCACAAGGAATGTTTTTGCGCAGAAATAAGAAAAATATAAGTGCTTTTGACCTTATCATGCAGAAATAAGAAAAAAAAAATATTTGGAAATGTACTACTGTTTTTTTTCTTTCTACATGTAAGAAAAAGCATCAACAAGAGGCCAATGAGCCACTATGCTCACCAGAGGTCATGTGGTTTATACCAAATATGGGCATGGTGCCCATCTTGGTCATGTGACTACAAACCCACAAATAATTTTTTCATTTTCATTGCCTCATCCCATAGAGGCTCTTCATGTAATTTGGTTTCAATCAGCACAGCAGTTATAGTGGAGAAGAAGATAAAAATACTGAATCTAAGTCAGCCAGGACAAAGGTCAGTAAATGACCATGACCTTTGGAACTGACAAACTTCCATTTAGCTGATTGCAAATATTTCTGATGTGACAGGCTGCCATGCAATCAGAATAATCCACTGTTTTGCCTTTTTTCCCATTCAAATCTCTAATTGACCAAATTTGACCTTGACATAATACAGGACACGATCAACCAAAGGTCATCATTTGATCAAATTTGGTAGGGCCCCCGAGTCCCTGATGCTGCAAAATAAGTTTCAAGGTCATCGGCTATTTGGTTCCTGAGAGGATTTTTTAAAGGTTTTTAACTCGATAATTCGAAGGCCAATTTTTCAAAACTACCGGATTATTCGAAGACAACTGACAGTTTTCTCTAATATTTATTGCAAAAATATTACCGATTTTTCAAATTTCGATTTTTTAAAAAAAAAAATCAATTTTTCTAACAGACTTGTCGGTCCAGATCAAAGAAATTCCTATAAAAATCCCCTTTTAAATTCGAAATACCTCTTGGCTAATCAGGGTCACACATGATGATCATGTCTTCTTTGTGCGGTGAGTTAGAGGGTTACACACCGGAATGAATTCAGGGGTTATCAACTACAGGTAATTGACACCTGATTAACAGTGATGAGCACAATAACAATAATTGATAGTTGTCCTTAATTGAGTTCATCTGCACTGATCATTTTATTTAATGATTTCAAGTATTTAATATTTATCTTCTTTTGTTTGGGATGTTTAGGGGTGGTTTGGGGTGTTTCACAGGACCGTAAAATAACAATTCTGATAAAACTGAAAGTAAATGAACTTCCTGAACATTTATGGAAGTTTTTGAAAGTGAATGTAGGGCCAATAAGCAAAATTAAATTGGCTAGAAATGTGTAGTTAGCCCTTTCCCATCTGTATAAGCCAGTTTATTGCAGAGTAATACAAATATTCGTCAGATGTCAATGATTGTCAATTCTGCTACCCTTTTTGCAGGGTTAAATATTTCATTTTCGTTTTTGTTGATGATGTAAATAAAAGTGTCAGTTCACGTTTTTCTGTTGCCTGTCAAGCATTGAAGACGATGCAATCAATCTTCAGGCAGCTCATTTTCTTTCATGCTTTGGCAGATGTTCCCATTACTTTACCAAAGAGCCGAGATGAAGCTGCAATAATGGTCATACAATGAGATTGACTAAAAAAATCCGAACATATCCGAAAATTGCCGATTTCGTAAATTCGAACTACTGATAACTGTCCTTTTGACTTTCCGCTATTGAGGTTTCCATTGGGGTCTAGTTATTTCATGTTTGTGTTTCTTTCCATTTGGTGTCACTGCTGGGAGTTGTGGGTTAATTGTGTCGATTCTATTTCTATTTTCCTGCAGTCCCTGGCACTATTAATTATCAAGGTTTGACTGTATATGGGCATGGTGACCATATTGGTCATGTGAGCCAGTCCTTACAAACAAATTTTCGTTCCCCATTCCCAAAGAGGCTCAACATGTAATTTGGTTTCAATGGGCCCAGTAGTTTCAGAGGAGATGTCATTTGAAAATGTTGATGATGCAGACCACGACGGCTGATGACTGCCTATACTGTAAGCTCCCCCCCGGAGCCTTCTGTGGGCTAAAAGTATGAACTGGGCAATTATGAACCTGCAAGAAAACCATTTTTGAGTGACCAAAGACCCAGTCTGGCAAAGGTCTTTGCTTATCCCTTTTGTGTGTGTGTGTGTGTGTGTGTGTATTCAGGTTTAACGTCGCTTTCAACAATTATTCAGTCATATCACGACGTGTCTGGTTATGACAGGGAGCTCAATGCTCACTTTTATAGTGCTGCCTCACTAAAGTATCATGTCCCAGAGACATTTCATGATACCACACCCAGTCACATTATCCTGACACTGGGTTGAGCAGTCCTAGCTCTAGCCCATAAATCTGAGTGCCAAGCGAGGAGCAGCTAGTACCATTCTTAACGACTTTGGTATGTCGCGGCCCGGGATCGAACCCGTAACCTCCCCTTCCCCGGAGCGGACACTCTACCAACTGAGCTATCGGGGCCGGTTTATCCCTTTTTGGTTTGCCCAAAGGCTATAGAAGTGTCATGTGACTTGTGCAGGCTGATATGTCTTATCTGGTCCTTTAGGTTCTCTTGTTGGTATGGCCCCAGATCAAATATAGTACATTTAACCCTTATCTTGCTGTTCACGACAAACCCTATCTTTGCAAACAGTGTAGATCCAGATAAGATGGCTTCTGAAGAAGCCGTCTGATCAGGATCTACACTGTTTGACATTCAGTTTATGGATTTGTAAGAATAAATTACATCAAGTAATCTGATTGGTTGATTGACATGAATGGGTGTGGCTTAAATGAATATTCAGCAAGAGAAGGGTTAAGAAACAGATCAGCTCTAGCAGTGAACTGTGGAGAAATAAACCACAGTTTGGTGGTCAATTGTAAAGTAGATTAAATCACGAGTACCTAGCATGTGATTTGTCTACTTACAACTGACCAACACTGTGATTTCACAAACTAGAGCTGATCTGTTTGGATTCTAATACACTGGAAACCAGGTGATATTCTGTTGCTTCCTTCAAATTCTCCCAACCTTTTTGCTATTGCTAGAAGAAAACTATTGACTGTATTACATCATTGTGGATCGCTGTGGTGCAGCGGTAAAGTATCGGCCTCGGGATCGAGAGGTACCGGGTTCAAACCCCATGAGCGGCAAGTGTAGTATCCTTGAGCAAGAAACTTTATCCACATTGCTTAGTACTGGTTTCTACCCAGGAAAAGAGGGCCACATGGAAGATTAGTACTAGTTTACTAAATGTGTTACCCTCTATAAACAAGGTCGATTATTAATATTATTATTATTATTATTATTTAACACCTTTTTTAATGCTTTCAATGGGAGAAAATGCAGTCTCACAATTAATTTGTTTGCTTTGGGGTTAAATGTCAATGTTGATATGCCCCAGGACTGATGGTGTGCCGTCCATGGAGGTAATTCTACAACAACAACAACAACTTCGGCACTCTCCGGACATTTCGGTGGATGTGACTGACATTTTTCTGCACGAGATTTTCCTGGGGTTTGTGGCCACGTTGTGCGCTCTCTTCGCCTCCAGCTCCTGAACTGATCAGACATCCCAGGGCACAGCTCCGGACTTGGTAAGTTATAGGCGTATCATTGGCGACGAGGAGAAAAATGGTTTGTTTGAATTAATATTTATGAATTACATTTGCCTTATTTTGTCATGAATTTGTCCCAAATTGTGCAAAAGCCAAAAACATGAAAAAAATTCATACGTTTTACTGAAATGTGTTAATTTAGCCTTATTCAGTAATTTTGTTGGCTTTTAACCGTCAATTTACCAAAATTATCACATTTATTTTCATATTTTGCCGGGTTTTCAATTGCGGTTTATTACCGGAACGTTCGGAATCGCAACATCTGTCCACTTCCGTTTAACGAGGAAGTGAAAATTTTCTGTCGAAATTTAATCAAAAACCATCATTTCAAGGTAAATTTTAACCGGATTTTTCTCCGGTATGTTAAGATATTAATTGTGGACAATAGTTCTTTGATTTTTGCACAGGAACTCATTATTACATGTCTTGTTTTCATCCAAATGATGATATATTTTGAATAAACTGTATGAAATCTATCTTCTAGTTGTCATTTCAATTTTATGTTAGTTACCATTGCAATAATTGTGTTTCTATAAAATACTACTGCATCATGTCCATTAACTTGTACACATGCTCACAAGCAGACCTAGAGACTCTACATAGTGTAGGGTCACATACTGCTTCTGCAGTCATTGCACTCAGAAATGAAGTGCTTGCTGGCCAACATCCAGAACTGACTTTGGCGGACCTGGCCGAAGTGAGACTGACAGAACAACAATGGCAAGATTTCATTGATCAAAATCTCCTGTCAATAACTTTCATGCCAGGCCCTTTAGATCACACTGAAACCGTACAAAATTCCAAAACAGAAGAAAATTTTGAGCAAAAAACCACACAATCAATTTCTATTTTGGCAAATACATTGGAAAAATTAGAAAATAAAGTATACTCTTTGGGAAATGTGCTAACAGATCAAATGAAATCTCTTTCGGAGTCCATCATGACACTACAAAAACAAAATGAAGTTTCAATTTCAAAATTTAGTAATTTGGAGCAGAAAACAGAAAATATGGAACAAAAATTATTGTGTCATGATGTTTTTATGAAGGACATCAATAAAATCTTGCCACCACCAACACCAGTGTCTACAATGTTACCCCTGTTTGGTGGAGGAATGGCTGCATCGGCACCACCAGTTTACCCCACAGGTTCTCCAATGATGCCGAGATTTACAGGCATCTCTGGAGATGAAACTCAGAATTATGCACCGGATGTAAAGCCCAAAAGCCCTCAAGCAGTGTTGGACTCCATTAAAAGTGTCATCCCACCCACTGCAATCTATACTTGCTCTGCTGAGCCCGGTGCATATACTAATACTGTTTCAACCGCCAAATTAACTTCTACCATTGAAGATAGTCAAAGCAGAACACGTGGCCGATCTAAACAGAGAGGTCGCAGGTTCTTGAGAAGATCTTCAATGGAGTCTGACTCCAGTTTGAGCTTATCGCCTGCCCCACCCAAAATGGAAAGATTCTCCGGGGACCCAATTAAACTGTCCTGGAATGGCTTTATAGCCAAATTTGAAAGGACTTCCTCCAGAAGGGGTTGGAGTGACAGAAAAAAACTTGACAGATTATTTGACTGTCTCACGGATAAGGCGCTGGAGTATGCTAATCGCTCCAGCTCCAAGGTCACCTATGAACAGCTCAAACAGGAGTTAGCCCTCAGGTTTGACTTGCGGGACACACCAGTGGCAGCTCGACAGCGGCTTCATGTCGTGAAGCAAAATGATGAGGAGTCTTTGGAGGATTACCTTCAGAGGGTTCTCACCATTGCTTTAGATGGATTTGAGGCTGCTGATCATAATACGCTGCAACAAATAGCCACAGAATCATTTCTGCGTGGCTGCAAACATAAGGAGGCAGCCATGACAGTTATGAATGAGTCTGTGACTAACATACAAGAGGCATGCAAGCGAGTGAAGACCATTGTAGCTAATAAAAAAGCCATAGGTGGGGGGAAGGTCTCCTTTCAGGAGAGGGTGTTCACTGTTGAGGAGGAGGCTAGAGTCTCCAACATAGAAAGGAAGTTGGATGACGTTGTGAAGACACTTCACAATGTGACCTCGACTTCTGACAGATCCCCATCACGGTCGCCATCCCGGTATCAATTTGGGGGCCAGGACCGAAACTGGTCCAGACAGAGATCCCCTGGTTACTATCGGGATGGGAGATCTGATGATTTCAGGAATAGGGGATATTATAGAGACTCCTCACCTCGAGGTACTCCTGCCTCAGGGAGACAATCTCCCTCACGCCAGTACAGGAGACCCTCCCCTTCTAGAGACAATAATTATGGTGGCTATTCCTACCGGGGTAACTTCACACAAAGAAGTCCCAGTAGGGATGGGCGCCCTTATATACCTGGTGGGTATGGGTATTCAGGACAGAGACCTGAATATCAATACACGCCATCTTACTCCCCACCTATGACAAACTACCCACATGAGGGTCATTATTCAGCCCCTCCTTGGCCTTACAGAGACAAGGGTGATTTCCGAAGGTCCGGTGCCTCACCCCAAAGGTTGCCTTACCCAAACAAACAGCCGGTATCAGGTGATCGTACGCGGAGCCCTGATCCGAATATCAGGAGTACCCATTTAAACGAATCTACCGGTGATTTAAATGGGTGCGGACTAAGTGTGCCGGCGACAAACATTTAGTCCAGCCAGATCTGAGTCGCCAGTGTGAGGTGCTAGAGGTGTCCCTACCTAGCCAACGGAACTTGACTGCAACTGTTAAAGCTTTAATTAATGGTCAGTCGACAAATGCCACTTTAGATACGGCAGCTATGGTGACCTTGGTCAGGGATGATTTCTTGAATTCTGTTCATGATTCTTGGAATGTTGGACCCGATTGTGTTCTGAATGGGATTGGTGCAGATCCAGTGCATGGTCGCATTGTGTATAATGTGCCAATTACAATTGGAACGCAAACCTTTTTGCACACTGTCTGTGCGGCCCCAGTAAAGGACACATGCCTTTTAGGGCTAGATTTCATGGTTGCTACAGCCAGCGTCCTTGACCTGGGTAATGAGGTTTTAAAGATAGATCAAGAAGTCATCCCCATCAGTGTCACCATTACACCTGAGTATCAGTTTTCGAAGGTCACTGTTGTGAAACGTACTGTTCTCCAGCCTAACTCAGTGGGTTTTGTGAAAGCCAAGCTGGACCAACCCATTGAGGGTACATACATAGTTGAAGGCTGTTCGGCTAGGGGTACTCTTACGTCTCGCATATATGGCCAAGGTAAGTATATGACCATTAAAGTGGTAAATGATTCCCCACATTTCGTTACTTTCAAAAAAGGGAACAAAATTGGACATGCTGAATCAGCAGTTCAAATAGAGAGCCCTGAAAACATGACCATTCTCCAGTCTTCACATGGTCGGTTGCCAGTTGGGCGGTCAGGCATTGAAGATCAAGAACTGCCTGCTCATCTCAAACAAATGTTTTCAGATAATGTTTCGGAACTTTCAGATCCTCAAAAAGTTAAATTCAAAAATTTAATTATGGAATTTTCTGATGTATTTTCAAAGAATGATTTTGACTTAGGTTGTTTAAATTCTGGAGTGGAGCATCAAATTAGAACACACGATGAAATTCCAATTGCTGAAAAATTTAGAAGAACTCCCCTTCAGTTTCAAAAGCAAGAGCAGGAGTATATCGAAAAGCTTCTAAAACAGAAAGTTATTGAACCTTCGGTGTCTGAATGGTCTGCGGCCCCCGTCCTCGTGAGGAAAAAATCTGGAGAACTTCGGTACTGCATAGACTATAGGGCCCTCAATGCTAAAACATACAAGGACAATTATAACCTTCCTCTGATTGAGGATTGTCTGGATTCGCTGTATGGCAAGCAAGTGTTCTGCGTTCTCGACCTGTCCAGTGGTTATTACCAAATTCCCCTCAATCGCTTCTCCAAGCATAAAACTTCATTCAACACACGCTTTGGCAGCTTCCAGTGGTCCCGCCTCCCAATGGGCCTCTGCACTGCGCCGGCCACATTTCAGCGGGCCATGCAGCTGGTCCTGAGGGGACTACAGTGGGAGGAGGTCATTGTATACCTAGATGATGTTATTGTCTTGGGAACTGATTTTGAGAACACATTATCTGTCTTACGTAAAGTCTTCTCTCGTTTCCGTGCACATCATTTGAAACTTAAGCCAAAGAAATGTCATTTTTTCAAACAACAGGTGGAATTTCTCGGTAAGATGGTTAGTGGGAATGGCGTCTCAATCTCCCCAGATAAACTCCAAGCTGTTAAGGAATGGCCTGTTCCCACAAATGCCAAAGAACTTCTTTCTTTTCTTGGCTTTATGAATTATCATCGGAATCACATACCTAATTTTGCACAGGTCTCGGCTGACCTATATGCACTGGTACATTCTGATACTTTCATTTGGAGAAATAAACATCATTCTTGTTTTGTGAAACTGAAGGAACTTGCGGTTACAGCTCCTATGCTTTCACATCCATCCCCAGATGGATTATTTATTTTAGATACAGATGCTAGTGATAGTCAGATAGGTGCCGCATTGTCTCAAGTACAAAATGGTGTCATAAAGCCCATCTGCTTTGCCAGCCATGTTTTGCTCAAGCAACATAGAAACTACTGTACAACGCGGAAAGAACTCTTGGCTGTAATTAAGTTCTGTCGCCAGTTTCGGCACTACCTGCTGGGACGATTTTTCATCATTCGCTCAGATCACAATTCCCTTGTTTGGCTTACCCGGTTTAAACACTTAGAGGGACAATTAGCACGCTTTATGGAGGAATTGTCCCAATATGATTTCCGTATCTTGCACAGAAAAGGCGCAGAGCACATAAATGCGGACGCCCTTACGCGTCTTAGAGACCCTCTTAAGGAATGTGACTGCTATAAAGCAGGTCAAAACTTGTGCGATCTCCCCTGCGGAGGTTGCCATTATTGTCGGCGGGCACATAAGCAGTGGGCAAGGTTTAATGAGGATGTGGATGACGTTGTACCTCTGGCGGTGCGAAGCGTAGAGGCTGTAATGCCAAATCAGACTTTGACAGAGTCTCAGGCGGTCTCCAGTTGGATGGAAGGCCTCTCATCCTATGATCTAAGAAATACTCAAACGGCTGACCCAAACATCGGCATAGTAATAAATTGGTTAGAGCATTCCTACGAGCCAACCACTCGCGAACTACAACTTTGTGGTCCTGAAACGAGAGCCCTTTGGCTGACAAGGGATCATCTAAAGTTAAAAAATGGTGTTTTGTACTATTCCTGGGCAAACCTTGATGGCCGCTCTGATTGCTTAGTTGTTCCTACGGAACTTAGGCCTCGAGTCTTATTCTTCTGTCATGACTCCAGAGGTTCTGGACATTTGGGCCAAACAAAAACACTAGATAGACTAAAGCAGAGATTTTATTGGTATGGTATGTCCAGGGATAGTGACATATATGTAAAACAGTGCTCAAACTGTAACAGAAACAAGAAAGGGAATCGGACCCCAAGGAGTGCTCAAGAGTTATATCATGCAGGATATCCAATGGAACGAGTCCATTTGGATATCCTTGGACCAATCAACCCAAAGAGCAAGTCTGGCTCCGTTTACATTCTGGTTATGGTGGACCAATTTACTAAATGGGTTGAGCTTGCAGCTTTACCAGCCCAGAATGCAGAATTAACAGCCTCAGCTTTTCTTAAACATTTTGTGATTACTTTTGGGTGTCCCCTTGAAATCCATACCGATCAGGGTAGGAATTTTGAGAGTGATCTATTTCAGTCATTTTGTAGACTCCTGGAAATTACTAAAACTAGGACTACCCCATATAGACCCTCCAGTAATGGCCAAGTTGAAGTTTTCAACCGTTTAATTCTGCGAATGATTCGATCCTATGTGTCTAAGGGTCTCCGGGATTGGGACGAGCATCTTCCCCTCATTTCTATGGCCTTGCACTCAATGAAAAACCAGTCTACTGGTTTTTCGGCCAACATGCTCATGCTGGGGAGAGAAGTAATACAACCAATTGATTTGATTCTTGGCATATCTAGAGCCACTCCCCAGGACCCACCAACTTGGGTCGCCAATCTCATACATAATCTCTCACAGATACATAATTTGGCCAGGGAGAAAATTGGTGAAACTCAGCTGCGCCAGAAGAGAGATTATGACCTAAGGGTATTTGAAAGGTCCTTTAATGTAGGCGATGTAGTCTATTTGCGAGACTCATCTACCCAAATAGGAGTAAGTTCCAAGGTGCGACCTCCATGGATTGGTCCCTTTTTAGTAATAAGAGCTCGTCCTCCAATTTACGAGATCCAAGGGAAACGCAAGTTGCAGTTTGTCCATCATGACCGGTTGAAACCATGCAATGACGCTTCTTTTCCTCTGTGGTTGCAGAGGAAAAGACACGAGTTGCTTGGGTCTCTGCTCGTAGACGGAGAGGTGATTCAGGACATTGAGCCTGATGAGCCCAGTCAGGATGATTTCCCTGTTGGTGGAATGTCTGATCCTGATCAGACACTTCCATACATGTGGGGTGATGATTCTGATATGACTTTGCCATACATGTTTGGGGAGCCAGTTGATTCTGCTAATGGTCAGTTAATGGGGGACATCGATAGTTCCTTACAAAATTCGTTGAGCGACTCAGATCAAGACACTGATGACGATACACTGTCCAGTCTTCCATTGGAACCGAAGACCACCAGAGCTGGCAGGAGAACACAATTGCCAGCACGTTACAGGGACTGATGGGTGAGTGAAAATGTATCGTCTGATTGGGGCTGTCATTAGCATTGTCATCACTAGCTCTTTGAAGTTGTGCTACCATTGGTAATGACGGCACCATATTGTGTGTTTCATGCCAGATTTTGACGTCTGTCTGTGTGGTGGCCCATGATAGCTCATTGAAGTTTCATGGTCATCATGCATTCAGATGGCATTTTATTTCCATGTCATTTTGACGTCTGTTTGTGTGGTGGCCCATGATGGCTCATTGAAGTTTCATGGTCATCATGCATTCAGATGGCATTTTATTTCCATGTCATTTTGACGTCTGTTTGTGTGGTGGCCCATGATAGCTCATTGAAGTTTCATGGTCATCATGCATTCAGATGGCATTTTATTTCCATGTCATTTTGACGTCTGTTTGTGTGGTGGCCCATGATAGCTCATTGAAGTTTCATGGTCATCATGCATTCAGATGGCATTTTATTTCCATGTCATTTTGACGTCTGTTTGTGTGGTGGCCCATGATAGCTCATTGAAGTTTCATGGTCATCATGCATTCAGATGGCATTTTATTTCCATGTCATTTTGACGTCTGTTTGTGTGGTGGCCCATGATAGCTCATTGAAGTTTCATGGTCATCATGCATTCAGATGGCATTTTATTTCATGTCATTTTGACGTCTGTTTGTGTGGTGGCCCATGATAGCTCATTGAAGTTTCATGGTCATCATGCATTCAGATGGCATTTTATTTCCATGTCATTTTGACGTCTGTTTGTGTGGTGGCCCATGATAGCTCTTTGAAGTTTCATGGTCGTCATGCACTCAGATGGCATTTTATTTCCATTTCATTTTGAAGTCTGTTTGTGTGGTGGCCCATGATAGCTCTTTGAAGTTTCATGGTCGTCATGCACTCAGATGACATTTTATTTCCATTTCATTTTGACGTCTGTTTGTGTGGTGGCCCATGATAGCTCTTTGAAGTTTCATGGTCGTCATGCACTCAGATGACAATGTGTCATTTTGACGTCAGATTGTGTAGTGGGTCGTGATAGCTCCTTGAAGTTTCATGGTCATTATGCACTCTGGCGACAAATATTTAATATCAGCTTTGCTTGCCTGTTTTAGTGCTGATCATGGTGTTTCATGTCAGTGTGGGTTCTAGCAGAATAAGGCACTTGGATGCATCTATTCCTATGAACGTTTGTACTAGCTCAGTTGAAGTTTTATAAGCCTCATGGGTTCAGATGTCATCATGAAGATTTATATATTTTGTATATTTTGTAGGAAAATGCCTCCAAAGAAAATTCCTTGCTTCAGAGATCTTTGCCAGGTCTGTGGGGCTATTACCACCCATCTATATAGGCATATGAGGAGGGTTCATTTACCTTGGTATCTGAATCCTGCTACTGCATGTGTGGATTGCCACATGTCAGCGGGAACGGGGAGAGATCTCCAGAATATTCATGGAAAGCACCAGTTGTTCACTGGGGATGCCATAATGCAGGCCTGGTTTCTGCTCATGAATGGGCTATTTCTGTTCCTGAGTCAGGAGTTGGGCCTTGGCTCTCCCATTGAGCTTCTTGGATGTGCAGCTGTTCGGGAGCTGTCTCCCCGTCCTCTCAGATTTTCTGAGGAAGAGCTTCTCTTTCTCAGAGAATATGATGCGAGAGCTGGTTTGGAACCCGTTTCATCTGGTGTTTATATTATTCTTCCCCCAACTAGACTAATTGCCTTGACTCATCCAGAACTCATGTCTAGATTACTTTCACATATCAACCATGAGGCAATATGTCGGCTTAAATTTTACACCAGATACACATTGGGTGATGGATCCAATCCACCATTAGGTTATCCAACCCTTAAAAGGGGAATTATTGATTCCCACTTCCATTTGGATAAGCTCTCGGGTCAGCATCCTATAACACTAACGGATCTGGAGGGCTCAAGGTCACTGTCAATCAGACTACCCTTTGCCATTGCAAACTATGTTTTCCCATCAAAATGGAAACTACTAGGTGATTGTGTCAGGACTGACCCCAGGTTGAGAATATCTCTTGGGGTCCATCCTCATATGATCACTGGTAGTTAAGTCCATACCTTATATAGTAGGATGGAGGGATTATTGAGACAGTATCCAGAGGCAGTGGGCATTGGTGAAGTAGGCCTGGATCTGACCACACAGTGTCGTCACAAACAGTGTTCCAAAAAGCGAGCTTGTCGTGATCAAAAGATCCAGGCGCAACGCCAATTCCTGAATCTCTCTCTCCATCTTGCAAGGCAGAAAAATATGGTTCTCATTTTGCATGTTCGGGATGAAGGTTCTGGGGCTGCGGCATTGGAAGTTTTATTGCTCCTTCAAGAATTGGATATGATGAATCATCCAATTCATCGCCATTGTTTTGTTGGTGGAGAGGAGGAATACAAGCAGTGGACAACTACTCTCCCCAACTGTTATTTTAGTATATCCCCTGCGACATTGCGAGACCCTAAAACTATGTATGCTCTGAGCTCTTTGGATAATCGTAAGCGATTGCTGCTCGAAACTGACTCCTCGTATTTGGCTGATTACCCCTGGTCCATTTGTAAAGTTGCAGAGGAGGCAGCTCGGTCTTTGGATATGACCATGACAGAACTTGTGGAAGTATGTAATAGAAATGCAGCCAGGTTGTATAACTTGCCCTGGTAGCTTCTACTATTCCAATTATAAATGCCAGGCTTCATTCTAGTAACATGCAAATATGAATTGTGGCCTAGTTTTCTTGACATTCTAATTTATTTGCTTAAATTTATAATTTATTGCCAGTGATAAACACTTTTATATGTATACATATTTGTTGTATGCATCTAAGGAGACATTATTCATGGCAATTTGAAATTTTCCATGATCCTTTGCTCTCTTCCGCTGGTTGTCAGTTGTCAGTTTCTAGCGAAAGAATGTACTTTCTACTGGTTAACTGCTTACGTATAAGCCTTCCCTGGAGAAGTGTGGATGGGTAGACTGACCGTCTCAAAAATGACCAAAGTATTGTTGACTGGGCCGTTTGACTTAAATACAAGTAAAGATACATGTACAGATAAAGGGAAAGGCAAATTTATATTCATATTTAGGCAGCATTGATATTCAGAATTATGTGCTATATTTTCTGCTTTTGTGTATACTGAAAAATCATGCCTCCATGCGATGACTAGCTCTTTGAAGTTGTCATCTCTGGAGTCTGTTTTGGTCTTTATATATACATGTATTACGAGAGATTGCATGGCAATAATTTGTTCCTTGTTTTCTGTCTTTACAGATTTAGAAATCCATCATATCGTAAGTTTTGCACAGTAGATGCTAGTAGTTGCTTTTGCTTTATTTTTACTGTTTAGGAATTACTATGAAATGCGTGTGCTACTCTTAAATAGTGTATATGCCAGTTTTTAAAATGTACAGTCAGCTCTCATTATCTCAAAGTCCAAGGAGTGTTTGGCTTGAAATATTTTGAGAGGGAGTACACAGAAACTAATTTAAACTATCTTAATCTTAAATTAGTGATTTGAGATGTCGCTGTTTGAGATGGCGAGAGTCAGCTGTATTTGCAATTTTGTAAACCCTGTAAAGCACCTGCATTGTAGTGGTTCCTAAAGAGCCTTCATTTGGTTATTTGAATTTTAGTTCTTTTCAGTTACATATTTCTTTTAGTTCAGAATCATATTCTGTCAATTGAGAAGGGAAAAAATGTCAGTGATCTCGACCTCCAGACTCAAATTGTGGATAGTGTCATTGTTTAATGTCTTTAGTATATTTTTAAACAGGCAGTCGCATGGCATGCAGTAGCTATATACGCATAGTGAGTTCTATGCTTCTTATTAATGTTAATTATTATTGTATGTGCATGTGTATTGCCACCTGGAAGTACAGGGAGAGAAATACCTGTCATAAAGAGAATGCTTTATTCAGATACGTTGCCACCTTGGCACTTGAAATACAGGTAAAGAGAAATTACACTGTGGCAATAATTTTTATATCTTAGGAGTAAATACTCCAAACACGAGACAGTGTTCTACGTGATACAGAGTATGTATTGTATATATTGTTTACAGGTATAAACCTTTTCTAAAAGTCATGTTCGGTAAACTGCTTGGCTCAATATTCACTACCTGACTTGGTTCGATATTCATTATCCGGTAACTCTAAATTTGAAAGCAAATGTATTTTGTCGATAAGAATAGTTTCAAGTGGCAAAACAGAAATACTGTTGTAACAATCTTAGCAGTAAATATACATATACTTAATTGAATACTGATCAATTGCTCTGGAAGCTTGCATGCTGGAATGCTGAATCCTACTAGTAATACTACCATAGTCATCATTATCAGGGCTTTCTTATATATTCCATTTTTAGCTCAGTCAGAACTCTTGAGTTATTAAGTATGCCTAAATGAACTTAAGTTGTTCAATATTAATCATTTAAGATATACCTACAACAAAACTTAATTGAAAGTTAATGAGAAATTATCAGGAACTGATACAATCAAATCCAACGTCTTCCCCACAATATCACCCATATATATAACTTATTGGTTTTGTACAACCCCATCTACATGTACAGCAACAACATAGTCTATGCAATGCTTCTGACAATTTAGATTTAGGGTATACAACTTAAGATTTAACTTAGCATATAGTACTTGGGACCATTTTTTTGTGGAAGAGGGTGAGTGATATGCCCCAGGACTGATGGTGTGCCGTCCATGGAGGTAATTCTACAACAACAACAACAACTTCGGCACTCTCCGGACATTTCGGTGGATGTGACTGACATTTTTCTGCACGAGATTTTCCTGGGGTTTGTGGCCACGTTGTGCGCTCTCTTCGCCTCCAGCTCCTGAACTGATCAGACGTCCCAGGGCACAGCTCCGGACTTGGTAAGTTATAGGCGTATCAATGTAAATACTATTTAGGTCATTTTTGAGACGTTGCTTCTAATATTTTTATGACTTTTACCTGACATTGTGATGAAATGACATCTCAAACCCTGCCGCCCAGTGAAACCAAAAAAAGTTTATATGCATTGGATGGTCTGACTCACTCACTTTGCCTGGGCAGGCTTAGATCTTCTAATGTGCAGTAAGTTTAAGCTCTGCCTGGGAGCACTGTGCAGCCCAATCTATTTCTCCAAGCCCCGGTGGGCGGGAGCTTAGTCTCAATTAAATGTCAAAGAATCTACTAGTGCTGTCACATCAAGCTCTTCTATCCAGTGCCATGTTGCAGAATAAATCTGTTCCGTTCCATTGCCCTTATAAGCATGCTACCATAAAAAAACTTAACAATTCAGACTTGCTGTAATTCTCCTAAAATTATAACAAATTTGTTTCATGATCAAGCAAGGAGTCCAAAAGGTGAAGACAGAATGGCAAACAGTGTAGACCCTGATCAGACTGCTCCTTCAGGAGCAGTCTGATCTGGGTCTGCACTGTTCCTTCAGGAGCAGTCTGATCTGGGTCTGCACTCATCCTTCAGGAGCAGTCTGATCTGGGTCTGCACTTTTTGTTTAGGCCAATCTGTCCAAATACATAGGATCATTACGGTGTGTTAGACTTATTTATTTCTGCAGATTTTTTTTATGTTGATGTCATTATGGAAGTTGCTGGCAAGTAACAGACAGCAAATTCAAATTTAAAAGGGAAGATAATAACAGGAACAGGGTTGTTTGTTTTTAAACCGTAGGCACAGGTTCAAGACCACAAGGCATGGAAAATTAAATGCTAGTTACTTTGATTGTTTTGACTTTAACAGCCCAGTCAACACTTTTTATGAGATATTGAGTTGGTCAAGCTATAAGGCATGGTTACAAGTACATGTACTAAATACAAGTACCTGTTCATTTTTGTTTTGAAGTAAAATGATGATTCTAAACCAGCATGCCTATACAGAACTGTGTTTTATTCTGTAACAAAGCACTGCACAGAAATGGTTGACTGGAAAAGTTGCCCTTTTCAGAGGTCACATGTCAAATGTTTGAAATTAGACAGTGTAATGTCATTTGTGCTCCAGAAAGATTACAAAAGGACATAAATGCATGTGTAACAGCCAATAGTAGTGGTGGAATTTTGACTACAATGGCAAAGGTTGGCACAATTTGAGAGAAACACCAAACTGTTGTCTAGTTTTAGTTGGTCAGAATCAAAATAGATCAGTGTAGTATGTGAATTGTTAATGAATCATGTTGAATGTAGACAAATCACTCGCTGTATGGGCTTGTGATTTGTTCCACTACACAACTGACCTGCAAGCTGTGATTTATTAGCAAACAATGCACTGCTAGATCTGATCTATTTCTTAGGCAAAATCATCATGACTATTTTCAAAATAAAACTGCACCCTCAAAAACTCTGTGATCCAAAGATTCCTGTTATTTTGATCTAAAACATAAGGGTGCCTGTAAAAAGGAAAATCAAGGCAGGGTTGATGGGACAATGATCTCAACTAAAGCTACAAACTGGGAAACAACAGACTTCCAGAAACATGAAACAAAAAATCATAAATGTAAAAGGCATGAATTTCAGGATGAAAGAAAACAACTCCCAACGTCAAAACAGAAATGCTGTAAGCACTTTTGGAATCTGAATGCAAAAATGACTTAGAATTAAAACAAAGAGAAACATTTGGTGTATGGTACATGTGATAAAGTTTGACAGAATGTTATATATGTATGAAATTTCCATGTACAATATAATGTGTATATAATTCCATGTATTGATACATGTAATCATCAAGATGCAGATGCATAGAAAAGCATGCCAGAAATGTGCACTGATATTTCTCTGAATATAAATACACAAGCATGCTCAAATGTTACTGAGTCTTTCGACATACATGCAAGAAAAGAAGAGGCAAGCAAAATCCTGCATGCTCAATGAGAGGAAGTAAGGAGGACAAAACATACATGCATTAGTATGTCATAAAAATGACCAATAAAACAATAATAATTAGGGTTTCAAAAAGAGAGATCTTGGCACTATTATGCAAAAAATCTTTAAAAATATTTTATGCTTTACTTTGACCAAGATTTCTCTTTCTGATCAATAAAACACAAAGTATTGAAGAATATCAGCCATTCATGTTGTAATTTTCAATACAACAAACAAATTTTCTAAGCTTGAGGAAAAAAAATTCTACCATACTAAACATTGCTTTCCGAAAAATTCACTCAATGATAAACAAAGATTTTTTCTGCACTGTACCCTCGACTTAGAGGTGGTTCTATCCAAATAATAATGATTTACAACAGTCAAAATATGTGTGTATGTATGTGTGTGTGTTTGAGTTTAACATCCCACCAACAACTAAGGTTATATTGAGACAGGACCTCAGTTTAAAGACTCATCAGAAAGTCTGGAGAAGCCCAGAATTGAACCCACAACCCCTGGTTTATGAGAACAGTAGCATAACCTCTACACCACGGCGGTTTTATTTATGTTATGGTTTGTCTTTGAGTGGTTGTATCCCTTATATTATTTTGTTTTGGATAGCCAATTGGCCATTTTGTGGGAAAGTAACTCCCCTTTTGGCTTTCCGCTATTGATGTTTCCATTAGGGTCTAGTTGTTTCATGCCTGTGCTTCTTTCCCTTTGGTGTCTCTGATGGAAACTGTGGGTTAATTGTATTGATTCCTGATCATTGCCTTCACTTCTATTTTTCAAATAATCAAAATATTGTTTAGGCTATCATTTCCAATATTATGTAAACCAAAGTTACTTGTAATTTCTTGACAAGTTTCAGCTTCCGGCAAGTATTCCACCAAAGGCTTTGAGGCCCATGTGGGGGAGCAAAGTCCCCGAACCATGAAATCTAGGTCAAGGTCAATCATGGATGTCTGCATAAAAGTTGTCACTACCCTTAATTTTGTGCATAGTAAACCTGGCTGATATTCTTTTTATACCAAACAAAGATAAAGTAGATCATAGAAGTTGATAACTGTATATGCTTGCTGAAACTTCAAACAGCAATTCAGATTGATAGCTTCAGTAATCTGTATTTAACCACCGGCTTTATGGAAGCCACACAACCACTCAACGGGTAGGGTAAATACCAATCTCTTGTTAAAGCATGTAGTTCTATTCAGATTTTTTTCATTTACTTAATAAGTCAGCATTTAGTAAAAGTTAACGTTTACTGTTATCCCAAACCATGCAATAGTGTTTTTTTAGTTTAATAGTCCAATTTGAAATACTACATGTAACAGGTGTATTACAATTGTTCATAACACTTTACAATATAAAATGATATGACAGTCTCAAACCTCTGTGCAAAACAATATCTGACAGTAACTGCAAAACAATATCTGACAGTAACTGTGTGAGATAACACTTTAATACTTCCAGTACAGATCTTTCCCAAATATTAGATCATGTCTTACAGTAATCAAAACAAAGTGCAATTTATAGTTTTCTCATCTGTTATTATTTACTGTTCTGAAGACCATAAAACTACATTTATCAGTTACCTCCTATATTAATTGCATTGTAGCACACTGACCTGATAAAGATATGCTATCTCAGGACAAGTGAGCCTTATAACGTCAACGTGACATTGCACTTTTTTTAATGAATTGGACAACTAGGAAAATTGGCAAAAATGTTTTTATTACTTGAAAAAATGCAAAAACTACTTGAAAAAAAAAATATAGGAAAACAAATGGTCAGCTGATACATAAAATATTGATCTCTGCAATGTTGGAATGCACCGAGGACCATCGATAAATAATCGTAAACTGCTAATGTAAGAGTGTACAAGGGGATAAACTGATAAACAGAACACCAGATTCGTGTCATTTGATATCAAGTTTATCAGGCTTGGCTGCCAGAAGGCATGTAGAATTCTACAAGCGTTCTCGAAGCCTTGCCTGATAAACTTGATACCTGGTATTCTCTATAACTGGAAGAAAGTATCAAGTCTTCTATCGGCAATAATAAGTAATTTGTCATATGACACGCTTTGAAATTCAGGTCAATTTTTTTTCTTCTAATTTTCAGAATAAATTCTGGCTAAAACTGCTCCATGTATGCAATCCTAAGTTTATCAATTAATTGTCATATCTTGTGCAAACTGATGTCCAATAAAAACATTACCTTGTTGCACAACTAACCCATCGCCCTTGAAGCACACAGGGATGTGGCAATGCACTGTCATGTGAGCATGTACAGCTAACATATTTCTCAATTTGCTTAATGTGCAAGTCCATAACTTCATATGCTTACGAAAAGTAAAGGGAAACACTTGCTCACAATTCAAGAATCTATTAATTGTTTATCAATGAGGATTAAGACATCCTAAAATTTGAGAAAGAACTATACACCTACCACTTTTTTTTAAACAAGAATATACAGTTTCTTGAAAGAAACTCTGATAGATTAGTATTCAAAACATGTGTTAGATTATTTTGCCAACCTGTCGTCTAGCCCAAACAGATTCTGAAAAGATTTATTACGTCGAATTAAGGTCTTCACACTTCCATCTCCCACAAATCTGAAATGTGTCAAAGTGACATAAGAAATGTGTCCAGTCCATAGAATGGTTATCTTTTTATTTGTTAGGGTTTCTCCTGTTTTTGTCTTATTTCATTTCCTAAAGAATTATCTACAAAATGCATTACACATGCAAATCTGAATACATGACTATGGAAATGTAAATGCAATAAAAATACTTCTGTTAGTTTAAATCAAATTTGATCCACATGACTAATTTTAACAGGAATTCTGTTGTTTTCATTTTCTTTACTTTAGGTCTTACTGCTGAAACTGCCTGGTGTAGGAAATAAACAGACAAATCAAATATTTCTTTCCTAGTGTATATACATTGCATGAAAGTGTCCTCTGTATTATTACCAAAATATTCAGGTACTTATCTCAAATAAAATAGAATCTTTCAAATAAATAATGCAATTTGGTGTCAGAAGAGGGATGGAACAGCTTTAGATCAAACAAGAGGCCCAGAGGGCCCTGGTTCGCTCACCTGATCCAATGTATAACAAGTGGGCCCCAGGCAGGGTCATTTTTGGCCCCAGGGCTATAATTTGAACAATCTTGGTAGAGGTCCACAAGATGAAGCTTCATATTGAATATGACCTGGGCTTTGTGGTTTCAAAGAACAAGATTTTAAAGGTCTACCCTGCATATAGAAGTCTATGTAAAACAAGATTTTCCCTATATAAGTCTATGTAAAACCAAAGGGCCCCGGAGCAGGGGCATTTTTGGCCACAGGGCTATAATTTGAACAATCTTGGTAGAGGTCCACTAGCTCAAGCTTCATAACAAATATAAAAGACCTAAGCCTTGTGTTTCAGAGAAGATGATTTTTAAAGATTTTCCCTATATAAGTCTATGTAAAACCAAAGGGCCACATGGCGGGGGCATTTTTGGTCTCAGCGCTATAATTTGAACAATCTTTATAGAGGTCCACTAGCTATAGCTTCATAACAAATATCGAAGACCTAAGCCTCGTGGTTTCAGAGAAGAAGATTTTTCAAGATTTTCCCTATACAAGTCTATGTAAAACCAAATGGCCCCGGCGTGGGGGCATTTTTGGCCCCAGGGCTATAATTTGAACAATCTTGGTAGGGGTCCACTAGATGAAGCTTCATACCAAATATCAAAGACCTGGGCCTTGCGGTTTCACAGAAGAAGATTTTTCAAGATTTTCCCACTATAAGCCCATGTAAAACCAAAGGACCCCGATGCGGGGGCATTTTTGGCCCAAGCACTATAATTTGAACAATCTTGGTAGGGGTCCACTAGATGAAGCTTCATACCAAATATCAAAGACCTGGGCCTTGCGGTTTCAGAGAAGAAGATTTTTAAAGATTTTCCCCATATATGCCCATGTAAAACCAAAGGGCCCCGGTGCGGGGGCATTTTTGGCCCCAGCACAATAATTTGAACAATCTTGGTAGGCGTCCACTAGATGAAGCTTCATACCAAATATCAAAGACCTGGGCCTTGCGGTTTCAGAGAAGAAGATTTTTCAAGATTTTCCCTATATAAGCCCATGTAAAACCAAAGGCATTTTTAGCTCCAGCACTATAATTTGAACAATCTTGGTAGGGGTCCACTAGATGAAGCTTCATAATAAATATCAAAGACCTGGGCCTTGCGGTTTCAAAGAAGAAGATTTTTAAAGATTTTCCCTATATAAGCCCAAGTAAAACCAAAGGGCCCCGCTGCGGGGGGCACTTTTGGCCTCAGCACTATAATTTGAACAATCTTGGTAGGGGTCCACTAGATGATGCTTCATACCAAATATCAAAGACCTGGGCCTTGCAGTTTCAGAGAAGAAGATTTTTAAAGATTTTCCCACTATAAGCCCATGTAAAACCAAAGGACCCCGATGCGGGGGCATTTTTGGCCCAAGCACTATAATTTGAACAATCTTGGTAGGGGTCCACTAGATGAAGCTTCATACCAAATATCAAAGACCTGGGCCTTGGGGTTTCAGAGAAGAAGATTTTTAAAGATTTTCCCCATATTTTTTTTTTTTTTTTTTTTTTTTTTTTTTGGTTTGGGTTTTACGGCCCTTTCAAGATTATTTCACTCATATCGAGCCGATCGTTAATCAGAGGTGGGCGAAAACCGGAGTACCCGGAGAAAAACCACCTGACCTTCCGTTGCAGAACTTGGCGTCTCACACGTGGCCCGAGCGAGGCTCGAACCTACGGCGGTGAGAGACCTAATGACTAAGAGTCAGCGCTCTTATCCACTAGGCCACGGAGGCCCGTTCATTTTCCCCATATATGCCCATGTAAAACCAAAGGGCCCCGGTGCGGGGGCATTTTTGGCCCCAGCACAATAATTTGAACAATCTTGGTAGGCGTCCACTAGATGAAGCTTCATACCAAATATCAAAGACCTGGGCCTTGCGGTTTCAGAGAAGAAGATTTTTCAAGATTTTCCCTATATAAGCCCATGTAAAACCAAAGGCATTTTTAGCTCCAGCACTATAATTTGAACAATCTTGGTAGGGGTCCACTAGATGAAGCTTCATAATAAATATCAAAGACCTGGGCCTTGTGGTTTCAAAGAAGAAGATTTTTAAAGATTTTCCCTATATAAGCCCAAGTAAAACCAAAGGGCCCCGCTGCGGGGGCACTTTTGGCCTCAGCACTATAATTTGAACAATCTTGGTAGGGGTCCACTAGATGAAGCTTCATACCAAATATCAAAGACCTGGGCCTTGCAGTTTCAGAGAAGAAGATTTTTAAAGATTTTCCCTATATAAGCCCATGTAAAACCAAAGGGCCCCGGTGCGGGGGCATTTTTGGCCCCAGTACTATAATTTGAACAATCTTGGTAGGGGTCCACTAGATGAAGCTTCATACCAAATATCAAAGACCTGGGCCTTGCGGTTTCAGAGAAGAAGATTTTTACAGATTTTCCCTATATAAGCCCATGTAAAACCAAAGGGCCCCGGTGCGGAGGCATTTTTGGCCCCAGCACTATAATTTGAACAATCTTGGTAGGGGTCCACTAGATGAAGCTTCATACCAAATATCAAAGACCTGGGCCTTGCGGTTTCAGAGAAGAAGATTTTTAAAGATTTTCCCTATATAAGCCCATGTAAAACCAAAGGGCCCCGCTGCGGGGGCACTTTTGGCCTCAGCACTATAATTTGAACAATCTTGGTAGGGGTCCACTAGATGAAGCTTCATACCAAATATCAAAGACCTGGGCCTTGCGGTTTCAGAGAAGAAGATTTTTAAAGATTTTCCCTATATAAGCCCATGTAAAACCAAAGGGCCCCGGTGCGGAGGCATTTTTGGCCCCAGCACTATAATTTGAACAATCTCGGTAGGGGTCCACTAGATGAAGCTTCATACCAAATATCAAAGATCTGGGCCTTGCGGTTTCAGAGAAGAAGATTTTTAAAGATTTTCCCACTATAAGCCCATGTAAAACCAAAGGGCCCCGGTGCGGGGGCATTTTTGGCCCCAGCACTATAATTTGAACAATCTTGGTAGGGGTCCACTAGATGAAGCTTCATACCAAATATCAAAGACCTGGGCCTTGCGGTTTCAGAGAAGAAGATTTTTTAAGTTTTCGGTGAAAAAAATCTATTTTTGGCTACTGTGACCTACATGTGCAACGGACCGGAACCATTTGAACAACTTTGAAAGGGGACCACCTAAGGATCATTCCTGTGAAGTTTGGTCAAAATCCGATCAGTGGTTTAGGAGGAGATGTCGTTTGAAGAAAAAGTTTACGAACGCACGCACGGACGGACGGACGCACGCACGGACGGACGGACGACGGACAACGGACAAAAAGTGATCCCAAAAGCTCACCTTGTCACTACGTGACAGGTGAGCTAAAAACAGTAGAGCTGTTCCAATGTTTCCAAACAGTTGGTTGAAAGTTCAAGTTTATGGTGTGCATCAAAATTAAATCATTGAGATTATACATCTTCTGCATTACTGGGAGTGTCTTGCTGAGAATTTTTGTCTAAAATAGACGTGAAGGTAATGATCAGGAATCAATATAATTAACCCACAGCTGAAATCAGAGGCACCAAAGGGAAAGAAACACAAACATGGAATAACTAGACCCTAATGGAAACATCAGTAGCACAAAGCCAAAAGGACAGTTACAGTCCCACAAAATGGCCAATTGGATATCCAAAACAAAAAGATATAAGCAATACACACACTCAGTGACAAACCATAACAACAAGAGGGCCCAGAGGGCCCTGGTTCGCTCACCTGATTCAAAGCGTAACAAGTGGGCCCCGGGCAGGGTCAATTTTGGCCCCAGGGCTAAAATTTGAACAAGATGAAGCTTCATATCGAATATGAAAGACCTGGGCTTTCTGGTTTCAGAGAAAAAGACTTTAAAGGTTTACCCTGCATATAGAAGTCTATGTAAAACAAGATTTTCCCTATATAAGTCTATGTTAAACCAAAGGGCCCCGGAGCGGGGGCATTTTTGGCCCCAGTGCTATAATTTGAACAATCTTGGTAGAGGTCCACTAGCTGAAGCTTCATAACAAATATCAAAGACCTAAGCCTTGTGTTTCAGAGAAGATGATTTTTAAGGATTTTCCCTATATAAGTCTATGTAAAACCAAAGGGCCACATGGCGGGGGCATTTTTGGTCTCAGGGCTATAATTTGAACAATCTTTATAGAGGTCCACTAGCTGAAGCGTCATAACAAATATCGAAGACCTAAGCCTTGTGGTTTCAGAGAAGAAGATTTTTCAAGATTTTCCCTATATAAGTCTATGTAAAACCAAAGGGCCCCGGAGCGGGGGCATTTTTGGCCCCAGGGCTATAATTTGAACAATCTTGGTAGAGGTCCACAAGATGAAGCTTCATACCAAATATCAAAGACCTGGGCCTAGCAGTTTCAGAGAAGAAGATTTTTAAAGATTTTCCCTATATAAGCCTATGTAAAACAAAAGGGCCCTGTTGCGGGGGCATTTTTGGCCCCAGCACTATAATTTGAACAATCTTGGTAGGGTTCTACTAGATGAAGCTTCATACCAAATATCAAAGACCTGGGCCTTGAGGTATCAGAGAAGAAGATTTTTCAAGATTTTCCCTATATAAGCCCATGTAAAACCAAAGGGCCCCCGTGCGGGGGGCATTTTTAGCTCCAGCACTATAATTTGAACAATCTTTGTAGGGGTCCACTAGATGAAGCTTCATACCAAATATCAAAGACCTGGGCCTTGCAGTTTCAGAGAAGAAGATTTTTAAAGATTTTCCCTATGTAAGCCTATGTAAAACAAAAGGGCCCTGGTGCGGGGGCATTTTTGGCCCCAGCACTATAATTTGAACAATCTTGGTAGGGGTCCACTTGATAAAGCTTCATACCAAATATCAAAGACCTGGGCCGAGCGGTTTCAGAGAAGAAGATTTTTCAAGATTTTCCCTATATAAGCCCATGTAAAACCAAAGGGCCCCCGTGCGGGGGCAATTTTAGCTTCAGCACTATAATTTGAACAATCTTGGTAGGGGTCCACTAGATAAAGCTTCATACCTAATATCAAAGACCTGGGCCTTGCGGTTTCAGAGAAGAAGATTTTTAAAGATTTTCCCTATATAAGCCCATGTAAAACCAAAGGGCACCTGTGCGGGGGCATTTTTGGCCCCAGCACTATAATTTGAACAATCTTGGTAGGGGTCCACTTGATGAAGCTTCATACCAAATATCAAAGACCTGGGCCTTGCGGTTTCAGAGAAGAAGATTTTTCAAGATTTTCCCTATATAAGCCCATGTAAAACCAAAGGGCCCCCGTGCGGGGGCATTTTTAGCTCCAGCACTATAATTTGAACAATCTTGGTAGGGGTCCACTAGATGAAGCTTCATACCAAATATCAAAGATCTGGGCCTTGCAGTTTCAGAGAAGAAGATTTTTAAAGATTTTCCCTATATAAGCCCATGTAAAACCAAAGGGCCCCCGTGCGGGGGCATTTTTGGCCCCAGCACTATAATTTGAACAATCTTGGTAGGGGTCCACTAGATGAAGCTTCATACCAAATATCAAAGACCTGGGCCTTGCGGTTGCAGAGAAGAAGATTTTTTAAGTTTTCGGTGAAAAAAATCTATTTTTGGCTACTGTGACCTATATGTGCAACGGACCGGAACCATTTGAACAACTTTGAAAGGGGACCACCTAAGGATCATTCCTGTGAAGTTTGGTCAAAATCTGATCAGTGGTTTAGGAGGAGATGTCGTTTGAAGAAAAGTTTACGGACGGACGCACGCACGCACGGACGCACGACGGACGACGGACAAAAAGTGATCCCAAAAGCTCACCTTGTCACTACGTGACAGGTGAGCTAAAAACAAATCACGCTAAGCCCATTTGGACTGTTATCGTCTTTGAAGCTTTTCTTTTATATGTTTATTATCTTACTTTCTCATTCTGCAGTTGAAAAGACCCGGATGACAAAATAAAAATTTCAAAATCAAGGTTTTGGAGTCAAAGTATTTCAGATTTCAATTAAGATGCTTCAATCAATAAGTTTTCACCATGTGATCAGATAAATGCTTGTTTATAAAGAAAATGTGTTTAAAATATCCAACTTCTTTTCTCTTTTCACTTTACTATTTCTGTAAGTGAACAGATTTACCTCTCTCTAGAAAGAACAAATTTACTTCCCTCAAATATCATTTCTTATAAATATGGGAGATTTCTTGAAATGGAACATATTCTCTTTTTGAAAAAGGATATAGTTCAAGACTAATATTGCAATAGTTCAAGGATAATATTTCAATGGTCTCCCTTAAAGGCACTTTCAATTTTATTTAAAATTTCAGATTAATGAAGCCAGAGTCTGATGATTTTTCACACATTTCAAGAGTCAAAGCATGATGTTAGTTCAATTTGAAAGCCTTTCCATCAAACTATTACTGGTTAAAAAAAGCAAAAAGCATGAGGTCCTCTGTAGAAAGCAAGCTAAAGACACCCAAACCCCAATGCAGTTAGAATAGTTTAAGACTACAGTCAAACTTAAGGGAACTGGGAACACCTTCAGGGGAGGTAACTCCAGCCAAAGCATTTTTGTCTCCCATATCAAAAGGGGTCAACTCTTTGAGTAAGAATTTGCTCCTAAGGAGAAAATTCTTTCATCTATGACTAGACCCCTTTTTAAGTGGGACAGGGCTCATAGAAAAGGGAACAGGAAGTCCCAAAAGTTGTCTCCCTTTGAAAAATGGCAGAAAAATCTGCCAGGTGTTTCCATTCCCCTTAAATGGCTAAAACACCTTTAGGACCATGAAAATTTGTTTTAGAACAGTTTGTTCAGGCCATTGAGGATTGATCATAGAACCACGTCAGAAGGAATAATTGGGATATCCTTTTGATTTTCTCTAACCCTTTTTGTACCAAATGGAATCTTCCTCTTTATATATGACAGGAGTCCATTTCGAATTTAAGGGGTGGCAGATTGTGTTATCTTTAAAATTTATTTTGAAAATAGCAGAACTTTTTGCAAATAGTGTAGGCTCTGATCAGACACCACGTTCTGCAGCATCTGATCTTGGCCTACACTGTTTGATAGGGTATCAGTTTTGGGGTTTCCGGTATAAAATGGGTTAAAATGTGTACTCATCAGAACAGCCTCTATTAATTCTAATGAGTACATGCAACCTGTTTTCAAAATAATAGCATCAGGTTAACAAGTCAGTGAAATGAAGACCCCCCCCCCCTCCCCACACACACACACACTAAACCCCTCTTTATAAAGAGAAAAGTGGAGTTTACAGTGTATTAATTATTTTCATTATTTTCTTTATTTCTGCTCCAAGACATAGGTTATGGGTACTTGTTAGAGCCGCCTCAATGAGGCGGTTCTAACCAGCACCCACAAACCTATGTTTCCAGTATAAATAAGAAAAAAATCACAGATTTTCATCAGAAAAGTAGCCATTTTGGAGATGTGATAAAATGCACTATGTTGCATGGGTGATTCATTGTAATGCACAAAAATTTTCCCTAAATTATTTAAGATATATATATTACTGGAATTTGTTTCCTAGGGACTCAAGAACATGTTCAAAACATCTGTGGTAATCATGCCATTGGTGTTTGTGCCATCGAAGTTTCACTTATTATGCACTTGTTTATTCAGTCATCCCTAAATTCTGATGTCTGTTGTACAACTTATAAATGGAAATAAAATATAGATAAGAACCAGAGTCAATGCTCTGTCCTATACATATGTTGAATCCTTAAAAGGTTAAGAAGTTCTTGATATTTGTCTGCAGTTCATTACAAAAACACGCCTATACAAATACATTATAACCTTTATCGCCGAAAAAACGAAAATTTAAGATAAAAAATTGTGATATTTTTCTTGTTTCTGCTAAAAATATATTGTGGATACTCGTTAGAACCGCCTTGATGAGGCGGTTCTACAAATACCCACCATCTATATCTTAGAGCAGAAATAAGATAAATAAGGTTTACCCCTGTAAACCCCAGTTTTACTGTATAACAGTGAGGTTCGAGGGTGTCAAAATTATATAGGCGTGTTTTCGTGATGTTTACTTATGCTCATTCAGTATGTGTGGAATTAATAACACCATTTACTGCAATCACTGTTTGTTCATATTCAAATGAGTGTCCTTTCAATTATTTATTACTGAAACTTAACAGCAATTTTTGAGAAAAAATCCAATATTTCCTTTTTAATTGTATATATAATTGACACCTACACTAATGTGACTAAAGCAAATCATCAAGCTCACTTAAGACCATGTACAAATAAGGGAATTGAAAGTTACAGCTTTTTATTCCTCCACCTTATCAAAGGATCTTAAAAAATCTTTGTTTGAAATACCAAAGTTACCGTAATTAAGGGGAATGGGAACACCTTCATGGGAGGCAACTCCTGCAAAAGTATTTTTGTCTCCCATGTCGATAGGGGTCAACTCTTAAAGGAATGAATTTGCTCCTGAGGAGCAAATTCATTCCTTTAAAAGTAGACCCCTTTTTCAATGTGACAGGGCTTATAGACAAGCGAACCGGAAGCCCCGAAACTTGTCTCCCTTTGAAAAATGGTAGAAAAATCTGTCAGGTGTTCCCATTCCCCTTAATGAAACCAAAATACCAAAGTTACCAAAATTAATGAAACCCATTATGATGACTATAAAACATTCTTTATTGTTTTACACAGCAATCAAATATGTAAGAAACCATGCAAACTATAAATATGCCACTTTCAACATCTATATAAATGAAAAGGTCTAGTCCACCATGTCCTTCTAGTGACAGCAATGGCTATTAATTAGGCATCTAAATAAACTATGCTGAAGCAGAAAGCAAATTATTATGCACAATGACTCTCATAAATAAGATCACTACTTCAAACTTAAGTAAGTGCCAAATATCAATTCATTTTTCATCATTTCACTACAAAAGCATGCTACATGTTACCAAAAAAATCAATTACAGTAACATACAAAACATTTGCTGCTTTTGAAACCCAATATGATCTATAATGATCTATTGCAAACACATCACACTACTTTTAGTCACTTTATAACAGAGCAAATTACCTAAACCTCCTTCCAATTTGGAATAAAGAAAAAAATCCTTCTGGTTTAACAGTAACATTACAGAAGTGATCACTTAACATTGGGCAGAATATTACCAAATATTACAGAAGTGATCACTTAACATAGGGCAAGATATTGACAAACATAATTACAGCATGAAGAAACATTTACCATCCAGATTATGAAGACATATGCATGTGAGGCAATGTAATCTTAAATGGAACTAGATCGTGCAGTCAATGGTATACCATTGCAAATACCTGCTTTTTCTATGAATGACACTAAAGATATGGCAAAGTCATACTATTTGACCTTTGACCTTGGGGCCATGTTGGGGTCAAGGTCACAAAAAGTAGCCCACTGCCATCTACATACCATGTACTATCCACATGCAAAGTTTCAAAAGTGTAACTTCAGTGGTTGCAGAGGAGATCAATTTACAAAAAAACGTGATGGACAGACAGATGGACAGACGGACTGACGACCACTCAACTCTGGTACGAAAACAATATACCCGATTTTTCTACTAAAAAGCGGGTATAAAAATGAACCATAGATAGAAAATTTATTTTCCAAATATAAAGATGATGTTTACTTTTTTGAGGTGAATATTAAAAATATTCCATCGAGAGTGTTGATGGTGTATTCTTTGCTTCCAATGGATCTTACCATTCAGAACTTATCGAGAGGTAGCCGGTTCGTTCCGCGCAAGCGCCACGTGTTGTTTCCTTGAGCAAGAAACTTTATCCACATTGTTTAGTACTGGTTTCTACCCAGGAAAAGAGGGCCACATGGAAGATTATTTCTAGTACTAAATGTGTGACCCTCTATAAATATGGTCTATTATTAATATTATTATTATTATTATTTTTAAAGCATCACAATTTTATTCTTTGTGTCCAAAGGACCTTACCATTCAGAACTTATTGAAAGCATCTCAATTTTATTCTTTGTGTCCAATGGATCTAATATAATTTGATTTATATCAGTCTTTGTATCGACTGCCTATTCGAAATTTGCAAAATTGCAGTATGTTTCCTCTGGCTTTCTTTGTCGGATCATTACAGGGTCACTGATGAGGCTTTATTAGCCGAAACTACGTAGTATGGCCCATCTTCTTTCTTATGAATGTTTTCATTGCTCTTAAAGGAACTCATTTTTGATTTTTATTTGCCTTCACTGCAGCTGGTGTTGTGCCGTGTGGCGGCCGTAAAACGTCTCCCCGTACATCAACCATAGTGTAGTTTATATTTTACTTTTGGTCCTTTGAGATCAGCGTGAATATTCTGAGAAATCAGAAATATATTATTGGTTTAGACTCGTATTCTAGACAGGTTTTTAATTTTTTGGACCCCAATTTGATTTATATCAGTCTTTGTATCGACTGCCTATTCGAAATTTGCAAAATTGCAGTATGTTTCCTCTGGCTTTCTTTGTCGGATCATTACAGGGTCACTGATGAGGCTTTATTAGCCGAAACTACGTAGTATGGCCCATCTTCTTTCTTATGAATGTTTTCATTGCTCTTAAAGGAACTCATTTTTGATTTTTATTTACCATTCAGAACTTATTGAAAGCATCACAATTTTATTCTTTGTGTCCAAAGGACCTTACCATTCAGAACTTATTGAAAGCATCTCAATTTTATTCTTTGTGTCCAATGGACCTTACCATTCAGAACTTATTGAAAGCATCTCAATTTTATTCTTTGTGTCCAATGGACCTTACCATTCAGAACTTATTGAAAGCATCTCAATTTTATTCTTTGTGTCCAATGGATCATACCATTCAGAACTTATTGAAAGCATCACAATTTTATTCTTTGTGTCCAATGGACCTTACCATTCAGAACTTATTGAAATCATCACAATTTTATCATTTGTGGCCAATGGATCTTAAGCATCACAATTTTATTCTTAGTGTCCAATGGATGTTACAATTCAAAACTTATTGAAAGCATCACAATTTTATTCTTTGTGTCCAATGGATCATACCAATCAGCATCACAATTTTATCCTTTGCGTCCAATGGACCTTACTGAAAGCATCATAATTTTCACAAGTGCGGTGGGCAAGTGAAAATTTTAATGTTTTTAACTCACAAGATGAAATATCTTTGGTATTTATCGAAAAAAGTGCCTTTTTCTTTCTATTTTATGCAAAAAACAACAAATAGACCAGGTCGTGTTATTTTTCACAATATACAAGTATCATTTTTATTTGTTTCAGATACAGGTATGCTAAGTATAAAATAATGACTGTGGTAATCATTTGAACCACTTGGTTCAATGAGTTAAATAAGTTTAGAATGGAGTCCTTACTGACATACTGTGACAAAAACATAAACCATATTTGTATTTACTTTTTTCAGGGCCCTAACAAAATACAGTATAAAAGGTGGGTATGCAATAGTAAGTTGTAATATAATTAATAATATACTTAATGAAGCAGTCAATTACTTATTTTAAAGCAGGTTTCTCACCAACATGCAAAAAGCAGATAAGCATTTCTATATGGGCTAGGACAAAAAGAAAACTATATGGACCCATATTAATGAAACAGAAAAAAAGAAGTCTTTAAAAACTAGCTTTAAAACTCAGAAAAACTATCCAGCTTGGTTCTACATTTGTAAACAACAAAGAACCCAAGACATCTTGCCAGTTTAATGTAAATGGATGATGAAATATGTCCAAAGTTTGACTTAGAAATATGCATGTTTAAATACCTCAGCCTAGGGGTCTTTTAAATACGTAAAATATGTGAAGAACAGTTTTAAGACTGATATTATGAAATAGAACAAAAGTTTTTTTGCAAATTTTACTCACAAAAAATAGAACAGAGATAAAATTTATGTAAAGAAATAACACTTAACATGGCAAAATGGGAGTTTATTTAAATACAATACAATAGTAGATTCTAATTCACTTCGAGTATGAAGCCTGGCACCTGATTGGATAACTTTTAAATTTGCGACAGTATATTCTGTGATATATTGTAGGCAAATACAACGGTACTTTTCATTGACTTGCTTTGGTTTTGCACAGCTGACCGTGTGTTGTTTCGTTACGATAACACACCCGTGCGACACTGTGCATTTTTCACATCTCCAAAATGGCTACTTTTCTGATAAAAATCTGCAATATTTTTCTTATTTATATTGTAAACATAAGTTGTGGGTGCTCGTTAGAACCACCTCAATGAGGCGGTCCTAACGAATACCCACAACCTATGTCTTGGAGCAGAAATAAGAAAAATAATGTATACCCCCGTAAACCCAAGTTTTCCCTACATAAAATGGGGTTTAGTGGGGTGTTCATTTCACAGACTTGTTCACGCGATGTTGTGCAAACAGAACAATTACTGACAAAACAAATGAATAAGTGCATTAGAATAGGATTAACTGTATTGAAAACTGTTGTTTTTGGAGGTAAATCATTGGTTTTAAAGTCGCAAATTCCATTTCACAACTCTGCTGCATGTCGTTGCAAAACAAAATATCAGGGGCCAGTTGTTCAAAACCAACCACGTTGTTAGTTAACATATCGTTAGAGTTTGATCAGTTAATTTGGCAAATATGCTAATATTTTTGCTGAAAAAATGTGAGCAGCTTTTGCAAATGCAAAAGCTGCTCACATTTTTTCAGCAAAAATACCACTGTATTAGGTATTTTGTTTAGTAGAACAGTTAACAATTTGACCACTAATGAGCTCATTAAGCTAACGATGCTTTGAAAACCTGGACCCTGATCGTAAAACTGATGACTTGCTTCCCAAAATAACATTCCATTGTATTACCCCAGGCAATGCCCTATTTGTACCGAGGCTTTAAATTTGACACGAGCCCTCATTTTGTGTTACAAACTGCCCTTATTCAAAAAGTATATACGTAAAAAAGTATGATGTGTAAATTGGTGCAAATTGTGCAAGAAAATATTTGCCCATAAAATGCCAATCATGACAAATGTCGTCTGCTTTGCCGTCTGCTGGTTACCTTATAAGTAATTTTTTGCAAACAGTGTGGGCCCAGATCAGTCTGATCTGGGCCCACCCTGTTTGCCTGTATGCTAAAATATTTTTAAAAAGTTTGCCAAAAATTCAGCAGACACAGCAGATGACATTTTCAGATTTAGTTTTTAACCTTCAATAATAATGAGAAGGAAATGTGTGATACCGAAGACATTAAGATACCAAATACATATGAGAAAGAAACCTGTGACACATTAAGATATTAACCCATTGTAGGTAGGAAACCCCTAAAGGGGTACCTTGGCAAAGAGTGCAGGCCCAGATCAGACGCCGCAATATGCGGCGTCTGATCAGGGCCTGCACTATTTGCTAACATAATTTTCCATCAAAATAGAATAAAAACGAAAAAAACAAAAAAAACAGGCCTACGACCCCTTATATGACAAATGGACTTGTCCAACATATTGCAATGGAAGAGTCCACCAGTATACAATGGGTTAAAATAATTATTTCAAAACTACAATCACAGAAGAGCATCATGATAGCAAGTCCTTGAAATGAAGACCCCTGTAAACCCCAGTTTCTATAAAGCCAGTTCGATCATTGACCATACTATGGTAGCGGAAGTCAAACTGCGCATGTTCTTTCACTGATGTGATCGAACGACCTCTGGTAGACCTTTGGTAAACAAACATGGCAGCCCCATGTCACAGTTAGAATTTTTGGACGACGAGGAAGATCACCATTTTGGACAATGCAGAAATAGCAGTGCCGACTCAATCTTTCATTTAGTGCATATTTTAGATCTTTTTATGAATAAACATGCTTTAGCAACACTTAAAATGTGTATTTTCCATTGGGCCAAAAGATTTTCTTACTTTTCGTCGCCATCTTGTACACTGTTTACCAGAGAAACCAACGCTTTAGTCTGGTTGGACCAGAGAGACGTCACGACTTCCTCGCCATGCTACCAGACTGAGTACGATGACACTTTGGTTAACCATTGGTCAACCATGGCTAACCACGGTTTGTGATCAAACTACTTCATAGAGTGAAATGGGGTTTACAGGGGTAAAAAATATTTTGCTTGATTCAGTTCCTAGAAATAGGTTGTGGGTACTCATTAGAACTGCCTCATTGCGGTTGAGGAACCTTGAAAAAATATACAAGTGTATATAAAGCAAAAGCAGAATTAAAAACAACATAGGTAGCCAAAGCAAAGCTCTTACTTGTGTTTCATTAGCAACATCCGCATGACCTGCCCCCTGGTGTCGGATTTTATCTGATCATGTATAATCATATCTTCTACCACTCGATGAATGATTGTTGGCAAATCTGCTGCTTCTAAGTCCAATAATAATGATCCTGAAATTGAGCAGAAGTAAGAAATATAAGAATCTTAAATGGATGTGAGGTATGGATAGAAACAACCATCCCAAGGGTCACAGCATGGCATCACAAGGCCTGCCAAATACGAGAGGGACAGATTTTTCTATCTTCTCCTCACAGCAATGTAAGATGTTTTTCTTTCATGCCTTTTATTTCTGAGTGTCAATATTTAATGATGCTGTTCCTTTGGTTGCCACATCTGCCATATTGTGATGACAAAAACTATGATGCTGAGTGACATCATATAAATGTAAAGTGATGTCAACTTTAATAACAGTGTATAAGAGGTTGTATCTAACAAGCACACATCAAATATATTAGGATACTCAATTTTCACCCTGTCTATGGGTAAGGTATATATTTTTTTGAAATGGAGGGGAGGGGTTGGGTTTACTGGTTGGATTTCAAGATAATTCCACATATTGAGCCAATCTTTATGTATATGGACAGACAGGCCTCAGCAAATAGTGCAGACCCAGATGAAATGCAACAGGATGTGGCATCTCATCAGGGTCTAAACTGTTTGCTATTCATCCAGCTATTTTTAGACACTACATCAGGTAGTAAATTGTACTTATATAAATTTTAGAACAAGTATAGTAAGGAATCAAGGTGTTCCAATATTTACGGTAAATACCGTACCTCCTTGTAGGAAACTCACCGTTTTCCAATCCTTTCCTGAGTTCAATTAAGCTATGGAATGACAGCGAAGCTACATGGGGCTTACCCCACCTGTCTGCCCCTTCTTCTACGTCTTCTTCAAACTTGATCCAACGGGCCTTCTCCCGCCACTCAAAGTCATATTTATCACCATGGTATAATTCATCCAATTCAACAAACACCTATAATGACAGAATGACAATTCTAGAATATTTTGTTTGTTTTGAGGTTTAACGTCCCCGTCAACACTGTAAAGGTAATTTTGGAGACATTGCTTCCAATTTTGTGGGACTTTTACCCGACATTGAGTTGAAATGATATCTCAATGAAACCAATAGGGTTTATAAGCATGGATGGGCTGACTCGTACTGCTTTGCCTGGACAGGCTTAGATCCTCTAAGCAGTTTACCAGTACTTTTCAGCTCTGTGTGGAAGCATCATGCAGCCCATATATTTCTTCAAACCCCGCAATACTAGAATATAGAAGGAACATAAAAAAAACTAGAGCTGTCAGTGAAACTGACTAGGGCCCCGGCAGCGCTATCAGAGGAGTAGGAAAATGTTGATGTTAAAAAAGACGTTTTTTTTTCCTTTCACCTCTAAGTATGACCTTGACCTTTGAGGTACGGACCTGGGTCTTGCGCGTGACACACTGTCACATTATGGTTAATATTTCTGCTAAGTAATATTTAAATCCATCCAGGTATAAGAAAGTTATAGATTGGACACAATGAAAAAGACGCTTTTTTGACCTTTTATCTCTAAGTATGACCTTGACCTTTGAGGTACGGCTGTGGGTCTTGCGTGTGACACTTCGTCACATTATGGTTAACATTTCTGCCAAGTAATATTTAAATCCATCCAGGAATAATAACAAAGTTATTAATTGGACACAGGAAAGACCCTTTTTTGACCTTTAACCTCTAAGTATGACCTTGACCTTTGAGGTACGGACCTGAGTCTTGCGCGCAACACTCCATCACATTATGGTTAACATTTCTGCCAAGTAATATTTAAATCCATCCAGGAATAAGAAAGTTATGGAGGATAAAAAAATTTGTGGACGGACAGACGGACAGACGGACAGACAGACAGACAGACAGACGGACGGACAGAATGATGCCAAGTAATATTTAAATCCATCCAGGAATAATAAAAAGTTATGGAGGATAAAAAAATTTGTGGACGGACAGATGGACGGACAGACAGACAGACAGACAGACAGACGGACGGACAGAGTGATTACTATAGGGCACCCACACTTTCAGTGCGGGGCCCTAATAATTCAAATGTACTTGCATATGTACATGTAACACTGTGTCTGATTTCAAACAGTATATTCTGTGATATACTCGATTTTAAAATGGATAAAATGCGAGGCTTTGCTGAGCATTTTATCCTTTTTCCTCATCGAGTTTAATAAATTCAATAATACATGACCACGAATGCAAGATTCTATTTATCATATGACATGTAAAAAGAATTTTATTCACCATTGTTTTACAAAAATGTCAATATTCCGTCATTAGTAAACGCGACATCGTTAAGGACTTTGTACGTGTAACGTAACAGGATATATCTAGCTAATTTGCATATTTATCGAATTTATTACATGGTGTTATTACATTCTCAGATGCGATGTCAGGTGATAAATAGAGGATCTTACACGAGTGGTCATTTCATATGAAATTTATCAAACAAGCCTTCAGCGAGTTTCATAAATTTCATATGAAATGACCACGAGTGTAAGATTCTCTTTATCATATGACTACTTTAAATTGGATTTTATCGCCTTCTAATTTAACAATTTTTCTACGAAAAATGCATTGTTGACATGGACGTCGTTTTGACGTTACTTAATCCCGCAAAAGTGTTATTACACGTGTGGTCATATGATATTTATTACACGGCCTTATCCACTGCTTATCAACGACGTCATGTGATAAAGAGAAATAAGTCCTAACATTACATATGAATCACCTGCCCAGCAGATCTAGATAATTCATATGTAATGTCAAGCCTTATTTTCTTAAAAAAAACAACAACAAAACAAAAAAAAAAAAAAAAAAAAAAAAACAGACAATTGATTGCTCTAGAATTTTTTTTTGTTCATTTGAATTTGAGATTTTACGTACCTGTCAAAACTATTTAGTTCATTTTGGAAACTAGCTTCCAATTTTGTGGGACTTTTACATGGCATTAACCCTTATCTTGCTGAATATTCATATAAGCCACACCCATTTCTGTCTATCAATCAATCAAATTACTTGATGTAATTTATTGCTACA
Source organism: Lucinisca nassula (assembly GCA_963580285.1). Lineage (NCBI taxonomy): Eukaryota > Metazoa > Mollusca > Bivalvia > Lucinida > Lucinidae > Lucinisca > Lucinisca nassula. The sequence goes on from OY757026.1 coordinate 90,150,182, forward strand.
AATTCATAAACTGAATGCCAAACAGTGTAGATCCTGATCAGAGGGCTTCTTCAGAAGCCCTCTGATCTGGATCTACACTGTTTGCAAAGATCGGGGTTGTCGTGAACAGCAAGATAAGGATTAAGAGGAAATGAGTGAGTGTGTGAGTGAGTGAGTGAGTGTTTGAGTTTTACGTCTCACCAACAGCTAAAGGTCATATGGAGACGCGAACTCTGTTATAAGACTCATCCGAAAGTCTGGAGAAGCCCGGGATCGATCCTGCGACCCCTGCTTCTAAAAGAGGAAATGACATCCCAAGTCCATAGCCCAATGAGAAGCCACTAGAGTTTAAGGTATGGTATGATTCACACTACTTTTGCTTGGCAGGCTTAGATCTTCTAAGCAGTTTAGTTTGGGTTGGTTTCAGCTCTGCACAGAAGCACCATGTTCTCCAAGTCCCGATGGGCGGGAGGCGTAATATGTAGAGCTTTTTGTGAAGCTTAAAGCTTAATTTTGTCTGCCTTCCCAATATGCAGCTCGGACAATATATTTATACAGTGAAATCACATGCAATTATGACTAATTTTGCTGTAAAAAGCTTTTTTGAAGGGTACACTGAATGTTTCCTTGTGTTTTCTACCTACAATATCCTCTGGTCAGGGACCACCTTTGAGACTGTTCAAAAGTGGTTATAAAGACCACATCTGAACACTCCCAAAGGTGGTCTTAATATAGGAATTTTACTATAATTCTTTCTCCCTACATACCATTTCTACCTACAATATCCTCTGGTCAGAGACTACCTTTGGGACTGTTCAAAAGTGGTCTTATAAGACCACTTTTGAACATTCCCAAAGGTGGTCTTAATATAGGAATTTTACTGTAATTCTTACTCCCTACATACCACTTCTACCTACAATATCCTCAGGTCAGGGACCACCTTTGGGACTGTTCTTAAAGACCACTTTTGAACAGTCACAAAGGTGGTCTTAATATATGGAATTTTACTATAATTCTTTCTCCTGACATACCTCGTGAGGACTATGGTCGTAAGATTTCTTGGAAGGTTTGAAATATTTTCTCTTGATTTTGTCCGCCTTCCCAATATGCACAACGGATGACACAGTTTTATGTTTCTTTCTCTCTATCTTATGCCTCCTCATTCCCTGGGGGTCTTCAAATCTATGACCTGGAAAATAATATAAGTAACTTACATATGTGTGAGGGGTGGATGGTAAAATCCATCCAGAGGGTCAGCCATGTAACTTTCTTTGTCCTGTATAACTTTCTTTTCTGAGAGTGGAATTTTTTTTATAATGCAGTCACTTCAATTGTCAACTTCAACCCAATACCTTTTGAGATAAATTGATGGTACCTGGCACATTTGTTCACAAGGCTGAGACGGTGTACAACTGTACATCAAGTTATTGGAATTATGGCCATCACAAGATAGTCACTCTATTTTATTGGAAGGGGAGATAACTAAAAAACCATGGCAGCTAGATTTGTGATTCTTGCGCATGATATGCCTCCTCACCCTTGTGAACAATTGTTCCAGGTACCATCAATATACAGTAAAACCTGTCTTAGTGACCACCTCTATTAAGCAAGCAACCTGTCTTAAGCAAGCAGGCATTCAGATCCCAAAAGAGGCAAAACTGTTAAATTTCACCTGTATTAAGCAAGCACCTGTCTTAAGCAAGCACATTTTGGTTATCCCTTAGGTGCTTGCTTAACACAGGTTGGACTGTATCTCAAAGGGTATTGGAGTTATGGCCATTCTATTTTATTAAAAGGGGAGATCTCAAAAACTATGGCAGCCAGAGTTCTAGTTCTTGTGTATAACACACCGTCTCAGCCTTGTGAACAATTGTGCCAAGAGCCATCAATGAATCTCAAAGGGTATTGGAGTTATGGCCATCACAAGGTTGCATCTACGCACGGACGGACCGGTCGGACAGACAGACAGACGCCAGCATGATCACTATATCCCCCGAACCTATTCGGTTGGGGGATAAAAAAGTAAATATTTTCTATATGCTACTCTTTTACCCAATTTTCAATCATTTGTGTTGCATGATTTCATTTTTTACCATGAATTCAATAGCAGAATGGATTTTATATCCAAAATCTTGGCAAAACAAGACTGCAATGTACAAAATTTTGACTCTGCAAACATCCCAACAGACAAATTCACAATTGTAACATTATATTAACACACCCTTGTGACATAGTGCATTTTTTCACATCCAAAATGGCTACTTTTCTCATGAAAATCCCCGACATTTTTCTAATTTACACTGCAAACAAAAGTTGTAGGTGCTCGTTAGAACTGCCTTATTAAGGTGGTTCTAACGAGTACCCACAACCTATGTATTGGAGCAGAAATGAGAAAAATAATGTATACCCCTGTAATCCCAGTTTTCTCTATTTAAAGAGACGTTTAGGGGATGTTCATTTTACAGACTTGTTCATGCGACGATATTCTGAAAACTTACTTGTCCTCTCAACAGGATCAACCTTGTTAAACATAACAACTTCGATTTTCTTGAGAGTTGTGTTTAAAATTATCATTTGAGCAGGTAAATTGTCAGTTTTAAGGTCACAAATGGCATAAATTGCATATTCTGCAATGCACTGGCACAAAATGAAATTTTCAACTAGAAACCCAATGAATTACCCCCTGAAATGCCAATATTGAAGATAATTATCCCAAAAGTACATTAAGATTTTTGTTTGATGTGAGGTTTAATGTCCCCGTCAACACTGTAAAGGTCATTTTGGAGATGTCGCTTCCAATTTTGTCGGACTTTTACTCGACATTGAGATAAAATGACATCTCAAGCCCTGCCCCACAATGAAACCAATAGGGTTTATAGGGTTTATAAGCATGGAAGGTCAGACTCCCACCGCTTTGCCTGGGCAGGCTTATATCCTCTAAGCAGTTTACCAGTACTCGTGTGCAGGTCTGTTTCAGCTCTACGTGGAAGCATCATGCAGCCCATCAATTTCTTCAAGTACATTAAGATTACATGCCTGTATGACATAGTAAAATTTTTCCTGGCTTCAAAAACAACATTTTTTTCTGATGAGCAGGAGTGGTAAATTTTCTATTTCTGCATAACTCATTGCTGGCGGGAAACTCCTAAAGGTGTACCTTGGCAAACAGTGCCAGCCCAGATCAGACGCCGCAGAATGCGGCGTCTGATCAGGGCCTGCACTATGTGCAAATAGAATTGTCCATCAAAAATAGAATAAAAACTAGAGAAAGTGACCAGTGGGTCACGTATACCCCCGGCCAGCATCACCCTCTGGTATATCTTTCGAGCTTGTATGTAATATGAATGAAGTCAAGAAGCTATAAGAATCTATAAATGTGCTTGTAAAAGCTAAACCAAACATAAAATTACTAAAATGGACTAAGGGGGTGAGGGCATCAAATAGACTATACAGGCATCTATAAAGTTCGACATAAAACTTTAACCAAATGTAAAATTTCTAAGTCTGTGCCCTTGAGGTCAAGGTCACCATGGGTGGGGGAAGGGACAGGCATCAGGAAATCATTTATCAAACATGAAGAGAATCCAACATGTGGTTACAGAGATATCAACCATGAAAAAAGGTTTAACACAAAACTTTGACGTAAAAGTAGATGAACAGACAGACAGACAGACAGCCCACCCAGGGGCTTGACCCAGAGGCTTGACCCAGAGACTTAGATATTCCATATGAAAGGTAATGCTATAGAGATATCCTTTACCAAGCATGAAGAGAATCTAACATGTGGTTACAGAGATATCAGCAATGAAAAAGGTTTAACACAAAACTTTGACGTAAAAGTAGATGAACAGACAGACAGACAGACAGCCCACCCAGGGGCTTGACCCAGAGACTTAGATATTCCATATGAAAGGTAATGCTATAGAGATATCCTTTACCAAGCATGAAGAGAATCTAACATGTGGATACAGAGATATCAGCAATGAAAAAGGTTTAACACAAAACTTTGACGTAAAATTAGATGAACAGACAGACAGACAGCCCACCCAGGGGCTTGACCCAGAGGCTTAGATATTCCATATGAAAGGTAATGCTATAGAGATATCCTTTACCAAACATGAAGAGAATCTAACATGTGGTTACAGAGATATCAGCAATGAAAAAGGTTTAACACAAAACTTGGACGTAAAAGTAGATGAATAGACAGACGGACAGACAGACAACCCACCAAGAGGCTTGACCCAGGGGCTTAGATATTCCATATGAACGGTAATGCTATAGAGGTATCCTGTACCAAATATGAAGAGAATTCAACCTGTGGTTACAGAGATATGAGCAATCAAAAAGGTTTAACGCAAAACTTTGACATAAAGGTTGATGAACGAACGTACGAATGTACGAACGAACAAACGAACGAACGAACGAACATACGAACGAACCAACGAACGGACGGAAAGACGAAAACTATATACCCCCTGACATACTTCGTATGCCGGGGGTATAATGAAATAACAGGCCTGACACCCCTTATATGAGAGATGGACTTGTCAAACATATAGCAATTGAAAAGTCCACTAGCATACATTGGGTAAAAAAAAAGATTGTTTGTACTCATTAGAACCAATTTTCTCTATATATAAAGTAAGTCTTGCAAGAATGTCTATTTCACAGCCTTGTTGATTTTCTGTTTTGTGCTGAGGTTTTATGTCCCAGACAACATTATTTAGATCATTTTGGAGACGTTGCTTCCAATTTTGCTGAACTTTTACCTGACATTGAGATGAAATGACATCTCAAACCCTACCACCCAAACAAACCGTTTATATGCAGGGACTGTCTGACTCGCATCACTTTGCCTGGGCTGACTGAGACCTCCTTAGCAGTTTACCAGTAGTACTCATGTGCAGTTGGTTTCAGCTCTGCGTGGAAGCATCATGCATCCCAATCTAATTCTTCACTTCAAATGGAGGGGGCTTACCTTGTTAATGTTATGACATGCTTAGCATTTTTATAGACATGCTTGACAATTTATTTTTATGGAGGAAGATCAACTGACCTTCTGTTGCAGATCTTTGGGTCAGCAAGGCAAACACACTGACTGACAATTCTAATGCACTTGCATATGCCGCCTTGTGCAAAATAGTACTATTTGAACTTAACAACCGATAAAGTGCATCAGAATGGAGATATTTGTATTGAAAATTGCCATTTGGGGAGATAAATCGTCGGTTTTATGGTCGAAAATTTCCGACCGTAAAACCTGCGATTTATCTCCCCAAATGACAATTTTCAATAGATATCCCCTAAATATACTCACTGGTGCAAAGTACTGAAAACTTACTAGTCATTTCATCCAGGTCAGCCTTGTGTAACATAATGGCTTCTTCTGTTTCCGTGGGAACTCGGTGTAGGGCATCAGCCAGTGTTACTTCACTTCCTCGCTGTCGTCGACTCAACAAATCCTCCTTCTTGTGGTGCTGATGATGGTGATGGTGGTGGTGGTGGTGACGATGTTTGTGATGCCTACTACTGTCAGATCTAAAACAAAACATCAAGCCGAGTTGTTCAAAGCATCGTTAGCACCAAATGGAATCTTCCTCCTTATACATAGCACCAGTCCATTTCAAAATTTAGGGGTGTCAAGTTGTGTTTTCTTCAAAATTTATTAGGAAACTGGCTGCACTTTTTGCAAACAGTGTAGGCCCTGATCAGACGCCACGTTTTGCAGCGTCTGATCTGGGCCTGTGCTGTTTGCCAAATACCCGTTTTGGGGTTTCTGGTACTACATGGGTTAATAAGCTTGTAAGGGGTCAAAATGAAAACTGTTTTTGTAAGTACAATATAATATGTTACAGAGTGGTGTTTTTGCTGAACAAGAGCACTGCATGCGGGTGCCAATGCTCGGCTGCAGTTTCTTTTAGTTAAACAAAAATTCTAAGTCGAAAAAGGGGCATAACTGTGCAAAAAATATTTTGAGAGTTACCTCACCTATTGGTATGAGTTCCCCTTTTCATAATGAACAACTATTCCGAGTTTCAAGTTAATATGTTCAGTAATGACAGAGCTATTACAAAATGTCCAAGTTTTTGCAAAAATTCTAACTCCAAAAAGGGGCATAACTGTGTCAAAAATATTTTGAGAGTTACCTCGCCTATTGGTATGAGTTCCCCTTTTCATAATGAACAACTATTCCAAGTTTCAAGTTAATATGTTAAGTAATGACACAGATATTACAAAATGTCCAAGTTTTTGCACGACGACGACGCAGACGACGACAGAGCTATGACAATACCTCGTCGTTTTCTTCGAAAACAGCCAAGCTAAAAATGTGAGTAGCTTTTGCAAATGCAAAAGCTACTCACATTTTTCAGTAAAAATATTAGAATGTTTGCCATATAAAATCTTTAAAGTTTTAATGAAAAAAAATCATTAAAGTTTTAATGATATGTTAACTAACGTCAATGCTACTTTTGAACAACTGGCCCCAAATTAACGTAACTCTATGCCTTTCTGAACAATAAAACATGACAATAAAACATGAACCCCCCCATCTCTTTAACCCTTGTCCTGCTGAACCCGGATATGCCTTGGCCTCCAAACAATGAAGATCTAGATCAGATGGCTTCTGATGAAGCCATCTGATCAAGATCTACATTGTTTGCCATTCAGATTGTGAATTTATTGCAATAATTTGCATCAAGTAATCTGATTGGTTGATAATCAGTAGTGGGTGTGGCACATTAAAATATTCAGCAGGACAATGGTTAAACATAATTGATGATGTCCTGTTTAGAAATTTGAAATCCTATTTGGGTGGACCCAGATTTTTTTGTGCAATCTGTCATATGTGTCCTAATTGCAAATTGTCATACCCTTTCATTGCCAGATGGTCATCAACTTGGTATGTTTCTGAGGATCACACAAACAGATAGTGAGAAGCCTCCGTGGTGCAGTGGTTATGCTACTCGCCTTGTAAACAAGGGATCGCAGGATCGATCCCGGGCTTCTCCAGACTTTCGGATGAGTCTTTAAACCGAGGTCCCGTCTCCGTATGACCTTAGCTGTTGGTGGGACGTAAAACTAAAACTCACTCACTCAAACAGATAGTGACATGTTGGTTTGTGTTGAGGGTTTACATCCCCATCAACACTATTTAAATAATTTTGAAGAGTTTGCTTCTGATTTTGTTGGTCACCCTTCCGCTGGTTCAAGAAGGGCAGTTGTCAGTTCATGGCGAAAGAATGTGCACTGTACTGGTTAACCCCTTATGTATAAGCCTGCCCAGGAAAGTGTTGATAGGTAAACTGACCAGTGCAAAAATGACCTAAAATAGTGTTGACTGGAATGTTAAATTCCAAAACAATCAATCAATCTATCTGATTTTGTTGGGCTTTACCCAAAACTGAGATGAAACGAAATCTCAAGTCCTACAGCTCAAAGGAACCACTAGTGTTTGAGGAATGGTCCAACCCGTACCAGTTTTCCTGGGCAAGCTTAGACCTTCTGAGCATTTTACCAGTATTCAAATGTGTGATCGGTCTCCGCTCTGTGCTGGAAGCACAATACAGCCCAATCTTTTTTCTCCAAGCCCCGTTGGGTGGGCAAACTTTACATGTTTGAAGAACAGAGATGCTGCGTTGTTTAGATATGAAATGAAATGTGATATTGCAATTGTCTGATGATTATGATAACTCACCAGTGCGACATAGTGCATTTTACAGATCTCCAAAATGGCTACTTTTCTGATGAAAATCTGCAATATTTTTCTTATAAATGCTCAAAACATAGGTTGTGGGTGCTCGTTAGAACCGCCTCATTGAGGCGGTTCTAACGAGTACCCACAACCTATGTCTTGGAGCAGAAATAAGAAAAATAATGTATACCCCCATAAACCCCAGTTTTCTCTATATGAAGTGGGGTTTAGGGGGTCTTCATTTCACGGACGTGTACACGTGATGTTATCTTGTTCTTTGAATTTTTTGACTGCCCCACATACTGAAATATGACAAATAGTAATAATTTTTCTTACATGCTTTTCAATGAATGATAGAGATTTATCAGTGAAATATAAATCGATATTTTCACTGTTTCAAACAGTGAAAATACGATTTTTTATTTTTCACTGTTTGGGACTACTTTTTTCTTCAAATCTAACTCTAATTTCAATTTTATCTTTGTCAGATAACTGAACAATACTGAAATGTGTTCTAATTGACGCATAGCCCGTTCATGTGTGACGGGGACGTTACTGACGTCATTTATGACGCTGACATCACGTCTTTTGTCACGCGACGTTAAACTTGCCAGCAACTTCTTTGGAAAACTCTCTCTCAATTATTTCATTAATCATTCATAATACCATCCCAGGCCATTTCTCAGGTGAAAACTTTCAGTTTACACCCAATAGTATACCCACTAAACACGATGGACACCACTAAATTGACGCGAAACAAACAGGAACAAAGATAATTTTCTCCGAATGTGAGCGACACCATTAAAGACGCTAAATATTGCCTTTTGAAGCATGTAAGAAACAGAAAATTTGATTTTTTCAGTGCAAGATCAAATTTTATTTCACTCATGAACACCAAAACTGCTATTTTCACTCGTGGCTACGCCACTCGTGAAAATAACAGTTTTGGTGTTCATTCGATGAAATAAAATTCAATCTTACACTGAAAAAATCAAATATCCTCTATAAGTAAATGTTATAACTTACTTTATACTTTTTGAGGAACCTTTTCTATGTTTCTTCTCCATCTCACCCTCTTCTTTATTTTCCTTCTTCTTTTTCTCATCTGTCTCTTCTTTCTCCTTTTTCTCTTCTACTTTCTTTGTTTCTTCCTCCTTCACCGGGAGACCGTCCTCTCCTCGCAACAACCAAATGAAATGTTTTTCCTCTTCGGCCGTGTCATACTGCATTTCTTCATTTTCTCCTGAAGAATTTTCATAATCCCATACTTAACTTATTTAGCTCACATTCTCTAACAAGCTCACACCAAGTAAAATTTTGATGCCAGTCAAGAATCCGAAGTTTTGCATCACGAAAACACGCCTCTATAATTCTGACCCCCTTGAACCCCATTTTTATGTAGTAAAACTGGGCTTATTAAATTTTTCTGCTCTAAAATATAGATTGTGAATACTCGTTAGAATAGCCTCATCGAGGCGGTTCTAACGAGTACCCACAATCTAAGTTTTGAGCAGAAATAAGAAAAATATCAGGATTTTTATCTAAAAAACTTCATTTTTTGGTGGTAAAAATTCTATAAAACTATTTGAATCGGTGTGTTTTTGTAAACAGTAAAATTCCAATAATTAAGATTAAATCTGCTTTTAATCGACCCTATTATTTATAGAGGGTAATACATTTAGTACTAGTACTAATCTTCCATGTGGCCCTCTTTTCCTGGGTAGAAACCAGTACTAAGCAATGTGGATAAAGTCTCTTGCTCAAGGAACCCACTTGGCGTTTGCGGAGATCGCTTATTGAGAAGGTTTCAATTATTCTTTCTTTGTGTTTTCTAGAAGCCTCCATAGTGTAGTGGTTACGTTACTCGCCTTGTAAACCAGGGGTCGCAGGATCGATCCCGGGCTTCCCCAGACTTTCAGATGAGTCTTTAAACCAAGGTCTGTCTCCGTATGACCTTAGCTGTTGGTGGGACGTAAAACTCAAACACTCACTAGGCCACCTTTGGGACTGTTCAAATGTGGTCTTGAAGACCACTTTTGAACAGTCTCAAAGGTGGTCTTAACACAGTACTTTTACTGTATTTGATGCCAGTCAAGAATAGAAAGTTTTGCGGTCTGTTGAAATTGAAATAGTGCTAAAATATCACTCAAATTAATTATTAGGCTTTTGTGATAAGGGGAAGAAAATGGCTGACTTGCATTTATTAAGGAACGTATTATGTATTATCAAATACAGTAATAAAACTGCAAACACTGCATGATGCCCCGCCACTACAATTACATCAAGCAAGTGCCATATCACAGTGAAACAAAACCTAATGGCTGTTTTCTCCCATCCTAGTGATGTAACAATCCAAGTTAGGTTCAGGAGATATAATGCTTCAAACAGACTACATGATAGAATGGCTATGTTCAATGTTCAAGGGACAATAACTCCAAAAGTAAGAAGATCAGAGTTATGCTTCATATGTTTCGCATGTTGTCTCAGGCTGCTCTACGTATCTGTGAAGTTTAGTGAAAATATCTCAAATGGTATCAGAGTTATGGAGTAATAGCAACTGATATATTCAAAGTTCAAAGGGCAATAACTCCAAAAGTAGGAAAATCAGAGTTATAGTTCAAATGTTCTGCAGGTTGTCTCATGGTGTTCTACATATCTGTGAAGTTTCATGGAAATATCTCAAATGGTATGGAAGTTATGGAGCGGACATGAAACGATAGAAATGGCTATGTTCAATGTTCAAAGGGCAATAACTCAAAAGTAGGAAAACAGGGTAATGGTTCATATGTTCTGCATGTTGTTTCATGGTGCTCTACATATCTGTGAAGTTTCACGGAAATATCTCCAATGATATCAAAGTTATGGAGCGGACACGAAACTACAATAGAAATGGCTATTTCAAATGTTCAAAAGGCAATAACTCCAAAAGTAGGAAAATCAGAGTTACGGTTCATATAATCTGCATAATGTCTGATAGTGCTCTACGTATCTGTGAAATTTCGTGAAAATATCTCAAATGGTATCAGAGTTATGGAGCAGACATGAAACTGATAGCAACAGCTATATTCAAAGTTCAAGGGCAATCACTCCAAAAGTAGGATAATCAGAGTTATGGTTCATATGTTCTGCATGTTGCCTCATGGTGGTCTACATAGCTATGAAGTTTCATGGAAATATCTCAAATGGTATCGAAGTTATGGAGCGGACATGAAACTATGATAGAAATGCCTATGTTCAATGTTCAAAGGGCAACAACTCCAAAAGTAGGAAAATCAGAGTTACGTTTTATATGTTCTGCATGTCGTCTGATAGTGCTTTACATATATGTGATGTTTCTCGGAAATATCACATATATGTGATGTTTCTCGGAAATATCTCAAATGGTATCAGAGTTCTGGAGCTGACACCGAACTATGGGGCGCTGACAGATGGACGGACGGACACTCAAAACTTTGGAGGGTATAACATAATACCCCGCCATTTTTTTAATGTCGGGACATAAAAATCCAAAATATTTGGAATCTTGTGGACCTACTGTAATTTAATATTTTAACACATATGTTTCATGATCCAGCAAGGAGTCCAGAAGGTGCAGACACAATGGCAAGCAGTGTAGACCCTGATCGAACTGCTCCTTCAGGAGCACTCTGATCTGGGTCTACACTGTTTGCTTATCAGTAGACCTGTCAGTCCCAATACTTAGGATCATTACGGTATGATCCTTATGCCAATTTTGGACCTGCTTGGTGCAACAAGGAGCTTACAGTAGCACTCGACAGTGTGCTTAATAAAAGAACTTTCTATGTCTTTTTTAGCGATAACAATGGAATGTCCACGGATTTAACATTGTAAGAGTACAAAGTGTTTAATAGGTTTTGGTCACCTTGACCTAATATTCAAGGTCACTTGGGCTGGTCAAATGTCAAAATTAGGGGTGACCATTTTGGCCATTTTTCTGTTCCTGAACAAAAAGCTTCAAATTCTCCTAATACATTGCCTATAGAATTCCTTTTACTAAGACAGTTTAGGTTTTGCAAAGTTAGCCCTAGTTACGGAGTTAAATGATCATGAAACTGGGTGGGGTAATTCAATACGATGCTGAGGTATTGTGTTAAATGCACCACGTCTCTTTTAAAATATAGCAAACACAGCCATAACTTCCTCTGTTTGTTTGTTTGCCTTAGGTAACATCCTACCTAGTTTTCTCCCTCTACAGCAACTCTTTTATGAAAACCTATTTCTGAGAATTTTGCACCTTGGAATTAAATAAAACATTTTTTTTTTTTGGGGGGGGGGGGGGATTAAATGAAAGATCCCTTTGAAATAAATCTGAAACAGTATTTGGAGAAAACAAAATGTTGCCTAGGTAATGGTGACCTTGACCTTTTCATCATGGTTACATGGTCTTTGAAATTAACAGACAGGACCAATAAGGACATATTCTGCCGACCCTACCCATCGTCATCCCCGCCACAACAGATCTTCATTTACTCAAGAGCATAGTCCTGTCTGATTATTTTTCCCTTCTGAGGAACATTTAAGGACTGCAGCTTTATTAGATGACAATGTGCATTTTGCTTATTTTGTGCATTTTGCTTTAAGTCTTGGAATTTGCACAATCTTTGTTTATCTCTCAAATCTGAGTTCTTTTGAAACATGTATGCAGATATTATTGTGAGTGCACAAAGATGATTAGGTTTTGGTGATCTTGACCTTATTTTAAGATCAGACTGAAACTGGACAGTGTTAACTGTGTTGTGGCCTTGAAAACAAGGTCATGAAAGCATAATATTGTTTGTTTATTATTACTTATTCAGCCCCTTGTTCTGTCCTGGTGACTATACCAGATAAACTAGCATCCATTCCACTCAATTTATCCCACAAACTGTGCAAACAAGCTTAAGTTTACTAAACTTCAATTTACTTTGACCATGATGATCTTGAAATGAGGTTAATGTTAACCAACTTGAAATCATGGCCCAATAATTCATCTAAGCCAGTTTCTAAGAATCAAGTCAGGAGTTCCAAAGAAACTATACTCGAAGCTTAAAAATTTTGACCTATTTGAACACTACCAAAGGCTACTCAATGTTGAGTTTGACTGGGACCCAGACCACCTGTCTGATGAACCACCAGTGGAAGGGCCACCCATCCCAATCACTATTGATATGGTTAAGAAGGCTAGCTCTCAGATGAAGACTGGCAAAGCACCGGGTCCCTCTGGCATAGTGGTGGAGATGATAAGAGCTGCAGGTAATGCGGGTGCCTCGATGATCCGCGACCTTGCGGCTGCAATCCTCCGGGATGGGAAGGTACCCTCTGACTGGGAACAAAGTTTCATTGTCTGTCTCTACAAGGGCAAGGGCGATGCATTGGAACGGGGCAACAACCGTGGTCTCAAGCTGACAGAACAGGTCATGAAAGTCCTGGAGAGGATTGTGGATGGCCTCATTAGGCAGTTGGTGTCCATTGACGATTCCCAGTTTGGCTTCGTCCCAGGAAGAGGCACAACAGACGCAATTTTTGTTGTACGGCAGCTGCAAGAGAAGTATCTGGCGGCCAACAGGAGACTCTACATGGCTTTTGTAGACCTGGAGAAGGCATTTGACCGAGTGCCTCAGAAAGTCATCTGGTGGGCACTAAGAAAACTTGGAGTGGACGAGTGGATTGTGAAACTGGTCCAAGGGATGTATGCTAATGCTCGGAGCTGTGTCCGCGTTTGTGATGGTTACAGTGAAGAATTCGAGGTGAAGGTGGGTGTTCATCAAGGCTCTGTTCTCAGCCCACTGCTTTTCATCATTGTGCTTGAAGCCTTGTCATGCGAGTTCCGCTCTGGAGTCCCCTGGGAGGACCTGTATGCTGATGACCTTGTCATCATAGCTGAATACCTTGAGGAATGTGTCAGGAGGCTCTTAACTTGGAAAGACGCAATGGAGGCGAAAGGGCTGCAGCAAAGACAAAGATCATGATCTGTGGTACAGGTCTGGACCTCTTGCAGAGTACAGGCCAGTTCCCATGCGCTGTATGTCGCACTGGAGTGGGCAGCTAAAGTATCTTTTGTAATGGCTGCAAGTTCTGGGTGCACAAGAAATGCAGTGGGCTCAAACGCTTGATAGAGGATCCTGATTACAGGTGTACACGGTGCCAAGGAACTGCACGCCCCATAGATGGCAGACCACAGAGGGAAGTCGAAGTCGGATCTGACAAGCTGGAGGTTGTAGCTTCCTTTTGCTACCTAGGTGATATGCTCTCTGCAGCGGGTGGTTGCAACCTTTCAACTACATCACATGTGAAAACAGCCTGGAAGAAATTCAAGGAGTTGCTACCAGGTCTCTCTTCCAGCCACCTCTCTTTCAAGACACGTGGCCGTGTGTATAGCTCTTGTGTGTGGAGCACAATGCTCCATGCCAGTGAGACATGGCCATTGACAAAGCCAAACCTCCAACGTCTACAGCGAAATGACAGGGCAATGATCAGACAGATCTGCAATGTCAAGCCACAGGACACTGTCACCATCAGGTCCAATGAGTTACTTGAGCGTCTTGGCATTGAGGACCTGGACCTTATCCTGAAAGAGAGAAGGCTTTGCTGGAATGGACATGTGGAACGCTCCAACAGTGCAGTCAAGTTTGCCTGTGACATACAGGTAGGTGGAAAGCGGGGGCCAGGAAGGCCCAAGATGACCTGGAAGCAGCTAACAGAAAGAGATTGCAGAGAATGGAAGCTCTCTGCTATCGATCCTCATGATAGACAAGCCTGGAGATCTGGTGTAAGATCTGCCATGCGTGCAGCAAGCCAGCGACCTGGAAGGGGGCCCACTTATGTGGACGTTGCCCCTGTACCTGCAGGTTAATCAAAAATCCGTTGATGATGATGATGATATTTTGTTCTGTTGTGACCTTGAAAACAAGGCCCTTGAAAATAAGGCCAAGTTCACGGAACATCTAATCAACTCAGAGACATGTCCAGATGCTACATCCAGCCAAGTCTGTTGTAATGCTGCATTGTTTAAGTGACAGCTCGACAGAAGAGTAATATGAGTGCAATTGTAGATATCAAGCCTGTCCTGACCTTGAAAATGAGGTCAAGGTCACTAAAATCTAAGCTCAAAGGCAAGTTCTAATGATATAGATACCTGGGAAAGTCAATGAAATGTCAAAGGATTAAAATTTAATAATTCCCAAATAAACCCAAACATTCTTTACGATTTTTAAAATCTCACAGATCTTGTGACCTTCAAGATAAGGTCAAGGTCCCACAAACCTAGTCAGCCCTTTATATTCTCAAAATCTTATAATATATTCAGATTAATTTCAAAAGAATCCCTTGTGTAATTCAAAAGAAAAAAATATGATTTATTTCCAAGATGCAAAATTCTCAGAAATAGAAGTTTTTCATAAAAGTGTTGCTGCAGATGGCATGCTTTACTTTAGAGGAAGAAAACTAGGTAGGGTGTTACCTAAGGCAAACAAACAAACAGAGGAAGTTATGGCTGTGTTTGCTATATTTCAAAAGTGATGTGGTGCATAAAGCACAATACCTCAGCATCGTATCGAATTACCTCACCCAGTTTCATGATCATTTAATCCCATAACTAGGGCTTATTTTGCAAAACCAAGACTGTCTGAGTAAAAGGAATTCTATAGGCAATGTATTAGGAGAATTTGAAGCTTTTTTGTTCACAAACAGAAAAATGGCCAAAATGGTCACCCCTAATTTTGACATTAAACCAGTTCAACTGACCTTGAATATTAGGTCAAGGTTACCAAAACCTAATCAACACTTTGTAATCTTCCAATGTTAAATGCATCTTGCAAGTCATATGGAAATGCATTTTGCAAGTCATACACGCAATCATCACCCAAGACTTTACCACACAGCCTTCCATATGCCAGACAAGTGAGTTCATCTACATCCACTGGAAAGTGTTCGCTGGTTGCATATAAAATAAAATTCCTTTATTAAGACCACTTGATATAGAAAACACAACAATTTTAAATGCAGAAATAGTGGTCTAAATAGCAGAATTTCACAGTATAACATGAGCCATTCATCATGACAAAAGACATCTAACAACATAATATAAATCAAGATTATGAATGAAGTTTTCCTGCAATTAAATCATTTTTCTGTATGTTCATGTTTCAAGAACAAAATTCTGAAACGTACAAAATTCAATTTAAGAAAACAGTCAAAGAAATTCACTCACCAGCCATTTGAAAGCCGCACAAAAAAAGCTATTTTGTAACAGCTTGCAAGAAGCACATGCAAAATGAAAGTCTGTACAAATGACTGTTAAATTTCAATGAGTCAGGATGTGCGCGTCAACATGCATGTGCATACGAAGATTTACAACCATCTATAATGACAGTGCGTCTAGACATTACATGCTTTACAGCCCTCAACCCTCCTTCTTTTGATATAAAATTACCTATTAACCCTTCTCCTGCTAATCCCGGATATGCCTTATCTTTAAAACAATGTAGATCCAGATCAGATGGCTTCTGACGAAGCCATCTGATCAGGATCTACATTGTTTGTCATTCAGATTGTGAATTTGTTGCAATAATTTGAATCAAGTAATCTGATTGGCTAATAATGAGTAGTGGGTGTGGCTTATATAAATATTCAGCAGAACAAGGGTTAACCTCAACCCTTTCACCCCTGAGTGTATAGTGAACTCTTCCAAATCATTTGAACAAGTGTGTGAAATGTATACACCACTAAACCCCACTTTATACAGGCCTCATACTGACCATGCTTTTCCAAGCCTGAAAGGCCCGATTTCGCAGCTTCAACCCTTATCCTACTGAACAAGACACAACTACATTACCTTTGTAAACAGTGTAGATCCTGATCAGATGGCTCGGCCATCTGATCAGGATCTACACTGTTTGTAATGGAGTTTGTGAAAATATAATGTAATTTGGTTGACATATAGTCAGAAATAAGGGTTAAATAGTTTTTTAAACAGACTATATACGCAAAAATCAGAATCTAAAAGCCTGAAATCAAGAAAAAAATCAAGCTCTAAAAGCCTGAAATCCTGCACGTGCCTGAAAGGTATGAGGCCTGTTTATATTGAGAAAAATGGGCATGACATTATTTTTCTTAGTTCTGTTCCGAGATATAGGTTGCTGGTACTGGTTAGAACCAACTCAATGTGGTGGTTCTAATGAGCACCCATATCCTATTTTTGTAGTACAAATAAGAGAAATATCACAGATTTTCATTGAAAAAGTAGCCATTTTGAAGATGTGAAAAAATGTAATATGTTGCACAGCTGTGTTAATGAAATGATTTGGCCATGTCCAATCTAATGATTCTAAATGAACTCAATGATCCTTAAGGACCAGAAAATATAATCTGCACTATGATGGATAAAGTCTCCCAAATGAACCCCTATATCCAAATGAGCATCCATCTGGACTCAGTATTTAAAACATTAGGCCTTTTATTAACCCTTGTCTTGCTGAATATTCATTTAAAACACACCCATTTCTGTCTATCAACCAATCAAATTACTTGATGTAATTTATTCCTACAAATTCATAAACTGAATGTCAAACAGTGTAGATCCTGATCAGATGGCTTCTTTAGAAGCCATCTGATCTGGATCTACACTGTTTGTGCAAAAATAGGGGTTGTCGTGAACAGCAAGATAAGGGTTAAGTAGAGGGTGTAGCGCATGGACAAAATGGAGCCCTGGCTGGTATCACTAAATGCGTCTTATCATAAGGAATAAGAATAAATATGGTGTAGCAGTGGGGATCTGTATACCAGAGTTATAAGGCCTCTTAAGCGGTGGAGCGGTTGGGGCATGTCCTGTTGATCCCAGGAAAGCCCAAGATTGTTGTCCCTATAAGGACCAAGAATATATATATATATGGTTTATGGGTGGGAATCTGAATGGTTTCTGATATATGAGGCCCTTCTATCACGTGGAGAGGAGAGGAATGGCCCCTGCCACCCCCAAGTGGGTGTGCTATTGATAAGGAACAAGAACATATATGATTATGGGGTAGGGATTTGAATGGTTTCTGAAATATATGGCCTTTTAAAGTGGAGGGGCAGGGCGCATTGCTGTAGCACAAAGTGACCCCCAGGTTGGTGTGACTGAACGAGTCGACTGCCTATTCGAAATTCGCAAAATTGCAGTATGTTTCCTCTGGCTTTCTTTGCCGGATCATTACAGGGTCACTGATGAGGCTTTATTAGCCGAAACTACGTAGTATGACCCATCTTCTTTCTTATGAATGTTTTCATTGCTCTTAAAGGAACTCATTTTTGATTTTTAATTATCATAAGGAACAAGAATACTATAGTTTATGGGTGGGGATCTGAATGATTTCTGAGATATATGGCTTTTAATAAAGTAAAGCAGTGGGGCATGACCCAGGCAGTCCCGATGACTCCCAAGCTAGTGTTATTTGAATGTGTCTTATCACAAAGAAGATAATTATATATGGTTTAGGGGTGGGGCTCTGAACAGTTTCTGAGATATATAGCCTTTTGTGAAGTCAAGGGGTGGGGCAAGGCCCTGGCTTGACCCGAAAGACCCCCAGGTTGACGTCAATGAATGTGTCTTATCATAAGGAACAACAATAAATATGGTTAGGGGTGGGGATCTGTAAGGTTTCCAAGATATTGGGTCTTTGATGAAATGAAGGGGTGGGGCACGATTCCGGCACATCCTGGGGGACCCCCAGGTTAGTGTCAATGAATGCGTCATATCATAAGAAAGAAGAATATATAAGGTTTTGGGATGGGGATCTGAATGGTTTCTGAGATAGATGGCCTTTTGTGAAGTGGAGGGGTGGGGCAAGGCCCCAGCGCACCCAGGAAGACCCCCAAATTGGTGTCAATGAATGAGTCTCATCATAATTAACTAGAATATATAGGGTTTAGGGGTGGGGATCTGTTAGGTTTCCAAGATATTGGGTCTTTTATGAAATGGAGGGGGTTGGGCATGACACCGGCACAAGCCGGGGAACCCCCAGGTTGGTGTCAATGAATGCGTCTTATCATAAGGAACCAGAATATATATGGTTTTGGGGTGGGGATCTAAATGGTTTCTGAGATATATGGCCTTTTGTGAAGAAGAAGGTTTGGGGCAAGGCCCAGGCACACCCTGGGAGACCCCCAAGTTGGTGTCAGTGAATGTATATTTTCATAAGGAACAAGAATATATATGGTTTAGGGGTGGGGATCCGTAAGGTTTCCAAGATATTGGGCCTTTTATGGAATAGAGGGGTGGGGCATGACCCCGGCACGTACCGGAGGACCCCCAGGTTGGTGTCACTGAATGCATCTTATCATAAGGAACAAGAACATATATGGTTTTGGGGTGGGGATCTGGATGGTTTCCGAGTTATATGGCCTTTTTTGAAGTGGAGGGGGTGGGGCATGGCCCTGGCTTAACCTGGGGGACCCCCATGTTGGCATTGAAGCATATGGCTGAGAGACATTTACTCAAGGAACATTTCTACAGAAGTTTTGTCAAAATATCTGCAATAACTTGGCAGCAAATGCCATTTTGCAATTTTCCCCCATTATAAGTCTATGGAAAATCTAAGTTGCCATAGCAACCAAACTAGAGCCGAATTTCATAAAAAAACACAAAACCTGTAAAGGCAAATATGGTGAATATTTTCATAAACTCTCAGCCTCATAGAGCATACGGTTTCTGAGGAGATGATTTTTTAAGTATTTTTTTTTCTATTTTTTTTTAATTTGGTTTCCATGACAACCAATACAAATGAGCAGTAGGCCTAAAATCATATGGCAGATAGTAGATTACCTAAGGAATATTTCTATGAAAGTTTTGTCAAAATATCTGCAGCTGCTTGGCAGTAAATGCCATTTTTCAATTTTCCCCATTATAAGTCTATGGAAACTCTAAGTTGCCATAGCAACCAAACTAATGAGCCGAATTTTATAAACAAGAGGCCCATGGGCCACTATGCTCACCAGAGCTCAGGTGGGCACTGCCAAATTGCAGCCATGTATTTTAACATGATATCATTTTAATCTGCCAAATGAACCCCCATATCCAAATGAGCATCCGTGTGGACTCAGTATATGAAACATTAGGCCTTTTATGAAGTAGAGGGGGTGGGGCATCGACCCAATGGAGCCCTGGTTGGTATCACTAAATGTGTCTTATCACAAAGAACAAGAATAAATATGGTTTAGCAGTGGGGATCTGCATGGCTGGAGATATAAGTGTAGGGGTTGGAGCATGCCCTGTCGTTCCCAGGAAAGCCCAAGATTGTTGTCCCTAAATGTGTCTCATCATAAGGACCAAGTACACTGCAACCTCGTTATAACGCGGGTGGTGGGGTCCAAGAACCCCAACCACGTTAGTGGTGATCACCGCGTTATAAATTTGGGGGCACCGGCAAGCCCAGTTCAGACACCTCAGAAAGACGCCGCAGACATCTGATTTGGATTTACACTGTTTGATGATTTATAACGGTTCAATTATGACACTATTGTTAATCCCTGTCATATAATTGCCACCCTGCGGTGCATGTCGATAAGGTGTGAAAATATGGTCAAGTTATGTCTCTAATTTGCGTTTATTCCCCGATCATAAAATTTAATCCGCAATCAATGTGAAAATTATTTAATTGCTCCTAAGATGAGTTGCTACGACTATTCCACTATCTCGTGAATGATTATGTTTTGGCGCCAAATAGCAGACGCTTGGCGAGAAAAGTTGGAGAAAAATTCGTGTTAACACATCTGTATGCTGTTGTTGGTTATTGACACGGAGCTTACAGAAAGCACTGTTTTCCACAACCGCTTTGCTATCGAGAATTTTTTTACCGTTTCCAAACAATTAATGAAAGAGATACGCCCCATTTAGATAAAACAATAGACACGTGTGGGGTTGCTGGGGTCCGATGACGTCATTTACCGATCGCGTGCAGAAAAAAACTGTAGCGGTGGTTTCATCTCACTGATTCCCGCCCGCCAATTTCGGACGCTAGGAAAAAATCGGCCGATTCGCCCCAGTCAATTTCGGATGCGCGGAAGTTCTATGCGCCGGATTCAAGTGTGCGGGTTGTCAAAGATGTATTTCAGCCAATCGGCCGATTCGCCCCCGTCAATTTCGGACGCTGGAAAAAAATCGGCCGGTTCGCCCCAGTAAATTTCGGATGCGCGGAAGCTCTACTATGCCACGGATTCAAGTCTGCGGCTTGTCGCAAATCTATTTCAGCGAATCGGCTGATTCGCCCCCGTCACTTTCGGCCGCTCGAAAAAATCTGCCGGTTCGCCCCAGTCAATTTCGGACGCGCGGAATCTCGCCCGGCGGAAAAAAATCGGGAGCCATGGAACAACCGCGTTATACTGATTTCCGCGCTTAAACGATCAGCGCTATAACGAGGTTGCAGTGTATATATATGGTTTAGGGGTGGGAATCTGAATGGTTTCCAAGATATCATTTCACGAAGTGGAAAGGAGAGGACGGGCCCCTGCGGGCACCCCTACAGTAGGTGTGCTAATAATAAGGAACAAGAACATATATGAATATGGGGTGGGGATTTAATGGTTTCTGAAATATATGGCCTTTTATGAAGTGGAAGGGCGGGGCACATTGCCTCAGCACAAAGAGACCCCCAAGTTGGTGTGACTGAATGGGTCTTCTCATAAGAAACAAGAATATATATGGTTTAGGGGTGGGGATCTGAACTATTTCTGAGATATGTGGCTTTTAATGAAGTCAAGCGGTGGAGCAAGGCCCGGGCATGCCCCGGGGACTCACAAGCTGGTGTCAATGAATGTGCCTTATCATAAGGAAGATGAATATATATGGTTTGGGGTTGGGCTCTGAACAGTTTCTGAGATATAAGGCCTTTTGTGAAGTGCAGGGGTGGGGCAAGGCCCAGGGAGACCCCCAGGTTGGTGTCAATGAAAGTGTCTTATCATAAGGTACAAGAATATATATGGTTTAGGGGTGGGGATCTGTAAGGTTTCCGAGATATTGCGATATTATGAAATGGAGGGGGTGGGGCATGGCCCCAGCACATCCCTGGGGACCCCCAGGTTGGTGTCACTGAATGTGTCTCATCATAATGAACAAAAACATATATGGTTTAGGGGTGGGGATCTGAACAGTTTCTGAGATATATGGCCTTTTGTGAAGTGAAGGGGTGGGGCATGGCTCCGGCGCACCCCGGAAGATCCCCAATTTGGGGTCAATGAAGGAGCAAGAATATATATGGTTTAGGGGTGGGGATCTGTAAGGTTTCCGAGATATTGGGCCTTTTATGAAATGCAGGGGCAGGACATGGCCCCGGCGCATCCCGGGGGACCCCCAGTTTGATGTCACTGAATGCGTCTTATCGTAAGGAACAAGAGTATATAGGGTTCAGGGGTGGGGATCTGAATGGTTTCCGAGATATTGAGCCTTTTATGAAGTGGAGGGGGTGGGGCATGGCCTCGGCACATCCCGGAGGACCTCCAGGTTGGTGTCACTGAATCCGTCTTATCAATAGGAACAAGAATATATATGGTTTAGGGGTGGGGATCTGTAAGGTTTCTGAGATATAAGTCATTTTATGAAGTACTGGGGGCGGGGCATGGCCCCGGCACAACCTACTGGACCCCCAGGTTGACATAAAAGCATATGGCTGAGAGAAGTTTACTAAAAGAACATTTCTATGAAAGTTTTGTCAAAATATCTGCAAAGGCTTTGTAGTTAATGCCATTTTTCAATTTTCCCCATTATAAGTCTATGGAAAATCTAAGTTGCCATAGCAACCAAACTAAAGAGCCGAATTTCATAAAAAACACAAAACCTGTAAAGGCAAATATGGTGAATATTTCCATAAACTTTCAGCCTCATAGAGCATACAGTTTCTGAGGAGATGATTTTTTAAGTATTTTTTTTTCTATTTTTTCATTTTGGTTTCCATGGCAACCATTAAAATTGAGCAGTAGGCCTAAAATCATATGGTAGATACTAGATTGCTTAAGGAACATTTCTATGAAAGTTTTGTACCAATATCTGCAAAGGCTTGGCAGTTAATGCCATTTTTCAATTTTCCCCATTATAAGTCTATGGGAGCTCTAAGTTGCTATAGCAACCAAACTAATGGGCCAATTTTCATAAAAAACACAAACTTTCAATCCCCTAGCCCAAGGATGCTACAGATGAAATTTGGACTCAATCGGCCCAGTGGCTTCAGAGATGATGTCGTTTGAAAATGTTAACGCCAGACGACGACGACGGAGACGGACAACTGCCTATCCTATAAGCTCCCCCGGAGCCTTTGGCTCTGGTGAGCTAAAAACACAAACTTTCAATCCCCCAACCCAAGGATGCTACAGATGAAATTTGGGCCCAATCGGCCTAGCGGCTTCAGAGGAGATGCAGTTTTACAAGAGGGCCATGATGGCCCTGGATCGCTCACCTGATCCATAGTGTAACAAGTGGGCCCCAGAGAGGGCCATTATTGGCCCCAGGGTTTTAATGTGCATAATGTTGAGGGAGGTCTTAAAGGTGAAGCTTCATACCAAACATCAACAAAGGCTATAATTAGAACAATCTTGGCAAAGGTCCACTAGATAAAGCTACACATCAAATTTCAAAGACCTGGGCCTTGCAGTTTCAGAGAAGAAGATTTTTTTTAAAGATATTCCCTACATAAGCCTATGCAAAACCAAATGGCCCCAGGGCTATATAAATCTATGTAAAAACAAAGGGCCCCGGCCCGGGGTGGGGGCATTTGTGGCCCCAGGGCTATAATTTGAACAATCTTGGTAGAGGTCCACTAGATAAAGCTCCATACTAAATATCAAAGGCCTTGGCCTTGCAGTTTCAGAGAAGATTTTTAAAGATTTCCCTATATAAGTCTATGCAAAACCAAAGGGCCCCGGAGCGGGGACATTTTTGGTACCAGGGCTATAATTTGAATAATTTTGATAGAGGTCCACTAGATGCAGCTTCATACCAAATATCAAAGACCCAGGCCTTGTGGTTTCAGAGAAGAAGATTTTTGAAGATTATCCCCATGTAAGTCTATGTAAAACCATAGGGCCCCAGAGTGGGGGCATTTTTGGCCCCAGGGCTATAATTTTAACAATCTTGGTAGAGGTCCATTAGATGCAACTTCATACCAAATTTCAAAGTCCTGGGCCTTGTGGTTTCAGAGAAGATTTTTAAAGATTATCCCTATATAAGTCTATGTAAAACCAAAGGGCCCCGGGACGGGGCCACTTTTGGCCCCAGCACTATAATTTGAATCATCTTGGTAGGGGTCCTTTAGAAGAAGCTTCATACCAAATATAAAAGACCTAGGCCTTGTGGTTTCAGAGAAGAAGATTTTTAAAGATTTTCCCTATATAAGTCTATGTAAAACCAAAGGGCCCCTGAGCGGGGGCATTTTTGGCCCAAGGGCTATAATTTGAACAATCTTGGTAGGGGTCCACTAGATGAAGCTTCATACAAAATATCAAAGTCCTGGGCCTTGCGGTTTCAGAGAAGAAGATTTTTAAAGATTTTCCCTATATAAGGCCATGTAAAACCAAAGGGTCCCAGTCGGAGGCTTTTTTTGCCCCAGCACTATAATTTGAACAATCTTGGTAGGGGTCCACTAGATAAAGCTTAATTCCAAATATCAAAGTCCTGGGCCTTGCAGTTTCAGAGCAGAAGATTTTTAAAGATTTTCCCTATATAAGCCTATGTAAAACCAAAGGGCCCGGCGGCGGGGACATTTTTGGCCTCAGCACTATCATTTGAATAATCTTGTTAGGGGTCTTTTAGATGAAGCTTCATACCAAATATAAAAGACCTAGGCCTTGTGGTTTCAGAGAAAAGGATTTTTAAAGATTTTCCCTATATAAGTCTATGTAAAAACAAAGGGCCCCTGAGCGGGGGCATTTTTGGCCCAAGGGCGATAGTTTGAACAATCTTGGTAGAGGTCCATTGGATGAAGCTTCATTCTAAATATCAAAGTCCTGGACCTTGCGGTTTCAGAGAAGAAGATTTTTAAAGATTTTCCCTATATAAGTCTATGTAAAACCAAAGGGCCCCTGAGCAGGGGGATTTTTGGCCCAAGGGCTATAATTTGAACAATCTTGGTAGGGGTCCACTAGATGAAGCTTCATACAAAATATCAAAGTCCTGGGCCTTGCGGTTTCAGAGAAGAAGATTTTTAAAGATTTTCCCTATATAAGCCTATGTAAAACCAAAGGGCCCCAGGTGGAGGCTTTTTTTGCCCCAGCACTATAATTTGAACAATCTTGGTAGGGGTCCACTAGATAAAGCTTAATACCAAATATCAAAGTCCTGGGCCTTGCAGTTTCAGAGCAGAAGATTTTTAAAGATTTTCCCTATATAAGCCTATGTAAAACCAAAGGGCCCGGGGGTGGGGACATTTTTGGCCTCAGCACTATCATTTGAATAATCTTGTTAGGGGTCTTTTAGATGAAGCTTCATACCAAATATAAAAGACCTAGGCCTTGTGGTTTCAGAGAAAAGGATTTTTAAAGATTTTCCCTATATAAGTCTATGTAAAAACAAAGGGCCCCTGAGCGGGGGCATTTTTGGCCCAAGGGCGATAATTTGAACAATCTTGGTAGAGGTCCAATGGATGAAGCTTCATTCTAAATATCAAAGTCCTGGACCTTGCGGTTTCAGAGAAGAAGATTTTTAAAGATTTTCCCTATATAAGGCCATGTAAAACCAAAGGGCCCTGGAACGGGGGCATTTTTTGCCCCAGCACTATAATTTGAACAATCTTGGTAGGGGTCCACTAGATAAAGCTTAATACCAAATATCAAAGTCCTGGGCCTTGCAGCTTCAGAGCAGAAGATTTTTAAAGATTTTCCCTATATAAGCCTATGTAAAACCAAAGGGCCCGGGGGCGGGGACATTTTTGGCCTCAGCACTATCATTTGAATAATCTTGTTAGGGGTCTTTTAGATGAAGCTTCATACCAAATATAAAAGACCTAGGCCTTGTGGTTTCAGAGAAAAGGATTTTTAAAGATTTTCCCTATATAAGTCTATGTAAAACTAGAGTGTTCACAAGTTTTTTCTTTAATTTGACCTACTGACCTACTTTTTGACCCGAAAAGACCTTTATTCAAACTTAGCCAAGATATTGTCACAATGACCATTCTGAGCAAGATTAATGATTTAACCAAACTTGTGGCCTCCTGAGTATTCACAAGGTTTTTCTATGATTTGACCTACTGACCTACTTTTCAACCGGACATGACCCATATTCAAACTTGACCGAGATATTGTCATGATGATCATTCTGAGCAAGTTTGATTATGATTGGACCAAAATTGTGGCCCCTAGGGTGTTCACAAGGTTTTTATATGATTTGACCCGCTGACCTACTTTTTAACCCGATATGACCCATATTCGAACTGGACTGAAATATTGTCACAATGGTCATTCTGAGCAAGTTTCATGATAATTGGACCAAAACAGTGGCCTTCAGAGTGTTCACAAGGTTTTTCTATGATTTGACCTACTGACCTACTTTTTGACCGGACATGACCCATATTCGAACTTGACCAAGATATTGTCATGATGATCATTCTGAGCAAGTTTGATTATGATTGGACCAAAATTGTGGCCTCTAGGGTGTTCACAAGGTTTTTCTATGATTTGACCCGCTGACCTACTTTTTAAGCCGACATGATCCATATTCAAACTTCACTAAAATATTGTCACAATGATCATTCTGAGCAAGTTTGATGATGATTGGACCAAAATTGTGGCCTCTCGAGTGTTCACAAGGTTTTTCTATGATTTGACCTACTGACCTACTTTTTCACCCGACATGACCCATATTCGAACTTGACCGAGATATTGTCATGATGATCATTCTGAGCAAGTTTGATGATGATTGGACCAAAACTGTGGCCTCTAGTTTGTTCACAAGAAAAAGTTTACGCACGACGGACGACGGACGACGGACGACGCACGACGACGCCGGACATCTTACTGTCACAAAAGCTCACCATGACCTTCGGTCAGGTGAGCTAAAAAGTGTTGACGTCACCAGACGCAGACGACGGACAACTGCCTATCCTATAAGCTCCCCTGGAGCCTTCGGCTCTGGTGAAGTAAAAAGTTATTGGCCGTAAACAAAAAAAGCACTTTTTTGCCTTTGACCTCTAAGTATGGCCTTGACCTTTGAGGTACAACACATCATCTCATGATGGTTAACATTTCTGCCATGTAATTTCATAATCCATCAAAGAATAAGGAAGTTATTGACTGTCCCTTTTTTACCTTTGACCTCTAGGTATGACCTTGACATTGGAGGTATGGATCTTGGTCTGGCACATGACTCATGGTCTAATCACCGTGAACATTTCTACATGGTTACTTTATAAAGTCCATCCAGAAATAAAAAATTTAATGACTGGACTAAAAAAAAAAATTTTTTTTACCTCTCACCTCTCAGTATGACCTTGATCTTGGTGGTACGACCTGGGTCTAGCGTGCACCACATCGTCTCATGATGGTTAACATTTCTGCCAAGTAATTTCACAATCTATCCAGGAAGAAGAAAGTTATTGATTGAACACTAAAAAAGGCCCCTTTTTGTCCTTTGACCTCTTGTCCTTTGACCTTTTGTCCTTGACATTTGAGGTACCAACTTGGGTCATGCACACAACACATCGTCTCAAGGTGGTTAACATTTCTGCCAATTAATTTCAAAATCCATCTAAAAATAAGAAAGTTATTGACAGAACAGAAAAAAGGCCCCTTTTTTTACCTTTAACCTCTATGTATGACCTTGACCTTTCAGGTACCAAACTGGGTCATACGTGCAACACATCATCTCATGGTGGTTAACATTTCTGCCTAGCAATTTCAAAATCCATCCAAAAAATAAGGAAGTTATTGACCAAACACGAAAAAAGGCCCCTTTTTTACCTTTGACCTCTATGTATAACCTTGGCATTTTAGGTACAAAACTGAATCATGCATGCAACACATCATCTCATGATAGTTAACATGTTTGCCAAGTAACTTCAAGTTCTATCTAAAAATAAGCAAATTATTGACAAAACCCGAAAAAAGGCCCCTTTTTACCGTTGACCTCTAAGTATGACCTTGACCTTTGAGGTACCAAAATAGGTCATGCACGCAACACATCCTCTTAAATTGGTTAACATTTCTGCCAAGTGATTTCAGAATCCATTTCAAAATAAGAAAGTTATTGCCCAAATACGAAAAAAAGACCCCTTTTTTTACCTTTGACCTCTAAGTATGACCTTGACCTTTGAGGTACCGACCTGCCTCATGCGCACCACACATCATCTCATGGTTGTTAATAATTATGCCAAGTAATTTCAAAATTCATCTCAAAATAAGAAAGTTATTGACCAAATACAAAAAAAAGGCCCCTTTTTTGACCTTTGACCTCTAAGTATGACCTTGACGTTTGAGGTACCGACCTGCCTCATGCGCACCACACCTCGTCTCATGGTTGTTAATAATTATGCCAAGAAGTTTTAAAATCCATCTCAAAATAAGAAAGTTATTGACCAAATACGAAAAAAAAAAGGCCCCTTTTTGACCTTTGACCTCAAAGTATGACCTTGACCTTTGAGGTACCGACCTGCCTCATGCGCACCATACATCGTTTCATGGTTGTTAATAATTATGCCAAGTAATTTTAAAATCCATCTCAAAATAAGAAAGTTATTGACCAAATAAGAAAAAAAGTCCCCTTTTTTGACCTTTGACCTCAAAGTATGACCTTGACCTTTGAGGTACCGACCTGCCTCATGGGCATCACACATCGTCTTATGGTTGTTAATATTTCTGCCAAGTAATTTTAAAATCAATCAGAAAATAAGAAAGTTATTGACCGGACACAATTTGCCCATACATATATACATACCGACAAACTTCCAAGGGAGATAATTCAAAAAGTATAAATGCGAGAGTTATAGTTCTTGCGCACTGCACGTCGTCTAATGCTGATTAATATTTATATGAAGTTTCGAGAAGATAGCTCTAACGGTTTTCAAGTTATAGAGCGGACACGAAAGTGTGACAGACGGACAGACAGACAGATGGACAGACAGACGCCCGGGAGAAAAACAATATGTCTCTCCGAAAAAAAATTTTTCGGGGCAGACATAATTAACAATTCTAACATGACGTTAACGTTTTTCCCATTGAACCCAGTGGAAACGTCAGCGTTTGCAAATATGCGATAATTCACGTCGTCAACGTGGTGCGTGCAATTTGGCGTCATCGTGACGTTGCATGTAAACATTTCCTTCTGTCGACATCCGCTGCAAAATAGTCCCCAAGATAACGCTTTGTTACTACTGTATTTCAGTTTAGCATCATGTTAGAATCGAAATAATTTCCACGCACCCGGTGTGTTATCGTGATTAACACACGGTGTTGTCGGGCAGATGCGAATATTAATTCACTCCGGCTTCGCCGTCGTGAATTAATATTTCGCAATCTGCCCTCCAACACCGTGTGTTAATCACGATAACACACGGTACGTGGAGATTATTTCTTAAATAAAACACTGCAAAAGAATGACAGACTTGGGACAATCACTAGTAAAACTACCACTACCGGGGGCTTCAACTCCGAAATTTATGAAATTTCAACCTGGAGAATGTTTATTTGTTCTGATTTTTACATCCTTCCAACAACAAAGGTCATAATATGGGGATGATAATCTGTTTAACCTTTACCCTGCTGTAGGCGACAAGCCCTATCTTTGCAAACAGTGTAGATCCAGATGGCTTCTGAAGAAGCCATCTGATCAGGATCTACACAGTTTGACATTCAGTTTATGAATATGTAGAAATAAGCTGCATCAAGTAATCTGATTGGTTCAAAGTCAGAAATGAGTGTGGCTTAATTGAATATTCAGCAGGTTAAAGGTTAAAGACTCATCTGAGAGTAGGGGGAAGCCCAGAATCAAACCTAGGACCCCTTGTTTACCAGTTTAGTAGCTTAACCAATTCATCATGGAGGCGACTCATGCAGCATGCGAAAAGTTGCAATAAAGCTGTGTGCTATAATACAGTGTGAGCCCAAACTCACATTGGATGGTTGTTTGTTTTGGGGTATAACGGCCCAGTCATTTTTGAGCCGGTCAGTTTACCGATCCACGCTTTACCTGGGCAGGCTTATACATAAGTGGTTAACGAGTACAGTGCACATTTTTTCGCCAGAAACTGACAACTGCCCTTCTTGAATCAGCGGAACGGAGAGAATGAATGTAGAAAAGATTTAATGATCAATCTCCATGAAAGAATGTTGCCAACCCTGGCAGGTATCAAACCCGCGTCCTCCTGATCACCAGTCAGACGCGCATCCGACTGAGCTACCGAGGCCGGCTCACATTGGATGATATAGGGATCAATATTTTACTCTTTTGATGTCCTATACTCTTAAAATAACTGTGACAAAAAGGGTTTTTGCACTTTTATTGGTGAATAAGCTGGCGAATTTGCTCCCTTTGAGAGAACTCTTTTGTTTAAGATTATACCACTTCTGAAAAGGGAGATCAAAATTATTTTGAAAAAGTTGTCTCCTTTGTCAGTGTGTATCCCTTAATCTTAAATTGAGAGAATTTTTGAAGATACTAACAGAATTTCCAGAATACATCTTCAGGGGAGGCAACTCTTGCAAATGTATTTTTATCTTCAATTTCAATAAGGGTCTTTTCCTAAAGGAAAGAATTTGCTCCTTAGGAGCAAATTCTTCAATAGGAGCAATTTCTTTCCTTTAGGATTAGACCCCTTTTTCCGTGGGGCTGAGTTCACAAATAAGCAACAGGAAATTGTTGTCTCCCATTGAAAAATGACAACAAACTCTGGCATTCCCTTTAAATCTTATCATGCTGTTCACGACAACCCCTACTTTGGAAACATTGTCAATCCAGATCAGATGGCTTCTGAAGAAGCCATCTGATCAGGATCTATACTGTTTGACACTGAAAGAATAAATTACATCAAGTAATCTGATTGGTTCAAAGTCAGAAATGGGTGTGGCTAAACTGAATATTCAGTAAGAGAAGGGTTAATGTCATACAAACCTAGTTGAAACTTCACTTTGTCTTTTGGAACACCAGGGACCACGGGTACGGCTGACGACGGTATATCCACGTCTGAGAGCGGCTTAGCGGAGGTAGTTATCAGAGGTGACTTCTCGTTTTCTTCATCGGAGGAGGATGAGGAGGCATCGTCCAGCAGGAGAACCACAGGTTTATCATCTAGAGCAGCTTGTCCAACATCAGACTCATAGGAGATGCCACCAATGGGTGTATCAGGATGTTCCGGATGTATACCTGTCCGGGTAAAGTTAGGGGATAATTGTATAAAAAATTGTCATTAACCCCTATCTTGCTGTTCACGACAACCCCTATCTTTGCAAACAGTGAAGATCCTGGTCAGATGGCTCCTGAAGAAGCCATCTGACCAGGATCTACACTGTTTGGCATTCAGTTTAAGAATTTGTAGCAATAAATTACATCAAGTAATTTGATTGGTTGATAGACAGAAATGGGTGTGGCTTAATTGAATATTCAGCAAGATAAGGGTTAAATTTTGGAGAGGTTAATAGGCAGTTCTAGGGGCAGAAATTTCATTTCATGGCGGTGCATCACCTCAGCCTTTAAACCAACTTTGCTACAGTAAAACCGATGACTTACCTCACCAAATGACAATTTTCAATACAGTTATCCCCATTCTAAAGCACAATATCAATTTGTTTTGTCAAGAAAATTGTTTAGTTTGCACAAATGGAAAGAGAGGTCAGTTGCATAAAAACAAATACCAGCCAATGAAAAGTGGCATTATATGATGACGAATATGGGTCAGTAGATCGCAGAATATACCGTGGCAAAATTTTTTGAGATGAACAGTTGGTACCTGCTGCTCTGCTCGGGCCCATCGGAGTCTAAGTGTTGGTTTTCTTTTGCTCCAGCATTTCAGTGCTTTCTTGCTGTCGAGTCCTCACCGTTGTTTCATCTCTGTGGTTGTTTGATTTTTGTGTTCACCGAGATGTTGCACTGATGAGTTAAGAGGCCTTCATGCGGACTGAACAAATTATTTGTCTTAATCTCGATGGAAGTAAGGGCGAGGATTGTGGTCAAGTAAAATCGATTTTAGCCCCCCAGTGGAATTCGTTTCCGCTGACGGTTCCAAGGCGGTTCTTCTGTCACGGTTTATTTTTGTTATGGTTTGTCTTTGGGTGCTTGTGTCGCTTATATTACTTTATTTTGTATAGCCTATTGGCCATTTTGTGGGAAAGTAACTGTCCTATTGGCTTTCAGCTATTGATGTTTCCATCAGGGTTTGTTGTTTCATGTTTGTGATTCTTTCCCATTGGTGTCTCTGATGGGAGCTGTGTGTTAATTGTATTGATTCCTGATCATTGCCTCCACTTCTATTTTTCATAAGCTACATGCAGCTTCCATTCAAATCCTATAACCCTTATCTTGCTGTTCACGACAACCCCTATCTTTGGAAACAGTGTAGATCCAAATCAGATGGCTTCTGAAGAAGCCATCTGATCAGGATCTACACTGTTTGACATTAAGTTTATGGCTTTGTAGGAATAAATTACATCAAGTAATCTGATTGGTTCAAAGTCAGAAATGGGTGTGGCTAAACTGAATATTCAGCAAGAGAAGGGTTAACATATTGTAAACATTATCATTTGTCTTGTCAAGTTTTGCTTAAAATAAATAAATAAACCAAATTTTTTATGTTAAAATTCAAAGTCACATTACATGCACAAGGCACTAGCATGCAAATCTGTACCAAATGGAATCTTCCTCCTTATATATAGCGGGAGTCCATTTCAAAATTTAGGGTTGTATTTTGTTCAAATTTTATTTAGAAAATGACTGAACTTTTTGCAAACAGTGTAGGCCATGATCAGATGCCGCATCTTGGGGCATCTGATCTGGGCCTGCACTGTTTGCAAATTACCCATTTTGGGGTTTCTAGTACAAAATGGGTTAATATACCTAAACCTAAGTAATAAAAAATAACTTTGTTTAATTTTTTATTTTTTGTTGTTATTATACTGACAAACTCATGCACTTGTGTATGTAATGTGACTTAGATTTGATATACTAACACTGGTCGGTTATATAACCAATAGTAAAATCTAGTGATATACTGAGTGATAAATCACTGGGCAGAAGAGTGGGACGCAAAGAGCCGCATTTTTTTTTATCCCGTTTCATGACGCCATTCATTCTTACCTTGACATTAGATGGTGTAATGTCGTTTTCTTGTATAGAATATTTTCTTGTATAAGGACAGTCGGCAGGGAACTCTTCAGTAAAAAGAAACAAGGAATGGTTACCTTTCCCGCCATTTTTCTCATTTGGCGGAGGTGAAAGCTTCGGTTTTTATCTCTACAATTTGATCATTTTGAAACAGTTTTTAAAGCAAAATTTGTCTGATTTTTTATCGACAATCATCAGAAATAAAACGAAATATACGGAACAATAATATAGTTTAACCTTTACCCTGCTGTAGGCGACAAGACCTATTTTTGCAAACAGTGTAGATCCAGATCAGATGGCTTCTGAAGAAGCCATCTGATCACGATCTACACTGTTTGGCATTCAGTTTATGATTTTGTAGCAATTAATTACATCAAGTAATTTAATTGGATGATAGACAGAAATGGGTGTGGCTTAAATGAATATTCAGCAGGTTAAATGTTAAGTCTTTGTCAGAGGTTTGTGTCCAATTTTAAATATTTCTTGTGTACATTTGGTAAGGTCATATAGCAGAATACCTTTGTTTACACCTCCGAAAATGGCGGACTTCAGCGGAAATGACATCATGCCGATTGTCCCGATAGGATTTATGAAAACAGGTAAACACATATGATACAGTCAGTTATATTGGCGGGATTCCATTAAACAATGGCAGAAGATAGGGAGAATCTGAAGGAATTAATCAATGGCATTTTCGTCGACTTTTAAGGGGATTCTGAACACCTTCAGGGGAGGCAACTCCTGCAAAAGTATTTTTGTCTCCTTTATCAATAGGGGTCAAATCTTAAAGGAAAGAATTTGCTCCTAAGGAGCAAATTCTTTTCTTTAAGAGTAGACCCCTATTTCAGTGGGACAGGGCTTATAGAAAAGCGAACAGGAAGTCATGAAAGTTGTCTCCCTTTGAAAAATGGCGGAAAAATCAGCCAGGTGTTCCCATTCCCCTTAATGTGTTAGAATCAAAATAAATCAGCTCTAGTGCCGTGATTTATTGAGGGATGAATCACTGTTTGTCGGTCAGTTGTAAGTAAGATACATTGCAGTTTGCTCATTACGCTGACTTTACAATGTGATGAGTGGCCCCGCCCATTGGGGCGTGAAGAAATAGATGGGCTGCATGATGCTTCCACACAGTGCAGAAACTGACCACACGAGTACTGGTAAACCGCTTAGAAGATCTAAGCCTGCCCATGCAAAGCAGTGCGAGCCGGAATGTCCAAGCTTATAAACCCTAATGGTTTTATTGAGTGACAGGGCTTGAGATGACATTTCATCTCAATGTCAGGTAAAAGTCCCACAAACTTCGAAGCAACGTCTCGAAAATGACCTATACAGTGTTAATAGGGATATTGAACCTCAAATCAAATAAACAAAAACAATGTGATGAGACAAAAATCCTCAATCATATATGAGCCAGCAATTAATAAAACCTACAATACGACCAGTCTGACCAGCAGAGACCAACCAACCTGCATACCCATCCACTATGACAGGACCTTTTGCTTATGTCTCTGCATAGATATCAGCCAATACTAGGTACATGCGATCAGTGAAGACTCTGATCAGAGTGCACGAATGCACAGGCTGATCCGAGTCTTCGCTGGTCGCTCAAACCTTCTTGCAGATTTTGTCATGCGCTGGCTCATATATCTGAGGACATGTTTGTGAAGTGATTGACCAAAAGACTTACCAATATAAAACCCAGGATGATGACTGCCGGAGCTCGACACAAATGATCCACCATCCCCACCAGCCTGCTTCACTCTCAGAAGATTGGGATCTGAGAGGGAGGTGACACTACTTTCCTCTGAAACTGGAATTTTATCCTGCATATAAGTACTCAAATCTGATGACTCCAATGATGGTACTGACGACACTTTTGGAACTTGTAACAATTTACTGTCCACATCATCAAACTCTATTAGGGCTGTCTCAGAATTTGATAAGATCGGCAAAGGTTCTCGTCGTACATGTTTTGGTGAGGTGATTTCTTCTTCATTTTGATGTGGCAAATGAATCTCCTCATGTTTTGAAGGAGCTGTAGCGTCAGTGATAGTAATTTTTGGGGAGGATTCTCTATCACTGAAATCTGGCAATGGTGAATCTGTTTCATCAACGAGCCTCGCCGAGGAACCCACCTCATTGTCCTCATCGTCATCTTCTTCAGAACCCTCAGATTCCTAAAGAAAAGATTTTGCTTGTTATTTAACTCATTCATGAATAGTTTACTATGGACCAGGGACCTGGGGCCAGTTGTTCAAAGCATCGTTAGCTTAACAAGCTCGTTAGGGGTCATATTGTTAACTCTTCTAGCAAGTACAATATCGTAAATTTGGGTATTTTTGCTGAAAAAATGTGAGCAGCTTTTGCGGACGCAAAAGCTGCTCACATTTTTCAGCAAAAATTTCAGCATATTTGCCATATTTAATTATCAAAGTTTTAACGATACCTTAACTAACGACGTCGTTAGTTTTGAACAACTGGCCCCAGATGTTCAAAACTAACAATGCCATCTAAAACTTTGATCATTTAACCCTTTTTGTTCCAAATGGGATCTTCCTCCTTGTATATCGCAGGAGTCCATTTCAAAATTGAGGGGTATCATGGTTGTGTTTTCTTCAAAATTTATTTGGAAAATGACTTAACTTTTTGGAAACAGTGTAGGCCCTGATCAGATGCCGCATTCTGCGGTGTCTGATCTGGGCCTGCACTGTTTGCCCTGGTACCCGTTTTGGGGTTTCGGGTACTAAATGGGTTAATATGGCAAATATACTAATATTTTCGCTGAAAATGCAAAAGCTGGTCACATTTTTTTTTTTCAGCAAAAATATCTTTGTATTAGATGTTGAACTTGCTAGAACAGTTAACATTTTGACTACTAATGAGCTTGTTAAGCTAACACAGATTTAATCAGAGCCCAGTTGTTCAAAGCATTATTAGCTTAACCCTTATCTTGCTGTTCGCGACAACCCCTATCGTTGCTGAAGAAGCCATCTGATCAGGATCTACACTGTTTGGCATTCTGTTTATGAATTTGTAGCAATAAATTACATCAAGTAATTTGATCGGTTGATAGACAGAAATGGGTGTGGCTTAAATGAATATTCAGCAAGATAAGGGTTAACAATCTTGTTAGTAATAATAAGTTTAACTGTTCAAGGAAGCACAGTTTCTAATATAGTGATATTTTTGCTGAAAAAAAAATGTGAGTAGCTTTTGCAATGCATGCTAACCCTTGTCTTGCTGAGCCAAGATATGCCTTATCTTTCAAACAATGTAGATCCAGAGAAGCCATCTGATTCAGAAGCCATCTGATCAGGATCTGAATTGTTTGTCATTCAGATTGAGAATTTCCTGCAATAATTTGTATCAAGTAATCTGATTGGTTGATAATCGGTAGTGGGTGTGGCGGATTAAAATATTCAGCAGGACAACTAAAGGTAAGTCTTCTTTTAACAACACATTTAGAAGTCTTTAAGATTTCTACACGTAGTATACTCTAGTAAGAGACTGCCTTTGGGAATGTTCAAAAAAGGTCTTAAAGACCACTTTTGAAAAGTCCAAAAGGTGGACTAAATAATGGAATTTACTGTAATCTGAAATTTATGAACAAATATACTTACCAATCATCTGTTTTGCAATAAACAAGTTACTGGATTAATGACAATTGAACTATTCCCTTAACCTTTACCACTCTCTAGGCTAATTCAGCAGACGACAAATTGTTGATATTTTCCTTATTTTTCCTAGAAAACAGGACTTGATATCTCATGCAAATTGTCTCCTATGGAGACAATTTGCATAAGATGTCAAATCCTGTTTTCTCGGAAAATTAGAAAAAAAATTCAAACTGTCGTCTGCTGCAAAAAAGTACCCAGCATGCAGAGCGTTAATAAAGTTTCAAGCCATTTTCAATGTTGTGAAAAAAAGGTTGTGAAATAATACCATGATGTTGATGAAGGGTTTACATAGCTAGGTGATTAACCTTTAACCTGCTGAATATTCAATTAAGCCACACCCATTTCTGACTTTGAACCAATCAGATTACTTGATGCAGCTTATTTCTACATATTCCTAAACTGAATGTCAAACTGTGTAGATCCTGATCAGATGGCTTCTTCAGAAGCCATCTGATCTGGATCTACACTGTTTGCAAAGATAGGGCTTGTCGCCTACAGCAGGGTAAAGGTTAAGAGACAAGACCTTGTTCAGAGTCTCATAAAAATATGAGGGGTGGGGGAACAAACCTGTCACCACCAGTTTCTTGTTGTTTTAATGCAACTTCACCCATTGTATGTGGAAACCCCTAAAGGGGTACCTTGGCAAACAGTGCCGGCCCAGATCCGACGCCGCAGAATGCGGTGTCTGATCAGGGCTTCACTATTTGCTAACAGAATTTTCCGTCAAAAATTGAATATAGATGAAAAACTAGGCCTGACAACCCTTATATGACAAACGGACTTGTCGCATACAATGGGTTAAAGATACGTCATCAACTCCTGTGCGTTATTTTGCATCATCACCAATAGAAAGGGAGAAAACAGAGAAAAGAGATAGTAGACAAGATGAAACAGGCAAACAGGGGAAAATGTGGAATTGAGAAAGAATGGTAAACAAAAGAAACACAGACACTCCTCATTCTAACCACTGCAATTACAGTAGGCCTTGTCTAATTTGTCACAGCAATAAACAACATAATGGGCAATCATCTACAGAGAATCATCTACAGAGGAATGGCTACATTTCAAGGCAGACAACTTTTACTTACTTCTTTGAGTGTTCTTTAAGTGACTCCCTCCATAAAAGGGGTCTACTCTTACAGGAAACAATTTGCTCCAGATGGAGCAAATTGTTTCCTGTAAAAGTAGACCCAACTGAAGTCCCCGGCCATCAGGGCTAGGAAAATTAGATTGGAATGCATGGTGCTTCCACGCAGAGCTGAAACCGACCGAACACGGGTAGTGGTAAACGGCCTAGAGGGTCTAAGCCTGCCCTGGCAAAGTGATGATAGTTGGACCAATAAACCCTTTTGGTTTCATTGGGCGCCTGGGCTTGAGATGCCATTTCATCTCAATGTTGGGTATAAGTCACACAAAATTAGAAGTAATGTCTCCAAAATGACTTAAACTGTGTTGGTGGGGACGTTTAACCTCATTTCCAACTGATGCGGGTGATAAAATATTATTTGAAAGAGTTGCCTCCACTGAAGGTGTAGCCATTCCCCTTAAACACTGTGAAATTAAACTAGCCTAAAAATAAAGCTAAGCATCTATCAAACAAAACTAAAATTAGCCAATCAAATTCAGTTGGCAGAATAGCATGTAAACATGTCAGTAGCTCTCAGCATCCTCTTCATTGTGTAAGTAAAACCAGTCTGCTGTCTCCAAAAATCACAACCTTGCAACTCAGTTGTTAGCACAGTCAGTTATTAGCAAAACTCAGTTATTATATCACAATCTCTTTATATAACACTATATTATAATACAGTTTTGGATAAAACGAGGCTTAAAAATGAATCCAAAATTTTGTAGATTATATATAAAAATTACCATAAGTGATCATTTTTATATAAAATCTGTTCATATTTGTTTGGATTTAACATGGTTACTTAACCCTTGTCCGGCTAATCCCGGATATGGCTTATCTTTGAAACAATGTAGATCCAGATCAGATGGCTTCTGACGAAGCCATCTGATCAGGATCTACATTGTTTGCCATTCAGATTGTGAATTTGTTGCAATAATTTGCATCAAGTAATCTGATTGGTTGATAATCGGTAGTGGGTGTGGCATATATGAATATTCAGCAGAACAAGGGTTAACTACTGTAATGATCCTAAGTATTGGAAAAGACAGGCCCAAGCAAAGAGTGAAGACCCTGATGCAGTCTGATCAGGGTCTACACTGTTTGGCATCACATGTTCATTGTTAGTCTCCTTGCTGGATTGTGAAGCAAATTTGTTAAAATAATAGGAGAATTACAGCAAGTCCTCAAAAATGTACAAAGTTTTAGGATTTTTACTGTAAACATGGTTTCTGTATTAAACTACAACAATAGGGTTACAAAAAGGTTGTGCAGTTGAGCTATGGTCATTTTTATAATCTACACAATTTTGTCTGACTACAACTTTTGAGACTGACTACAATTTTGAGTTATGGTCATTTTTCATAATCTGCTCAATTTTGTCTGACTACAACTTTTGAGTTATAATCATTTTTTATAATCTACAAAATTTTGTCTGACTACATTTTTTTAGTTATGGTCATTTTTTATAATCTATCCAATTTGGTTTGACTACAACTTTTGAGTTATGGTCACTTTTTATAATCTACACAATTTTGTCTGACTACAACTTTTGAGTTATGATCATTTTTTATAATCTACAAAATTTTGTCTGACTACATTTTTTTAGTTATGGTCATTTTTTATAATCTATCCAATTTGGTTTGACTACAACTTTTGAGTTATGATCATTTTTTATAATCTACACAATTTTGTCTGACTACAATTTTTGAGTTATGGTCATTTTTTATAATCCACATTTCTACTACTTTTGAGCTATGGTCATTTTTTATAATCTACACAATTTTGTCTGACTACAATTTTTGAGTTATGGTGATTTTTTTTATAATCTACACAATTTTCTCTGACTACAAGTTTTGTGTTATGGTCAATTTTTTTAATCTACACAATTTTGTCTGACTTCGATATTTGAGTTATGGTCAATTTTCATAATCTACACAATTTTTATAATCTGACTACAACTTTTCAGTTATGGTCATTTTTTATAATCTATACAATTTTGTCTGACTACAACGTTTGAGTTATGGTCATTTTTCATAATCTACACAATTTTGTCTGACTACAATTTTTGAGTTATGGTCATTTTTCATAATCTACATAATTTTTACAATCTGACAACAACTTTTTAGTTATGGTCAATTTTTTATAATCTATCCAATTTTGTTTGACTACAACTTCTGAGCTATGATCATTTTTTATAATCTACAAAATTTTGACTGACTACAATTTTTGAGTTTTGGTCATTTTTTATAATCCACACAATTTTGTTTGACTACAACTTTTGAGTTATGATCATTTTTTATAATCTACACAATTTTGTCAGACTACAATTTTTGAGTTATGCTCATTTTTCATAATCTACACAATTTTTATAATCTGACTACAACTTTTAAGTTATGGTCATTTTTTATAATCTATACAATTTTGTCTGACTACAACTTTTGAGTTATGCTCATTTTTCATAATCTACACAATTTTGATGACTACAATTTTTGAGTTATGGTCATTTTTCATAATCTACATAATTTTTACAATCTGACAACAACTTTTTAGTTATGGTCAATTTTTTATAATCTATACAATTTTGTCTGACTACAACTTTTGAGTTATGGTCATTTTCATAAACTACACAATTTTGTCTGACTACAACTTGAGTTATGGTCATTTTTTATAATCTGACTACAACTTTTGAGATATGATCATTTTTAATAATTTACACAATTTTGTCTGACTACAACTTTTGAGATATGGTGAGATATGGTCAGTTTTTATAATCTGACTACAACTTTTGAGTTATGGTCAATTTTTATAATGTATACAATTTTGTCTGACTACAACTTTTGAGTTATGATCATTTTGTAATCTACACAATTTTGTTCTGGCAATACGGGAACACACGGATGCATGCATGACTGCATGCGCAAACACTCTGTTGAAACCATAAGGAAATAAAAACTACATTCCTTAACCTGTTGCATGTGGGGAACTCCTGAAGGAACACCTTTGCAAACAGTGCAGGCCCAGATCAGATGCCATAGAATGTGGCATCTGACCTTGGCCTGAACCATTTGATGACAGAATTTTTCATAAAAAAATAGAATAAAAACGAAAAATAGACCTGACAACCCTTATATGACAAATGGACTTGTCCAACATATAGCAATGGAAGAGTCCACTAGTATACAATTGGTTAAACAATATTTATTTACACAAGGCTGGATGGAAAATACATACACATGCATGCTTGCATGTACTCATATGAGGAAAATCATGGGAAAAGGGCCTTTCATACATGTACACTCTGTTAACCCAAAAAATGCCAACCACGACAACTGTTGTCTGCTTTGCGGTCTGCCGGTTACCTTAAAAAAAATTTTGTAAACAGTGTGGACACAGATCAGACTGCTCCTGTAGAAAAAATATTTGTAAGAAGTTTGCAAAATATTTGTAAGAAGTTTGCAAAAAAATTCAGCAGACATCATAAGCAGATGACATTTTCAGATGTAGTTTTCTCGGCGCCTTAAAGGTTACGACTAAAAATAAACTAACGATTCTCTCTTAAAATACGTCATTTTTTTTGGTTTTGGTTTTCAAGGTTATTTCACTCATATCGAGCCGATCGTTAATCAGAGGTGGGCAAAACCAGAGTACCCGGAGAAAAACCACCTAACCTTCCGTTGCAGAACTTGGCGTCTCACATGTGACCCGAGCGAGGCTTGAACCCACAGCGGTGAGAGACCTTATGATTAAGAGTCAGCGCTCTTATCCACTAGGCCACGGAGGCCCGTCTCTAAAATACATCATACTCGTTTTTGTTTGTTTTGCAGTTTTATGGCCCAGTCAACACTATTAAGGTCATGTTGTGC
Source organism: Lucinisca nassula (assembly GCA_963580285.1). NCBI lineage: Eukaryota > Metazoa > Mollusca > Bivalvia > Lucinida > Lucinidae > Lucinisca > Lucinisca nassula. The sequence continues at coordinate 90,191,784 of OY757026.1, forward strand.
TGTTCAGTTTACCTAACCTCACCTTTCAAGGGCAGGCTTATACTTAAGCAGTTAACCAGTACAGCACACATACATAGGAGGTGTGTACATCTTGAACCAGCGGAAAGGAGAAAATGACTCATTGTTTTGGGGTCATTTTCTGTGATGAAGAAGGAAAAATGTATTTTTTGAAGTTAAATGATTCTTGCAAGCACATGCTGATCGGCTTCTTTATTGTTTGTGAATTAAAAAACAACTATTTTTCTCACAAAGTGGCCCATATACAAAACTGTCCAAAAATTGAAAGTGTACAAAATATTAATTTTTATAATATAAATATGTTGAGACTTTTGAATAGATACACAAAGACATTGTACATTTTTTTTTCTTAAAGTTAGACAGAAGCCCCTGTGGCTTAGTGGTAATGCTACTCTCCTTATAAACCAGGGGTCATGGGTTCGATCCTGGGCTTCTCCAGACTTTCAGATGAGCGTTTAAAATCACGATGAATCTCTTTACATCACTGTTGATTATAGCATGGTTTTGGATAACTTACTATTAAAACAGGCCCAGAAATAATATATCCTAACAAAACAAATACAATATTAACACGCCCATCGGGGCTTGAGGAAATAGATGGGCTGCATGATGCTTCCACGCAAAGCTGAAACTGACCTGCATACGAGTATTGGTAAACCGCTTAAGAGGATCTAAGCCTGCCCAGGAAAAGCGGTGCGAGTCAGCCCGTCCATGCTTATAAATCCTATTGGTTCCATTGGGTGGCAGGGCTTGAGATATTATTTCATCTCAGTGTCGGGTAAAAGTCCCACAAAATTGCAAGCAACATCTCCAAAATGACCTTTACAGTGTTGACAGTGATGTTAAACCTCATATCAAACAAACAATATTAACTATATCTGCCCAAAAATGGCCATTTTCTGTAAAAAGCTCAACACGTTTTTAAGCTGATCAAACTGTATATAATTCATTTTTAAATCACACAGTACAAATAGTGTTATACAAAAAGGTTGTGCTGTAATTACCGTATTCGCCCTAATTACCGCACCCTGCGCTTAGTTTTTTCAAAATCATGTAAAAAAATCACAGTGAAAAATCTACCTAATTAGCGCTCACTCGATGCGAAAACAACAGCCCCGAGATTATGCATACTGATATTTAATGGGAAGGAAAATGATACTAAAGCCCTATTTATTGTGAGAGCTTCCAGGGGGAGGTTACTGTAAAGTTTGAGCTTATGCATTTCCTTTTCAAAAATAGCTTTGGTGTGCGCTTATAGGAGCATGTGCGGTAATTAGGGCGAATACTGTATATGCATATGCGAAAACAGGTAACCCTCTTTATACCGACATTCGATATAACAACAAAACTCGCTGTAATGACGATTCTATTAAAAAGAATCCTAAGCCAGAGATCACACAGACTACCTTAAAAATCCCTAAAAATTCGGACACCTTGAAGACTTGCTGTAATTCTCCTAAAATTTTCACACATTTGTTTCATGATCCAGCAAGGAATCCTTAAAGTGCCGACGGAATGGCAAACAGTGTAGACCCTGATCAGACTGAGGAGCAGTCTCAGCTGGATCTGCAATGGCAAAAAGTGTAGACCTTGATCAGACTGCTCCTTCAGGAGCAGTCTGATCTGGGTCTGTACTGTTTGCTTAGATCTAGCCGTCCCAATACTAAAGATCAATATGGTAATTGAGATAGTCAAAAATATTGGATTTAATCCTCCAAGAAAGAGATATTTTGGATATTTGTTAGAAGCGCCCAAGTGAAGGGGATTCTAACAAATGTTCACACTATTTGTTCCTAAAGAGTTTTTAACCCTTATCTTGCTGAATATTCATTTAAGCCACACCCATTTCTGTCTATCAACCAATCAAACTACTTGATGTAATTTATTGCTACAAATTCATAAACTGAATGCCAAACAGTGTAGATCCAGATCAGATGGCTTCTGAAGAAGCCATCTGATCTGGATCTACACTGTTTGCAAAGATAGGGGTTGTAGTGAACACCAAGATAAGGGTTAAGGGCAAGAGAAGAGGCTCTTTATTTCCATATATGCTACTCTATATTGGGATTCCTTATTGTGGCAAATTTTTTATAACGGTAAAATACTGTCGTTATTGTGAGGGTCTACTGTATTGTGATATAATTGATGACAAACCACAGCAAACTAAGAATAGTCATTCAATAATAGAAAGTAGATCAACTGTTATAAGAAGACATTTGAAAAGAAAATTTATACTTTGAATTAAACAGTTCATATTATTTCAAGGAAGGACTTACAAAACAAAACAAGTTAACTATACCATGGATTGGTCCAAACATCACAGATACTGGGAGGAGCCAGACAGATGTAGGTGGAGCCATAAAGAAGTGGGAGGAGTGACAAGATAATGGGCGGAGTCACAAGGGATATACATAGTTACCCAATAAAATTTTGGAAGAAACTCAAGCTGATCTGAAAATGACACTGCTTTCTTCTGTGTAAATGTTGGAACTGTCTGGATGCCACACATTCAATATATAAATCACTTAGTACTTATTATTATATAAATCACTTATTACTCAGGATGAGTTCAGTCAAAACGGATAACACACCCATATGAGAATATGCTTTCTTGCATACCAGATAGTAAAATACATTTGTACAGGGTATATAAACTCTATCTCATCCTGTTTATCATACCCTCTTTATCTAACCCTGCAAGGCATTGATAAAACTGCAACTGAAACTAGCCCCATATAAGAGGGGTATCCACATATTATCTTATTTATTTCTGCACAAAAACATGTTGTGGGTACTAATTAGAAGTGCCTTGCTGAGGCACTGCTAATGAGTACCCACAACATATGGTTTTGTGCCAAAATAAGGTAAGAATCCTAAAAATTGGGACACATTGAGGACTTGCTGTATGTAATTCTTCTAAAATTTTAACAAATTTGTTTCATGATCCAGTAAGGATTCCTCAAGGTGTAGATGCACTGGCAAACAGTGGAGATCCTGATCAGACTGCTCCTTCAGGAGCAGTCTGATCTGGGTCTGCACTGTTTCCTCAGGCGTGTCTGTCCCAATACTAAGAGCATTATGGTAAGAAACACTAGAGTGCGCAGTCGATGGCGTGCCATCGCAAATCCCCACATTTTGACCTCTTCCAGGGTCCCCTGGGGGCTGGTCCAAAAATTAATGTGCTCTTGCAGAAGCCATTCATGTAAGTAACTCACACACCAAATTTGGTTGAATTCCAATGAACCGTATAGGAGGAGATAGCCGGACAGACAGATGGACAGACAGACAGACGGACAGACGGATGGACGGACGGACGGACGGAGGCCAACAATATCCCCACTTTTCTTCAAAAAACGTGGGGATAAATATCTGATACAGTACTTTTCGCATGAAAAAAGCACTTTATCTGGTGTTATGAACACAACATTTTGCATCTAATGCATTAAAACACTTAAAATTCAAAACTGTTTGCATTTGTTATCTTTTTGTTTTTAGTGCATCTTATTTCTATGAAGTACTATTTATACCATGTAGAACTAAATCACAGTTTCCCTTGGCAAAACAAAAACAAACATGCAGGAGGTGATCCGGTTCACCAAAAACATAATCATAAAGATAATGAAGAAATTTAAAAGAAAAGAATACATTTTGGTATGCAAGAAAAAGAATTTTTTTCTTTAATGGATTTGATGTAGTCGTATTCAATCCACTGGATGCCCGGGCCTATCAGAATGTCAGCATAGCCTTGGTTCCGATCACCCAGGCATCCCCATGGTTTTGAAACACCTATATCGAATCCTTACTGACGAAAGATTCTTATATTTTTTCAGGGTGCTAATGCACCACAACCTCATTATAACACAGTTCATTATAACACAGTTATGGATATAACACGGTTTCAAGATGGATCCCAAAAATGTATAGATTATATAGAAAAATGACCATAAATGGTCATTTTTCTATACAATCTATACATTTTTGTTAGGATATAACATGGTTGTTTAACTAACACGGTTTCTGCTTTGGAACCCATTAATAGTGTTATAAGAAGTTTTGGTGTAATGACCTTTTTCTGATCAAAATTTCTGATATTTATCACATTTCTGCGACATAAATTGTGGGTGCTCATAGAGGCAGTTCTACCAAGCACCCACATTCAATGTTTGTAGCAGATAAAAGAAAAAATATGACACATTTTCAAACAGAAAAAAGGTCACTTTAGAAGCATGAAAGAAAATGTTTTCCCATATGGCAGTGTTATCCTAATAACTAACATCAGAATGTCCACAATAAAATTGCTAGAAAAGGAGCGCCTCATCGAGGCAATCCTAATGTGCACATCCAACATACTTTTTTTTACATGAACTCGAAAAGATACATGTAACGTATTACGCGTTGTAATTTTATGGCCCAGTTAACAGCTAAAGTCAGGTACCTTCACTGTTCCTGGACACCTACAGGCATTCTTAACACTTGATCTGCTGAATATTTAAATATGCCACACCCACTACTGATTATCAACCAATCAGATTACTTGATGCAAATTATTGCAACAAATTCACAATCTGAATGACAAACAATGTAGATACAGATAACTTCTTAGAATCTACATAGTTTGAAAGACATATCCGGGCTCAGCAGGACAAAGGTTAAGCCAAACATGAACCAAATCCATCATATGGTTTGGGAAATATGAGTTGCTAAAAAACGTCTAGCGTAAATGTGGATACCAATGATAAGTCTAACACCAATGCTAACACTGGTGTAGTGCAATAGCTCTTTCTAGACTTCGTCCACTCAGGCTACTAGATGAATAAATAATTGTGGGGAAACATGATTTGCTGATACAGTCCAACCTGTGTTAAGCAAGCACCTAAGGGATAATCAAAATGTGCTTGCTTAAGACAGGTGCTTGCTTAATACAGGGAAATTTTAATGCATTTGCCTTTTTCGGGAACCAAATGCATGCTTGCTTAAGACAGGTCGCTTGCTTAATAGAGGTGGCCACTATGACAGGTTTGACTGTATTTTGTTTTCTCTGAATGCTTTATGTGACTTTGAAGTCAAGAATCACTAGCAAATACAGTCCAACATGTGTTAAGCAAGCACCTAAGGGATAACCAAAATGTGCTTGCTTAAGACAGGTGCTTGCTTAATACAGGTGAAATTTAACACTTTTGCCTCTTTTGGGATCTGAATGCCTGCTTGCTTAAGACAGGTTGCTTGCTTAATAGAGGTGGCCACTAAGACAGGTTTTGCTGTATACATTTTAAATACATGTAACTGAAAATGCAAATTTTCCATATTCGGGGTCAGTCTTTAAAGACATATATCTCGTATACTGCTCTGTGTTTTCATCTGAAATTTCACATATGCACTTCAGTATTATAAAGCTATCAGAAAATGGCAAAAATTCATTTTCAGTCATGGACCTCTCATGACACGTCACATATTTGATCAAAAGAATCACCTTCTATATTCCATTGCTTGCCGAAAACCCCTAAAGCGGTACCTTGGCAAACAGCGCAAGCCCAGATCAGACACCGCAGAATGCGGTGTCTGATCAGGGCCCGCACTATTTGCTAACACAATTTTCTGTCCAAAAATGCATAAAAACAAAAAAAAGGCCAAACACCTTTTATATGACAAATCGACTTGTCCAACATATAGCAATGGAAGAAACCACTAGTATGCAATAGGATATTGGACATATTCATTAAAATCACCTGTTTCGGTTCATTCTGATCAGTTGCTACAACGACACACTGTCATATAAACTGATTTTTTTCTCTGACTTCATGCTACAGACATCACAGTCTTGTTACAATGTACATAAGTGATCCCAAATCTGGATACTGAGGTAATATAGTTTCTCATGCTCAACTTGACCAAAATGGGACATCACGTGACCTAGTCCGTGAAATGAACACCCCTCTAAACCCCACTTTATATAGAGAAAACTGGGGTTTACGAGGGTAAACAAAATTTTTCTTATTTCTGCTCCAAGACATAGGTTGTGGGTACTCGTTAGAACCGCCTCAATGAGGCAGTTCTAACGAGTACCCACAATCTATGTTTGCAGTATAAACTAGAGCTGTCAGTGAAACTGACTAGGGCCCCGGCAGTGCTATCAGAAATTTGTGGACGGACAGACACAGACAGACAGACAGACAGTGATTACTATAGGGCACCCACACTTTCAGTGCGGGGCCCTAATAAGAAAAATATCACAGATTTTCGTCACAAAAGTAGCCATTTTGGAGATGTAAAAATTGCACTATATCGTAATGATTTATGCTGTTCATAATTATCAAAATACCAACACTTGGGAATTTTGTAAAAACTGTGAGCAGGACAAATATCTATACTGTTCATAAAAGCCCAACAGTTGCTGGCATTTTCATATTTATGGACTGGCATTTTAAATACATACATTTATGAGCAGGGTAGTTATTATTCTCAGCCCTATTTGAACAGGATAAAAGCTATATTTGTTGGTAATGTCATAATATATGAGCAGGACATGTTTCATACCCTAATAATTTTTATAACCTGAAATCATAGCTGCTGATCTAAAAAGGTACTGAGGATATTCAAGGAATAATTATGCCCCAATTACCCTCAGCCTTCCCCCTTGTCTGAAGCTATGAGCCGAGGGTCTGGAGCCATGAGCCGCGGGTCTGGAGCTATGAGCCGAGGGTCTTGAGCTATGAGCCGAGGATCTGGAGCTATGAGACGAGGGTCTAAAGCTTTGAGGTATAGCTGTTAGTCAAGCTGTTAGTCACGTCACACAAACTTCGGTTAGAATAGCAGGAAGTATATAAATATACATTACTCACCAGCTTAGTATAAGACTGTGCAGCAGTTAAATATAAACAAATACAACTAATTAATTCATGCTTAATATACGAGCCTCCTCGAGCAAAAAATGTGTATTTGGAAGTGTGCAATGTGTGTTATGCAAAGACTCAGATCAGACTGCGTATGGGCAGTCTGATCCGATTCTTTGCTTACACAATATGAATAGCCACTAGTCTGAAGAGAAGCCTCCCGGATGTAGTGGGTGAGCTACTCGCCACATAATCACGAAGGAGTGAGTTGGATTCCGGGATTCTCCAGACTGTTGGAGAAGTCTCTAAGCCAAGATCCAGTCTTCATATGAGCTTAGTTGTTGGTGGGACATAGAACTCAAACACATACACAGTCTCACCTGAAGCTTCTATACACATACTGGAAAAACTATTGACAGAGTGGATAAACAGGCTGATCTAAGTCTTCAATTAACCCAATTTGTAAAAATAACCCCAAAACAGGTAACTGGCAAACAGTGCAGGCCCAGATCAGATGCCGCAGAATGCGGCATCTGATCAGGGCCTACACTGTTTGCGAAAAGCTCAGCATGTTTCCAAATAAAGTTTGAAGAAAACACACCCTGACATCCCTAAATTTTTAAATGGGCTTGTGCTATATATAAGGTGCAAGATTCCATTTGGTACAGAAGGGCTTAACACACACACTCAAGAGACTTATTTTAGCTTAAGATGGCTCATGTGGCGTACATCTAGCAATAAACCAATAAGGAATTTTTGATTTACAACCTTTCTAAGATTTCTTCACTCATATTCGACTGATCATTATTCAGAGTTGGGAGAACAGTAGTTTCTACAGAAAACAAACTCACTGAACCATAAAAGTAGGTCAAGGTCAAAATTGGATGACTGCATAAAAGTTGCCATCCTTAGATGCAAATTTGTACAAAGTATCATTTATGAAGCTTTCATAGGTCTTGTACTTGAAAATTAGGGTGAGCTTAAGGGTTGACACAATAGTTCAGGAGTCAGTGGCCCAGGAAATGTAGGCCAAGGCCAAATGTGGATGCTTTGTTTGCTTGTTCATTTGATTTGAGGTTTATCGTCCCCGCCAACACTGTATAGGTAATTTTGGAGACATTGCTTCCAATTTTGTGAGACTTTTACCCAACATTGAGGTGAAATGACATCTCAAGCCCTGTCGCCCAATGAAGCCAATAGGGTTTATAAGCATGGATGGACCGACTCGTACCGCATTGCCTGGGCAGGCTTAGATCGTCTAAGCGGTTTACCAGTACAAGTGCATGGTCAGTTTCAGCTCTGCGTGGAAGCATCATGCAGCCCATCTTAAATGTGGATGCTTGCATTAAAGTTACAATCCCTAGATGCAAGTCTGTACCAAGTGTCATTAATGACATGGCATCTGATCAGGGCCTGCACTATTTGCTAACAGAATTTTCCATCAAAAATAGAATAAAAATGAAAAATAGGCCTGGCACCCCTTATATGACAAATGGACGTGTCCAACATTTAAGAAATGAAATTTATTTTTTCTGCAGTTCATGGAAGTATGAACGCAGTGGGTCGCGTGCAAAGTAAATGAACCCCAAAGGGGTTCATGTAAACTTTGCTCGCGACCCACTGTCCTTCATACTTTCATGAAAAGCAGAAAAATTAAGTTTATTTTTTATATTTACATTATTTGCCCCTCATCAATGGGCGAAAAAATGCTTGTAGGGCAAACTTTAAAGCTGAAAAACATTTACACGCTGTTTTTCTACAAAGAGCGGAGCAGCGTTGACGTCATCAATGCCTGTAGAGAACAATGGTTTAGAATGACGTCACTTAACGTCACTGAAAATCACGTGATTCGATGCGTTCATGGGCGTATGAACGCAATTGTTTTCTATAGGTTTACATGAGACTTTACACTGGAAATGTAAATATATAGCATTGGAAGAGACGATGAGAATACAATGGGTTAGCCTGTGAATGCAATATACTGAATATTAAACCATTTTGTACCAAATGGAACATTGTGCCTTTTTATTATATTATAGCCGCAGTCTATTTCAAAATTTAGGTTCATTTATTTTTTATAAATTTATTTGGAAAATGGCTGGCCTTTTTGTGGCATCTGATCTGGGCCTGCACTGATCCCTGTGTTACTTTTTACATTAAGGGGAGTGGGAACACCTTCAGGGGAGGCAACTCCTGCAAAAGTACTTTTGCCTCCCATGTCAATAGGGGTCAACACTTAAAGGAAAGAATTTGCTCCTGAGGAGCAAATTCTTTCCTTTAAGAGTAGACCCCATTTTCAGCAAGACTGAGCCTATAGAAAAGCCAACAGGAAGTCCCAAAAGTTGTCTCCCTTTGAAAATGGCAGAAAATATGTGTCAGGTGTTCCCATTCCCCTTAAAACTGGGTTGAAAGACAATTATGCACATGTAGCTTTTTGAAACAAAGGGGAATTAAAAATTTCTGATCAAATACTCAGCAATCAATAATGCTTTTCTGGCAAGAAAAACCCCAACACCAAACAAACCAGATTTTAGGTGAAAGGTATACAATGAGGGGTACATATATACATATATATATATACATTTGGACAAACGTTAAGCACCATCTCAAATATTTTTGGCTATGAAATGCTTATTTATGTATGAATGCAATTGTGAATATATAGGAGGAAAAAGCAAAAATCCTCAGCCATGTGCCTGAGAATTATCAGCTCGGAATTTTTGCCTCATTTCCAGGAAAAGAAGCAGACCCTGTTGCTCTCATATGTTCTGAAGGAATAACTCGGAGAATTTTTGTTATTAGTTTAGTAGCCTAGCTAAAGATGAGGAATGTGCCTCACTTTTCATATGCTGTTCCAAAGACATTTTTGTTTCTTTGAATTCAGGTTTAACGTCCCCGTCAACACAGTATAGGTCATTTTGGAGACGTTGCTTCCAATTTTGTGGGACTTTTACCCGACATTGAGATGAAATGACATCTCAAGCCCTGTCCCCCATTAAAACCAATAGGTTTATAAGCATGGACGGTCCGCCTCGCACCCCGGTTCCTGGACAGGCTTAGATCCTCTAAGGGGTTTACCAGTACTTGTGTGCGGAGGGTTTCAGCTCCGCGTGGAAGCATCATGCAGCCCGCCCTTTTATTTCTTCAAGCCCTAATGGGCGGGGGTGGGTTTCAAAGACATGATTGGGGCTCTAATAACCTATTGCCCCTCCAGCTATTAGGCTATAAGACACATTTACCTTTTTGTTTGTCTGTATTGAAGTTTAACGGCCCAGTCAACACTATTTTAGGTCATTTTTGAGCAAGTCAGTTTACCTATCCACACTTTTCCTGGGCAGGCTTAGATGTAAGCAGTTAACCGGCACAGTGCACATTCTTTCTAGCCAATAAACATTTGCCAAGTTTCATTCAGAAAAATAGCTTTATTACACTTTTTGCTATATTCGCATGTATAAAAACATTTTGCTACCTTTCAAAGGACTCACTCATAAAAAACTTTTACCAGAAATACAATAAGAGCCAGCGCACGACAACACCTACAATAAGACATGTGCAATCATCGAAGCATCAGATCAGCTTGCCCATCCATATACAGTCGAACTTCAATGGCTCGAACACCTTTGGGTCCTCGAAAATCTGTTCGAGGCAGGGGTAGTTTGAGCCACTGAGGTTACTGTCAGGAGGCATAACGAGATACTTTTAGACATCTTTTCGGTGTTCTACAATGAATATGTATTCTGTGTGTACTCGTTAGAATCGCCTCATCGAGGCGATTCTAATGAGTACACACAGCATACATTTGCAAGATAAAAGACTAAAATCTCCTTAATTATCCCCCACTATTTCTTATGTAGAGGATTTCGCTATGGGCTCAAGAATGGGTTCGACTCATCCATGGTAAACGAGTCATCGTTGTTTGAGCCATCGAAGTTCTACTGTAGTCTAACCAGAGACTTCTGTTGCTGCATGAAGGAGCATTGGGCACTTAGCTATCCTTAAGAGTGTACAACGAAGACTCTGATCAGACTGCGCGGATGCACAGACTGATCTGAGTCTTTGTTGGGTGCACATGTCTTATTGTAGGTTTTGTCATGCGATGGCTCATATTTAAAATCAACGAAAATGATGCATAACTTTTGTGCAGTTGTATATCTGTAACATATTAGCATTAGTTGAAATATTAAGTTTGAACATGCAAGGAGTGTTAAAATTTAGATTCTCAACTATTGGGTGGGCATGATTCAGACAAAAACAGCATAGGGGTTCATCTCCACATAAGACAATCTGCAATGCAGTTATCCTCATTCAAGTGCACTTGTTTCTTCATTTATTCATTTTTCAAGTTTAAAAATTAGATTGTAGAATTTTTCCATACAGGAATAATAATCAACCACTTGTTTTCCTTCAACTCTTTCCAAATTTTTTAGGATCTCCCCTCTTCATCAGGGTTATATGGACACCACACCCTGCATTTCACATGAGTTTCCAATATGGCCTTCCAGTGTTTGAGACCACACATTGGAATACGATATTGGAAAGTCATGTAGAATGTAAGATGCGGTGTCCAAGTAACCCTGATGAAGTGGGGAGATCCTCGAAAATTTGGAAAGAGTTGAAGGAAAACAAGTGGTTGGTTATTAGTAGTAATTAGATTTTTTTCCCAAAAACAGCAAGTATTTTCTGCTATGTAAAAGCTCAATCTCAGCCAATGACACTGTGAATACAGCGTGTATCACAGAAAATATTGTCACAATTATTTTTTTTTAAATTATCCAATCAGAAATCATTTTACATTATCCAATCAGAAGTCATGTAACATTCACAAGCACATTTGAATTGTCCTTAACCATTAAGATGGATCTCAAAATGTCGTCTGTTTATGTTGTCTGCTGCGTCTGCTACAAACATTTCAAACAAACTTTTACATACAGACAAACAGTGTAGACCCTGATCAGACTGCTCCTCAAGGAGCATCTGATCTGGGTCCACACTGTTTGCTACAATGACTACAGTGACCAACAAACTACAAAACAGACAACAATTGTTGCGACTGGCATCAAAAATGATAACTATTCCTCACCGAGAACTCTTCAATCTCCACCTCGGGTATGGCCGGGGACATCAGGGCCGACTTTGAAGGAAAAATTGGCCTCTTTGGTTTCTCAGGGGGCTTTTTCTTCTTTTTTTCTTTCTTTTCCTTCTTTGCTTTCTTTTTCTTCTTTTTCTCCTCCTTCTCCGACTCATCAATCAGGGCCGCGAAGTTTTTCGACGAGTGACTAGAAATGGAGCCCAGAGGAACATGGGTATGTGGAAATGAGGCTCTTCTGTGACCTAAAAATAGAATTAGTTACATAGCTCCAGATAAGGAGGTGTAATGAGGATAATTAAATTGTCGTCTGCTTTGTCGTCCGCTGGTTACTTTAAAAGACATGTTTTGCAAACAGTGTGGACCCAAATCAGACTGCTTCTCTCTAGGAGAAGCCTGATTTGGGGCCACACTGTTTGCCTGTATGCAAAAATATTTTTAAAATGTTTGCAAAAAAATTTAGCAGACGACATGAGCAGACGACATTTTCAGGTGAAGTTTTTCTCTGCATCTTAACCCTTATCTTGCTGAATATTCATTTAAGCCACACCCATTTCTGTATATCAACCAATCAAATTACTTGATGTAATTTATTACTACAAATTCATAAACTGAATGCCAAACAGTGTAGATCCTGATCAGATGGCTTCTTCAGAAGACATCTGATCTGGATCTACACTGTTTGCAAAGATAGGCGTTGTCGTGAACAGCAAGAGAAGGGTTAAGGATTAAAACATGTTGTGGGTACCTGTGCTGTAGAATTGCCTCATTGAAGATCACCTTATTGAGTTGATTCTAACAAGTACCCACAACATAGTCTTTCTTTTTATGGTGTAATCAGAAAATGTATCCCATAATTACTCCCCAGCCCCACCCCCCTCTTAATTCTCTGTATCTGGAGCCATGCTGCATGTTGTATTGTTTGGGGTTCTAGATTGAAGGCTATATAGAGGATCTTACATGAGTGTTCATGCATTATTGAATTTATTAAACAAGATGATGGAAATGGATAAAATGCGAGGCTCTGCCAAGCATTATATCCCTTTTCCTCAACAAGCTTAATAAATTTAATAATATATGAACACGAATGCAAGATTCTATTTATCATATGACATTTAAAACACATTTTATTCTCGATCATGGAACAAAAATGTTAATATTTCGCCATTAGTAAATGCAACGTCATTAAGGACGTCATATATGTAATGTTATGGCACATTTCTAGCTAATTTGCATATTTAATCCACTAGTGGATTATCGAAAAATATTACATGGCGTTATTACATTCTCCGAAGCGACGTCATATGATAAATTCATATGATATTATGTTTAACTCTTATCATGCTGTTCACGACAACCCCTATCTTTGGAAACAGTGTAGATCCAGATCAGATGGCTTCTGAAGAAGCCATCTGATCAGGAGCTACACTGTTTGCCATTCAGTTTATGAATTTGCAGCAATAAATTACATCAAGTACTTTGATTGGTTGATAGACAGAAATGGATGTGGCTTAAATGAATTTATCATATGACGTCGCATCTGAGAGTGTAATAACGTCATGTATTATTTTCGATAATCCACTAGTGGATTAAATATGCAAATTAGCTAGATACGTCCCGTAACGTTACATGTACGACGCCCTTAATGACGTCGCGTTTACTAACGGCGGAATGTTGGCATTTTTGTTAACAATCGTGAATAAAATACGCTTTTAATGTCATATGATAAATAGAATCTTGCATTCGTGCTCATGTATTATTAAATTTATTAAACTCGTTGAGAAAAAGGGATAAAATGCTCGGCAAAGCCTCGCATTTTATTCCTTTTCCTCAACTCGTTTAATAAATTCAATAATACATGAGCACTCATGTAAGATCCTCTATATTCAGCAAGATAAGGGTTAGAGACGAACAAAATTTTGCTATGTTACATTATCCTCAGCATCTTCTCATTTCAGTACAAAGAAGCTGAAAATATCTCCATGCACAAATGCTTTTCATTGTCCTCATGTCAAAGAAATGCTAGTGAAAGGGCCATAAACCCCAAACATGTTAATACCTCTTTCCTCAGTTATTCTGAATCTCCTAAACTGTTGATAGATCTACATAATCAAATCCTTATCTATCTATCTATCTTCATATACTGAGTCGGTCAAACTTGGCCATTACCTCAGTTGGGTGGTGCGCTAAATTTAGAATTTAGCAAAAAAAAAAAAAAAAAAACACACCCACTGGATGAGTTCTTAAAACTATTTACAATCTGCTTTCAGAGGTGTACTAAAACGCACACCTCTGGATCCCAATCTACACCATGCGGGCTTTGAACTCCTCTGCAGTTTTGGCATTTACCACAGAGGAGGGAAGACTATTCCACTGAGGAATAGTTCTAGGGAAGAAAGAATTCTTCAGGGCATCACTATAGGCCTGGTACCTACGATATTGACTGTTGTTTAGTTTTGATGCCCTTGTTTGAGTTGAAGTAGTCACAGGGGTCAAGTATTTATCTTTATTAAGAGACACTGTGTCAGAGTGAATCTTATAAAAGAAGGTTAAAGAGGACTGCTCGCGACGGGCCTCCAAGGATGGCCACTCCAGCTCATCAAGCATATCACCAACACTGCTTCTGTTCTGCCATCGCCTGCAGGTCCATCGGGCAGCCGTTCTCTGAACCTTCTCAACCTGCTGAACCTGGGTTTTAACATGGGGGTGCCAAACAGGTGATGCATACTCTAATTGAGGTCTAACCAAGGTTTTGTATGCAACACCCTTTGTCTGCCTAGGTGCAAAAGCCAAATTACGTCTAAGAAACCCTAATGTCCTAGTTGCTTTAGAGGTAATCTCAGAAATATGTTGACCCCAATCAAGATTATCAGTAATGGTGATACCAAGATATTTTGCGGATTGGACATGTTCCAAAGTATGCTGATGTAATGAGTAGTTGAATTTAATCTGCTTGTCTGGAGGGTGCCGTGACACCCTCATTGAATGACATTTGGCCACATTGAACTTCATTTGCCAATCGGCCTCCCAACGTGCTAGGCTATCCAGGTCATCTTGTAAGATAAGACAGTCAGAAGTAGTATATATGTTCCTATACAAAACACAATCATCTGCAAACAAACGAACAGATGACCTGATATTATCAGGAAGATCATTAATAAATATCAAGAAAAGGACCGGTCCAAGTACCGAACCTTGTGGGACACCGGACAAAACAGGGACTGGATCCGACGCTTGGCCGTCAAGTACAACTTGTTGAGTGCGTCCAGAGAGCCATGAGCTAACCCACTTAAGTGTGGATCCTCTAATCCCATAATGATCTAGTTTGTACAATAGCCTCCTGTGAGGTACCTTGTCGAAGGCCTTTGCAAAATCCATGATAATCAGGTCAGTCTGTTTGTGGCCACGATTAATGGCCCCATCCAGATTGCTCACTATGTCATGGTAGAACTGAACTAATTGAGTTTCACAAGACCTTCGACTTCGGAAACCATGCTGGCAGTCAGCAAGAATGCTTTCAAAGGCTAGGTGCTTGTTATGCCCCTGAATTTCTGGAGTAGGTTCATCTATGTTTAAATTTCGGAACTTTTATTGTTGACAATACCAGAAAAATCATAAAAATTTGTACACCTTGAGGACTTTCTGTCATTCTCCTAACATTTTAACAAATTTGCTTCACGATCCGGCAAGGTGTCCAAAAAATGCAGACAGAATGGCAAACAGTGTAGACCCTGATCAGACTGCTCCTGATCTGGGTCTGCACTATTTGTTTCTAAAGGCATATCAATCCCAATACTTTGGGTTCATTACGGTATTAAAAACTCAAAAGCAAAATAGCAAACAGTGAACATCTTGATGAGACAGCTTGTGGTGAACTGTCTCATCAGGAATGACACTATTTGCAGAGATTTTCTCTGTTTTGGACTTTAAGGTATATAGTAATCACACATCTAGACTGCAATGCAAAATAAACTAAGATTTTCCAAATTGTTACCCAGCAGTGTGGGTTGCAATATAAGTTCAAAAACCAAATACATTATGTAAAGCAAATTCAAAAACTACAGTTTATGACCAAATAATGGTCCTATAAGACCAATAGACAGAGATTTATTGTCCAAAATGAGGCAAAATCCACTAAATTTTCAAACAAGGATACCGACAAGGCAGGAGCACTTATCCATAAAATATTATCATTTTCAGTTGTTATGTACTCTGAAGTAGCAAAGACGAGGCATAATTTTCTTACTTTCTACATTTTTAAGCACTTTTGTGAAAATTTCACCAAATACCACATGGTAAATTTCATCGCCATCTTGGATTTCGACGAAATTCTTACCCTGGATTTAGTGAAATTCAAACCCCAAGTATTTCCCTGTCAGTCGAGATCGGATGATGACAGTTACCTCTTGCAATTGCTTAATCAATGGCTTTGCACAACCATCAACCTGATCTTCATGTGATTTTGCTTCAGGTGTTTTAAACGTCTTTCAAAATACTGACTTCGGTTTGTTTACAATAGAGAAATCTGTCGAAATCTGTCACATTTCTTGACGACCTCATCACTGTTTCAGCTGATTTGTGTTACTGCGCATGCATTAAAAAACGGGATAAAACTTGATGAATAACATACAAAAATTACAATTTAATAAAGCTCTGTTTTAGCAAATTGATTAACGACCACCTTTATCGGCAATATGACTGTTTTTATGTTTTACTTTTTTGCGTATGTACCTTCCATTAAATGTTAATTCGGTTGTATCCGCTTTCTCTTGGACTGGTTTTCGTCACTAGAAAGCGTCATTGTCATAAAACGGGTCGAAGTAAAGCACCCGGGATCCAGCAGAATATAAATGGCGAAAAAACCCACATGTAGCAGACAGAAGCAATAACGTTTTCTTCGTATTTGTAAGTGTTTTTGGCATTGATCATGAAATCAGTTTTGCGGTAATAGGGATATCATTTTAGTTTTTCGAATTCCACACCGGTAGCGATGTCACACACTATGGGTTTTGGAAATGAAGATGGAAACCGCGTATCTTAGCAGTGTAAACAGAAACTGAAGATTTGTTGTCACGTGACAAATTTTATGAAAATGAAAAGCAACATTAAAACAGATACAAACAGCAATTATCGATATATTTTGCAGACCGGAATATTTCTTTATTTTAACTGTTTCTGGAAAAGTTCCGTTGAAAATTAGCCACGGTTCTTGAACAAGGAAATTTATTATTATGTATGGTGGTTGCATTGTGTCATGGTAAACTGTTATCTTCCTACTGATAATGTGATCGGTGACGGTCTTTCATCTTTGACCATTACTCGCAGCAGATTTGCAGGTGTACATTAAATACATTCCAGGTTTGCAGGAGCGTACACAGTCATGTAATTAAAGTAGGGATTTTTTAACCTGCACGGTGGGGGGGGGGGGGGTGCATAGAGGGCTTCCAGTTAACATTTCGACCCGAAGGACAGTGCACTATGTGGCATTCATCCCTGCTAATGATGCCAGTGGAGCATGATCCGACACGAAAGTTACCACTTTTGGGGATCAAACCAGGGATGGGGATTTCTTGCACCAGAGGCAGCATCCTAATTCCTTCAGATGGGGGACGTTAACTTTTTCTGAGCTGGCTTGTACATAAGCTGTTAATTAGTGCAAGTAATTTTATGTAAGGAAACGACAACTGCCCTTCTTGAATCAGATGAAGTGATAGAATGAGAGTAGAAAAAAATTCACAGTCAGTCTCCATGAAAGTTTGTTTTTGATCCACAGGATAAAGTCGGTGACAGTGTGGAAACTCACATCACATAAAAGAAGGAGAGCATAATGCAGCATCTGATCAGGGCCTACACTGTTTGCATAAAGTTCAGCCATTTTTAGATACATTTTGAAGAGAAACACAACCTGGCATTCCTAAATTTAAAAAAATGGACTTGGGCTATTATATAAAGTGGAACACAGACACTTGTTTCATAGAGGAAAAAGAATCTACCCTCTACCTTAAGACAGGCACTTGTTTAACAGAAAAAAAAATCTACCATCTACCTTGAGAAGGTAGAGTGTAGATTTTTTTTCTCTTTGAAACAAGTGCATGTGAAGTGGAAGATTCGATTTTGTATACAATAGGTAAAGAATGAAAACAGTACATTTTGTACTCTCCAGAGGTTGGGGCCCCGGCGATAGGGGCTTGGATTTATACATCAGGCTGCATGGTGCTTCCACGCAGAGCTGATGCTGACCACACATTGTACGAGTACTGATACCACTTAGAAGAACAAAGCCTGCACAGGCAAAGTGGTGTATGCCAAACCCTCCAATGAATATAACATTTTGGTTTCATTGGGTGGCAGGGCTTGAGATGTCATTTCATCTCAAATGTAGGGTAAACTCCCCTAAAATTGGAAGCATCATCGCCAAAATAACCTCAATAGTGCTGATGGGACATTAAACCTCAGATCAAACAAACTCTCAAGAGGTTATGACCAATTCAGACCACGGTAAATAGAAGGAACTACTTTCTTTTTGTTTACATGTTTTCACCATGTGCTCAAGAGCAGCCATGTTTCTTCAACTTCAAGTGCATGGAGGTGGCAAAATGAAAATTTGGTCAATTTTGTAATGGGAAAGAATTTTTGAAAATCATTGGTAGGTTTTGTTAGGAGAGGTTATACAAAGGACTGATTTGTGCTAAAAAGAAACATTGGATGAAATGACAGCTCTGCAGTGACGTTTGAAATTTGATAATTTTCATCCTGATTGTTTTTGCCTTTTGAAAACTAAATGTTAGTAGCAATAGAGCTACATAAAGCCAAAATGTTATGCTTTCATGGAATTAATCACAAAAAAATTCATATTAGTCATAATTTCTTTTTAAAACAATTTTCATCTTCACACTTGTCAAATTTTCAATACAGGTTGTCAGCCATTTTGTATAGTCCTTAATCGTTCTTGATTTGTTCTGGGGTTTATCGGCCTAGTCAACACTATTATGAGCATGTCAAGCTGGAGACAGTTGTTCAAAACTAATGACATGTCGTTAAAACTCTGATAATTAATGATAGAATATATACCTGTACTTTTGCTGAAAAAATGTGAGCAGCTTTTGCAAAAGCTACTCACACTTTTCCAGCAATAATAACAGATCTTCCGTATTAGACTTCTTAGAACAGTTAGCTATTTGACCACTAACAAGCTTGTTAACTCTTATCATGCTGTTCACGACAACCCCTATCTTTGGAAACAGTGTAGATCCAGATCAGATGGCTTCTGAAGAAGCCATCTGATCAGGATCTACTCTGTTTGACATTCAGTTTATGAATATGTATAAATAAATAAGTCAGAAATGGGTGTGGCTTAATTGAATATTCAGCAGGTGAAAGGTTAAGCTAATGATACTTTGAAAAAACAGGACCCTGATCAGTGAAACTAACGATACTTTTCTGGCTTAAGCCTAACTGGATAACCAGAATAATGTGCATATACTTTTGCAAGTATCCGACAGCTGCCCTTCTTGAATTCTTGAATAAGTTAAGAGAAGATAATGACAAAGCAAAATGCAGCCAGACCCAGCCAACACTGAACCCTCTGACAAGCTCACAAGATGATGTTTAGTCTTACTTTTAAAGTCTCTGTCATCAAAATGTCTGTCTGCCCACTTTGGAGCCTCTTCTTCCACAATACCAATGGTTGAAGGCACAGCTTCAATAGTACCAGAGGTCAGGTCATTAAGGCTGAATCTACAAAATGCATCAATATATATAGTGAAATTCCGCTATTAACCCTTGACCTGCTGAATATTTAATTACGCCACACCCACTACTGATTATCAACCAATTAGCTTACTTGATGCAAATTATTGCAACAAATTCATAATCTGAATGATAAACAATGTAGATCCTGATCAGATGGCTTCTTCGGAAGCCATCTGATCTGGATCTACATTGTTTGAAAGAAAAGACATATCCGGGCTTAGCAGGGCAAGGGTTAAGACCACCTAAAATTAAGACTAATTCTTCATTAAAACACTTATTTAGTATGTTGCATTTATTTTTTCTTTGCGTTTTCTGCATACAGTGTCCTCTGGTCAGAGACCACCTTTGGGACTTTTCAAAAGTGGTCTTATAGACCACTTCTGAACAGTCCCATAGGTGGTCTTAACATAGGAAGTTTACTGTATTTATTTACTATATACCTACAAAAAATACTGCCGTTTACTACCAGTATTTCCAGCACAAAACTACAGATTCAAAATACAGAATTCGGAATCACCCAACTAGCATTTTCCAATTCCGTATCATCCCTGCTAGCTTTATTATGACATTAATCCTTTTTGTACCCATGTTCCCTGTCAAGAATCAAAATAATGAATTTGTTATACTGCAAAGCTATTTCATGACATTTTGAACAGCGTTCCAATGTTTTCTTTTGTAGTGGACGTCGTCAGAAGTAGATGTTTACATGTGACGTCATCAAATGCACCCTTCTGCACACACTACGTAGATCGCGGCGCTCAGTGGGAAAATGTTTACATCATGTTAAAAAAATAGCCATCAGAGGAGATGGCAAATCCCTCGACCAAAAACCAATATGGCCTTCAGAAGACTGTTCACAAATAGAAAGTGCACCAGAATTAAAACACACTGGTAAGCCCACAGCATATTTTGTACATGAAATGTTTATTGAAACTATCTTCACCTAATGATGCAAAGGACCGCTTCTCAACATGATGAAGATCCAAGATTTCCAATGCCAGAGCTCTCGGAAACGCAGGATTCTGCGTATTTTACGCCAACTTTTGCCATTGTACGCGTAAAATTCACAACCGGCGATTCTTGTGTACGCATGTTTTTATTGCGACACGCGTCCAAAATTACAGAAGCGGTAAATTCAGAAGCTAATTTAGGCCGCTTATGCAATACCAATAAAAGATCAAATGCGGCGCCGCTTTTTATGTTGAAAGCGCACGTGCCACAAATCAGTAGGCGTGACTTATATTGACAGGTATTTTTGCACCTGTCAGGGGGAGAGACGATATTGGAAAGTGGTCGGTTTGCGGCACGTGTTAAAAATGATTGTACCTGTTTAATCTCGCCGCGCTAATCCCCGTGTTATTACGGATAACAATTAAATAGTTTACTAATTGATGTAAGCTCATATCATCAACGGATTAGCATGAGTCAGTAAAATATCACATTTAGTTAAACCAGGGTTACGGCGAAGACGTTATAATTGACGAATTACCAATGTCATGTATTTTCGCGACTACACGATCGTACTTTTTATCGCTCGGTCTAAGTGTATTTCGACGTTTACTGGTGACAAAAATGTATGTAATTCTTCAAAATACAATCATTTTTAACAATTACAGGAAGTCAGACGTGGTTAGGAACTTAGGATGCTTCCCCTATGTATTTGTTTACAAGAATTAAAAATAATTGAGCTACTGTCAGGTACATATACGTCCGAATTTGAAAGCACAAATATAGCTAAATAGAATGCTGCTTTTCTGATCTGGGTTTACATTATATCTGCTGTTATCCTAATACAACCTTATTTTTATGTGGCATTATTTGACTAGAAGTGTGAGAATAAATCTGAGCAACTGCACTGGGGGGGGGGGGGGGAATAGACACATCAGTGAAATATTTCTAACTAGTACCCACACTCTACATGTTTGGAACGAAGTTATTAAATGCATCTATCAGAAAAAAAGAGTTTGAGAACCATGAAAGTATACAGTTTTTCTTATGGACGTGTAGCCTGATAATAAGAAGTTTTTATCTATGTTCTATGCGCGATCAAGATCAGAACTCCAACTTTTTAATGTGGGAATCCAACTTTTTATCTGTGAATCCTACTTTTTACCAGGAAGGATTCCTGGAATCCTGTTTTCAAAATTCTAGTGAGAGCTCTGAATGCACAAAGTACAGGTATACTGAGTTGTGGTTCTTGCACATGAAATGCCTTTTCAACCTTCTATATACCAGTATAATTGTGGCAAGTACCAGCAATATATCTCAAAGGTATTGGAATTATAGCCATCACAAGATAATACTGTCAGGAGAGATAACTCTTAAACCAGGGCACTCAGAATTGTGGTTTTTGTGCATGACATGCCTGCTTAACCTCATGTATACCTGTACCAAGTACCATCACAATGTCTCAAAGGGTATTAGAGATATGGTATCACAAGGTTGTCATACTGTTATATTGAAAGGCGAGATAACTCAAATACCACAGCATCAAGAGTTGTGGTTCTTGCGCATGACATGCCTTCTATACCTTGTATATAATTGCGCCAAGTTCCTTCAATATATCTCAAGGGGTATTAGAGTTATTGCCATCAAAAGGTTATATGGTCAGGGGAGATAACTCAAAAACCAGGGCAACCAAAGTTGTAATTCATGCACATGACACACCTGCTTGACCTCATGTACATCTCCACCAAGAATAATCAATATGTCTCAAAGGGTATTGGAGGTATGGTGATCACAGGGATATTGGAAGGGGAGATGACCCAAATACCCTAGCACCCAGAGTTGTGGTTCTTAGGCATGACAGGCCGTCTCCACAAATGTGCCAAGTACCTTCAATATATCTCAGACTCAGTGTATTGTAGATATGGCCATCACAAGGTTACATTGTCAGGGGAGGTAATTGAAAAAAACAGGGCACCCAGAGTTGTGGTTCTTGCACATGACACGCCTGCTTAACCTCATGTACAACTGTACCACGTACCATCAATATATCTGAGAGTATTGGAGATATTGCCATCACAAGGTAGTGATTCTATTTAATTGGAAGGGGAGATAACTAAAAAAAACATGGCACCCAGAGTTGTGGTTCTTGCGCATGACATGCCATCTCAGTCTTGTGAACAACTGTGCCAGGTACCATCAATATATCTCAAAGGGTATTGGAGTTATGGCCATCACAAGGGAGTCATTCTAATTTATTAAAAGGGGAGATAACTCAAAAACTATGGCAGCCAGAGTTCTAGTTCTTGTGCATGACACGCCTTCTCAGCCTTGTGAACAATTGTGTAAAGAACCATCAATGAATCGCAAAGGGTATTGGAGTTATGGCCATCACAAGGTTGCATCTACAGACAGACAGACGGACAACCGGATAGACAGACGGATGGATGCCAGGCTGATCGCTATGTCCCCCGAACCTATTCAGTCAGGGGATAATGAGAGTTTTATAACAGAAAACAATGAAATAAAGCACCGAAGGACTGAAAAACAATCAAAAATTTCTATTTTATTGTAGTATATAAAAATTATTTTGCTTATAGTTTTTATCAATTGCAGTAAATCCAAGATGGCTGTCATCGCAATTCAGCGAAGGAAAGCGCGAGAGGCGTATATATTTTTGGTAATGGGGTATATGGAAAATAATTTCCTTTGCACTGTCCAATCAAAAGCCTGGAAATTTCTTTGCAGTATAACAAATCAATATATACAGTGAACCTTCGATAACTCAAGCACAGATAGCTCGTTTACCACGGCTAGTTCAAACTCTTCCTGATATTTAAGAAATAATCTCCACGTACCGTGTGTTATCGTGATTAACACACGGTGTTGGAGGGCAGATTGCGAAATATTAATTCACAACGGCGAAGCCGGAGTGAATTAATATTCGCATCTGCCCGACAACACCGTGTGTTTATCACGATAACACACCGGGTGCGTGGAAATTATTTTGATTCTAACATGATGCTAAACTGAAATACAGTAGTAACAAAGCGTTATCTTGGGGACTATTTTGCAGCGGATTTCGACAGAAGGAAATGTTTACATGCAACATCACGATGACGCCAAATTGCACGCACTACGTTGACGACGTGAATTATCGCATATTTGCAAACGCTGACGTTTCCACTGGGTTCAATGGGAAAAACGTTAACGTCATGTTAGAATCCCAGAGAATTCTTCTCATACTCCTGTTATCCATACATTCAGGATAATTTATAAAATTTGTTCAATTTTATCTTGAAAAAGAATTTTGTATATACTCATTAGAATTGCCTCAATGAGGCGATTCTAATAAGTACATACAACATTCCTTCATTTGAAAGCAAATGGAAAATTTGTTTGTTTGATTTGAGGTTTAATGTTCCTGTCAGCACTGTATAGGTCATTTTGGACATGTTGCTTCCAACTTTGTGGGATTTTTACCTGACACTGAGATGAAATGACTACTCAAGTCCTGTTGCCCAATGAAACCAATAAGGTTTATAAGCATGGATGGTCCGACTCGCACCGCTTTGCCTGGGCAGGCTTAGATCCTCTAAGGGGTTTACCAGTACTCGTGTGTGGTCATAGCTCCAGATAATTTTTTATCCCCACTTCGTATTTACTTATCAAAATTAAAACCTTTTCAGTAAAATGAAAAAATGGGTCAGTAAATATACTGATCAAATCGGGAGGTCGTTTCGTATTTTTATGAACCTGGTTAACTACCGATTCATTACAATTTAAGCTAGTTAATAGTTCACTGATACTGATTATAAAGACATATCAAGCCAGTAAACAGAATCACCCTTATGTTTCTGGACAGATGTCTTAGCAAACAGCACACACCCAGATCAGACTACACTTTCTGAACATATTATGCTCAGTGTTTGCGCTAGCCGGAAAGTGGGAGTGGGGCACTCGATATCAGTAGCGTAGACGCGAATAAAAATACCGTCTGTGTCGTAGGACAGTAACAGTAACCACATGTTTCAAACACCAGGTGTTTGTACATCGTAAAATAAAACAGACAAGTAAACAGAGACTCATTACACGTTTTCTAGGTATTTACGGTCGCGAAAAATGTGACATTGGCAATAATATTGTCTTTGCAGTTTATCTGGATGCGATCTTTACTGATTGCTATTAATCTGTCCATGACCTATCACTAATATTATGCCAATAAATTAGTTAATCATGTTAACAAATAAGACACGATGTTTTTTTTCCAAATTGCTATGGGATAATGAGCGTAAAGTAAGCCAAGATTGCAAGTCATTCTTTTCATGTGTCACTTAATATCAATACCTGCTGGTTCAGGACATGACCGCGCCTGATGTTCAACCCGCCGATATATAGCGGTTCTTTTGATATTGCGTGAATGGCTTTAGTTGGCTAAGTATTGAGCATATTTTATAATTATTGACCACATTAATAGGATTAAAGACGTCGGGGTCTTTCAGAAGTCGCCACATGCTATCTACCTGCATTATCCATTTGAACTGTCTCTGGGCAATTTGTGATAAAATTATTTATTCACAGTTCGACACAGCGCTACACAGACTGATCAACATACATGCTGTCTTGCAATGTCATCTTTGTCAGTCGTGTTCCGACAAGCAGTGCATATATATGCTACAAAGTTTTCACGCAAGATTACTTTGAGCCCCAATTAGCAGGATTAAACTGTTAGGTTTTGATTAGAAATTTATTACCTATTTATCTGTGTTAATCCCAAGTGGCCGGCATGCGGAGCATGCTCTATTAGTTATTACCGCTATTCATCTCAAGTATCCGATAATTTTCGCGCCCTATCGGTCGCGTCGGCGTCTTTGAACTTAACAGTGCTCAGCATGACTAGCGGCGCATTATAGAAGATACTTTGCGTCCCTGCGAGGTTTTTTTCGCAGCCGACGCTAGTGAAATCGTTTTGCAAACATATTTTTGTTCTTTCGCAAACATTGAATTAAATGATATAAAATGTCCGATAAAATCCGTCACTTGCCAAAAGTACCGATACGGCAAAGAAGAAAGAAAATACCGCGGTTTACCGGTGCACCGGCCTTACGTGCTACGCCTCCTGACCTCTGGAAAGTTTATAATCTAAATTTAGAACGTCGGAATTGCAGAAGCAGTCGCGGAAATGGCGAGTTATTATTGTCGTCTGTATTATTACTATTATTATTTTTTACCGACGATCGGACACTCACGAAAATTTTCTAGTACAAATATTTTGGCCTCGCATTTTGAAATTCTCACTCGCATTTAGCGTAAATGCGAGCTTAATTTCGGACCCTGTAATAGTTTGCATTCAGGCGCATTCTACGGTCGAAACAAACAAGGTTAATGAGTCTACGAACAGCCAAAAATTTGTTACTTTTTTACAAAAGACCAGATTAACTAGTGAGTCTAGACAACCCGCGTGCTGCTGTTTTAAAACACCAGAGGCATAAAAGGAGTGTACAGACAGATCAGACTGCACAGGCTTGTCTGTTTTCACCTATCCCACAGTCATATTTTCCGCTAAAGTATTAATGCAACAAACGTACATGCGGGAAATTATGTGCACGGAAAAAAAACAAAACATTTGTGAGACCAGTGAAGTGACTAACTACAGCTGCAGGTGTGAAAACATGTTTCGGATTCTTCTTCTTATTTCTAATCACAGCGGATAGCCGTCGGGTAGAGGAAGGGTATTAATTACATACCCTTTCATTGTCTTTGAGCTGACAATTGTAGATGGTCATGTTACGAAACGTTATGCAAGGATTACTGCGTAAATACGCGCCATATCATTGTCCCCTTCGTAACCTAAGAAAGGTCTACCGTAAATGGTACGATTTAAATTTTCAACCACTTCGTATTTTGCATTTTTTAATCCGTAATTTACGAAAATACAAAGCTTATCTGGCTCTCTGGTGGTCGGTTTCAGCTCTGTTTGGAAGCATCATACAGCCCATCTATTTCTTCAAGCCCCCGGTGGGGGGCTGAGAATGGAAAACATATCCTTCAGTCTTCCCTATTATGACTCATGGCAAGGCGCTATAATTAGTCTTCAGTAGTTTGAACTACCCTTATCATAAACAAATTTTCAAAATCGCAGTGTTTGACCTATTGATCTTTTATAAAATTACTGACTACTGAGTCACTGGATATGATGTGATGTCGACCAGAGAATACCAATATTGACCCAGGTGAAGCCCAGAGTTAATATTGTTCTTGTTCACATGATGTCCAATGACTCAATAGTCAATTGTTATTTCATTATATATTCACACAACCAAATGATTGATATGGCCATAATAGATCTTCCCGTTTTTTCCATTCTAATTATACCCCCACAAATGAAATTTGGGGGGTATATAGGAGTGAGCTTGTCGGTCGGTCGGTCTGTCGGTCGGTCTGTTGACTTGGTTTCCAGACGATAACTCAAAAAGCGCTTCACCGATTTTTATAATTTTTGGTACACTGATGTAACATCATAAAATACAGGTCAAGTTCGATTTCCACTACAATTCGTCAATTTTCGACATAGTTATGGCCCCTTTCAAGTGAAAAAATTGCAAAATGGCGCTGTTGTACTATCAAGGCAGTTTTTGTGGGGGTATTCATCACCTTTAGTGATAGCTCTAGTTTTAGAAAGAGTCTCATGACCAGTAGGAAATGTAGATATATGTCAGGTGCCAAAGAATGTGTTTTAAAACCAATGAAAGAGCATCTATTTAAAGATTATTTAAGGATTATCACTATTTCTGGGTTGATTGTTTGGCAACTGACCCAGTTACTAAACAAAAGTAGTTCTTAAGTGCTGATGTCCATGTGACTATCAATGATTTATATGAAAATCCAGGTGATGGTTATTTATAGAAGACAGCTAGCTGTCCTATTTTTGTCATTGTGATGTCAGAAAAAGTAAGTAAAACACTGGCACAGCGCATGGGCTAGGACATTTTTTTTTTTTTTGGTTTGGGTTTTACGGCCCTTTCAAGATAATTTCACTCATATCGAGCCGATCGTTAATCAAAGGTGGGCGAAAACCGGAGTACCCGGAGAAAAACCACCTGACCTTCCGTTGCAGAACTTGGCGTCTCACACGTGGCCCGATCGAGGCTCGAACCTACGGCGGTGAGAGACAGGCTAGGACAATGACAAACAGTATAGACCCAGAGCAGATGTCGCATTTTGCGGCATCTGATCTGGGTCTATACTGTTTGCATAAAGCACAGTCATTTAAGGGTTAAAACAAAACTGTCTAAGTCCTCATTCCGGACTATTTTTCAAGCCTGCATTCAGAGACAATCAACCCAACAGTGCTGTCAGTACTTTTACCCATTGTATACTAGTGGACTCTTCCATTGTTATATGTTGGACAAGTCCATTTGACATTTTAGGGGTTTCAGGCCTAGTTTTTCATTTTTGTTCTATTTTTGACGGAAAAGTCTGTTAACAAACAAACAGTGCAGGCCCTGATCAGACGCCGCATTCTGCGGCGTCTGATCTGGGCTTGCACTGTTTGCCAAGGTACCCCTTTAGGGTTTCCCGCATTCAATTGGGTTAATTTTCTATGTCATTCTTGCACACAACAGACAAGAAAATCCGTGATTTTACCCTGGGATAGAAATTTATGTTCTGACCCTGGTGTTCCGACCCAAAATTGAATATAATCGCATGTTTGATAAATGCACTGGTTGAATACAACCTCATATTTGTTGTCGTTAAGGTTAACATCACAGCACGTTACGTGACGTCACTAAACATTCCTGTAGTGTCATCACAATATGGCGGACGTCGGTAACCGAAGTGACTGCAGCATTTAAAATCTGCGCTAAGAAATAGAAGGTATGCAAGAAAAAGAATCCTATATGGGTGTGATGGGCGGATAGAAAAATCCATCCCTTGGGATCACTGTCCGTCAGCAGTCGGCAAGCCTCGTGATGCCGGACCGTGACCCTTGGGATGGATTTGTCCATCCAACCCTCACACCCATATGAGATTCTTATATTCTGTTCACTTAGGATGACACACTTCTGTCTGTCCTACTGAAAATACTTACTTTGGAGTTTTGTCGAACATTTTCTCAATGTCCTCGTGTAGACTCTGACTGTGTTCCAGAGCTTCCTCCTTGTCCATATCCAGTATAAATGACAACCCCGTCGACGTCGGCTCCGTTGCCACGGAGATGCTGGCACTCCTGTGGTACCTCCTCCTGGCTGAGTCTGTTGACCCAATGGAGCTGGTGTCATCAACTCCTCTGTGAGGCATGTTGTCATCAGGATAAAACTGAAAATATATATAATTTCTCTATAACACTGTTCATTACATCACAACCTCTTTATAACAATGTTCATTACACCATAACCTCTTTATAACACTGTTCATTACACCAAAACCCCTTTATAACACTGTTCATTACATCACAACCTCTTTATAACACTGTTCATTACACCAAAACCCCTTTATAACACTGTTCATTACACCAAAACCCCTTTATAACACTGTTCATTACACCACAACCTCTTTATAACACTGTTCATTTCACCACAACCTCTTTATAACACTGTTCATTACACCACAACCTCTTTATAACACTGTTCATTACACCACAAACTCTTTACAACACTGTACAATACACCACAACCTCTTGCTGGCCATTACACCACAATCTCTTTAGAACAGTATTCTTCACACCACAACCTCTTTATAATACTGTACATTACACCACAACCTCTTTATAACACTGTTCATTACACCACAACCTCTTTATAACACTGTTCATTACACCACAACCTCTTTACAACACTGTACAATACACCACAACCTCTTTATAATGCTGGTCATTACACCATAATCTCTTTAGAACAGTATTCTTCACACCACAACCTCTTTATAATACTGTACATTACACCACAACCTCTTTATAACACTGGGAGTGGTTGGGTGAGGCAAAGGTGACTGCGTCTTGCGTAACTGGGGCCTCCATCTGATACTGGCTTACAGTTGGATGAGGCCTGCTGTCCTTGCAGCAGGTAAGGGCAAAGGGGGAATTTGAATGTGGTTATTTCTTCTGTTTCTACACTTCCATTCAATTTCCTCTTTCTCCTTTTCCCCAACTTTCATCTCTTCTATGATCTCCTCTATCTCCTTTCTCTGGGAGACAACACAAAATGACCCACAAGGGTTGAGGTGACGTTAAACCAATCTTTATAACACTGGTCACTGCATCATCACGTGAACAAGTCTGTGAAATGAACACCCCCTTAAACTCCACTTTATATAGAGAAAACTGGGGTTTACAGGGGTATAAATTAGTTTTCTTATTTCTGCGCCAAGACATAGTTTGTGGGTACTCGTAAGAACCGCCTCATTGAGGCGGTTCTAACGAGCCCCCACAACCTATGTTTGCAGTATATATAAGAAAACTATCACAGATTTTCACCAGAAAAGTAGCCATTTTGGAGATAAGAAAAATGCACTATGTCGCATGGGTGTGTTATCGTAATGTCACAACATCTTTATAACACTGTTCATTTTACCACATGTGACAACCCCTATAGAACACTGCTTAGTACATGGCAACAGCTATATTTTATTGAGCACACAATCAGGCACAACTGTATTCTCCTCATGGTAACTTTGGTCTTTTTTAGAACCATGAAAATAATGACTCATCCCGCTGAATAAATTAAGTTAGCCACCCCCAATTTCTATTCTATCAACCGATCATTAAAATGACTGGATTTAAAGAATTTGTTCAATTTAAAAACTGCATGACATACATTGTAGATCTTGATTAAGTGGCTTCTTCAGAATCCATCTGATCTGGATCTACACTGTTTGCAAAGGTAGGGGATGTCATGAACAGCAGGAAAAGGATTAAAATGATGTACATCACACAAGTCTGTCACCCTAATAGTGCTTAGCTTTTGAACCAATGGCCTTTACACTGAAAGTACCTTATTCGCCCTAATTACCGCACATGCTCCTATAAGCGCACATCTAAGCTAATTTTGAAAAGGAAATGCATAAGCGCACACTTTACAGTAACCTCCCCCTGGAAGCTCTCACAGTAAATCGATAAAAATAACTTATCGTTATTTCTTCAACAGTGAAGGCAATGCTTTGTATCCTTTCCCGTCCCATTAAATATCAGTATGCATCATCTTGGAAGCTATTCTTTTCGCATCGAGTGTGCGCTAATTAGGTAGATTTTTCACTGTGATTTTTTGACATGGTTTTGAAAAAACTAAGCGCACGGTGCGGTAATTAGGGCGAATACGGTAATATTACAAAAATTTCCTAGAAGTGATTGATTTTCAAGGACGAATCAAACATGACAACTTTTTTAATATGGGTGATAAAATCCATATAAAATCTATGCACACAAAAATATCCAACCAAAGCAAATAATCTTCCCTCTCTGATACATATTTTTGCACAATTTTATGACGAAACAATTATTTTACACTTTAAACATTGTCATTATATGTACAAGCACACTGCCAAGACAGGTTACTCTGATTTTTTTTTTACCTTCCTCCTCATAAAGGGGGTGGGGGCTACTGTCAAAGGAAAGAATTTGCTCCCCATGGGAGCAAATTCTTTCCTTTAGCAAAAGCCCCTTTCAAGAGAAGAAATAGGTACGAAGGCAGCCAAAATAGGTAATATGCCAGCAATTTCCTGTTTCTAAACCTAGGTTCACTATGAAAAATGGCGGCTATTTACAAATTTTGCTACAAAGATTCACCTTAAACCCATTTTATACGGGGAAACCCCAAAACAGGTCATTGGCAGACAGTGCAGGCCCAGATCAGACACTGAAGAATTCAGTGACTAAAAAGGATCTTCACTGTTTGCAGGAAGTTCAACCATTTTCTTTTAAATCAACTTCTTAAGTCAATATGGAGGAAGATTTCATTCAGTACGAAATGCGAAAAAGTGCACAACAAAGAAAAGCAAGTTATGCAAACCAAATCATGCATTTCAAACAAAATGCATTGCCACAATTATATGAGCCATGCCAAGCGAATTTGTGTCTTCGAGCATTCCGTCATGACAAATTTTAACTGCGCATGTCCAGCCATTCAGAGGGTCCAGGGATATGGCTTTCTGTCTGAAGGTTCCTCTTAATTCACTGCTTGTATGAGCGAGCAGCAAAGGTTTTGGCGAGACTGCGTGGATGCGCAGGCTCGCCTGAACCTTCGCTGCTCGCATAGGCAATAAGTACCAAAATCGCTTAACGGGGCCCATATATACTTCTTAAGTAACTAAGATTTTCTTATTCATTTTTAAATTGAATCAATATCACTGGAAGCCTTTTTTTGCCTTTTCAATCACAGATGACGCTAGACAAGACAATCCCTCTAGGGCATGACTGCCTTTGGCCTTATCTGGCTGAATAAATTAATTTAGCCACACTATTTCTGACTCTCAACCAATCAAATTACTTGATGTTATGTATTTCTTCACCTCACAAACTTCTAGACAAACAATGTAGATCCTGATCAGATGGTTTATTCAGAAACCATCTGATCAGGATCCACAATGTTTGTAAAGCTAGGGGTTGTCATTCCAACAGGATAAGGGTTAGACACCAAAATTTCAAAGTTAACCCTTGACCTGCTGAATATTTAAATATGCCACACCCACTACCGATTATCAACCACTCAGATTACTTGATGCAAATTATTGCAACAAATTTACAATCTGAATGACAAACAATGTAGATCCTGATCAGATGGCTTCTTTAGAAACCATCTGATCTGGATCTGCATTGTTTTAAAGTTAAGACATATCTGGGCTCAGCAGGACAAGGGTTAAAAATCCCAAAATGGTAACATCCCTTTTTAGTACCAAATAGAATCTTCCTCCTAATACTTAGCAGGAGTCCATTCCAAAATTTAGGGGATGTTAAGTTGTGTTTTCATCAAAAATTTATTTGGAAAATGATTGATTTTTTCGCAAACAGTGGAGGCCCTGATCAGACGCCGCGTTCTGCAGCGTCTGATCTAGGCCTGCACTGTTTGCCAGGGTACCCGTTTTGGGGTTTCTGGTACCAAATGCCCGGTTAAGAGGTTATAAAAGATAAAAATGAAACCATAACGCTACCAATGAGTGACTATGACCTTGATGCAAAAAAAAAAAAAGTATGCATTCAATCACCTTCCGACATCAGGATTTTTGTGATATGTCACTGACTGATGTGTCAATGTCCTGAGACATGAAACAAATGAACTCTTTATGCACCTAGACAAATTGGAAGCAGATGGCATTTTTTTGTTTTACTATATTTATAATCATTATTATTATTATACAATAACCTCTCTTTACAACACATAAAGGCACATATGATCAGGGTCTACTCTGTTTGTGAACAGGATTTTCCATAAAAAATGGAATAAAAATGATAAACTTGATACAGCACCCCTAAGTGACAAATGGACTTGTAAAACATATTACATAAAATGTTGTCTGCTGTTTAATTTCTCTTGCTGCTTAAAGGATTAAATTACAAACTGGTAATGGTTTTGTAAGTGAAATCTTTATCAAACTGTTGGGAATAAGATACTTTTGTAAAGAAAATAACATACCACAAACTTTGTTTTTGACCCTGAAGTAAAACATACAGCATTTATCATAACAAAATCTGCTGTCGTATTTGTTTGTTTCTTTGTTTGAATTGAGGTTTAACATCTCCGTCAACACCATTTAGGTCATTTTGGAGATGTTGCTTCCAATTTTGTGGGACTTTTACCCAACACCGAGATTGTCATCTCAAGCCTTGTCACCCAAGGAAACCAAAAGGCTTATATGTATTGGTTTACGATTACTCATGTGTGGTCAGTTTCAGCTTTACGTGGAAGCACCATGCAGCCCAATCTATTTCTCCAAGCCTTTGCTGTCATTTTATCCAATTGTGTGAGCAGTATGGGTGGGGGACAGTTAGCCATTTTTATGTCTAATTGTGGCTGTTTGGCCTTGCATTTTTATTAGAATATGCTACTTATTTCTTTATTTAGTCAGCCGATGATTTCTGGTTGGTCAACAATCGAGTGCATGTCTCCAAGATCATCACTTGACTCATATTTTGCCACAAGACAGATAAACAACAGGACCAAGATGGCCCCGAATTGCTCACCTGATTTCATGATGTCACATAGCTTCTGAAAGAATGAAATTTGTGCAAGGATTTAGGAGTAGTTGTGGTTTAAAGATTTCTCCATTTTGTTCATCGTAGTCGAACTATTTCACCTATTTCTGTAGAGGATCTCTGAACCAACATTCCTATAAAGTTTGAATGAAATCGACCTACTGTATTTCGCCGTGTATAACACCCACTCATGTATAATACGCACCCGATTTTCAGTGTCTGATCGGTGGGAAAAAAAATAAGTTCGTATATATAACACGCTTCAGTTTTACCCAGATGCCCCACAGGTAAAAGTTGGTTCCCTGTCCCAGACTTAAACAAATTTGGTGTATGGCAATGTGACATTACAAATGTAAATGTGTTTTGTTTACTTTTTCTTGGTGCGAATAAAAAAGACAAATTATCGTAAGTTTTTCCCCAATCTTGTCGCCAAAAGACATAATTGAAGTGTGGCAAGGGTCATTTCTAAGGGTACTGTTCTCTCTATCTTGTGAAGAAAATGATGACAAAATAGTTTTATTTGACAAAAAAATAATTTCCAAGACCCAGAGTGTTAAAATTAGTCTTTGTTATGACACCCCCTTGGGGATTACAAAATGTGTGTAAATTGGCCACAGTTTTCTAGAGTTTTGAGTCACTTGGCACGTCCAATAATTAGCACCTTCTCAACTGCAGTATTCTAAATCCGTTTGTTGCGAAATTCACACCTCAGTGCAATAAACACCAATCACTGTTGATAGCATGTCATACTGCAACGCTTCATTTAATTATATACAAAAAGGCAAATGAAATATTTTTATACTGAAGTGACTCTTCTAATTAACAAGCAGTCGTATTGTTTGGAATAATTTAATACAATTCACATTGAGGACCGTCTGCTCAGAGCTGCCTGTGCAGTTGCGCAGTCTGATCAGTTCCTTTGCGCTGTAATGACAGCTAAGGGCCCAATGCTCCTTCGTGCAGCAAGAGAAATCTCTACAATTTACATTTGCACCCTGCAAAGACTGTCTGCTCAGAGCAGCCTGCGCATTCGCACAGTCTTATCAAAGTTGGTTGTGCTCCTTCGTGTAGCAAGTGAAATCTCTACAAAATATATGTGCGCCCTGCAAAGACCGTCTGCTCCGAGTAGCCTGCAAATTCGCGCACCCTATCAAATTTCGTTGTGCTCCTTCGTGTAGCAAAAGAAATCTATTCAATTTACATCTGCGCCCTGCACAGTCCGTCTGCTCAGAGCAATGCAGCACATTTGTGCAGTCTTATCAAACTTTGCTTAACACTCTAAGGATTACTCTCTTGTCCAGGAAGTGAAATCTTTACAATTTTCATGTGCGCCCACTCAGAGCAGCCTGCGCCTTCACGCAGTCTTATCAGTGTTCAATTTGCAATCTAAGGAAAGTTAAAAAAATCTCTGGTCAGACTATATGGGTGCATAGGCGGGTCTGATTCTTCACGGGGACGCACGTGTTAAATTGTAGGAAATTAATGCCCCAGCTCAAATTTAAGTTACGCATAGTTGCTTCCCTTACTTACAACAACGCAACCGGCAAGTTAGCACTAGGCCTTCTCTCAGACGCACTTTTGATCTTGTTTGAGACGAATATCATATACGTGCCGAAAGCTTTGTAGCACCGTTTTGAACTCTCCATCACGTGCTTCTGAGCTGGTATTTGCGATGATTGACAACCGTCTTTGAACGTTAAAAGCGTGGGCGGGACAATAGCGCTGTCACTTTATGTTACAATCGATTTTCAATACTGCTAAAAAGGAGA
This sequence comes from Lucinisca nassula, assembly GCA_963580285.1. Taxonomy (NCBI): domain Eukaryota; kingdom Metazoa; phylum Mollusca; class Bivalvia; order Lucinida; family Lucinidae; genus Lucinisca; species Lucinisca nassula. The sequence goes on from OY757026.1 coordinate 90,227,370, forward strand.
TTGTGGATACTCGTTTAAACATCGAAGCGGTTCTAACTAGCAGTACCCACAATCTATAGTCTGCTCAAAACAGAGATTGTGGATACTCATTAAAACCTCGATGTGGCGACAGGGCTTGAGATGTCATTTCATCACAATGTCGGGTAAAAGTCCCACAAAGTCGGAAGCAACGTCTCCAAAATGACCTATACGTACAGTTGTGTGTATTTCTGCTCAAAATATTGATTGTGGATGCTCGTATCGCCTCATCGAATTTTTCTTATTTCTGCTCAAAATATAGATTGTGGATACTCGTTAGTATCGCCTAATCGAGGCGGTTCTAACGAGTACCCACAATCTATATTATGAGCAGAAATAAGAAAAGTAAGATGTACCTCTGTAAACCCCGGTTATTCTATTACATATGGTTCAAGCCCCAAAGTCTTTCGGATCCTTACGAGACACATGTTCATGGTGCTGCCTAACACAACAGCCTATAATACTGGCACAGCATGCAACGCTTCAGATGTCTGTTAACTTTAGCCATAAAGTCCCTAAGCCTGCCCTGGCGAGTTGGGACCATTTCACTGGGATTGAAATGTCATTTTATCTAACTGTTTGGTAAAATTTCACAACTGTTCTAACTGTTTGGTAAAATTTCACACAAAACTAGAAGTAATGTCTCAAAAATGACCTAAATAATGTTAATGGGAATGTTAAACCTCAAATCAAGTAAACAAACAGTCAACAGAAACGCAGAAATATTGGTCAATTAAAGTCTGTTATTGGTGACATGAATTCTGAGGGGAATGACTTGGCGGATTTTCCACCATTTTTCAAAAGGGGACAACTTTCGGAACTTCCTGTTTGCTCTTCTATAAGCTTTGTCCCACGAAATAGTGATATACTCTAACAGGAAAGAATTTGCTCCTCAGGAGCAAATTCTTTCCTTTAAGAGTTGACCCTTATTGACATGGGAGAAGGAGTTGCCTCCCCTGAAGGTGTATGCATCCCACTCAAAGTCTCAAAAATATTTGCCACTTAATTGCTCGACTCGACGGTTAGTAAAATATTTGGCCGGATTTTTGGGTGCTCCCAGGAGACCTTATGGGTCCAGCCTTTTAAATTTTGAAACCTTCCTCACAACTTGACAAAAATGGGCGGTAAAAAAGAGAAGAAACCCAGAAAAACCAACAAGTCTTAACCCTTATCCTGCTGAATAAATAAATTTAGCCACAGCCATTGCTGACTGCCAAACATTAAAATTTCTTAACATCATTCACAAGCTGCATGACAAATAGTGTAGGACCTCATCTCTGTTTGCAAAAGTAGGGGTTGTTATGGGTTAAATATACACTAAAGCCACTTTTTAACTGAGCTTCCTGTTGTGCCCATTTCTGTTTGTTTGTTTGATTTGAGGTTTAACGTCCCCTTCAACACTGTATAGGTCATTTTGGAGACGTTGCTTCCAATTTTTGGGACTTTTACCCGTCATTGAGAAGAAATGACATCTCAAGCCCTGTCACCCAATGAAACCAAAAGGGTTTATAAGTATGGGCGGGCTGCCTCGCATCGCTTTGCACGGGCAGGCTTAAATCCTCTAAGCGCTTTACCAGTAGTTGTGTAGTCTGCGTGGAAGCCTCATGCAGCCCATCTCTTTCTTCAAGCCCCGATGGGCGGGGGCCGACAATTTCTGTATGTGTTGGAATTGCACAAGGAGGATAAATTACAAGGATTCGTGTAAAAAAAAACATTCAAATCAATCAAATCTTTTATTCACTCTGATTACAAATAAATGTAATAACAAGAGGAGCGATACAAATATGCAACGTTCGGCGGCAAAGTATAAGTCAAAAAATAAAAAAAAAATAAATAAATAAAACACAAACAAAACAACCAGAGGGCAACATTAAATTTTACGAGATGAAATCAGTACTTTCTCTCTCTCTCTCCCTCTCTCTCTCTCTCTGTTTTGAGCACGCGACGCTGAAACAGCACCGAATCTATGGCATTGTGTGATTCGAGTTTGTCAATCAACAAAAATCAAATCAAATTTATTTCTCTCAGCATCGCGAAAACACGCCTATACAAATACACTGCAAATCCTATCGCCGAACAAAAGAAATTGGAAACAATTTTCCAATCTCTGCCCAAAACATAGACCGCGGGTGCCCACACGAACCGCCTTATCGATGCGGCTCTAACGAGCACCCCCAATCCAGCCCCAGAGCAGAAACAAGAAAAATAAGGTTTACCCTCTGTAAACTCCAGTTTTACTGTGTAAAAGTGGGGTTCAAGGAGGTCAAAACCACACAGGCGCGTTGTCGCGATGGGTTATACAATAGGATAAAGAGGAGCAAAACGTTGTGCAAACATACTGTTTCATGTAACAAACTTATTATTTCATCATTTATTATTATTATTTATTTTATTTATCCGACCACACCCTTTCCTGACTTTAAACCAATCAGATAGCTTATGTAATTTCAAACAGTGCAGATCCCGATCAGACTCAGAAGCCATCTGGTTTGGATCTGCACTATATGCAAAGCTAGGTTTTTTTTTATCAAGAACGGCAAGTTTTGCTCAGACTGGTCCGTATGCAGTAAACTATGTTCCATTCAAAAAATCATAGAGCATGAAACGTGTGAAAAATAAATGGGCCGTTACAAAGCATGTTCTGCACGAGCATGTTTTCAGACGTGTGGCCAACACGCTAAAGAAAAATATGAATGGGATATTATGTTCACTCCAGAGTGGTAAGTGTAATAAAATATTATAGATGCGTCTCTCTCTCTCTCTCTCTCTCTCTCTCTCTCTCTCTCTCTCTCTCTCTTTCTCTCTCTCCCTCTCTTAACCAGCCAATACACAGGTGTAAACAGATACATTCATTACGAGTACACGCTCATACAAATACACTGCAAACCCTACCGCCGAAAAGAACGAATATTTTCCGATGAAAAACTGATATCCGACACAGATCGTGGATACACGTTAGAACCATTGTGTACAAAGTTGTTTTGTGAAAGCAGGGTTAATTTAAAATATTAGGTAATAGTAATTTTCTCTAGTATGATAAGCGCTAGGACGTAGCAAACCTAAATCAAGATTATAGATAAAGGTATGCACATGTATGTAATCAGACCGGACAGTCGTCGGCAGTCGCGAGCGGACGACAAAGGCGAACGGCGCAAAGGGGAAGCGTCCCCGACTGCCACCGGGTGTAGGCTGGGAAAATAGTCCCGGACTGAGATCCAAACTAAAGCCCTAGATTCCACTTTTTATGTAAACAGTGTAGACCCCGATCAGACGCCGATAGAATGACATGTAGAGTAGCCTATGACATTAAAAATCCGCGCTTTTTGGATGTACTTTGACGCCGCGTTCTGTGGCGCCTGATCTGAGTCTCCATTGCTTGCCAAGCTCCTCACGAATATACGCTAACTGGTGATTGATTTTTTACATGACCCGTGACGTCCAAACAATATTAAATATGGAGCGCGAAGCAGTAGATTTTGACAATCGCTTAGCTCCGCCCTCTCCTGTGAGTTAACCGGTATTGGATGGTGATGTTAAGTATTGATTACCGTTACTTTGACAAACTTGTCTCTTTTAACACCAATTGTGGTGTGGCGCGTCAGTGTTTTTTGATGTATCTGCTCTTTAATGAACCGGCAGGATATGGCCTACTGCTAACTTGCCGGTTGCCCTGTTGTAGCTGTCAATCAAATATATATAGATTCAGGTTTTTCTTTCATTTGTTTTTACGTTAATAAAGTCAAATTTCTGAAACAAAAATAAGTAATTACAGTTTCCAGGTAAGAAAATATATTCAGGGGCTTGCTTGGTATCAAAAACCAGCTGTTTATCATTGAAGTCGGTCTAACAAGAATTTTTTGTAGTAAATTCGTGATTGTCATCAGATTTCGTGACCGCAAAACTTCGACCATGCTTGGAAAAATGTTGGAAGTTTTGTGTTCTGTTACATTACACGCACCCAGTTTTGATTTCATATTTCTGAGAGAAAAAAGTGCGTATTATACATGCCGAAATATGGTAATGGTATTGAGTTGTCCTTTTAAGATTTGTCTATTTTTAGCTCTGGTCGCCATCTTGTTCATTGGAGTGGAACTGTTATAGCTATTTTGATAGAGGATCAGCTAGGCATCCATGCTAAGAAGTTTGACTGAAATTAGCCAGAAGGTTATTGAGCGAGGTGTTGGCATTTAAAGCAAATTGTTGACTTTTTTCTATTTTTAGCTCATGTGGCCATTTTGCTAACCTGTGGAACCATTTCAGCTGTTTTGGCAGAGGGTCACCTAAGCAACATTCGTTTGAAGTTTGAATGAAATTAGCCCAATGGTATGGGTGGAGTTGTCATTTAAAGATTTTTTCTATTTTTAGCTCTGGCAGCCATCTTGTTCAATGGAGCAGAACGATTATAGCTATTTTGGTAGAGGGTCACCTAATCAACATTGCTTTGAAGTTTGACAGAAATTGGCCCAAGGGTTTAGGAGGAGTTGGCATTTAAAGCAAATTGTTCACGTTTTTCTAGTTTTAGCTCTGGCGGAACTAAATAATAGGGACTTAATATGATAAACATATTTATTATGGTAGGAATATCATTGCAATATGAGACAAAGAGTGTGGATCCAGATCAGACTGAACAGTCATAACTTCTGCTAAATCTTAATTCTTGCAAACTTTTTTAAAATATTTTAGCATACAGGCAAACAGTTTGGACCCAGATCAGACTGTTCCTAGAGGAACAGTCTGATCTGGATCCACACTTTTTCAACAATGACATTTCAAAGACAACAAAGCAGACATAATTGTTGTGATTGGCATCTTAGGCATCTTAGGGGTTATATAACCCTGAAAGCATCTAAATTATCCACTCCAGCAATAGCTTGTTTATATAACTATGATACCATGCTACTGGTGTGTGTCTAAGTTTTTGTTTGTTTGATTTGAGGTTTAACGTCCCCGTCAACACTGTAAAGGTCATTTTGGAGACGTTGCTTCCAGTTTTGTTGGACTTTTACCCGACATTGAGATGAAATGACATCTCAAGCCCTGTCGCCATATGAAACCAATAGGGTTTATTAGCATGGACGGTCCACCTCGCACCGCGGTTCCTGGACAGGCTTAGATCCTCTAAGCGGTTAACCAGTACTAGTGTGCGGGCCGGATTCAGCTCTGCGTGGAAGCATCATGCAGCCCATATATTTCTTCAAGCCCCTATGGGCGGGGGTGTGTGTCTATGTATACTCAGCTTCATAAGAAATGCAACATGCTTTCAAAAAAAAATTGTCAGATAATTCTACCTAACCAATATGTGACCAACAGAACTGTCCATAAAATAGCTTTAAGCAAGAGCTTATTAGAGGTTGTATGGTCTTGTGTAATACTTGCATAGACACATCCATTTCCAATTTACTTTCTCTGAGATTTGCTTGATTTGATATAAGTTTTACTAAAGTTCCTATATTTGAAGGTTGAGACCTTCTAAGCAACCTACCAGTACTCATTCAGCTCTGCGTGGACTTAGCACCTGATGATGCAGCCCATCTATTTCTCCAAGCACTAATGGGCATGCAGGGGCACTTTTGCCATTCAGTAAAAAAAAATGCTTTTTGAAAAACACCCATTTCCAAGAATGGGCATGTCCAAAGTCAAAGTTGCAAGAGTCCATTTCAAAATTTAAGGGGTGAAAGGGTTAGACAGGCCTGCTTGAGATTTCAATGTAACCAAAGTAAACCAAATGTTAAAACCTTGACCCTTGTCCCACGGAATAAATTTATTTTGCCACACCTATTTCTGACTATCAACCAATCAAATTACTTGATATGATGTGTTTGTTCAAATTCACAAACTGAATGACAAATAGTGTAGATCCTGATCAGATGGCTTCTTCAGATCAGGATCTACACTGTTTTCATTCTGGTTTTGCAGGGCAAGAGTCAAGCAGTTGCTAATATTCTCTTCTTTTTGTTTTTGACAACATTCTTTTGTGGCTCAGTATATAAAGAAAGCTCATTGTAAGAGTACACTGACATAGAAGTCAGAGCATGATTGAACCTATTTAAACAAACTGGTGATCTGCGAAGATTCTGATCAGTCTGAACATCTGGGCAGCCTGGTTAGACTTCACTTATAAATTACATAAGCCTTCTTTTATACCAAATGGGCTACCCAAGAGCAGGTAAGTGAAAACTCAGGCCAGACTGGACAGATATGCTGGCTGAATTGTGTCGCTTTTCCATATTGTTTTCAAGCGGTAAGGTCAAATATCAAACACCCCAGATATGTAAATAGTTGCAAAATATTGCCAAGTTAGGTTGGTTAACCTACAGCAATACAAATCTGTAAAGAAATAATGCTAATTGAATCAAGTCCAAATGTTGCCAACCCAATCCATATTAATTATTATCTCTGTCTGAACTCAGACGTTATCGTCAAACCAATGAGTTTGCTAATCAAACTAGCAGACAGTTTTTTTCTCATTTTGTCAGCGAGAAAACAAGGCATAACATTACATGTATATATTTTTTTAAGGCATGACATTACTTATGAATCATCTGCTGTGCAGCATAATGTTGTGCCATGTTTTTTCAGAAAAACTAGACAAAAGTGCCCAGTGGGGCACATTTACCCCCGGTCAGTGCCATCACCTCAGCTGAAAATAGCAATGTCAAAAGCTTCTTTGCATATACAGGCCATATTCCATAGAATGGCCATTTTCAAGATTCAAAGGGCAATAATTCTGAAAGTAGGAAAGCAAGAGTTATGGTTCATGTGTTCTGCACATCTCATGGTGTTCAACATTTGTGTGGAGTTTCATGAAAATATGTCAAGCCGTTTAAAAGTAATGGAGAAGACACGAAGATGTGTATGCAAACAAGAGTTATGGTTCTTGTGTTCTGCCCATCCTATTATCTTGCTTTACATTTGTTTGAGGTTTCATGAAATTATCTCAAACGGTTTTAAAGTTACAGAGCGGACACAAGTGTATGGTAAAACTCATAATATTCAAAGGGCAATAACTCTGAAAGTACGAAAGCAAGAGTTACGGGTCGGTTCATGTGTTCTGCATGTCGTCTCATGATGTTAACGTTTATGTGAAGTTTCATGAAAATATGTCGAGCAGTTTAAAAGTTATGGAGCTGACACAAAAATGCAAGTTATAACATTCAAAGGCCAATAACTCTGAAAGTAGGAAAGCAAGAGTTACGGTTCATGTGTTCTGCACGTCGTCTCATGGTGTTTAACATTTATGTGAAGTTTCATGAAAATATATCAAGCGGTTGAAAAGTTATGGAGCGGACACAAAAATGCAAGTTAAAACATACAAAGGGCAATAACTCTGAAAGTAGAAAAGCAAGAGTTACAGTTCATGTGTTCTGATCTGGATCTACACTGTTTGCAAAGATAGGGCTTGTCGTGAACAGCAAGATAAGGGTTAATATGCCACAACCATTTCAACAATGTTTGTTTGATTCAGGTTTAACGTCCCCATCAACACTATTTAGGTCTATTTGCAGACGCTGCAACAGGGGTCCAACTCACACCACTTTGCCAGGGCAGGCTTAGACCTTCTAAGGGATTAACCAGTACTCATGTGCGGTTGGTCATTTCTGACTATCACCAAATCAGATTACATGATATAATGTTTTCGTTCAATGACAAACAATCAGATCCTGGTCAGATGGCTTCTTCAGAAGCCAACACTGTTTGCTACAGCAGGGGTTGTCGTGAACAGCAAGATAAGGGTTAACCCATTATAGGCGGGAAATCCCAAAGGGGTACCTTGGCAAACAGTGCAGGCACAGATCAGACGCCGCATTGTAGACGCCGCACAATGCGGCGTCTGATCTGGGCCTGCACTATTTGCTAACAGAATTTATTCCATCAAAAATAGAATAAAATGAACTAGAGCTGTCAGTGAAACTGACTAGGGCCCCGGCAGCGCTATCAGAGGAGTAGGAAAAAAATTTGTGGACGGACAGACGGACGGACAGACAGACAGACAGACAGACAGACAGACAGAGTGATTACTATAGGGCACCCACACTTTCAGTGCGGGGCCAGGGCACCCACACTTTCAGTGCGGGGTCCTTAAAATAGGCCAGCCATCCCTTAAATGATGAATGGACTTTTCCAACTTATAGCAATGGAAGAGTCCACTAGAATACAATGGGTCAAATTAGAATCTGGTTGCAACCTGAGACAGAGGCCTAGGTGTTGTTTTGTATGTCCCAACTTCCAGCTCATTCGTTCCACGTGCATTTTAGAAGTCAGGGTTCAGGGCCCAGTTGTTCAAAGCATCGTTAGCTTAACGAGCTCGTTAGTGGTCATATTGTTAACTCTTCTAGCAAGTATAATATCGTAAATTTTGGTATTTTTGCTGAAAAAATGTGAGCAGCTTTTGCGTCCGCAAAAGCTGCTCACATTTTTTCAGCAAAAATTCCAGCATGTTTGCCATATTTATTGATCAAAGTTTTAACGATACGTTAACTAACGACGTCGTTAGTTTTGAACAACTGGCCCCAGATGTCCAAAGCCTCATTAGCTTAACGAGCTAGCTTGTGGTCATATTGTTAACTGTTCTAGCAAGTACAATATCTAAAATTTTGGTATTTATGCTGAAAAAATGTGAGTAGCTTTTGCATATGCAAAAGCTACTCACATTTTTTCAGCAAAAATATAAGCATATTTGCCATATTAAATGACCAATGTTTTAACAATTCGTTAACTCTTAGTTTTGAAGAAATGTACGGATCCCGGGAAGGGACATGATTTTTTTTTAGTTTATAAGTTGTGCGCACAAGATAATATCTTGTGCGGACAAGATATTATCTTGTGCGGACAACATATTATCTTGTGCGGACAAGATATTATCTCATGCAGACAAGATATGATCTTGTTCACACAACATAATGTCTTGTGCGCACAAGATATTATCTTGTGCAGACAACATATTATCTTGTGCAGACAAAATATTACCTTGTCCGCACAAGATATTAAGTTGTGCGAACAAGATATTATCTTGTCTACACAAGATAATATCTTGTCTGCACAACATAGATATTGTGCGCACAAGATATTATCTTGTCTGCACAAGATATTATCTTGTGCGCACAAGATAATATCTTGTCCACACAAGATAATATCTTGTCCCCACAACATAATATCTTGTCCGTACAACTTCCCAAGATCTATGTTGTGCAAACAAGATAATATGTTGTGCGAACAAGATAATATCTTGTGCGCACAAGATATTATGTTGTGCGAACAAGATCATATCTTATCCGCACAAGATAATATCTTGTCCGCACAAGATAATATGTTGTCCGATGAAGATAATATCTTGTCCGCTCAAGATATTTTGTTCGCACAACATAATAAAAATAAAAAATCATGTCCCTTCCCGGGTTCCGTAGAAATGGCCCTAGATAAACAAAGTGTGAACAACAAAAACTAGTGGCTACACAACAATATACACAAATGCAACCGAAGTGAACAATTACTACGGTAAGCAAATCAAGAAAAAACAGCTAGAAATGGTTCAAACTTATCTCTCACCATGCTGAAAAGTCCTATATGCAATAGTTTTTGTTTGTTTGATTTGAGGTTTAATGTCCCCATCAACACTGTAAAGGTCATTTTGGAGACGTTGCTTCCAATTTTGTGGGACTTTACCCGACATTGAGATGAAATGACTTCTCAAGCCCTGCCGCCCAATGAAACCAATAGGGTTTATGAGCCTGGACAGGCCAACTTGTACCGCATTTCCTGAGCAGGCTTAGATCCTCTAAGCGGTTTACCAGTACTCGTGTGCGGGTCGGTTTCAGCTCTGCGTGGAAGCATCATGCAGCCCATCCATTTCTTCAAGCCCCGATGGGCGGGGGCTATTATATGCTATATTAGTGCCAGCTATAGTAGTGTGAGATAAAATTGGCAGGGGATGGCAGTACAGGTGTTGTCAATACATGTGTATGTCAGAGTCCTCAAGCCTTTAGGATGCTATTTTGCAAGCAGACCAAATGACCATACACATCGTAGCTTTGTTTGTATGACAGTTAAGTTCACATAATCGGGTGACCAGATTTACCTTTTTGTTTGTAATGTCCCCGACAACACTGTTTAGGTCATTTTGAAGACAGTGCTTCCAATTTTGTGGGAAATGACATCTCAAGCCCTGCTGCCCAATGAAACCTATAGGGCTTATATGCATTAGAGTCTGACTCGGACCACTTTGCCTGGACAGGCTTTGTCCAAAGCATTTTACCAGTACTCATGTGCAGTCAACTTCAGCTCTGCGTGGAAGCACCATGCAGCCCAATCTATTTCTTCAAGCCCTGATGGGCGAGGACTGTACTTTATTGTTAATAGAATATGCCAAAGGCAGGTGCAAACGATAGCTTGGCCCAGTCAATCATATCTGTGACAACTATACCACTCCTCCCAATTTTTCAGCCATATCTGTTGCATGCTTTAGTGCCCCCGCCCATCGGGGCTTGAAGAAATAGATGGGCTGCATGATGCTTCTACGTGGAGCTGAAACCTACCCGCACACGAGTACTGGTAAACAGCTTAGAGGATCAAAGCCTGCCCAGGCAAAGCGGTGCGAGTCAGCCCGTCCATGCTTATAAACACTATTGGTTTCATTGGGCGACAGGGCTTGAGATGTCATTTCATCTCAATGTCGGGTAAAAGTCCCACAAAATTGGAAGCAACGTCTCCAAAACGACCTTTACAGTGTTGACGGGGACATCAAACAAAACATGCTTTCAATTCTTGCCATGGACTCCGGAGCAGATTAGAAGCCAGTATATATCCAGTTCAGATGACTTCTGAGAGGGCAGCTGATCTGGAACTACAGTAAAATTCCTTTATTAAGACCACCTTTGGGACTGTTCAAAAGTGGTCTTAAAGACCACTTCTGAACAGTCCCAATGGTGGTCTCTGATCAGAGGAGACTGTATGCAGAAAACACAAAGAAACAGTAGCTGAAACTTTCTATGTAAGCTTTTTAAAGGTGCATTATTGAGCTACCGGGTCTCAATTTTTTTTTTCTGTTTTTTATCTTCAATTCATACTCCTTTGTGATGTGTACACTTTTGGAGCCAAATACAGCTTCAGAACTTTGTGAAAATGGTCGTTTTCATTCGTGTTTACCCTTTGCTCTGAACATGTGTTCGGAATTTCTGTTCTAAAAATAAATCTGTCACTTTACACATATAGGCGAGAGTATTGTCTCTGAGTGTCGTAACTTATGGCATGGTATTCAGCGTCATATTTTTTCCGATTCAGGCATGGCCTTAGCAAACAAGGCCAAAAATAAACGTCGCATAATGTCATATATGGGGATTCTATTTTTGTCACGAACTAAAAATAGATCTAACTAGTGTTCGAACCCTAGTTAGGGAATCCCTCTCAAACTCATTTACCTGTCATCATAATTGTTCGCATTTTTGCATAAAATGCATTCATTTGTATTGTTTTAAAGAAAAATATCGGCTATATGCATTTTATTTTTGAAAGCATTTTTTACCTTTAGCTCAATAATGCACCTTTAAAGCAGAATTAGTCTTAATAGCGGAATTTTACTGTATATCCAGATGAGCTGGCATATGAGAGTTCAGCTGATCTGGAACTATACTGTTTTCAAAAAAGGATATAGCCGGGTTCAGCATGTTGAGAGTTTTTGTTTGTTGTTGTTTGATTTGAGGTTTAACCTCCCCGTCAACACTGAAAAGGTGAGTGAGTGAGTGAGCGTTTGAGTTTTACGTCCCACCAACAGCTAAGGTCATACGGAGATGGGACCTCGGTTTAAAGACTCATCCGAAAGTCTGGAGAAGCCCGGGATCGATCCTGCAGCCCCTGGTTTACAAGGCGAGTAGCGTAACCACTACACCACGGAAGCTTCTACACTGTAAAGGTCATTTTGGAGACTTTGCTTCCAATTTTGTGGGACTTGTACCCTACATTGAAATGAAATGACATCTCAAGCCTAGTCGCCCAATGAAACCAATAGAGTTTATTAGCAAGGACGGTCCGCCTCGCCCCGTTGTTCCTGGACAGGCTTAGATCCTCTAAGCGTTTACCAGTACTAGTGTGCGGGCCAGATTCAGCTTTGCAAGGAAGCATCATGCATGTTCAGAGTTAACATGACCTAAGTGGTCATCAAGAATCACGCCTATATAATTTTGACCCCCTCAAATCATACTTTTAAATAGTAAAAATGGTGTTTACAGCGGGTAAACCTTATTTTTCTTATTTCTGCTCTAAAAAAGATTGTGGGTACATGTTAGAACCGCCTCAATGAGGCGGTTCTAATGAGTATCCACACTCTATATTTTTAGCAGAAATAAGAAAAATTTCACAATTTTTCATCTTAAAATTTCTGTTTTTTCGGCGATAAAGTTTACAATGTATTTGTATAGGCATGTTTTTGTTATGTGTAAATCCATTAGACTTATTAAACCTCAAATCAAACACTTATTAGACTGTGATGATGTCAAAAAAGAATAATTATACATTGGCGCATTTTGATATGAAAGACAAAGTTGCTCTCCAACAGTCCAAATTAACCCTTTTTGTACCAAATGGAGGCTTCCTCTTTATATATAACAGGAGTCCATTTCAAATTTAGGGGTGACAGGTTGTGTTTCTTCAGAATTTTTGTGGAAATTGGCTGAACTTTTTGCAAACAGTGTAGGCCCTTTTCAGACGCTACGTTCTGCACATGTGATCTGGGCCTTCACTGTTTGCCAGGTTACCCTTTTTTGGGTTTCTGGTACAAAATGGGTTAAACATTGGTGCATTTTAATATGAAAGAAAATGTTGCTCTCCAAATTAAAAAGGTCCTCAAAACAAACACAAATGATATCTGTGACAGAGCTTAATACTAGAAAAAGTGAAAATGAATGCACAAAATACATCATAGATAAGACGTAAAACATTCTTAGAACAAATATGCACTCCAAGCAAAACAGAAAAGAAGATCTGCAAACTAGGTCAAGGTCACACAGTTACTACGTGTAACTCACTTCATTGTCAAGGTCAATAGTAGATTCTGGTCCAAATTCAGTATCTTGAAGTTCGGCATCATCTGGCTTTTAAAATATACATTAAGATCTTTACATGTCTGTCAAAGCATGCTATTGGGTATGTAGTATGTTTTATTTTGTTTCTTTGAGTTGAGGTTTTACATCCCTATCAACACCATTTAGGTTATTTTAGAGATGTTGCTTCCATTTTGTGGGACTTTTACCCAACACTGAGATGAAATGACATCTCAAGCACTAATGCCCAAACAAACTGCTAGGCTTTATATGCAATAACGGTTAGACTCAAACCATTTTCCATGGGCAGGCTTAAACTCTGTGAGTGGTATACCAGTACTCATGTGTGCTCAGTTTCACCTCTGCATGGAAGCACCATTCAGCCCAATCTATTTCTCCAAGCCCTGTTGGGCTGGGGTGAGGTCATGTAGTACCGGTATGTTTATAAATGCCAAACTGTTTATATTCAATGAAATACATTAAAATTCCTATATTAAGACCACCTTTGGGATGGTTCCAAAGTGGTCTTAAGGCAACTTTCAGATGAAAACTATCGATATTTTCCTTATTTTTAGTTCAAATAGAGATTGTTTGTGCTCGTTAGAACTGACTCAATGAGGCAGTCCTAACGAGTACCAACAATCTATGTTTTTGAGCAAAAATAATGAAAATAATGAATGCCCCACTAAAGCCCCACTTTTCTCTAAATAAAATGGGGTCTAGATGGGTTTTCTTTACACAATTAATCTGATGTCGTAAAATCAGTAGTGTGGGAATTTGTTAGAATTATGAGGCAAGAAGCTAAACGAAAATTAACCCATTCATCTTGCTGTTCACGAGAACCCCTATCTTTGCAAACAGTGTAGATCCAGATCAGATGGCTTCTGAAGAAGCCATCTGATCAGGATCTACACTGTTTGGCATTCAGTTTATGAATTTGTAGCAATAAATTACATCAAGTAATTTGATTGGCTAATAGACAGAAATGGGTGTGGCTTAAATGAATATTCAGCAATAGAAGGGTTAACCCTTTATCTATCATAATCTGAAAGTTGTGTTGTAATTGTGTTGTGGTTTTACGTCCCAGTCAACACTATTTAGGGTGTTTTGGAGACGTTGCTTCCAATTTTTTGGAGTTATTACCGGACACTGAAATTAAATGACATCTCAAGCCCTACTACCCAAAGAAACTGTGACACTGTGTGAAGACATATCTAAAAACACTTTTGCTTGATGCAAATCACAAGGCCACAACTCACATGGGCACAAATCACAAGGCCATAACTCACAAAGCCACAAATTTTGCATCGTCACAAACCACATGGCCAAACTCACATGACCACAAATTATAAGGCCACAATTCACATGGCCACAAATCCTGCATGGTCACAAACCATATGGCCAAACTCATATGACCATAAATTCTAAGGCCACAACTCACATGGCCACAAATCCTGCATGGTCACAAACCATATGGCCAAACTCATATGACCACAAATTATGAGGTCACAAATCACTTGGTCACAACTCGCATGGCTACATATCAGAAGGCCATAACTCACAAGACCACAAGTGACATGGCCACAAATCACAGGGCCACTTCAATCCAAATGAACCAAAGTCATTGAAAGCCAATATTATGAAAAACCTACCACATGATAGTCCTTCTTTCTTGACATCTTATGATTGGCCGAAATTTAGCAACATTCAGTTTGTAACCTGAAAACAAAAAGAGATGAAAAGTAAGTTTTTGTTTGTTATATTTGAGGTTTATCGTCCCCGTCAACACTGAATAGGTCATTTTGGAGACGTTACTTCCAATTTTGTGGGAATTTTACCCGACACTGAGATGAAATGACTTCTTAAGCCCTGTCGCCCAATGAAACCAATAGGGTTTTATGCATGGACGGGCCGACTCGCACCGCTTTGCCTGGGATTGCTTAGATCCTCTAAGCAGTTTACCAGTACTTGTTTGCAGTCGGTTAACCAATCCAGCCCAGATTCTTTTGATTCACCCTTTAACGTAACACAGTGACCTCACTGCAATAAACGCTATTTTCAACAAATATTTAAGATTTCCTACAAATCAGTGACAGTCGCATGGACTTTAGCACTGAAGAGTTACTTGCACTTTTTAATTTTAGGTCAACTGATAAACAATTGACCCAAAATTCCTACTTTGTAAATGTCATCTTTCAGTTTTGACTGGTGCCTTAAGGATTAAACGTTCCTGAATAACTACAATATTTCTTTACGTCACGCAATGCCTTAACCCTTTTTGTACCAAATGGAATCTTCCTCCTTATATATAGCATGAGTCCAATTCAAAATCTGGGGGTGTCAGGTTGTGTTTTCTTCAAAATTTATTTGGAAATTGGCTGAACTTTTTGCATCTGATCTGGGCCTGCACTGTTTGGGAAATACCCGTTTTTGGGGGTTCTGGTACTAAATGGGTTAATTATAAGCCTTTTTGCCACTTCTAAGAATTCCATTAACAGCCATACTTAGACATCCTGCGGGTTAGCCTTTAAACTGTCAGTCACCAAACCAGCAGACATATTATTTTCAAATATCATTTTTTCACATTTTCAGAGAGTATCAGCCGTTATAACATGTGTATCATCTCTTGACACAAAGATGATTCAAATTAATGTCAAGCCTAATTTTCTGAAAAAAAAAAATAAAAAAAAAATGATGTCATCTGCTCCTGATTCAAGTTTGACTCTATAAGGTTAATTGCAAAGACTGGAGAGAAAAAATTCCTAAAAACTCTGACACCTTGAGGACTATCTGTAATTCTCCTAAAATTTTAACAAATCTGTTACACAATTCCGCAAGAAGTCCAAAAGGTGCAAACGGAATGGCAGACAGTGTAGACCTCAGATCTGGGTCTGCACTGTGTGCTGAGGCTGGACAGGCCTAGCTATCTGTCCAAATACTTAGGATCATTACGGTGTCTGGAATTAATTCTCCTATAAACGGGCTTTCATGGACTAGTGGATAAGAGTGCTCATTCATTATCATTAGGCCTCTCACTGCCGTGGTTGACAAGCCTGGCTCGGGTCACATGTGAGACGCCATGTTCTGTAAAGGATGGTCAGGTGTTTTTCTCCAGGTACACCAGTTTTCACCACCTCTGATTAACAATCGGCGGCTTTGATTAACCAGTTGTTCAAACTCATAATACTGTTACTTAACATATTGTTAAAACTTTTATCATTTAACCCTTTCTGTACTAAATGGAATCTTCCTCCTTATATAAAGCAGGAATCCATTTCAAAATTTAGGGGTGTCAGGTTGTGTTTTCTTCAAAACTTATTTAGAAAATGGCTGAACTTTGTGCAAACAGTGAAGGCCCTGATCAGATGCCGCATTTTGCATTTGCGGCATCTGATCTGGGCCTGCACTGTTTGCCAACTAACAGTTTTAGGGTTTCTGTTACAGAATGGCAAATACGCTGATACTTTTGCTACAAATGTAAAAGCTGCACACATTATTTGTCGGCAAAAAATCTGAGGGGGCCAGGGGTGGGGGGGTCTACACTGTTTGCAAAGATAAGGTTTGTAGTGTTCAGCTGGATAATGAGGGGGCCTGAGGGGTGGGTGTGTGGGTGTGTGTGTGTGTGGGGGGGGGGGGGGGGCTAGACTGTTTGCAAAAAGATAAGGTCTGTAGTGTTCAGCAGGAAAATTACGGTTATAATTAAGAAATAAATGAAATTGACGACAAAGTGAATGTTAAATAAATTACCATTATTACTTATATTTACATCATTACATTATTTTTTCATCCATTATGTGACGAACTTTGCTCCTGACCCTATATCATTCAAACTTAATTGATTGTTAAATAAATTAGCTTTAATACTTATTCTAATACAGTAAAATTCCTATCCTATCTTAAGACCACCTTTAGGACTGTTCAAAAGTGGTCTTAAAGACCACTTTTGAACAGTCTCAATGGTGGTCCCTGGCCAGAGGACGTTACATGCAGATAATTAGGGTTATAATTAAGAAATAAATGAAATTGACGACAAAGTGAATGATACATAAATTACCGTTATTACTTATATTTACATCATTACATTATTTTTACATCCATTATGTGACGAACTTTGCTCCTGACCCTATATCATTCAAACTTAATTGATTGTTAAATAAATTAGCTTTAATTCTTATTCTTATATAGAGGATCTTACATGGGTGTTCATGTATTATTGAATTTATTAAACCAGTTCGGCAAGGCTTTGCTGAGCATTTTATCTCTTTTCCTCAACAAGTTTAATAAATTCAATAATAAGAGGACTGTTCAAATATGAATGCAAGTAGAACGTTTTCTCATGCACTAATGCAAAAATCAACTGGAAATAAATATCACAGCGTAGAAAAACATAATACCTATATATTGATACCAAACCTGTTTCAATCCGTTGACTTTAGCCATGTATATCATTCGATAAACACTGTCTACTCTTGTATACTAATACAAAACATGGTTGGAAGAAGGTCAGAGTAAGCCGTTGAAATACGGTCCTTTATTAAGAATCGTTGTATTCTTGGTATACGGTGCAAAGACATTTTTGATGAAATATGTTCTGTTTATGGGCATAATGAAATGTCTTTTCCGACAGTTTTTCATTGGTGTAAGAAATTCAGCTGTGGGCTAGGCTCAACAGAAGTTGCACCACATGATTGTCGGCCGAAAGGAGCAACATCTGCCAAGATGGTTGCTAGAGTGAAAGAAATAGTTGCTACCGATGCACGATACACCACTAGGCAAATAGCTTATATGGTTGGCATCTCATTAGGAGCAGCTCATACAATTCTGAAACAGGATTTGAAAATGAGAAAGATCTGTGCTAGATGGATTCTCCATCTGTTGACCGATGAGCAGAAAAAGACACGCATTCAGTGCGCCCAGAAATTGCTTAAAACGTTTCCAAATTACAATGCAAGGTCTTTCGCTAATGTCGTCACAGGTGACGAGACATGGGTTCACCTTTTTGAGCCAAAACGAAAGATTCAGAACAAAATATGGGCAACAAAGTATTGCAAAAGACCATGCATTGCAAAGCGGACCATGAGTGTCAAGAAGGTAATTTATGTCATTTTCTTTTCAAACCAGGGCCCTGCTATTCAGGTTGCTGTGCCTAAAGGCAAATCTGTAAATGCGAAGTTTTACAAGAATAAAGTTCTTCGAAAATTGAAGAAATATTTCAAAGAATGAAGACCCGCAACTGGTTTGGCCAATATCAGATTGCTACATGACAATGCGTCATCACACAAGGCGTTCATTGTGCAAGACTATCTGAAGCAGGAAAAGGTTGTTGATCTCCCTCACCCCCCGTATTCCCCTGACCTTGCCCCGTGTGACTTTTTTTTGTTCCCGTGGCTGAAAAATACCTTTCTGGTCGAAAATTTGTACAGCGCAAACACCTTGGTTCTGCAATATTCCAGTGCCTTCATAGTATACCTCGAAAAGACTACCAAAATGCATTCAATGATTGGATCAGAAGACTGAAAGTTTGTATATCTGTTAAAGGGGAATACTTTGAGGGGACAACATAAATTTTTCATGGAAATCTATCAGGGAATCATTTTTATGTGCTTAGTTGCATTCATATTTGAACAGTCCTCATAACACATGAGCATGACATATACAGTGTTGACGGGGATGTTACACCTCAAATCAAACAAAACGAACAGCACGAACGCAAGATTCTATTTATCATATGACATTTAAAACACATTCACAATTGTTTTACAAAAATGTCAACATTCCGCCATTAGTAAATGCGACGTCGTTATGGAAGTCATACATGTAATGTTACAGGATGCATCCATTTTGAATATTTAATCCACTAGTGGATTATCAAATTTGCTATATGGTGTTATTTCATTCTCAGATGTGACGTCATATGATAAATTTAATTATTTTCCACTCGCTATGTGACTAAAAAAGCTGGTTTTTAGGTCTTAAATTAAAGAAAACAATTGCGCACAGTTTTCCTAACAACGGAACAGCGATGTTGACATCATAATGTGGCCATCGTCCAATGATATTGAAAAGAACCATGGTTTATTTTTGATGTCACTGAACTAGCATGTGACGTCACATTAATCAATATATTCATAGTGGTTTGACCAACATAACATCCCTATAATTAACCCTTATCTTGCTGTTCACGACATTCCCTACCTTTGCAAACAATAAAGATCCAGATCAGATGGCTTCTGAAGAAGCCTTATCTTGCTGTTCATAACAACCCTACCTTTGCAAACAATGTAGATCCAGATCAGATGGCTTCTGAAGAAGCCTTATCTTGCTGTTCATAACAACCCCTACCTTTGCAAACAGTGTAGATCCAGATCAGATGGCTTCTGAAGAAGCCTTATCTTGCTGTTCATAACAACCCCTACCTTTCCAAACAATGTAGATCCAGATCAGATGGCTTCTGCCATCTGTTCTTGATCTACACTGTTTGTCATGCAGTTTGTGAATTGGACAAATATTTTATATCAAGTAATTTGATTGGTTGATAATCAGCAATGGGGGTGGCTTACATAAGTCATTAACATTTTCCCACTGAATAGTTCCAGCAGAACGGTACGTATTAGGATGTTGTATGTAAACATTTACTTTTAACAACCTCTACTGCAAAATAATTTTTTTAAAAAACATTGCAACAATGCAAAAATTGTCATGAAAAAGATTCACAGCATGTTATTTTGATTCTTCATGGATCACATTCGCAACCTGAAACCCATATTTATCCTCTCCTAACAGCTAGGGCAAATATCGCTCTCAGGCAGGGAATGTGATCCCATGTTCCCGGTCAAGGATCCAAATTACTAATAATATTGAGAAAATACAATCTCACTATTAATATTGCCTTTCTGCTAAAGCCTTTGAGGAGATATTACCTTGCAAAGATATGTTAGAGTATGGTTATGTTCCAAAAAATCCACTTACTACAAGTTTCTAATGCTAAGTTGTTCGAAATGCAGATGAATTCACACAATAAACAAAGAAAAATTAAAATTTTAAATCCATATTAAAGTCAGTTCTGCCAAATTTCACTCCAAAACTATTAGCATAGCATTAACATTATGTTACATAGGGTTCAACCGAAATCAGGTCAAAAGTAGACCACTATTATCGCTCCAGATAAGATGGTGTAACGAGGATAATTAAGGGGTAATTTTCCTCATTTTAGTTAAGTCATAAATCATATGTTGTGGGTACTTGTTAGAATAGCCTCAATGAGGCAATTCTAACAAGTACCCACAACATTTGTTTAATTGAAATAGGATTTTTTTCCCCAAAAAATACTCCTCATTAACTGGAACCCTATGAGGTGGGGTTTGTACAGAGAATGATCACTGTAAAATTAATGACTTTCTTCAATGATAATGTTCTAAGACACCAAGGAATTTGGAATGGACTACTGCAAATGTTCTCTCTACATATGAATCCTGTACAAAACCGATTTAGACTGGTTTTTGTTTGGTTCGGTTTTGAGTTTAACTGCCCAGACCATATGTGTTTTGATTGCTTTGTTTGTTTTCTGTTCGTTGGAATTGAGGTTTAACATCCCCATCAACACTATTTAGGTCATTTTGGAGGCACTGCTTCCAATTTTGTGGAACTTTTACTCGATGACATCTCAAGTCCTTTCGCCAAATACAAACAATAGGGTTTATATGCATGGAAGGTCCAACTCGCAGCATTTTGCCTGGGCAGGCTTAGACCTCCTAGAAGTGGTTTACCAGTAATCATGTGTGATCGGTTTCAGCTCTGCCTGGAAGCATCATGCAGCCCAATCTATTTCTCCCAGCCCTGATGGGCAGCCTTGGGGCTGAGGGTCATGATGAACCAGTATATATATATATATGTTTATATGTTTTGTTTGTTTTGTTTGCTTTGTAGTTTGCTGCAGCCAGGGGCCAGTTGTTCAAAACTAACGACGTCGTTAGTTAACGTATCGTTAAAACTTTGATCATTAAATATGGCAAATATGCTGAAATTTTTGCTGAAAAAATGTGAGCAGCTTTTGCTGATGCAAAAGCTGCTCACATTTTTCCAGCAAAAATACCAAAATTTACGATATTAAACTTGCTAGAAGAGTTAACAATATGACCACTAACGAGCTCGTTAAGCTAACGATGCTTTGAACAACTGGCCCCTGATCAACACTATTTAGGTCATACTGAGCTAGTTAGTTAACTTAACCACACTACATAATGTAGTGGTTAACCAGTTAAGTTCACATTCTTTTGACAGAAACTGTCAACTGCCCTCTATGAGTCGGCGGAATTTAGGGAGAAAATGATCATACAAAAGATATCATGATCAATCACCTCGAAAGAATATTCCTAACCCCAGCAGGTATTGAACATCACCGATTGATCACCAGTCAGCTAAGCAAGGTTTCAATTTACAAACAGAATGGAACAGTACAGATCCTGATAAGCTGGTTTCTGATCAGAAGCCAGCTGGTCTTGACATACATGTATATCGTTCATACTGAGCTGGTCAATTTGCCTACACACTTTTCAAGTACAAACTCTCTCCACAGAAACAGACAACTGCCCTTCTTGAATCAGTGGTAGCGAGAGAATGAACACAAAAAAAATATTTCAAGATCAATCTCCGTGAACAAATCAGACCCGATGGGGATTAAAAACCCACAATCTGATTACCTCTCAGATATGCATCTGATTGTGCCACTTTCACTGGCAATTTTTAGGATAAATCCACATATTGATATGACGAATTTATCAACAGGCTCCCACCTGTTTAATTTGCTAGTTTCCATATATGGCTAATTATCTTAGAGAAATCATTTCGTCTTTATCTGAGCTTTGTCCAGATGAAAATGTGTCTTCTTTGAAGACTGTTTATCATATGACGTCGCGTCTGAGAGTGTAATAACGCCATGTAATATTTTCGATAATCCACTAGTGGATTAAATATGCAAATTTGATAGATACGTCCTGTAACGTTACATGTACGACCTCCTTAACGACGTCGCGTTTACTAACGGCAGAATATTGACATTTTTGTAAACAGTCGTGAATAAAATGCGTTTTAAATGTCATATGATAAATAGAATCTTGCATTCGTGGTCATTTATTATTGAATTTATTAAACTCGTTGAGGAAAAGGGATACAATGCTCAGGAAAGCCTCGCATTATATCCCTTTTCCTCAACTCGTTTAATAAATTCAATAATACATGAACATTCATGTAAGATCCTCTATGTCATCACTGAAAGCTGTAATCAGTCAGAGTACTGCCTACCATGTACTGAGTGAATGGCTACCTATATAGCACACAGCAAAGTTTGTGCTCAGACAGGCCAAAAGCACAGGTTGATCTGAGCCTTTGTTGTGTATAGGGCAAATAATTTGACCTGAGACTGACCTTTATGCAAGGAATACATTAGTCAATGCTATTGCCTAATACGTCCGCTTTCGTAAACTTCTTGTGAATTTTTGGCATCACATGAATAGTGGCCCATTTACCGACCTCTATGTATTGTACAACAATATCGCCATCTTCGGAAAACGGCGAAGATAAATATATGCATTCAGTCGGGTATGAAATTATGTTAATATAGTTCACCAGTATCAGGTCAATTGTTTGAACTATACTTATGTTCAAACAAGCCTTTTGAACCTTACCCCGCTGAACATGACCACCTCTATCTTTGCAAACAGAGAAGATCTAGATCAGATGGCTTCTGAAGAAGCCATCTGATCAAGATCTTCACTGTTTGTTGTGCAGTTTGAGAAATGAAAGGATACATTAATATTCAAGTAATTTGACTGGCTGATAGTCAGAAATGGGTATTGCTAACTGATTCAGAGGATAAGGATTAAAAATAGCCATCGGAAGAGATGGCAAATCCCCCGACCAAAAGCCAATATGGCCTTTAGAAGATTGTTCACCAATAGAAGTGCACCAGAATTAACCAGCAATATATCACAAAAGTATTGCAGTTATGGCCATCACAAGATTATACTGTCAGGGGATATAACTAAAAAACCAGGACACTCAGAATTGTAGTTCTTGCGCATGACATGCCTGCTAAAGCTCATGTATTTCTGTACAAAGTGCAATACTGGTAAGTGTCTAAAAGGGAATTGGAGATATGGCAGAGTAATTGATAAGGGTCGTATCGTCGTAAATACGACTCTAAAATCGAGCAAAATACGCCTAGAAATGAAAAAGAAGTCGTACCAAATACGACCGTCAAATTGGCGATACGCCAAGGTCGTTCCATTGCAGTGGTATCGGCAATGAAAAAAAAAAAAAACGTGACGCCTGACAAAAAGCAATCGAAATCGCGGTAATTTTCGCCGCATCATAGTCTTCAACAAAAACTGTTCCAATCTTCAAGAACGATTCGAAATTCATCCATTCATGAATGATGTCATTTGTTTTAATTACGCTGAAACACTTCAACCTTACATTTTGACGACCATATATTGAATACCGACCCGCTTATATTTAATCAGCCTCAAGTTATGACAACTATCAACATGATTAGGAAACCGATTATTGATGTGTGATTACATAACAGTATTTATTATCTAAAGGAAAGCCGCCCGCATTATTAACTTTATTAACAACGCCTGAAGCATGAACAGTAACTTTATGACAAGCGTGCATAAAAATACGATCCTGAATTTTGTTAGGCAACCACATTACTTCTACGGAGTGTCGTCTTCGAGAAAAAAAATTGGGTTCGACAGATCTACAGATTCACATTGTCATGTAGTTAGGAATTAAATATCAAAACAGACGCGCAGACGATATCAAGTTAAGACCACTTTTTCTTTTTGTGGAGAACCTGACAAAGTTTCTCCGGAAAAAAACGCAAGAAAAAAAATCAGATGCATGAGAAATTTCTGGCGGCTATTTCTCCCAAATCGCAGAAATTCACGTTGAAATGGATTACTCCGTATTTTGTGGAAAACAAAACAGAAGCAACAACAGCTGGGCTAGGAAAGTTATAATTAATGTAACAGCGAATATATATCCGACCAGGCAGCGTTAGCGCTAGCTCTTTCTGCTAAGCGTCCGCAGGCCGCAGATGCAAGAAAATTTGCGTCCATGACTCTTTTTTTTCGCGTCCTTTGGCCGTTGGCGAAAACTCTTAACCGGAGGCTTAAAAACCTTGTTTATTGCCGTTTTCCGACATGTGTATGTCGGGGCCTTTGATTATTGCATCATGGTGGTTGTTTACTTTTGACTCCACTTCTATTTGTCATACTTTTATCATCCCGACGCATTTTTTTCTCGTAACATTGTCGTCAATGCACTTCTGAGATAGAACCACCGCTGCACAGACTGATATCTTTGTCCGCCGTGTTCCGTATACATGTACATTTGACCAAAATTATATTTATTGAGTAACAATGGCAGGATTAACCTGTAATACTTGGGTACTCATATATCTAATTGTGAATCACAGGTGGTCAGCATGCAGTGCATGCTTATTTACCGCTATCTATCAAGTAGCCGATTAAATTAACACCCCAAGATGTCTCGCCGGCGTCTTTGAACATTAAGCAGAATGACTGGCAGCCCACATAAAAGAACGCAAACCCAGCAACCGGGACAGACTGATTAGCTTTCACAGATGCGCTTGCTGATCTGAGTCTTCACTGGCTGCACGTTTTATTGTATTTTTGCTGAGCGCTGAATTTCTCGCCTTTTACCAAACGCAAGCAGTTGCTGCAATTCGTGGAGAATTCCCACCTTTGAACGCGCAGCCAATAAGGCCGCTGCAGACACAAAACATGGGTTTGAAAACGTTTTGATGACAATATAATCTGTGTGACGGCTGAAGACTCCGACCATCCTGCACAGTCTGATCAAAACGAGCCTTCAATGGCGTCTGGGAAATTCCAAAAACACAAGCGAAGTAGACGACCACATTGGCTGGATTTACATTCTTTAGAAGAAAAAGTATTTTTTCATTTTCCTGTCCGCCAGCTTATTAACATGAAAATGAATATCGGTATGTTACGATGATAGAATATGTGTTTAACGTCTTTTACATATGATCATTGCTACATCTGACATTATTATATGTGCACTTAGCAGCCATCCTGTGATGACAGATATTGATACGACCCTAGTTTTGAATTTAGGAGTACCGATACTCTCAAAGAATCACAGGATACGCCTATGTCTTTGGTTGAAGGAGTAACAGCACTCCACGGGCAAAAGCTTATCAATAACACTGTATGGTGATCACAAGCTGGTCTGATATACTGTTATATTGGAAGCGTAGATAACTCAAATACCACAGCACCAGTAGTTGTGGTTCTTGCACATGACACCCCTTCTATACCTTGTATAAATTGCGCCAAGTTCCTTAAATATATTTCAAAGGATGTTGGACTTATGGCCATCACAAGGTTATATTGTCAGTGGAGATAACTCGTAAACCAGAGCACCCAGAGTTGTAATTCTTGAGCATGACACACCTGCTTAACCTCATGTACATCTGCATCATGTCACAAAGGGGATTGGAGGTACTGTGATCACAAGGTGGTTATACCGATATATTGGAAGGTTAGATAACTCAAATTTCATAACACCCAGAGTTGTGGTTCTTAGGCATGAACTGCCGTCTCAACCTTTATACAATTGTGCCAAGTACCCTCAATATAGCCCAAAGGGTATAGGAGCTATGGCCATCACAAGGTTATATTGTCAGGGGAGATAATTAAAAAACCAGGGCACCTAGAGTTGTGGTTCTTGCATGTGACACACCTGCTTAACCTCATGTACAACTGTACCAAGTACCATCAATATATCTCAAAGAGTATTGGAGATGCGGCCATCACAAGGTAGTGATTCTATATTATTGGAAAGGAAGATAACTCAAAAACCATGGCACCCAGAGTTATGGTTCTTGTGCATGATACACCATCTTGGACATTCCCCTTAAAAACAGAGCTAAGTAGACTTTTGTTTATTTCAGTTCAAACATTTTGTCAATAATTTTTTTTTTTTTTTTTTTAAAGACTTCTTTGCTGATTTGCTTAACCTTTAACCTGCTGAATATTCATATATGCCACACCCATTGCTGTCTATCAACCAATCAAATTACTTGATGTAAATTTTTCATACAATTTCATAAGCTGAATGTCAAACAGTGTAGATCCTGATCAGATAGCTTCTTCAGAAGCCATCTGATCTGGATCTACACTGTTTCCAAAGATAGAGGTTGTCGTGAACAGCATGATAAGAGTTAAACATTCTTTCTG
This sequence comes from Lucinisca nassula, assembly GCA_963580285.1. NCBI lineage: Eukaryota > Metazoa > Mollusca > Bivalvia > Lucinida > Lucinidae > Lucinisca > Lucinisca nassula. The sequence continues at coordinate 90,253,705 of OY757026.1, forward strand.
CTATGAGTGAGTGAGTAAGTGTTTGAGTTTTACGTTCTGCCAACAGCTAAGGACATATGGAGATGGGACCTCGGTTAAAAGACTCATTCGAAAGTCTGGAGAAGCCCGGGATCGATCCTGTGACCCCTGGTTTACAAGGTGACCACTACACCAGGGGGGCTTCTTCTTTCTGTCTTTCTGCTATGCTTGGCTCGAAACAACGTGCTTAGGTTAATGCATTGTCATAACACATGATGTAATTGTGCAGTCTTTTGTATCTCCAAAACATAAGTTGTGGTTACTGAGGCGGTTATAATTACAGTCGAACTTCAATGGCTCGAACACCTTTGGGACCATGAAAATCGTTTGAGACAGGGGTAGTTCGAGTCACTGAGGGCTAATGCCAGGAGGCATAACGACATACTTTAGGACATCTTTTTCTGTGTTCTATAATGAAAAATGTATGGTGTGTGTACTCATTAGAATCGCCTCATCGAGGCGATTCTAATGAGTACACACAGCATACATTTGCAAGATAAAAGACGAAAATTTCCTAATTTTTACTCTCCTTATTTCTTAAGTACAGAAATTCCCTAGGGATTCAAGAATGGATTCGGCTCATCCATGGTAAACAAGCCATCGGTGTTCGAGCCATTGAAGTTCCACTGTAGTAACCATTTAATATGTCTCTGAGCTGAAATAAGAAAAAACAATGTATATCCCTGCAATCCACTGTAACTGTTGTTCATTTCACGGATGTGACGGACATGAAGACTGTCTTGATCTGTGTCTTTTCTGTACACACGTCCACAGACTAATTTTCTGATTTAACCCATTTTAACCCATTTAGTACCGAAAACCCCAAAACGGTTAGTTGGCAAACAGTGCAGGCCCAGATCAGACACCGCAGAATGCTGTGTCTGATCAGGGCCTATACCATTTGCTAAAAGTTCAGCTATTTTCCAAATAAAGTTTGAAGAAAACCCAATCTGACACCCCTAAATTTTGAAATGGACTCCTGGTATACATAAGGAGAAATCCAATTGGTACAAAAAGGATTAAAAGGGAAACCAAAAACAATCAGTGCAGACCTAGACCAGATGCTGCAAATCACAGCATCTGATCAGGTCACTGTTGGCAAAAGTTCAACCCTTTTTCAAAGTAAACTTCTATCAATTATATATGCAATGTGACACCACTTAATTTCTAAATGGACTCCTGCTGTATATAAGGGGGGAAGATTCCACATCATACAAATTAAGTACATATATAGAATTTCCTTTTTCACTGTAAAATGTCATCCATATGACACAGTGATTGACTGATCAATCCATCAATCAATGAGTGACCTGACTGCTCAGAAATTCCTATACACAAGATAATCTGAATGTTTAGTGGGATCTCAAAACTTTAAAAGCTTTGATCATTTAATAAGGCAAATATTTTTAAAATAAAGATGAAATATCAAGGTCAAGGTCACAAGGTCAGAAATTATGAGACCACTGGAAAGGTCTTGTGACACAGAATGCACATGTAAAATGTGAAAGCCTTATCTCTAATCAGTCAAAAGTTATGGCCAATGTTTAGGTTTTAAGAAAGTAGGTCAAGCCTCAAGGTCAAGGTCATGAGGTCAAAACTTATACCACTGGAAAGGACTTGTGTCAGGGAATGCACATGTGATATATAAAAGTCCTGTCACTAACCAACAAAAGATTATAGCCGATGTTTAAGTTTTAAAAAAGTAGGTCAAATGTCATGGTCATTAGGTCAAAAATTATGGTACTGCTGGTAGAACTGGAAAGGTCTTGTGACAAGGAATGCACATGTGAAATATGAAAGCCATATCAGTTAGCATTCAAAAGTTATGCCAAATGCTAAGGTTTTTGCGAACAGACAAACAGACAGACAAACAGGCAGACCAAAACTATTATGCCCCGAATCCTCGATTCCGGCGGGATAAAAGTAACAAAATTTTAGAAACTGTACTTACTACCACAGTTAAAAATTAAGACTGCTGATTAGCTAACCGTGTTTTGAATAACTGGGGACCAGGGTCCAGTTCTTTTGTTTGTTTGTTCTATTTGAGGTTTAATGTCCCCGCCAACACTGTATAGGTCATTTTGGAGACTTTGAATCACAATTCTGTGGGACTTATACCTGACATTGAGATGAAATGACATCTCAAGCCCTGTCGCCCAATGAAACCAATAGGGTTTATAAGCATGGACGGTCAAACTTGCACCGCTTTGTGTGGCAGGCTTAGATCCTCTAAGCGGTTTACCAGTACTCGTGTGTGGTCGGTTTCGGCTCTGCATGGAAGCAGCATTTAACCCAATCTGTTTCTTCAAGCCCCGATGGGCGTGGATGAGGTACCAGTTGTTCAAAACCTTGTTAGCTTGTAAGTGATCAAATTGTTACTCTTCTAGCAGGCGGTACAATATCTAAAATTGTTATATTTGCTGAAAAATGTGAGCAGCTTTTACATACGCAAAGCTACTCACATTTTTTCAGCAAAAGTATAAATATTTTTTCAACATGAAATGATCAAAGTTTTAATGGTATGTTAACTAACGATGTCATTAATTTTGAATGACTTGACCCAGATGTCTGAAGACTATAAGAATCTTATGTGGGTGTGAGATGTGGATTGAAAAATCCGTCCCAAGGGTCACTGTCCGGCATCACGAGGCTTGCCGAGTGATGCCGGACAGTGATCCCGAGGGACGGATTTTTCTATCCACCCCTCACACCCATATAGGATTCTTTTTCTTGCACACCTTCCATTTCTTAGCTCGGATTGTAATGCTGCAGTCACTTCAGTTACCAACTTCCGCCATATTGTGATGACACAACAGGAACGTTTAGTGACGTCACGCATGACGATGCCGCGCATGAGGTTGTAATCAACCAGTGCATTAATCAAACACGCGATTATATTCGATTTGTGGTCGGAACACAAGGGTCAGAACATAAATTTCTATCCCAGGGTGAAATCACGGATTTCCTTGTCTGGTGTGCAAGACAGTTTTTTCTTGCCCTGACTCTACTGATAACCCTTGCTAAGAGTAATGATAAAATTAATCACTCTATTAATTTGAATACCGTATTCAACCAATATCGCACCGTGCACTTAGTTTTTTCAAAATCACATCATTATGCAAACACGCATACACAAATACATTGCCACTTTTATCGTCGAAAAAATGAAAATTTTATTTTGAAAAATTGTGATATTTTTCTTATTTCTGCTCAAAATATAGATTGTGGGCACTCGTTAGAACCGCCTCATCGAGGCCGTTCTAACGAGTACCCACAATCTATATTTTAGAGCAGAAATAAGAAAAATTCAAAATATAGATTGTGGGCACTCGTTAGAACCGCCTCACCGAGGCGGTTCTAACGAGTACCCACAATCTATATTTTAGAGCAGAAATAAGAAAAATAAAGTATACCCCGGAAACCCGAGTTTTACTATATAAAAGTGGGGTTCAAGGGGGTCAAAATTATAAAGGCGTGTTTTCGTGATGAAAAAATCGCAGTGAAAAAAATGACCTAATAAGTGCACACTCGACATGCAAATCCTAGCTTCTGAGATGACGACTTGCCTTCAGTGTTGAAAGAAAATGGTTTCTTACATGCTTTACAATGAATGATAGAGATTTATCAGTGAAATATAAATCGATATTTTCACTGTTTCAAACAGTGAAAATACGATTTTTTTATTTTTCACTGTTTGGGACTACTTTTTTCTTCAAATCTAACTCTAATTACAATTTTATCTTTGTCAGATAACTGAACAATACTGAAATGTGTTCTAATTGACGCATAGCCCGTTCATGTGTGACGGGGACGTTACTGACGTCATTTATGACGCTGACGTCACGTCTTTTGTCGCGCGACGTTAGACTTGCCAGCAACTTCTTTGGAAAACTACTCTCTCAATTATTTCATTAATCATTCATAATAATACCATCCCAGGCCATTTCTCAGGTGCAAACTTTCAGTTTACACCCAATAGTATACCCACTAAACACGATGGACACCACTAAATTGACGCGAAACGAACAGGAACAAAGATAATTTTCTCCGAATGTGAGCTACACCATTAAAGACGCTAAATATTGCCTTTTGAAGCATGTAAGAAACAGAAAATTTGATTTTTTCAGTGCAAGATCAAATTTTATTTCACTCATGAACACCAAAACTGCTATTTTCACTCGTGGCTACGCCACTCGTGAAAATAACAGTTTTGGTGTTCATTCGATGAAATAAAATTCTATCTTACACTGAAAAAATCAAATATCCTCTATAAGTTTTTATACATTTCTGTGGGAGCTTTGAGCGGAGGTTACTGTTAAGTAAGGCTGGCTAATCAGAGCTGAAAAGATAATCGATTATCAGTCATGTCATTGTGATTGATAATCGATTAGTTATCGGTATTTTGTCATAATTTTACCTGTCTGAGCATGTCTCTTTCCATATGTTGTACTTTACAATATGTATATTTGGACAGACAGGCCTGAGCAAACAGGGTAGACCCAGATGAGACCCCGCATTCTGCGACGTCTCATCAGGATCTGCACTGTTTGCCACTCATCCAGCTATTTTAGGCATAACTTTGGTTAGTAAATTGTACCTGTCAAGTAATCGATTACAAGCAAATCAGAAATGATAATCATTTTTCTGGAATATATCGATCTATTAATCAATTATACGATTAATCGTGTCAGCCTTACTGTTAAGTGTGCACTTATGCATTTTCTTCCCAAAAATAGCTTTGGTGTGCGCTTATAGAAGCAATATTGTGCCGTAAATAGGTCGAATACAGTAACTAGATATTTTGAACAAGTTAATAATATTGTAATATTGTCTTTACCATATGTATTCGGCCCCCACCCATCGGGGCTTGAAGAAATAGATGGGCTGCATGATGCTTCCATAACCATACTCAAGTACTGGTAATCCGCTTAGAGGATCTAAGCCTGCCCAGGCAATGGTGGTACGAGTTAGATCGTCCATGCTTATAAACCCTATTGGTTTCATTGGGTGACAGGGCTTGAGATGTCATTTCATCTCAGTGTCGGATAAAAAACCCACAAAATTGGAAGCCATGTCTCCAATATGCAGTGTTGAAGGGGACGTTCAACCTCAAATCAACAACAACAACAACAGACAGATAGGTGTAAACCCAGATGTGATATCGTAGAACACGGCATCTCATCAGGGTCTACACTGTTAGGACACTCATTCAGCTATCTTTACACACAGCACTCAATAGTAAATTGTACTTGTCTATATTTCAGAACATGTATGATAAGAAGCTGATTTGTTTGTTTGATTTGAGGTTTAACGTCCCCGTCAACACTGTAAAGGTCATTTTGGAGACGTTGCTTCCAATTTTGTGGGACTTTTACCCGACATTGAGATGAAATGACATCTCAAGCCCTGTCGCCCAATGAAACCAATAGGGTTTATTAGCATGGATGGTCCGCCTCGCACTGCGGTTCCTGGACAGGCTTAGATCCTCTAAGCGGTTTACCAGTACTAGTGTGTGGGCCAGAATCAGCTCTGTGAGGAAGCATCATGCAGCCCATATATTTCTTCAAGCCCCTATGGGGGATAAGAAGCTGAAGTGTCAAATATTTAGGGTATTTACAGTAAATACATATTTAAGGGGAATGGAACAACAGGCAGATTTTTTTGCCATTTTTCAAAGGGAAACAACTTTCGGAACTTCCTGTTTGCTTTTCTATAAGCCCTGTCCACTTGAAAAAGAGGTCTACTCTTAAAGGAAAGAATTTGCTCCTAATCCTAAAGGAAAGAATTTGCTCCTTAGGACTTTTTCGAAGGGAGACAACTTTTGGGACTTCCTGTTCACTTTTGTGTAAGCCCTTTCCCACTGAAAAAGGGGTCTACTCTTAAAGGAAAGAATTTGCTCCTTAGGAGCAAATTCTTTCCTTTAAGAGTTGACCCCTATTCTCATGGGAGACAAAAATACTTTTGCAGGAGTTGCCTCCCCTGAAGGTGTATCCATTCCCCTTAAAATCTGATGGGGATGGCTACAGTGTAGACACTGGTCAATGTGAATAGATCTTGGCTGTTTATCGATTGTTTTGGGTTTAATCAGATACATAAACCCCTGTAGGTCTTTTTGTGCCGTCTCCCAGAGAAAGGGAGAAAAAGGATTGAAGAGAAAGTGGAGGAGATGAAAATAAGGGACAGAGGAAAAAGAAAAAGATGAATGGAAGTGTAGAAACAGAAGAAATAACAACACTCCCCCTCTACCCTTACCTGCTGCAAGGACAGCAGGCCTTGCCAAACTGTAAGCCAATATCAGTTGGACACCCCCAGTTTTGCAATATACATGTCACTTTGCCTCACCCAACCACCCCAAATTGGCAGTTAAAAACTTAACCCTTATCTTGCTGAATATTCATTTAAGCCACACCCATTTCTGTCTATCAACCACTCAAATTACTTGATGTAATTTATTGCTATAAATTCATAAACTGAATGCCAAACAGTGTAGATCCTGATCAGATGGCTTCTTCAGAAGCCATCTGATCTGGATCTACACTGTTTGCAAAGATAGGGGTTGTCTTGAACAGCAAGATAAGGGTTAAACCAATTTCAGATTTTTTTCAACCTACCTGCATACTTAACAATAATTATTCTACTTGATAAGAATTTTATAATCCAATCAATGATCCAATATAGGAAAACAAAAGGAAATATGATCCAATTAACAAATACAAAGGAAATGAGAAATTTAACACCACGTAAGATTACACTTTCAACCAGGAACTGGATATGACAAATACACAGGGCCATTCCTTACATAAATATATATAAAGTCACATTAGATGTCAAATAGAAATAAATCTGACATCACCCACAGGAAGAATGGTTAGTTTTACCTAATGTTAGCTTGTCATCCTCTTGATCACATTAACCCTCAACCCTTCTCTTGCTGAATATTCAGTTTAGCCACACCCATTTCTGACTTTGAACCAATCAGATTACTTGATGTAATTTATTCCTACAAATTCATAGATTGAATGTCAGTCTAGATCCAGATCAGATGGCTTCTGAAGAAGCCATCTGATCAGGATCTACACTGTTTGCAAGGAAGAAGCTTCTTCAGAAGCCATCTGATCTGGATCTACACTGTTTGCAAAGATAGGGGTTGTCGTGAACAGCAAGATAAGGGTTAAGATACCAATCACCACAATTGTCATCTGCTTTGTTGTCTGCTGGTTACTTGGAAAGTCCTTGTTGCAAACAGTGTTGACACAGATCAGACTGCCCCTCTAGGAGCAGTCTGATCTGGGTCTACACTGTGTTTGGATGCTTTTGTTTGATTTTAGGTTTAACGTCCCTGTCAACACTGTATAGGTCATTTTGGAGACGTTGCTTCCAATGTTTTAGGACTTTTACCCCGCATTGACATGAAATGACATCTCAAGCCCAGTCCCCCAATTAATGCAATGGGGTTTAGAAGCATGGACAGTCCGACTTGCAATGCTTTGCCTGGGCAGGCTTAGAGAATCTAAGCGGTTTACCAGTACTCGTCTGCGGTCGGTTTCAGCTCTGGGTGGAATCATCATGCAGCCCATATATTTCTCCAAGCCCATATGGGCGGGGGCCAATGTTATTGTTGTGTCCGGTAAATGTTTCAGTGACATTAGATCTGTTTTCTCACTGATTGCAGCTCCAGAGATTGGGCTGCATGATGCTTTTCACAGAGCTGAAACTGACCAAACATGGTACTGGTAAACTGTTTAGAGGATCTGAGCCTGCCTCAGGCAAAGTGGTGCAAGTCGAACCTTTCATGCGTATGAACCCAATTGGTTTTAATTGGGCAGTAGGGCTTCAGATGTCATTTCATCTCAGTGTCGGGTAAAAGTCCCACAAAATTTGAAGCAATGTCTCCAAATTGAACTAAATAATGTCTGTCCCCATCCATCGGTGCTTGAAGAAAGAGATGGGCTGCATGATGCTTCCACGCAGAGTTGACACCGACCTGCACTAGAGTACTGGTAAACAGCTTAGGAGATCTAAGCCTGCCCAGGCAAAGCGGTGTGAGTCGGACCGTCCGTGCTGATAAACCCTATAGGTTTCATTCAGGGCGGCAAGGCTTGAGATGTCATTTCATCTCAATGTTGGGTAAAAAAGTCCCACAAAATTGGAAGCAAAGTCTCCAAAATGACCTTTACAGTGTTGACAAGGACGTTAAACCACAAATCAAACAAACAAAACCAATATTGCATTATGTGTCATTGACATGTTATTGTTGTATCCGGTCAATGTTTCAATGGCATTAGATCTGTTTTCTCACCAAGCAAGGATGAATACCTGAGGATAAATGAATCAGTTACTTGTTTGGAATATATGTTGTGGGTGCTTGTGAGGCCATTTTAACTAGTAATGGTTTAACCCATTTTGTACTGGAAACACCAAAAATGGGTAATTGGCAAACAGTGCCGTCCCAGATCAGACGCCGCTGGATGCGTCGTCTGATCAGGGCCTTCACTGTTTGCAAAAAAAAAAAAATCAGCCATTTTCCCAATAGATTTTTAAGAGAACACAACCTGACACCCATAAATCTTTAAATGGAAACCTGCTATATTTAAAGAGGAAGATTCCATTTGGTACAAAATGGGTTAATGGAGAATTCTAACACTGGTTGCGTGATATAGCCAATTGTTAAACACAGTGATATAATGAGTGACAAATCACTAGATGAAAAAGCGCGACGTGAAGAGCCACCGTTTTATAATGTTTTGCGATGTCAGTGATCTTTTCCTTGACATTGGACGGAGTAACGTCTTTTTCACGCATCAAGTACGTTACAAAACCTGTACAGGTACTGAATGTGATATAGTCAAACATATTGGCGAGATTTTCTTCAGACAATGACGAAATATTGAGAGAATATGAAGGAAACAACAGCATTAATTTTAGTCGACTTTTAAGTGTGTGAGAATCGAAACAGATCAGCTCTGTTGCGTGATTTGTTGAGTTTGTTGGTCAGTTGTAAGTACATATATCACTAAGTCTTGTGCTATGTGCTCGTGATTTGATCTACCTTACAGCTGACCTTCATGACCCCTGCCCATCGGGCTTGAAGAAATAAATGTGCTGCATGATGCTTCCACGCAGAGCTTAATCCGACTGCACACAAGTACTGGTAAACAGCTTAGAGGATCTAAGCCTGCCCAGGCAAAGCGGTGTGTGTCGGACCGTCCAAGCTTATGAACCTTTTGGTTGTATTGGGCGACAGGGCTTGAGTTGTCATTTCATCTCAATGTCAGGTAAAAGTCCCACAAAATTGGAAGCAATGTTTCCAAAATGACCTATACAGTGTTGACGGGGACAATAAACCTCAAATCAAACAAAAAACAAAACATTATCCCTATCTTTGGAAACAGTGTAGATCCAGATCAGATGGCTTCGCAAGAAGCCATCTGATCAGGATCTACACTGTTTGACATTCAATTTATGGATTTGTAAGAAAAAATTACATCAAGCAATCTGATTGGTTCAAAGACTCCTCAGAAATGGGTGTGGCTAAACTGAATATTCAGCAGGAATAGGGTTAAATAATAGTAATAAAAAATATCCTTGTTATACATCTCCTCACCTTTATCTAAATATACTGTAAAAATCCTAAAATTTTGACATATTGAGGACTTACTGTAATTCTCCTAAACTTTTATCAAATTTGTTTCATGATCCAGCAAGGAGTCTGGATTGGCAAACAGTGTAGACCCTGATCAGACTGCTCCTTCAGGAGCAGTCTGATCTGGGTCTGCACTGTTTGCTTTGGCCTGTCGGTCCTAATACTAATGCTTCCACGCAGAGCTGAATCCGGCCCGCACACTAGTACTGGTAAACCGCTTAGAGGATCTAAGCCTGTCCAGGAACCGCGGTGCTAGGCGGACCGTCAATGCTAATAAACCCTATTGGTTTCACTTGGCGACAGGGCTTGAGATGTCATTTCATCGCATTGTCAGGTAAAAGTCCCACAAAATTGGAAGCAACGTCTCCAAAATGACCTTTACAGTGTTGACGGGGACGTTAAAACTCAAATCAAACAAACAAAGACTTACTGTAATTCTCATCAAATTTCATAACAAATTTGTTCCATGATCCAGCAAGAAGTCTGGTTAGGCAAACAGTGTAGATCCTGATCAGACTGCTCCTTCAGGAGCAGTCTGATCTGGGTCTGCACTGTTTGCTTTGTCCAGTCTGTCCTAATACTAAAGGTCATTACAGTTTGTGAAAGTTTTAAGTTTATTATACAAACAGGGTGATCAACCTTTTTCGTATTACACACTGTTAACACATACATTTTGACTACATTGTGAAAAGTAAAAATATTGTGAAAACAGCTTTTTGTCAAGGACAATACAGGTATATTTTCACTCCATCACAACTATTTCCTACCATTTCCTGTCTATATCACAGCTGATGGTAATTGGCAGCAGGTACTAATTAGCTTTGGGAGATACTGTAGCAGCACGGACAGTCTGTCAGCAAAAGTAATTTCCCAATCCTGAAAATATAAAATCAAAGCACTGACAGCACTGGTGGGTCGACTGTCTCTGAATGGAAGATGCATGGAACTAGAGCTGTCAGAGGATCTGATTATAGCCCTGCTGCAGCAAGAGAGAATTCAATATTTTGAATTCATGCTTACCAGAGTTCTGGGCATTCATCAACCCCACTGTCCATGTATGTACCAGGTTTCAACTTTGTAACCCTCTAGGCATAAGTTTCATAAAAGTTCTCAGGACAACAAGCATAAAAGTTATCGAGTTATTAACCCTTATCCTGCTGTTCACGACAACCTATATCTTTGCAAACAGTGTAGATCCAGATCAGATGGCTTCTGAAGAAGCCATCTGATCAGGATCTACACTGTTTGGCATTCAGTTTATGAATTTGTAGCAATAACTTACATCTAGTAATTTGATTGGTTCATAGACAGAAATGGGTGTGGCTTAAATGAATATTCAGCAAGATAAGGGTTAAGCAAAATGCATTTTTTTTTTTTTTTTGAAAACCTACCAAGTAGGCCAGTACATTTAGCCGGAAATGACCCTTGACCCACAACTAATTCCTTGAGAAATGTTATCAGCAGTTTTAGTATCAGGAAGGTGTCCTGATTTATAGAAAAAAAGTCCTCAAAAAAAATCCGTGGGGAAAGGGTATTTTTGGGGGGTGAAAAAAATACGAAAAATGAAGAAAAATCACAAAAACCAGGCGTATGTTAAACAATTAATACTTGACTTCATTAAATCATCCAAAATGATTATTTCTATCTGGGGAAAAAATACTAAAAATTCTGAAGATAAAAGTTTTCTTTTAATTTTTTTGTATATTTTTTGTGTGAAATTTCGAAAAAACAAGTATTAGCTTTTATAAAATTGCTTGAGTCTATGCTAAGCACACATTAATTTGTGTAGATGGTTGGTTGATTTGAGGTTTAACGTCCCCGTCAACACTGTAAAGGTCATTTTGGAGACGTTGCTTCCAATTTTGTGGGACTTTTACCCGACATTGAGATGAAATGACATCTCAAGCCCTGTCGCCCAATGAAACCAATAGGGTTTATTAGCATGGACGGTCCGCCTCGCACCGCGGTTCCTGGGCAGGCTTAGATCCTCTAAGCGGTTTACCAGTACTAGTGTGCGGGCCGGATTCAGCTCTGCGTGGAAGCATCATGCAGCCCATATATTTCTCCAAGCCCCTATGGGCGGGGGCCGTAATTTGTGTAGAACTAAAATGTGCCAGTTACCACAAAGTGTAAAAAAAGTCACAGATATAAAATGAGGATTTCCAAATCTTGTCACCAATGTCACATAAAACAAAATTTCCGATTTTTTTTCACTATCAATTACAACTAATTGTACTACATGCCTACATTTACGGTTTCTTCATTTCGCATTCTAGTTTAAACTTTCTTTTTACATTCTAGGTTAACGTCATGAAAAACAATCTGCCAAGATTGCCTTCTAGAAATGAAAACATTAAGAATTGGATGTGGGAAGAACTAAATAAGGGCAAATATATGTTAATTTTGCAAGTGTGAGGGCAATCGTGCATATCCATGTGATAAACTTTTGGCAGCTTTCGGGTATTGGCTGGGTTTCAATATGCAAGTGGGCGTTCCAGTATGACCAGAGTTGGGATGTCCTGGGGTAACCAGATGGAAAATGAAAAGTAGAACCAGTCAACAGAATACCAGTAATGACCTTTCATTAAATGCTGCCGGAGCAAAAGCTATCATAAAGATGTCTATATCTTAAAAGTAAATCCATATCGGTACTTTACTTCATGAAATCATTAAAAAATGATAGTTTCTGTACGCCAAAATAAATGATAAGTTATTTGATGCACCAAAAGATATATTTTTTTTTTTTGGTGAGGGGGGGGGGGGGGGGGGGGGGAGAGGAGAAGGGGGAAGAAGGGAAAATCAAAAGCAAACACATCACGAAAACATGCCTATATAATTTTGACCCCCACTAACCCACTGTTATCTATTTACTTGAAAAACTTCGGGTTTAGGGGTTATATTTTTTTCTGCTCAAAAACATAGCTTCTGAGATTGTTGATACTCAATAGAACTGCCTCATCTATGTTTTGAGCAGAAATAAGTGAGTGAGTGTGTTTGAGGTTTACATCCCTTCAACAGCAAATGTCATATGCAGTGGTTTCAAAAACATTTCGGCATCTAGATTTCAAGGAAAGATAGGAGTGTGATTTTCAATGTTATCTGAATAAAGCCCTTACAAATTTATCAAGCGTAGCAGGGGAATAATGTCTAAGTAAACGGGAAAATCCCCATTACCCGTCTATTGATGAAACCCCTGCATACGGAGACCGGACCTCTGTTTAGAGACTCGTCTGAGAGTCTGGCAAAGCCCATTTGATCGAACCCACGACTCCTGGTTTATGAGGCTAGTAGCTTATCCACTACACCGTGGAGGCTTCTTTAGCAGGAATAAGAAAAATAATGTACACCCCCTAAAACTCCCCACTGCCCCACCCAACCAGGTGTAAATGGGTAGCAGTGGTGTAAAAGTCAACTGCCTCTCCCTCGCGCGCGTGAAAACATCCGGAATGAGTGTTCGAGAGCGATTAATTAAGCTTGAGGCTTTCATCGCAATCGAACCAAAATAAATTAGTATAAACTAAAACTCCGGTAGGAGGGGCTTTCTATCGAGTACCCACAATCTATGCTTTTGAGCAGACATTAAGAAACACGCCTAAACAAAAACATTGTCAATTGTTCAGCCCAAAAATGGAATTTTAAGATAAAAAAAATGATGTATTTCTTATTTCTGCTCAAAACATAGATTGCAGAGCGCGACAGAACCGCCTGAACTTGGCGTTTCTACCGAGTACCCACAATCTATGTTTTTGAGCTGATATAAGAAATTTAATATTTATCCATGTACTACATGTATATAAAAGTGGGGTTCGAGGGGTCAACATTATATAGGCGTGTTTTTTTACCCCACCCATCTGGGCTTGGAGTTAAATATTGGGCTGCTAATGCTTCCGCACAGAGCTGATACCGACCGCATATGAGTGCTGCTAAAACGCTGAGAATACCCAGAAACGTTGCTGCGAGTCAGCCTGTCCATGCATGTAAACCCTTTTGGAGCCATTGGGCGGCAGGGATTTAGATGTCATTTCATCTCAATGTCAGGTAAAAGTCCCACAAAGTTGACAGCAACGTCTCCTTTTCGTGATGAATAAGAAAAAAACTCAGAATTTTTCTCTGGATTTTTTTTTTTTGGGGGGGGGGGGGGGGTGCATGATCAAATCTTCCAATAGATTTGAATATGCGTGTTTTCGTTATGTTTTATATGACCCCAACTTTAAAAAAGTTGGAGGGGCATATTGCTTCTGCATGGTTCTTCCATTTGACTTTCCTTTACGCCTTTGATGCATAGCATAACGCAAGAAACGTGCATGCTAGGGTTTTGAAAGTTCATATATTGATTTTTCATGGAAAATTAGCAAACGCGTATTTTTTCTTATCCGGATTATGCCCCTTTCAAAGGTTATTGCCCTTTGAATTTTTTTTATAAAATCTTGTCAGCAAAATATCTCAAAATCTATTGGAGCTAGAGCCTTGTAAGTTGGTGACGAGTAGTTGTCCTGATAAACTTCTGACTAAATTCCGAAAAATACTTTCTGGCTAATAGCCCTTTGTCACTTTTGGTACATTGTAGGCCTATGCTTTGTGATGCATAGCAAAACTTTAGAACCTTGTATGCCAGGGTTTTGAAATTTCATATATGGATTCCTGTTGGCAAATTAGCTGAAAGATATTTTTCTCATCCGGACTTTGCCCCTTTTAAGGTTGTTTGAGTCAACCTTTGTGTTCAGTCAGCTCAAAACAGTTATTGTGCACAATGTTGGGAGACAAAATTTGTAAATCAATTGCAAGGGGGTTTCACCCCTATTATTTTTCCTGCCTGTTAAAAAGTCAGCGGCCAATTTCTATTGCAGTAAGTAGATAGGACAGTGTTGCAATTGTTCTGATTGTGATTTTTGAGTGGTTGCTTCAACAAAGTCACACATAGCTATCAAAATCTTACGTATGCCATGTTACCGGAATACACTGTATGCACATATCTACGATATTAATTCATTTGATTCTGATGGCACAAATTTGCGTCCATACATTAAAATTTTGTCATGAGACATTGACAAATGTATTTTCCGACCCCAAAAAGAATGCTTACTTTTACAACTTGAACATAGAACTTGTTTATCAATACCATACAAGGAAAATATAAATAGCATGTATTAAGAAAAAATAGAATGTAGAAAGACTGCACTTTATCAAGTTCTGACGTAAGTTTTGTTTTTGATGACGTCATTTGTTTGCGCGTGAGGAGCCTTACAGCCGGTAAAACAGTGTATGGTGCTGTAATCTGGCCATTACTTATTTCATGCTTTTTCTGCGGATTAAATCCTATTTTTCTCAGAACTGGCACGGATATTTTTTGAGGACTTTTTTTTGGTAATTAATATAACATAGCCCTGTGTTTTGGTGTTAAAAGAATTTCTCAAGGAATTAGTTTGACCATAAAAATTAAAGTACCTCGCCTAAAGGGCCGTAATGCCAAGGGTTATGGACCAAATTGACTGTTATTCTTGTATACACAACACATCCAGTCATTATCCATGCTTATGTCACAGGGAAATTTTAGATTTTTAAAAGTTTTGCTAAATGCAAGTTAATTCTAATTATTTCAGATTATTATCATCAAAAAGTTTATTGTACTAATGTGTTGTGTAGCCAAAGTTTCTCAAGGAAACTAGAATATTATTGCAATGTTGTATAATGTTAAATTCACTTCCTCCTAATTTAGGCATTAAGATGGCAGAGATTAATTGATTTTGAAATTATCAGATGAAAAACCATATTCAATAAGTAAAACCAAACTTGATTGGCTGATTAAACTTATAGGAAGATTGTCCAAAATGGTCTGATCAACAACATTGACTTTTAACTTAGCCCTAAAAGGGTAAACACTAAATATAAGATTAGCTCTACAAATAATAAACATTTTATTTTTGGTTGACTGTGTAGAAATCAACAATATGTGAGCAAGACATTTCTTAACCCTTGTCCTGCTAATCCTGGATATGCCTTATCTTTGAAACAATGTAGATCCAGATCAGATGGCTTCTGACGAAGCCATCTGATCAGGATCTACGTTGTTTGCCATTCAGATTTTGAATTTGTTGCAAAAATTTTTTTTTTTTTTTTTTTGGTTTTGGTTTTACAGCCCTTTCAAGATTATTTCACTCATATCAAGCCGATCGTTAATCAGAGGTGGGCGAAAACCGGGGTACCCGGAGAAAAACCACCTGACCTTCCGTTGCAGAACTTGGCGTCTCACATGTGACCCGAGCGAGGCTCGAACCACAGCGGTGAGAGACCTAGTGATCAAGAGTCAGCGCTCTTAACCGCTAGGCCACGGAGGCCCCGTTGCAATAATTTGCATCAAGTAATCTGATTGGTTGATAATCGGTAGTGGGTGTGGCATATATAAATATTCAGCAGGACAAGGGTTAACCCTTCTCTTGCTGAATATTCAGTTTAGCCACACCCATTTTTGACTTTGAACCAATCAGATTAATTGATATAATTTATTCCTACAAATTCATAAACTGAATGTCAAACAGTGTAGATCCTTCTTCAGAAGCCATCTGATCTGGATCTACACTGTTTGCAAAGAAAAGGGTTGTCGTGAACAGCAGGTTAAAAGTTAACATTCACTGGGGGCCCTGCCCCCAGTCTGCTAAATGTAAATACGAATGTATATGTTGTAAATATAATCTACAATGGTGGAGAAAAATAAAAATGTAAAATATTAAATGGTGCTGGATTTATCACTAGAGGAATACAAAACAAACAAGAGAGAACTTAACGCCTGGACAATAATAACCTTTTTGTACCAAATGGAATCTTCCTCCTTATCATGCTTATATAAAAAGTAAAAGTAAAACAAAGATCAGGAATCGATACAATTAACTTACTCCACCCATCAAAGACACTAAAGGGAAAGAAACACAAACATGAAGCAATCAGACCATAGTGGAAACCTAAACAAAGGAAGGCCATAAAGACAGTTACTTTCCCACAAAATGACCAAATGGCCATCCAAAATAAAAAGACACAAGTGATACACACAGTAAGTAACTAGAGAAAGTGCCCAGTGGGTCATGTATACCCCCGGCCAGTGCCATCCCCTTTTAGTGGAAATGACAATTTGTCTGTAGCATTGAACCTTTCCATATAAACTTTCCACTTAGTCCGATGTCCAGGAAGCGCGGTGCGAGGTGGACCGTCCATGCTAATAAACCCTATTGGTTTCATTGGGCGACAGGGCTTGAGATGTCATTTCATCTCAATGTCGGGTAAAAGTCCCACAAAACGGGAAGCAACGTCTCCAAAATGACCATCAAAAGTGTTGATGGGGACGTTAAACCTCAAATCAAACAACACAAATCCACTGAGAATAAATATTGCATTTCTACAACAAGGAGTACAATAAAAACAGTTAACACAAAACTTGGAGGAAATCAAAATGCCAAAGTCTTAATTATTGACCCCTAGCCCCACCCAGGGGCTTGACCCAGGAGATTAGATATTCCATATGAAAGTTAATACTATAGCTATAGTCTGTACCAAATATGAAGAGAATCTAACATTAGGTTACATAGATACGAGCAATCAAAAAGGTTTAACACAAAACTTTGACATAAAAGTTGACAAACGGATGGACAGCCCACCAAGGGGCTTGATCCAGGGGCTTAGATATTCCATATGAAAGGTAATGCTGTAGAGATATCCTTTACCAAATATGAAGAGAATCTAAGATGTGGTTACAGATATATGAGCAATCAAAACGGTTTAACACAAAACATTGATATCAAAGTTGACAAACGGGCGGACAGCTCACCCAGGGGCTTAGATATTCTATATGAAAGATAATGCTATAGAGATATCCTTTACCAAATATGAAGAGAATCCAACATGTGGTTACAGAGATATCAGCAATGAAAAAGGTTTAACACAAAACTTTAACGTAAAAGTAGATGAACAGACAGACGGACAGACAGACAGCCCACCCAGGGGCTTGACCCACGGGCTTAGATATTCCATTGAAAGGTAATGCTATAGAGATATTCTTTACCAAATATCTAGAGAATCTAAGATGTGGTTACAGAGATATCAACAATGAAAAAGGTTTAACACAAAACTTTGACATAAAAGTAGATGAACAGACAGACAGACAGCCCACCCAGGGGCTTGACCCAGGGGCTTTGCTTTTCCATATGAAAGGTAATGCTAAAGAGATATCCTTTACCCAATATGAAGAGAATTTAACATGTGGTTACAGAGATATGAGCTATCAAAAAGGTTTAACGCAAAATTTTCAGGTAAAGGTTGACGAAAGGCGGGACAGACGGAAGTACGAACAAACTAACTAACTAACTAACGAACGAACCAACCAACGAACGGACGGAAAGACGAAAACTATATACCCCCTGACATACTTCGGGGGGTATAACAAACAACAACATAAACCACCACAGAAGAACCGCCTATGAACGGTCAGTGGAAAGAACTCCACTGTGAGGCTTAAAGCGATTTTACATGGCCATAATCCTCGCCCTTACCTGTGTCGCGGTATACACTAATTTTGTTTAGTCCGCATGAAGGCTTCCTAACTCATCAGTGTAACATCTCCGAGTACATACAAATAAAAAAACTACAGAGATGAAACAAGGTTGAGGACTCAACAGCATACAACAACAGAATTGCTGGAGCAAAAGAAAACCAACAGTTAGACTCCCAGGGGCCCGACCAAAGACGGAGCATCAGGAGGAGTCTATTTCCAAAATTAGGGGTGTCAGGTTGTGTTTTCTTCAAAAGTGATTAGGAAAATAGCTGAAGTTTATGCAAACAGTGTAGGCCCTGATCTGATGCCGCTTTCTGCGGCGTCTGATCTGGGCCTGCACTGTTTGCCAGGGTACCCGTTTTGGGGTTTCTGGTACTAAATGGATTAATAATAATTTCATATGGAAAATACCTTCGAGATATTTGGGATGAAAATGTAATGCAGAACAATCATATAAACCCTGATGCTAACAACTTTCTAGCTCACAGGGTTCACAGGGTAACCTGATAATGTAGCTACAATAACCATAGCCTCCGCCCATCTGGACTTGAAGAAATAGATTGGGCTGCATGGTGCTTCCACACAGCTGAAACTGACCACACATGAGTACTGGTAAACCGTTTAGAAGGACTAAGCCCACCCAGGCAAAGTGGTGTAAGTCCGACGGTCCAATGAATATAAGCCTTTTGGTTTCATTGGGGGTCAGGGCTTGAGGTGTCATTTCATCTCACTGTCTGGTAAAAGTCCCACAAAACTGGAAGCAGTATCTCCAAAATGAGCTAAATAGTGTTAATGGGGACGTTAAATCTCAATTCAAACAAACAAGGCTTTTGTTTGTTTGATTTGAGGTTTTATGTCCCCGTCAACACTGTAAAGGTCATTTTGGAGATGTTGCTTCCAATGTTGTGGGACTTTTACCCAACACTGTGATGAAATACGGAGAAGGGACCTCAGTTTAAAGACTCATCCGAAAGTCTGGAGAAGCCCAGGATAGATCCTGCGACCCCTGGTTTACAAGGCGAGTAGCGTAAACCACAACACCACGGAGGTTTCTCACATCAGTCCAAGAAGTAAGGAGATACAGAGCAATAGAAAACTTTAACCAAATCTTTAACTTTGAGTGACGTACACAGATACGTCATACGGTCACGACGACGCCAGTGTAACTGCTAGAGCTCTTCTGTACTTTCGTACAGGTGAGCTAAAAATCTATCATTAGCATAGGGTTTCTCACCGATTCATCAAAATTATGCATTCTGTAAGGCAGTTTACCATGAAAACCAAATTTTCACTTAATTATTGTCTGATGCTGACAGGCGTTCATGGACATGTGGTTTAAAGGTGGTGACTGAGTCTCTCAGATATCTGTGGGTTCTAGCCTCACTGGAGTCCAATGTGAGATGCCATTAGCACTGCAAAAGAAGGTCAGGTGTTTTTTGTGGTTACTACACTTTTTGCCCAACCCTTCCTTGAAAGGGCTGTAAAATTCAAATTTAGCTCTTATCTTGCTGTTCACGACAACCCCTATCTTTGCAAACAGTGTAGATCCAGATCAGATGGATCTGAAGAAGCCATCTGATCAGGATCTTCACTGTTTGTTTGACATTCAGTTTATGAATTTGTAGGTATAAATTACATCAAGTAATCTGATTGGTTCAATGTCAGAGATGGGTGTGGCTAAAATGAATATTCAGCAAGAGAAGGGTTAAAAAAAAAAACAAATAAACAAATAAATAAATAAACAGGCTGATATTAGGCCAAACAAGCTACATGTAGGTGGTCTACTATGTCCCAGTTTCAACCAAGATAAAGAAATTACGCCAATATACATATATAAATATAATACTCATTATGCGTGAGCATTCCTGTAAATTATTTTTTCCTGGTCCTACTATGATCTCGGGTAGTGTAAAAATCCTAAAAATTTGGACAGCTTGGGGACATGCTGCAATTCTCCTAAAGCTTTTAACAAATTTGTTTCACAATCCGAAAGGTGCAGACGGAATGGCAAACAGTGTAGACCCTGCACTGTTTGCTTAAACCTGTCTGTCCCAATACTAAGGCTCATTGTACACAGTATGCTTACTTTAACCCATCTCTTGCTGAATATTCATTTAAGCCACACCCATTTCTGTCTATCAACCAATCAAATTACTTGATGAAATTTATTGCTACAAATTCATAAACTGAATGTCAAACAGTGTAGATCCTGATCAGAAGAAACCATCTGATCTGGATCTACACTGTTTGCAAAGATAGGGTTGTCGTGAACAGCAAGATAAGGGTTAAAAAGGTACCTTAGCAAACAGTGCAGATCCAGATCAGATGTGGCATCTGATCAGGGACTTCACTATTTGCTAACAGAATTTTCCGTCAAAAATAGAATAAAAAACGAAAAAATAGGCCTTACACACCTACTATGACAAATGGGCTTGTCCAACATATAGCAATGGAAGAGTCCACTTGTATACAATGGGTTAAGAGATAAACAATCCAAAGCATGACCAAAGTACTGACCATCTAAAGTGAATGGATACACTTCCAATGTTTCAAGGCAGATAACTCTTTTTAAATAAGACATTTTTTCAGTCAGGGTCCAGTTGTTCAAAACATTCTTAGCATAACCAGGGTCCAATTGTTCAAATCATTGTAAGCTTAACCAGGGTCCAGTTGTTCAAAGCATTGTTACCTTAACCAGGGTCCAGTTGTTCAAAGCATTGTTACCTTAACCATGGTCCAATTGTTCAAAGCATTGTTAGCTAAACCAGGGTCCAGGTGTTCAAATCATTGTTAGCTTAACCATGGTCCAGCTGTTCAAATCATTGTTAGCTTAACCAGGGTCAAACTTTTCAAAGCATTGAAACAGTTAACTTAACCAGGGTCAAGCTATTCAAATCATTGTAAGCTTAACCATGGTCCAGCTGTTCAAATCATTGTTATCTTAACCAGTGTCCAAATCATGAAAGCATTCATGCTTAACCAGGATCCAGTTGTTCAAAGCATTGTTAGCTTAACCATGGCCCAGCTGTTCAAAGCATTGTTAGCTTAACCAGGGTCCAATTGTTCAAAGCATTGTTAGCTTAACCAGGGTCCAGCTGTTTAAAGCAGTGTTAACTTAACCAGGGTCCAGCTGTTTAAAGCATTGTGTTAGCTTAACCAGGGTCCAGCTTTTCAAAGCATTGTTAGCTTAACCTGGGTCCAGCTTTTCAAATCATTGTTAGCTAAAGCATGGTCCAGCTGTTCAAAGCATTGTTAGCTAAACCAGGGTCCAGCTGTTCAAAGCATTGTTAACTTAACCAGGGTCCAGCTGTTTAAAGCATTGTTAGCTTAACCAGGGTCCAGCTTTTCAAAGCATTGTTAGCTTAACCAGGGTCCAGCTGTTCAAATCATTGTTAGCTAAACTAGGGTCCAGCTGTTCAAATCTTTGTTAGCTTAACCAGGGTCCAGCTGTTCAAAGCATTGTTAACTTAACCAGGGTCCAGCTGTTTAAAGCATTGTTAGCTTAACCAGGGTCCAGCTTTTCAAAGCATTGTTAGCTTAACCATGGTCCAGCTGTTCAAAGCATTGTTAGCTAAACCATGGTTCAGCTGTTCAAAGCATTGTTAGCTTAACTAGGGTCCAGCTGTTCAAAGCATTGTTAGCTTAACCAGGATCCATTTGTTCAAAGCATTGTTAGCTTAACCAGGATCCATTTGTTCAAAGCATTGTTAGCTAAACCAGGGTCCAGTTGTTCAAATCATTGTGTTAGCTTTACTAGGGTCCAATTGTTCAAAGCATTGTTAGCTTAACCATGGTCCAATTGTTCAAATAATGGTTAGCTTAACCAGGGTCCAATTGTTCAAGGCGATGTTAGCTTAACCAGGGTCCAGCTGTTCAAAACATTGTGTTAGCTTAACTAGGGTCCAAATGTTCAAAGCATTGCTAGCTTAACAATGGTCCATTTGTTCAAATCATTGTTAGCATAACCAGGATCGAGTTGTTCAAAGTATAGTTAGGTAACTATGGTCCAAATGTTCAAAGCATTGTTAGCTTAACCAGGGTCAAGCTGTTCAAAGCATTGTTAGCTTAACCAGGGTCCAATTGTTCAAAGCATTGTTAGCTTAACCAGGGACCAGCTGTTCAAAGCATTGTTAGCTTAACCAGGGTCCCACTGTTCAAAGCATTGTTAGCTTAACCAGGGTCCAGCTGTTCAAAGCATTGTTTGCTTAACCAGGATCTAGTTGTTCAAAGCATTGTTAGCTTAACCATGGTCCAGTTGTTCAAAGCATTGTGTTAGCTTAACTAGGGTCCAAATGTTCAAAGCATTGCTAGCTTAACACGGGTCCATTTGTTCAGATCATTGTTAGCTTAACCAGGATCCAATTGTTCAAAGCCTTGTTAGCTTAACCAGGGTCCAATTGTTCAAAGCCTTGTTAGCTTAACCAGGGTCCAAATGTTCAAAGCAGTGCTTGCTTAACACGGGTCCATTTGTTCAGATCATTGTTAGCTTAACCAGGATCCAGTTGTTCAAAGCATTTTTAGCTTAACTATGGTCCAGCTGTTCAAAGCATTGCAAGCTTAACTATGGTCCAGCTGTTCAAAGCACTGTTAGCTTAACCAGGGTCCAGCTGTTCAAAGCATTGTTAGCTTAACCAGGATCCAGCTGTTCAAAGCAATGTTCGCTTAACCAGGATCGAGTTGTTCAAAGCATTGTCAGCTTAACTATGGTCCAGTTGTTTAAAGCATTGTGTTAGCTTAACTATGGTCCAGTTGTTCAAAGCATTGTGTTAGCTTAACTATGGTCCAGTTGTTCAAAGCATTGTGTTAGCTTAACCAGGATCCAGTCATTCAAAGCATTGTTAGTTTAAGAAGCTTGTTTGTTGTCACATTGTTAACTGTTTTAGCATGTTCAGTAAATAAAACTTTGGCATTTTTGCTGAAAAATGTGAGCTACTCACATTTTTTCAGTTAATTTGCCATATTAACCCTTATCATGCTGTTCACGAAAACCCCTATCTTTGCAAACAGTGTACATCCAGATCAGATGGCTTCTGAAGAAGCCATCTGATCTGGATCTTCATTGTTTGTCATTTAGTTCATGAATTTTTTGCAATGATATGCATCAAGTAATCTGATTGGGTGATATTCAGCAGTGGGTGTGGCATATTTGAATATTCAGCAGGACAAGGGTTAAATGATCAAAGTTTTAAACAAAATTGTTAGTTTTGAATGACTGGCCCCAGATCAGTAATGGTTTGCTCTGTGAAGAAAGAATTTGCTCCTGAGAAGCAGATTCTTTCCTCTAAAAGCAGACCCCCACTCCATATCTTTTCTATAGTAGCTTAGGTCTTGGTAGCTCAGTCAGACGCACATCTGACTGGTGATCAGGCATTCATGAGTTGGATATCTGCCGGGTTCGAAAGACTCTTTCCTGGAGATTGGTCATTAAACCTTTTCTGTGGTCATTCTCATTCTTCCAATGGTTCAAGAAGGGCAGTTGTCAGATTCTGGTGAAAGAATACACGCATAGACTGGAATCAGTCCAAAAGTTTAACCAACATCTTCTCATTTGTATTAGCAATGAATTTATATTATTCTCCTCTCTAATACTTTCTGACCTCCAAAACTTTTGGTTCATTTGGTGCTTTGGGATGGAAGTCATTGCTTTTGAGCTGGGTTAAAATTAATAAGACTATTCTTATAAGTGAAATGATTAAATGAATGGACTGTTTCCAGTCTAATACACCCACTGTACCACAAATAAACAATTTAATGAAACCTTACTGCTTTCATTCCATGGTTCAAAATATTTACATTCCATTCTTGTTATGTTTAACCCTTTTTGTACCAAATGGAATCTTCCTCCTTATATATATAGCAGGAGGCCATTTCAAAATTTAGGGGTGACAGGTTGTGTTTTCTTCAAAATTTATTAGGAAAATAGCTGAACATTTAGCAAACAGTGTAGGCGTCTGATCTGGGCCTGCACGGTTTGCCAGGGTACCCATTTTGGGGTTTCTGGTACTAAAAGGGTTAAAAGAATCTTTAAAAGCTGGCTCCATTAAATGTAGTAGTTATTAAGGACATTTGTACTTTTCAGCCCTCAATGATTCATTTGTGTCAAAACTGTCCTTTATGGCATATATTAAACTTATGCACCCAGGGAAGCCCAAGATTAGCCTTCACACTGACTGAATTTCATGCACTCTGATCTGAGTCTTCACCATTTAGCATCTTCACTTGGTTAGAATGCACTAAAGCTGTATTCTGAGACAAACTACTGATCTGATCTGAGAGACCAAGCTTTGCCTGAAAGTCCAATAGCACCTGCTGACTCAAAAAGTACATGTAACAATCACATCCCAGGGCTATATTCCTAAAAGTCTGGAAACCTTGAGGACTTGCTGTAATTCTCCTAAATTATTAACAAATTTGTTTCACGATCCAGCAAGGATTAAAAAAACTGCAGAATGAATGGCAGTGTAGACCCTGATCAGACTGCTCCTTCAGGAACGTGTCATTTTCACTCATGCTGATCAGTCCTAAGGATGCTTTGAGGAGTTAGGTGGGATGAGATCGAATCCAAAGATACCAAAACGAAGACACTGAATTTTTGTACTGAATACTTGATATAGAGTTGAAAAAAAAACAATGTTAACAGAAAACAATGTTTATAGCAATTCATAAAATATGACATCAATTTTGATAAAAGGTGATAAATTGAATCAAGCTATTATCAAATAAGTCATTTTGTGAATTGGTAATCAAGCATTATGATGAAATATGATGTATTGAGTCCTTAAGTAGACTGTAAAAACACTAAATGTGAGAGGACAACAATAAACTCCTTCAGAAGGTGACAATATGATTTCACAGCAAATGACATTAGTTTATACTAATTTATTTCAGTTCGATTGCGATGAAAGCTTCAAGCTTATTGAATCGCTCTCGAACACTCATTCCGGTTGTTTTCATGCGCGCAAGAGAGAGGCAGTGGCTTTTACACCACTGCTATCCATTTTCACCTGGGTGGAGTGGAGCAGTGTCATTATGTGTCTTGCCCAAGGACACACCTCGATACCGGTGGCTGGTTCGAACGCACAACCTCTCGATCATAAGTCAAACGCATTAACCACTGCGCTATCGAGGCTGACAATATAGAGACATTACATTACATGTTAATCAGACCCAAAAGGTGGCAGTGGTTAGGTTTTTTTATCGGCCTTTTTGGGGGGGGTTTTACAGCTCTTACAAGAATAGTTCACTTATGTCCAGACAGTCATTAATCAGTGAGGAAAGTTATGCCCAAAAAAGACAACCAGATCTTTCGTTGCAAATCTTGGTGTCTCACATGTGATCGACCACAGCGAGGCACGAAACCCTCAGTGTTGATAAGAGTTTCTAGGCCTTGCACTTGATGGAGGCCAATTTAAATGTGTTTACTGGGAAATTAACTCTTATCATGCTGTTCACGACAACCCATATATTTGGAAACAGTGTAGATCCAGATCAGATGGCTTCTGAAGAAGCCATCTGATCAGGATCTAGACTGTTTGACATGAAGTTTATGAATTTGTAGGAATAAATTACATCAAGTAATCTGATTGGTTCAAAGTCAGAGCTGGGTGTGGCTAAAATGAATATTCAGCAAGGGAAGGGTTAAGGGGAATGGATACACCATCAGGAGAGGTAACTCCTGCAAAAGTATTTTTGTCTCCCATGTCAATAGGGGTAAAGTCTTGAAGGAAAGAATTTGCTCCTCGGGAGCAAATTCTTTCCTTTAACATTTGACCCCTTTTTCAGTGGGACAGGGCTTACAGAAACAGGAAGTACCGAAAGTTGTCTCCCTTTGAAAAATGAAGGAACTGAAGAACAAGTAAAGGCAGAAAAACTTCCAAACTGTCCAAAACTCAGGTCTCTTTGGTCACAAGTGAGGTGGTCTTAATACTGAATTAATACGCTGAAATTCTGTCATTAAGACAAGCTAAAATTTGGACTTATTCTTCTTTTAATCCATTTTGAACCAGACACCCCAGAACGGGTACCCTGGTAAACAGCGCAGACCCAGATCAGATGCCGCAGAACGCCACGTCTGATCAGGGCCTCCACTGTTTGCTAAAAGTTGAGTCATTTTCCAATTAAATTTTGATGAAAACACAACCTAACACCCCTACATTTTGAAATGGACTCCTGCTATATATAAGGAGGAAGATTCCATTTGGCACAAAAAGGGTTAAAGGGCCAATAAAAGTTATTCTTTCTTTGTGTTTGCAACATCCAACGACCACCTTAGGGAATGTGCAAAAGTGGTCTTGAAGAATACTTAACAGTGACTAAGGTGGTCATAACACAGGAGTTTACTGTAATAAGAAATCATAGTCCCGAAAGTGACCTTAACATAGAAATTTTTCTGTGATAAGATATAGTTCCAAATGTATATGAGTTTTAAATAGGAACTCTACTGAATTACAAAAGGGTTCCGAAGTTGGTTTTAATGTAATACAAAATAGTACAAAAGGTGGCCTTAAAATAGGAATTATTACTACTGTAATAAGAAACAAGAAAGCAGTCTGAAGGACAGCCAAATCCCCCCCCCCCCCGCACTTTGTATCAAGGCTCAACCTTGTGACCTTCACCTGTGACCTTGACCTTATGTTGGCATTGTTTATGTATGGTTCTGCACATCAGCTCACTGTGGGGTATATTTCACAAAAATTTAATGGAAATCATTCCAGGGGTAAAGGAGATATGGAACGGGCACAAAATTCAAAGTTTCAAACTCGTGATCTTCAACCATGACCTTGACCTTAAGTCAGCATGGTTCATTTATGGGTTCTGCACACCAGCTCACTGAGACGAATAATTGACCAAAGTTTAATGAAAATCTATCAAAGGGTTCAGGAGATAGGGAGCGGACAAGAAAGTGTTACAGTGTGTGTGAATTCGGGTTTAACGTCGCTTTCAACAATTTTTCAGTCATATCACGACGGTGTCTGGTTGCGACAGGGAGCTCAATGCTCACTTTTATAGTGCTGCCTCACTGATGTATCATGTCCCAGACACATTACATGATACCACACCCAGTCACATTATCCTGACACTGGGTCGACCAGTCCTAGCTCTTTACTATTGCATGTCGCGGCCCGGGATCGAACCCGTGACCTCCCGTTTCCCTGAGCGGACACTCTACCAACTGAGCTATCAGGGCCGGTTTGTGTTACAGACACACAGACGGATGGATGGACGGATGGACATGGGTTCTGCACATTAGCTCACTGAGAAGAATATTTGACCAATGTGTAATGAAAATCATTCCAAGGGTAAAGGAGATATGGAACTGACACAAAATTAAAAGATCCAAACTTGTGACCTTAACCGTGACCTTGACCTTAAGTCAGCATGGTTAATTTATGGGTTCTGCACACCAGCTCACTGAGATGAATAACTGAGCAAAGTTTAATGAAAATCTATCAAAGGGTTCAGGAGATATGGAATGGACAAGAAAGTGTTACCGACAGACAGACGGACGGATGGACGGAGGACGTAAAGATGAAGGCCATTCCTATAATACCCGCTCTGCTTCGCAGCGGGGGATTAATAATCATAAAGGTTCACTGAGTCAAATAATTGACCAAAGTTTAATGAAAATCTATCAAAGGGTTCAGGAGATATGGGGCGGACAAGAAAGTGTTACGGACAGACAGATGGACGGATGGACTGACAGACGGAAGGATGGACATGGGTTCTGCATATCAGCTCACTGAGAAGAATATTTGACCAAAGTTTAATGAAAATCCTTCCTAGGGTAAAGGAGATATGGAACGGACACAAAATTCGAAATTTCAAACTCGTGACCTTCAACCGTGACCTTGACCTTAAGTTGGCATGGTTCATTTATGGGTTCTACATACCAGCTCACTGAGACGAATAACTGATCAAAGGGTTCAGGAGATATGGAGCGGACTAGAAAGTGTTACTGAGACAGACAGACAGACAGACGGACGGATGGACAGACGGACGGACGGATGAATTTGGGTTCTGCACATCAGCTCACTGAGAAGAATATTTGACCAAAGTTTAATGAAAATCCTTCGAAGGGTAAAGGAGATATGGAACGGACACAAAATTCCAATTTTCAAACTCGTGACCTTCAACTGTGACCTTGACCTTGAGTCGGCATGGTTCATTTATAGGTTCTGCACACCAGCTCACTGAGATGAATAACTGAGCAAAGTTTAATGAAAATCTATCAAAGGGTTCAGGAGATATGGAATGGACAAGAAAGTGTTACGGACAGACAGACGGACGGAAGGACGGAGGACGTAAAGATGAAGGCCATTCCTTTAATACCCGCTCCGCTTCGCGGCGGGGGATTAATAATCATAAAGGTTCACTGAGTCAAATAATTGACCAAAGTTTAATGAAAATCTATCAAAGGGTTCAGGAGATATGGAGCGGACAAGAAAGTGTTACGGACAGACAGATGGACGGATGGACTGACAGACGGAAGGATGGACATGGGTTCTGCATATCAGCTCACTGAGAAGAATATTTGACCAAAGTTTAATGAAAATCCTTCGAAGGGTAAAGGAGATATGGAACGGACACAAAATTCGAAGTTTCAAACTCGTGACCTTCAACCGTGACCTTGACCTTAAGTTGGCATGGTTCATTTATGGGTTCTACATACCAGCTCACTGAGACGAATAACTGATCAAAGGGTTCAGGAGATATGAAGCGGACTAGAAAGTGTTACTGAGACAGACAGACAGACAGACGGACGGATGGACAGACGGACGGACGGACGGATGAATTTGGGTTCTGCACATCAGCTCACTGAGAAGAATATTTGACCAAAGTTTAATGAAAATCCTTCGAAGGGTAAAGGAGATATGGAACGGACACAAAATTCCAATTTTCAAACTCATGACCTTCAACTTGAGTCGGCATGGTTCATTTATGTGTTCTGCACACCAGCTCACTAAGATGAATATCTGAGCAAAGTTTTAATGAAAATCTATCAAAGGGTTCAGGAGATATGGAGTGGACAAGAAAGTGTTACGGACAGACAGACGGACGGATGGACGGAGGAGGTAAAGACGAAGGCCATTCCTATAATACCCGCTCCGCTTTGTGGCGGGGGATTAATAATCATAAAGGTTCACTGAGTCGAATAATTGACCAAAGTTTAATGAAAATCTATCAAAGGGTTCAGGAGATATGGAGTGGACAAGAAAGTGTTATGGACAGACAGACGGACGGATGGACGGAGGACGTAAAGACGAAGGCCATTCCTATAATACCCGCTCCGCTTCGCGGCTGGGGATTAATTATCATAAAGGTGGTCTTAACATATATAGGAATTCTACTGCAATTAAGGAATAGCCGTTAAGGTGGACTTGACAGGAACTTTACTGTTATACTAAATTGGCCCAAAGGAATTCTACTGCAATAAGAACCCTTGTCCTGCTAATCCCGGATATGCCTTATCCTTGAAACAATGTAGATCCAGATCAGATGGCTTCTGAAGAAGCCATCTGATCAGGATCTACATTGTTTGCCATTCAGATTGTGAATTTGTTGCAATAATTTGCATCAAGTAATCTGATTGGTTGATAATCAGCAGTGGGTGCGGCATATATAAATATTCAGCAGGACAAGGGTTAAGGATTTGACATAGGAATTTTACTGTAATGCTGAACTGTTATAAGAAATTGTCCAAAAAGTGGATCTGACGTACCTTAATGATCCTAAGTATTGTGGCAGACATGTATGCAGGTCTAAGCAAACAGTACAGACCAAGATCAGACTGCGAGCAGTCTGATCAGGGTCTACATTGTTTGCCATTCTTTCTCCACTTTTTGGACTCCTTGCTGGATCGCAAAACAAACTTGTTAAAATTTTAGGAGAATTACAACAAGCCCTCATGATGTCCAAATTTTTAGGATTTTTACATTTACAGTAGTAATTTGACTGTAATATATTGAGTAGTCCCAAAGGTGGTCTTAACATGGGAATTTTATTGTAATAAGAAATAGTTCCAAAGGTAGTTTTAACGTAGAAATTTTACTGTAATACAAAATGGTCCTGAAGTTGCATTAATTTTATTGTAATAAGAAATAGTTCAAAAAGGAACTTTACTGCAATAAGAAATGGTCGCAAAGGTGGAAGAAATAGTTCTACAGGTTGCCTTAACATAGGAATTATAATACCGTGGTCTAAATTCCAGATGGTCCTAATAGAGGGATTTTGCTGTCCCTCTTGCCCAAATTAACTCTTGTCCTGCTGAATATATTTATTTGGCAGCACACATTTCTGACTTTCAACCAATCAGAATACTTACTGTAAATTAAGTTGAATGTCAGTAATGATACTGATCAGATGGCTTCTGAATGAGATGGCTTCTTCAGAAGCCTTCTGATCAGTATCTACACTGTTTGCAAAAGCTAGTGCACACGTGTATTCTGCCCCTTAAAGGTGCATTATTGAGCTATCTGGAAAAAATGCTTCCAAAAATAAAATACATATAGTCAGTATTTTTCTTTAAAACAATACAAATGAATGCATTTTATGCAAAAATGCAAATAATTATGATGACAGGTAAACGAGTTTGAAAGGGATTCCCTAACTAGGTTTCGAACACTATTTAGATCTATTTTTAGTTTGTGACAAAAATAGATTTGTTTGAATTGAGGTTTAACGTCCCTGTCAACACTGTAAAGGTCATTTTGGAGACGTTGCTTCCAATTTTGTGGGACTTTTACCCGACATTGAGATGAAATGACATCTCAAGCCCTGTTGCCCACTGAAACCAATAGGGTTTATTAGCATGGACGGTCCCCCTCGCACCAGGGTTTCTGGACAGGCTTAGATCCTCTTTTTTGAAGCGGTTTACCAGTACTAGTGTGCGGGCCAGATTCAGCTCTGCGTGAAAGCATCATGCAGAGCTGAATCACCGGCCCGCACACTAGTGACAAAAATAGAATCCCCATATATGACGTTATGCGACGTTCATTTTTGGCCTTGTTTGCTTAGGCCATGCCTGAATAGGAAAAAATATGACGCTGAATACCATGCCATAAGTAACGATACTCAGAGACAATACTGTCGCCATGTATGTGTAAAGTGACAGATTTATTTTTAGAACAGAAATTCCGAACACATGTTCAGAGTGAAAGGTAAACACGAATGAAGACGACTGTTTTCACAAAGTTCTGAAGCTGTATTTGACTCCAAAAGTGTACACATGACAAAGGAGTATGCATTGAAGATAAAAACCAGAAAAAAAAAAAATTTGAGACCCGGTAGCTCAATAATGCACCTTAAGACGCCGAGAAAAACTACATTTGAAAAATGTCATCTGCTAATGTCGTCTGCTGAATTTTTTTTTACCCGTTTTAAAAATATTTTTGCATACAGGCAAACAGTGTGGACCCAAATCAGACTGGGAGCAGTCTAATTTGGGTCCAAACTGTTTGCAAAAAAGACTTTTTAAGGTAACCAGCAGACGACAAAGCAAAAGGCAAATGTCGTGATTGGCATCTTATAGATTAACAAACAGCAAAAATCTGAGAAAGGGTCACAAATTGTATGTGTAGACTGCGTAGCTATGGAAACAACTTCCTGTCCATTTCAAGAAATTCTAGACTGTCTGACAGCCACAGGAGCTAATGGAATATACTGACAGTTAAACCCTTTTTGTTCCAAATGGAATCTTCCTCCTTATATATAGCAGGAGGCCAATTCAAAATTAAGGGCTGTCCGGTTGTACATGGGTTTTCTTCAAAATCTATTTGGAAACTGGCTTAACGTTTTGCAAACAGTGTAGACCTTGATCAGATGCCGCATTCTGCGGCGTCTGATTGGGGGCTGCACTGTTTGTCAGGGTACCCATTTTGGTGTTTCTGGTACTGAATGGGTTAATACATACCAACATTATTAAACCTTCAAGCATTAATCACAACCAGCAGATGGCATTTTAACCCATTGTATACTGGTGGACTCTTCCATTTCTATATGTTGGACAATTCCATTTGTCAATATAAGGGGTGGTAGGCCAATTTTTTCGTTTTTTTTATTCTATTTTTGATAGAAAAATTCTGTTAGCAAATAGTGCAGGCCCTATTCTTTTTTGGTTGATTGACTTGTTTGTCAGTCAATCCAAAGTAACTAATCAATTTGTCATCAATTTCCTGTATATCTATACCTTGTGGGTCATTCTGTGTCATCTCCCAGAAAAAGGGAGAAAAGAGACTGAAGAGATGGGAGACTGGAAAATGAATGGATGTCTAGAAACTGAAGAAATAACAACATTCCCCATCTACCCTTACTTGCTGCAAAAATAACAGGCCTAGCCCAACTGTATGCCAGCCAGTACACCACAACCTCTTTATAACACTAACAATGGGGTCCAAATGAAAAATTGTGTTAGTGAAACAACTGTGTTATATTCAAACAAAAATGTTTAGATTATAAAGAAAAATGATTTGTGGTCATTTTCTATATAATCTACACATTTTTGGGATCCATCTTGAAACCGTGTTCACCTGAATGTCAATGTCTCTAGTACATTCTGTTTTTTAGCTCTGGTGGCCATTTTGTTTATCAGAGTAGAACGATTTTAGCTATTTTGGTAGGGTGTCACCTAGGCAACAATCCTATGAAATTTGAATCAAATTGACACTAGGGTTTAGGAAGAGTTAGCATTTGAAGCAAATTTACAATGTTTTTCTATTTTTAGCTCTGGCGGCTATATTAATTGTCCGTCGAAGCGGGATCGTTTTAGCTATTTTGGTAGAGGGTCAACTAAGCAAAATTCCTATGAAGCTTCAATGAAATTGGCCCAAGGTACACGAGTTATTGTTCAAAGATTTTTTTTCTATTTTTAGCTCTGGTGGCCATATTGTTTATCAAAGCAGAATGAATTTAGCTATTTTGGTAGGGAGTCACCTGGGCAACATTCCAGTGAAGTTTGAATCAAATTGGCCCAAGGGTTAAGGAAAAGTTTGCATTTGAAGCAAATTTACCAATGTTTTTCTATTCTTAGCTCTGGTGGCCATTTTGTTCATAAGCGGGATGATTATAGCTGTTTTGGTAGAGGGTCACCTAAGTAACATTCTTATAAAGTTTGAATCAAATTGGCTCAAGGGTTAAGGAGGAGTTGGCGTTTGAAGCAAATTTACAATGTTTTCCTATATTTAGCTATGGTGGCCATTTTGCTCATCAGAGCAGAACCGTTTCAGCTATTTTGGTAGAGGGTCACCTAAGCAACATTTCTATGAAGATTGAATGAAATTGGCCCAAGGGTACAGGAGGAGTTGTCGTTTGAAGATTCTTTCTATTTTTAGCTGGGCAACATTCCTGTGAAGTTTGAAGCAAAATGGCCCAAGGGTTTAGGAGTAGTTCGGGTTTGAACCAAGTTTATGACATTTTTCTATTTTTGGCGGCCATTTTGCTCATGGGAGCAGAACCGTTTTAGCTACTTCAGTAGAGGGTCACCTAAGCAACATTTTTATGAAGTTTGAATTAATTTGGCCCAAGGGTACAGGAGGAGTTGTTGTTTAAAGATTTTTCTATTTTTAGCTCTGGCTTTAGTTTGTTCATCAGAGCAGAACCGTTTGAGCTATTTCGGTAGAGGGTCACCTATGCAACTTTCCTATAAAGTTTGAATGAAATTGGTCTAAAGGTACAGGAGGAGTTGTTATTTAAAGATTTTTCTATTTTTAGCTCTGGCGGCCATCTTGTTCAGCAGAGCGGAACAATTTTAGCAATTTTTATAGAGGGTCACCTAAGCAACATTCCAATGAAGTTTTATTGAAATTGGCCCAAGTGTTTAGGAGGAGTTAGCATTTAAAGCAAATAGTTGACGCCGCACGACGGAATGTCCGTCGTCCGTCAAATGACTGATCACAATAGCTCACCATGAGCATTTTGTGCTCAGGTGCGCTAACAAAACCGTGTTATAACCAATCATATTATAATGAGGTTGTGGTGTATCAGTAAATTGGGTGCCCATACACAACACCTTTGCCTCACCCAACCAACCCCATGTTGTAGAGTACCGAAAAAAATCCAGACAATTCAGATATCTTGAGGACTTGCTGTAATTCTCCTAAAATTGTAACAAAGTTTCATGATCTAGCAAGGAGTCCAAATTCAAAAGGTGCAGAAAGAATGGCAAACAGGCGCAGTCTGATCTGGGTTTGCACTGTTTGCATAAGCCTGTCTGTCCCAATACTTGGGATCATGATGGTAATTAAATCAACTTTTATTATATACCTAATGGACCGTAATTCCTGGGTAGATAATGCACAGGTCGACTCTTTGGCTTACTGATTAGTGCACTGGACTTTCATCCAAGCGGCCAAGGTCTGAATCCCAACACAGGTGGGATTTTTTCTTCAGCTAAGAATTCCCTTGTCTTAAGATGGGGGTAATAAAAGTTCGAGATCAGACTTTTACCGGTCTTTATTTCTCCGAAAATGGCCTCGTACAGAAATTGGCTTCGTGTCATCATGAATGTTGACTCCCATGAATGATGGCTTCCTTGAAGAGGAGGTGTGTTACGGACCACATTTCCTCCCCAATTCAAACAAACAAACAAATCCTCCCTCCCATCAATTACCCACAATGTACTTTGGTAGATAATGCATACTTTATAGGTTTATAACCCTTCTCTTGCTGAATATTCATTTAAGCCACACCCATTTCTGACTTTGAACCAATCAGATTACTTGATGTAATTTATTCTTACAAAGTCATAAACTTAATGTCAAACAGTGTAGATCCTGATCAGATGGCTTCTTCAGAAGCCATTTGATCTGGATCTACACTGTTTCCAAAGATAGGGGTTGTCGTGAACAGCATAGGAGTTAACCACTCTCTGACAACTGTGTCAGAGATGACTGTTTGGTGCATTGCACTGTCCCCTGAATGGCACAGGTTCGAATCCCACCATAGGTGGGATTTTTCTGCAGCTATATGCTTCTTTCTTTTGTCACAACTTTCATGAGATAAGATGGGACTTTATTCAGCCAAAAATAGCTTTCTTGATGGCTCTCTTGAACTGGGTGTGTGTACTAACCCTTGTTCTGCTGAGCCCAGATATGCCTTTTCTTTGAAACAATGTAGATCCAGATCAGATGGCTTCTGAAGAAGCCATCTGATCAGGATCTTCATTGTTTGCCATCCAGTTTATGAATTTGTTACAATAATTTGCATCAAGTAATCTGATTGGCTGATAATCAGTAGTGGGTGTGGCATATATGAATATTCAGCAGGACAAGGGCTAATTAACAGACCGCAATACCTCCCTTCAATTAACTACCTTGGTAGATTATGCATAGCTAATTAGGGGATAACTGTATCGAAAATTGTCATTTGGGGAGGTAAATCGGAGGTTTTACGGTCGGAAATTTCGTTTTACGGCGACGCGTCAGCGGAGCCGTAAAACGTAATTTGCGACCGTAAAACCGACGATTTACCTCCCAAAATGACAATTTCCAATACAGTTATCCCCATTCTAATGCACTTATTCGGTTGTTTTGTTAAAAACTGAACTATTTTGCGCAAAGCGGCAAGCGCTGTGAGCTGCGTAAAACCAAATACTAGCCAATGAAAAGCGACGTTACGTGATGACGTCGGGTTTCCGACAGTATATCGCAGAATATACCGTCGCAAATTATCCAATCAGACGTCGCGTTACATACGCAAGTGCATTAGAATAGGTATTCACCATTCTCTGACAACTGTGTCAGTGAGTCAACTCTTTGGCTCAGTGGTTAGAGCACCCCAAATGACACTGGTTCGAATCCCACCATAGGCAGGATTTTACTTCAACTATGCTTCTTTCATTTGTTACATAAATTACAACTGTCTGCTATCAGTTTTCTGACACATGATCGAATACAGAATGCAGTTACCACCCTACTCGCATTTTCTGTTTCCAAATCAGCATGCTACCTGTGAGGTCCGGAATGTGCTGCAAAGTCCAAAAGCAGCCATGTGTAAGGTGGAACCAGATGCTTTGCCATGATAATAACACTTACATGTAGGACATTAACCCTTGTCCTGCTGAATATTCATATATGCCACACCCACTACCGATTATCAACCAATCAGATTACTTGATGCAAATTATTGCAACAAATTCACAATCTGAATGGCAAACAATGTAGATCCAGATCAGATGGCTTCATCAGAAGCCATCTGATCTGGATCTACATTGTTTCAAAGATAAGGCATATCCGGGATTAGCAGGACAAGGGTTAAGATCATATTTTCCCACTATAAATTACTATTGTCTACTATCAGTTTTCCATCATAAATACAGAATTTGGTTACCACCCTACTTGCGTTTTCTGATGCTTTCTTTAAAACGAGACCACCAGTGAGGTTCAGCGTTTGATGTAAAGTTAGAAAGTAGCCATGCTTAATGTGGAACATGATGTAATACGATGATGATGTTACTTTCAGGCAGGACATGACGTCGTATTTTCATAATGAAAACACACCTATACAAATACATTGTAAACTTTACTGTCCAAAAAAGGAAAATTTTAATTTTTATTTTTCTTATTTCTACTCAAAATACAGATTTTGGGTACACGTTAGAACCGCCTCATCGAGGCGGTTCTAACGAGTACCCACAATCTATATTTTGGAGCAGAAAAAAAATAAGGTTCACCCCTATAAACCCCAGTTTTACAATATAAAAGTGGGGTTCAAGGGGGCCAAAATTATATAGGCGTGTTGTCGTGATGCCACTTATGCACAATACGCATCTTGTGTTTCACTTCACATCATGCAGTGCAGCTGATCAAGTAGACTGGCTCCCGTCATCAAACTTACTATTTTGTCAAAATTACACTAGAGCAGCAGTCGATGATATACCATCGCAAATACCCGCTTTTCCTATGAACAAGCCTTTTCTTAGAAATTTGACCTTTGACCTCATCCCATGACCTCAGGGGGTCAGATGAAAATTTCGACACCTTCATGCACATGTGCAGTCCCCAAGCAATGTATGTACCAAGTTTGGTCACTGTAGGTAAAGAAATAAAAAAGTAGTTGCATTCACAAGAAACGTGACAGATGGAAGGACGGACCAACTTCCGGACAGACACCCGTGACGAAAATAATATACCCGTTTTTTTTTCTCAAAAAAGCGGGTATAAAAAATATGTTTTCGCTGATGTTTTACTGATTCCAGCTGAGTTTGATGTGTATGTTCTAAGAGTAGAAAGGAAGACAACTTTGAAGGAAAAGAAATGTTTGGATTGTGTTTCTTGATCAAGTTTACATAAACCATGAGAAAAATATGAACCGGGAGCCAGTCTACAGATCAAGTTCCTGGAGTAATTATGGGAATGCATTTCTCGCCTTTACCATTATCCTGCTGCATAAATTAATTAAGCCACACCCATTTCTGACTATCAACCAATCAAATTACTACATATAATGTATTCATACAAATTCACAAACCCAACAAGAGGGCCATGATGGCCCTGGATCGCTCACCTGATCCATAGAGTAACAAGTGGGACCCAGGGAAGGCCATTATTAACCCCAGGGCAATAATGTGCATATTGTTCAGAGACGTCTAAAAAGGTGAAGCTTCATACCAAATATCAACAAAGGCTATAATTTGAACAATCTTGGCAAAGGACCACTAGATATGCTACATACCAAATATTAAAGACCTGGGCCTTGCGGTTTCAGAGAAGAAGATTTTTATTAAAGATATTCCCTACATAAGCCTATATAAAACCAAATGGCTCCAGGGCGGGGGCATTTTTGGCCTCAGGGCTATAATTTAAACCATCTTGATAGAGGTCCACTAGAGGAAGCTTCACACCAAATATCAAAGACCATGGCCTTGCTGTTTCAGAAGAAGATTTTTAAAGAATATCTCTATATAAGTCTATGTAAAACCAAAGGGCCCCAGGTCGGGGGCAGTTTTGGCCCTAGCACTATAATTTGAACAATCTTGGTAGGGGTCCACTAGATGAAGCTTCATGCCAAATAGCAAAGACCTGGCCCTTGGGGTTTCGGAGAAGAAGATTTTTAAAGATTTTCCCCATATAAGCCCATGTAAAACCATAGGGCCCCAGGGCGGTGGCATTTTTAGCCCAAACACTATAATTTGAACAATCTTGGTAGGAGTCCACTAGATGAAGCTTCATACCAAATAGCAAAGACCTGGGCCTTGTGGTTTCAGAGAAGAAAATTTTTAAAGATTTTCCCTATATAAGCCCATTTACAACCAAAGGGCCCTGGAGTGTGTGTGTGTGTGTGTGGGGGGGGGGGGGGGGGGAAAGACCATGGCAGTGTGGGATGAAGCTTCATACCAAATATCAAAGACATGGGCCTTACGGTTTCAGAGAAGAAAATTTTTAAAGGTTTTCCCAATATAAGCCCATGTAAAACCAAAGGGCCCCGGAGCGGGGGCATATTTGACCCCAGCACTATAATTTGAACAATCTTGGTAGGGGTCCCCTAGATGAAGCTTCATACCAAATATCAAAGACCTGGGCCTTACGGTTTCAGAGAAGAAGATTTTTAAAGCTCTTCCCTATATAAGCCCATGTAAAACCAAAGGGCCCTGGAGCGGGGGCATTTTTGGCCCCAGCACTATAATTTGAACAATCTTGGTAGGGTCCACTTAATGAAGCTTCATACCAAATATCAAAGACCTGGGCCTTGCGGTTTCAGAGAAGAAGATTTTTAAAGATTTTCCCTATATAAGCCCATGTAAAACCAAAGGGCCCTGGAGCGGGGGCATTTTTGGCTCCAGCACTATAATTTGAACAATCTTGGTAGGGGTCCACTAGATGAAGCTTCATACCAAATATCAAAGACCTGGGCCTGGAACAATCTTGGTAGGGGTCCACCAGATGAAGCTTCATACCAAATATCAAGATCCTGGGCCTTGTGGTTTCAGAGAAGAAGATTTTTTAAGTTTTTGGTGAAAAAAATCTGTTTTTGGCTCCTATGACCTAGATGTGCAACGGACCGGAACCATTTGAACAACTTTGAAAGGGGACCACCTAAGGATCATTCCTGTAAAGTTTGGTCAAAATCCGATCAGTTTTTTAGGAGGACATGTCGTTTAAAGAATTGTTTACGGACGCACGCACGGACGGACGCACGGACGGACGGACGCACGACGGACGAAAAGTGATCCCAAAAGCTCACCTCGTCACTACGTGACGGTGAGCTAATGAAAAACAGTGTAGATCCTGATCAGATGGCTTCTTCAGAAGCCATGAAGAACCCATCTCATCTGGCTCTACACTGTTCAAAGCAGAATACAAGCGTTTTCTTCTTGAATTTCGTCTCTTCTCCCAATAAGAGGCACAAAATCTGTAAAAATTATTCTTGCCTTTCCTTCAACCTTATAAAAGATTTCCTAAGATGACGAGATGATATGAATTGGTCTTAATGAAACAACTCTGCAAAAGTAAGCGCCTTTAACACTGCAATTATCTGATACAACGAATGCGATATGACAAAAGGCCATAATTAATGGCAGCACTCACTGATGGGTCTATTATATCTTGAGTGTGGGCTGGAAAAAAGTCCTGAACTTGGATTCTGACTGTTCTAAGACATGAAAGTCTATTAACAAAGGAAAGAAGCATAGCTGATTCGAACCCGGGTCACTCGGGTGAACCACTGAGCCAAAGAGTCGACTCCCTGACGCAGCTGTCAGAGAGTGGTGATAAACCTACTTTGTATAAGCTATGCATAATCTACTAAGGTTGATAACTAAAGGGAGGAATAGCTGTCTGTAACACATCTCCTGGAACTCTTGGCTCCTTTATTTTCATTGCACTGCTATACATGCCCAGCCCCCTAACAAGGGACACTAGCAAACTATAATTACCCTGATCAGTCACCGCTGCTGGCAGAAACTGACATCTGATCAAGGTCTTCACAAGCTGCTTAACCCTTAACCCATGGTATACTAGTGGACTCTTTCATTTGTTTGTTTGTTTGATTTAAGGTTTAACGTTCCCGTCAACACTATATAGGTCATTTTGGAGACATTGCTTCCAATTTTGTGGGACTTCTACCCGACACTGAGATGAAATAACATCTCAAGCCCTGTCTACTGATCAGACTGCTCCGGTCTGGGTCCACACTGTTTGCAACAATGACTTTTGTTTGTTTTATGGCCCCTTCAAGATTGTTTCACTTATTTTGAGCAGATTGTTAATCAGGAGAGCGAAAACCCGAGTACCTAGAGAACTAGAAAAGTGTCAATACGACACAGATGCCCCAGTCCAGAGGCCCACCTCACCCCTAAATATCATGTTGCAACAACAGATATCACTTGACAGCATACCTCACCTGGAAAAGTGTCCTTGAGGTCATTCACATAGGTGTGGGTATTGCCGATTCAGCCTTTGAAAAAATAACTACCATCATACCACAATGATCCTGTCCATTAAATTGGTTTGGAAAATATGAGCTCCTTAAACTTTAACATTAAAAATTTATTAGTCCATGACCTTGACCTTGAGGACCTGGGCCAGGGGTGGGGTAATGGCTGAATAAAACTTTTGACCTGTATCTATCAACGTTCTGAATATGAAATGAAACAAATCCATTCTAAAAATCTTTAACATTAAAAATTTCTAATTTTGTAACCTTGACCATCACATCGGGGGCCGCCCATAGGGGCATGAAGAAATATATGGGCTGTATGATCTTAATGCCCCTGGGATCATCCGATGCGGGGGCATAAAAAACACCTGACCTTCCATTGCAGAACTTGGCGTCTCTCATGTCACCCAAGCCAGGCATAACCTAACCCAGTGAGAGATCTAATGGTAAGAACTGCAACAAAGTAATTTCCCATAAAATATGGAAATAAATTGCACATAATGAACAGTGAAGACCCAGATCAGAATTTATACTATGGCATTCGCTATTGACAGCCGGCTGTCGATAGCGAATTCGCTATTGACAGCCAGCAAACTAAATTGATGAAAATGGGTTATTGCAAATTTATTGTATGTTTTACTTTGCAAACATTTATGGACAGGTTATTTAATATAATTTATTAGTATATTGGCTTCAGGTACTGTGATTATCCCGTCAGTTGGTCTTTACCATGGAACCTGCTGGGGTAGTGATATTACCAGCTGTTCCAATGATTTGGTGACTGTCTATCTTCTGATAATATCATTTCTATGACTAAGAATATTGTGAAGCCTTATTAATCTTCTTAATGCAAACAAATATTTACTGTTTTGCCTGTGACCGAGGCCATTGTTGGCGGAAATTCCTGAGTTTTTAGTTCACCTGAGCTGAAGGCTCATAGGTGAGCGTATAGTATGTCAACATTTTCAAACATCTCCTCTGAAACCCCAAGGCCGATTGGAGTCATATTTCATGTGGAGCATCCATGGGATGGGGGAACGAAAGTTTTTTCGCAGGATCCAGGTCACATGACCAAGATATTAAAGGTAAAAACCCTTCAAAAATCTTCTCCGGAACCAGTGGGCTGATTGGCCTGAAACTAGGTATGTAGCATTAGGGACTCTGGTCCATCATATTTTGTTCAAATGATGACGCGTGGATGACCTTGACCAATTTTAGGCCAAGGTCAAATTTGGTCACATAGACTTTTGTATAGGGAAAAGTCAAAACCCGTGTATTTTTTGGAAACTATTGCAGCCTGTGATCTGAAAATTAGTAGATGCAGTAAGCTAAATGGGTGGATGAAACTACAGGAGTATTCAAGGTCAAGGTCATTCTTTGACCTTTGTTCAAGGTCATTCAGATATGGGATTAAAACTTATTTTTCTCAGAAACCACAAAGCCATTTGTAACAAAATTTCATATGAAAGCTTTTAAGAACAAGGAAATGACAATTAATCAATATGAATTTGGTCACATGACCAATATGGCCGTCAAGCCCATATAAGGTAAAAACCCTTCAGAAATCTCCTTATCTGGAACCAGTGGGCCGATTATCATGTAACTTGGTATGTGGCATTGGGGACTCGGGGCCCATCAAAATTCAAAATTTGTTCAGATGATGGTTCCTGAATGACCTTGACCTATTTTAGGCCAAGGTCAAATTTGGTTGCATAGACTTTTGTATGGGGAAAAAGACAAAACTGTGTACATTACGTGTACGTGTATTTTTAGCTCACCTGTCACGTAGTGACGAGGTGAGCTTTTGGGATCACTTTTTGTCTGTTGTGCATCCGTTAGTGCATGCATCCGTCTGTCCATCCCTAAACAATTTCTTCAAACAACATCTCCTCCTAAACCACTGATCGTATTTTGACCAAACTTCACAGGAATGATCCTTAGGTGGTCCCTTTCGAAGTTGTTCAAATCGTTCCGGTCCGTTGCACATCTAGGTCACAGAAGCTAAAAATAGATTCTTTTTAACTGAAAAATTTGAAAATCTTCTTCTCTGAAACCGCATGGTCCAGGTCTTTGATATTTGGTATGAAGCTTCATCTAGTGGACCTCTACCAAGATTGTTCAAATTATAGCCCTGGGGCCAAAAATGCCTCCAACGCGCCCACCAGTTTTACATGGGCTTATATAGGAAAAAACTTTTAAAAATCTTCTTGACTGAAACCAGAAGGCCCAGGTCTTTGATGTTTGGCGTGAAGCTTCATCTGGTGGACCTCTACTGAGATTGTTCAAATTATAGCCCTGGCGCCAGGGCCCACTGGATTTACATAGGCTTATATAGGGAAAACCTTTCAAAATCTTCTTGTCTGAAACCAGAAGGCCCAGGTCTTTGATATTTGGTATGAAGCTTCATCTAGTGGACCGCTACCAAGTTTGTTCAAATTATAGCCCTTGGGCCAAGAATGTAAGAGAGACACTGATACTCAGGTGGGCAATTCAGGGCCCTGTTCACTGATACTCAGGTGGGCAATTCAGGGCCCTGTGGGCCCTCTTGTTTCACAAGTTATCTATGCATCACAACGTGGCCAATCATGCATATAAAAAGTGAACACTTTTATAGGACAAACTGACATAGTAAAACTCCAAGGCCCACAATAATTAACCATTGTCCTGCTGAATGAATTTTGCCACACCCATTTCTGTCTATTAACCAAATAAATTGCAGAATACACATTGTATAATGTATTTGTCCAGTTCACAAACTGAATAACAAACATTTAGATCCTGATCAGTTGGCTTATTTAGCCATCTGATCGGGATCTACACTGTTTTCAAAAGGTAGGGGTTGTCGTGATCATCAGAACAATGGTAAATATTGATCTGTTGGAAATGTAGATAGGACAATCCACAATGTTATTTTAGCCCCCGCCCATCGGAGCTTGAAGAAATAGATGGGCTGCATGATGCTTCCCACAGAGCTGAAACTGACCCGCACCCAAGTACTGGTAAACCTCTTAGAGGATCTAAGCCTGCCCAGGTAATGCGGTGAGAGTCAGCCCGTCAATGCTTATAAACCCTTTTGGTTTCATTGGGCAGCAGGGCTTGAGGTGTCATTTCATCTCAATACCCGATAAAAGTCCCATAAAATTGGAAGCAAAGTCTCCAAAATGACCTTTACAATGTTATTTGTTTCCAGCCCATTTAACGTTGCTTCAAAGCTCTAGAGTGAGTGAGTGTTTGAGTTTTACGTCCCACCAAAGCTAAGGTCATACGGAGATGGGACCTCGATTTAAAGACTCATCCGAAAGTCTGGAGAAGCCCGGGATCGATCCTGCGATCCCTGGTTTACAAG
Source organism: Lucinisca nassula (assembly GCA_963580285.1). NCBI lineage: Eukaryota > Metazoa > Mollusca > Bivalvia > Lucinida > Lucinidae > Lucinisca > Lucinisca nassula. Next base: position 90,297,619 of record OY757026.1, read on the forward strand.
GCAAGTAGCGTAACCACTACACCACGGAGGCTTCTACTCAGAGCGCTAGATCCATTTTGTCTAGTCAATGGTTAAAGAACAGATACATGTCTACTGAGAATCAGACAACTGTGCCTTGGTGTGGACATCAGTTTCCCTTGTAAGGCTTCTGCTAAGGTGGGCTTAGAGATCTAAATGTCTCTCAGACTAAATGCTAAGTAAACTGTTACAAAAGCCTGATGTGAAACTGAACTGCACCAAAACTCTAGATAAGGAGGAAAACCTAGATATTTAGATAAACTTTCCTCAGGACTGGTGTTAACCCGGCATTTCTGGTATCTGTTGGAAAAAGCCTCAACAAGGCAATTCTAACACATACCAACAACATATTTTAATGCCAGAAGTAATCTAGTTACTCCTTCTAGAGAAAACTTTAACACAGTGTGACAGGAACATAAACGTGCACGCAGACGAACAATGTGACAACAATAGCTCTCCATGTACTCCGTACAGGTGAGCTAAAAATAATTGCATATCATTACGATAACACACCCGTGCGAAATTGTGCATTTTTCTCATCTCCAAAATGGCTACTTTTCTGATGAAAATCCGTGATATTTTTCTTATAAATACTGCAAACATAGGTTGTGGGTGCTCGTTAGAACCGCCTCACCGAGGCGGCTCTAACGAGTACCCACAACCTATGTCTATGAGTAAAAATAAGAAAAATAATGTTTACCCCCTTAAACCCCAGTTTTCTCTATATAAAGTGGGGTTTAGGGGGGTGTTCATTTCACGGACTTGTTCACGTGATGTGCATTATTCAGACTCTTTATTTATTGAGATGTTTAATAATCTATAAAACAAAATATTTATTAATTTATTTATTTGTTTATTTATTTTAGCCACAGCATGGAGTTACATCTTGTAGAGTTCCAACCATTTATGCCTTAAGTGTAATGAACACTTTAATAGATGAAAAATTTTCATTTGTATGAAAAAAGTTTAATAGTTCACTTTAATATTCTATAATTGTTTCATTTTTATTTATGCATTCATGTTTTTTATCAGATTATATTCATTTAATATATAAGTATATATATCCAATATCTTAGCTGGCTGTCAATAGCGAATTCGCTATCGACAGCCGGCTGTCGCTCCATGTACTCCGTACAGGTGAGCTAAAAATAATTGCATATACATTATTCAGACTCTTTATTTATTGAGATGTTTAATAATCTATAAAACAAAATATTTATTTATTTATTTATTTATTTTAGCCACAGCATGGAGTTACATCTTGTAGAGTTCCAACCATTTATGCCTTAAGTGTAATGAACACTTTAATAGATGAAAAATTTTCATTTGTATGAAAAAAGTTTAATAGTTCACTTTAATATTCTATAATTGTTTCATTTTTATTTATGCATTCATGTTTTTTATCAGATTATATTCATTTAATATATAAGTATATATGTCCAATATCTTAGCTGGCTTTCAATAGCGAATTCGCTATCGACTGCCGGCTGTCAATAGAGAATTCGCTATCGACAGCCGGTTGTCAATAGCCACTTCCTTATACTATTTGCCATGCCAATGTTTATGTATGCATGTGTGTGTGTATTGTGAATGCACGTGTGCATGTTTGCATGTGTGTGTATGCCTGAGTGTGTGAATGCATATACACGTGTATGATATGCATACGTAGGTGTACGAAACAAACATGGACATTAAAACAACCAAATAAAGGCAAATTTTTTTTTACATCTTGGTATGTGTACAAAGTTTTTAAACTTTTAGAATGTTTACTGTAGTCAATTAGATTGGTAAGATGTTGTGAGCTCTAATTAAGATTATTGAAATCTGGCCTGCGGACTCTAAGAAGTGTGTCATAAGAGATAATATTACTGATTTCTTCTAGTAAATAGAAGTGTTTCTTCAAGGACAGATACTAGTTCAATAATAGTACAGCACACCGCAATCTCTTTATCACACTGTTAACACTGGGCTAATTCAGCAAACGACAAATTTTTGAAAGATCCCAGAAAACAGGACTTGACAACTCATGCAAATTGTTTTGCATGAGATGTCAAGTCCTGTAGCTCATGCAAATTGTCTTAAGTCGTGTTTTCTGGTAAAATAAGAAAAAAAAAATCAAAATGCCATCTGCTGGAAAAAAATTCCCAGCACGCAAAATATTATAAATGGGTCCAAAAATGTATAGATTATACAGAAAAATGACCAAAAATGGTCATTTTTCTGTACAATCTAAACATTTTGGGTCGATACAACAGGCCGTTTAACAATGTTTCGGAATTCAATCCTAAAAGCAGTGTCATAAAAAGAGTTTGCAGTGCAGCATCATCATTGATGAACTTTTGATTTAAATTCAGTTTTACGACCCTTTCAAAATTATTTCACATGTACATGTATCAAGCTTATCAGATGTTAGCTAAAACTGGAGTACTGAGCGAAACAACACCTGACGTTCCTGTGCGGACCTCTGCATCTCACGTGACCCGAGTGTGGCTCAAACCCATCTTAGTGATGAAAGATCTGATATTTAAGGGGAATGGGAACACCTTCACGGGAGGTAACTCCTGCAACAGTATTTTTGTCCCCATGTCAACAGGGATCAACTCTAAAAGAAAAGAATGAGGAGAAAAGTTTCCTTTAAGAGTAGACCCCTAGGGCTGATAGAAAAGTGAACAGGAAGCCCCCAAAAGTTGTCTCCCTTTGAAAAATGACAGACAAATCTGCCAGGTGTTCCCATTCCCTTTAAGAGTCACCACTCCTAATCATTAGGCAATGGAGGCCCAGAATTGTAGCTGGCATTAATGTTCAGAAAGCCATACCAAAAATTATTTACCAGTGTTCTGCTCAACAAAGATAAACCTAACTTAATTAGATTCAGACGAGACAGCTCATCAAGATCTACCCTGTTTGTCATTCAGTTAATAATTGTGATTAAAACCCCTATTCGCCCCCGCCCATAGGGGCTTGAAGAAATATATGGGCTGCATGATGCTTCCACGCAGAGCTGAATCCGGCCCGCACACTAGTACTGGTAAACCGCTTAGAGGATCTAAGCCTGTCCAGGAACCGCGCTGCGAGGCGGCCCTCCATGCTAATAAATCCTATTGGTTTCATTGGGCGACAGGGCTTGAGATGTCATTTCATCTCAATGTCGGGTAAAAGTCCCACAAAATTGGAAGCAACGTCTCCAAAACGACCTTTACAGTGTTGACGGGGACGTTAAACCTCAAATCAAATCAAAATCAAAATCGCATCTATGGACCTGTCCAAATTAACTCTTTTTTTCACCAAATGGAACATTCCTCATATACTGCAGGAGTCCATTTCAAAATTAAGAGGTGTCAGGTTGTGTTTATTTCAAAATCTATTTGGAAAATGACTGAACTTTTTTCAAATAGTATAGACCTTGATCAAACCAGCGTTCTGCGGATTCTGTCAGACTTGGGCCTGCCAATTACCTGTTTTGGTGTTTCCGGTACAAAAGAAGATAGATGCCATCAGGGGTGTAAGAGTACGGGAAATTAGTTTAAACCCTAAACCCTTATCTTGCCGCCCCCGCCCATAGGGGCTTGTAGAAATATATGGGCTGCATGATGCTTCCACGCAGAGCTGAATCCGGCCCGCACACTAGTACTGGTAAACCGCTTAGAGGATCTAAGCCTGTCCAGGAACCGTGGTGAGAGGCTGACCGTCCATGCTAATAAACCCTATTGGTTTCATTGGGCGACAGGGCTTGAGATGTCATTTCATCTCAATGTCGGGTAAAAGTCCCACAAAATTGGAAGCAACGTCTCCAAAATGACCTTTACAGTGTTGACGGGGACGTTAAACTTCAAATCAAACAAACAAACAAAACCCTTATCTTGCTGTTCACGACAACCCCTATCTTTGCAAACAGTGTAGATCCAGATCAGATGGCTTCTGAAGAAGCCATCTGATCAGGAGCTACACTGTTTGACATTCGGTTTATGAATTTGCAGTAATAAATTACATCAAGTAATTTGATTGGTTGATGGACAGAAATGGGTGTGGCTTAAATGAATATTCAGCAAGATAAGGGATAAACTGCATCTGAAAATGTTGTCTTATTATGTCTTCTGCTGCAGTTTCTTGCAAACTTTTAAAACATATTTTTTGCATACAGGCAGTGTGGACCTTGATTGGACTGCTCTTAGAGCAGAACTCTGATCTGGGTCCACACTGTCAAAACAGTCTGACCTGGGTCCATACTGTTTGCAAAAATGATTTTTAAAGTAACCAGCAGACGATAATTGTTGTGATTGGCATGTTCATGGGTTAACTCTTATCCTGATGTTCACGACAACCCCTATCTTTGGAAACAGTGTAGATCCAGATCAGATGGCTTCTTCAGAAGCCATCTGATCAGGATCTACACTGTTTGACAATCAATTTATGAATTTGTAGGAATAAATTATACCAAGTAATCTGATTGGTTCAAAGTCAGAAATGGGTGTGGCTAAACTGAATATTCAGCAACAGAAAAGTTAAAGTAATCAGCAGACGATAATTGTTGTGATTGGCATGTTCATGGGATAATAATTTTCTTACCTTGTGTAATTTTTGAAATTTTTGATAGTTTCTTCTAAATCACAAGAAAGATAGCGACTATTTCTCTCTGGCTTAGATAAATTGTCTCAATATGGCTTAGATAAACTTTGGTTTATCTTGACTTCTCTTTGATTTCTCTGCCTTTGGTAAATAATATTATATATCTAATGGTCTCTTGTATCTTTGGTATAATGGTAGGATCACAAATCTAACTGGTCAAGTGTTTTTACGAATTTTTTTCCACAGAGTGTTACTATCCACACTCCATGGTTTACACTGGTATCACCTGAATCTCACTGGAATATAGTTCAGATCCGAGAAAGGATGTGTCCTCATTTAGCCGGTTTAGCTTGCCGTAGTTTGGTAGCTATAGATGGCCATTTACCTGAAAATAGAAATATGGGAGCTGTTTACAACTACCAGTGTCATAATACAGTAAACCCTCGTTATACTGACTTTTGTTATAACAAAAAACTCGTTATAATGGCAATTTGAATGGAATGACTACTAAGCTATAGGCTTAGGCTTTGTTCCAACGGCGTGGGCTTTCCTCGGATTAGAAATGCACAAATCGAGTCCACGGTCATGATTTGTTTGTTTGTTTGATTTGAGGTTTAACGTCCCCGTCAACACGGTAAAGGTCATTTTGGAGAGCTTCCAATTTTGTGGGACTTTTACCCGACATTGAAATGAAATGACATCTCAAGCCCTGCTACCCAATGAAACCAATAGGGTTTAGAAGCATGGACGGGCCAACTCGCACCGCTTTGCCAGGGCAGGCTTAGATCCTCCAAGCGGTTTACCATTACTCGTGTGCGGGTTGGTTTCAGCTCTGCGTGGAAGCATCATGCAGCCCATCTATTTCTTCAAGCCCCGATGGGCGGGGTTGACCACGGTCATGAAAGGGTCTTGTAATCTAAAACTTCAAGAAACAAATGATATTGATATTTGTTAGAATCGCCTCACAGACAAGATTCTAACAAATGTCTATAATATTTGTTTCTTAAAGAGTATAATGGGGAAAAGGCCTTTTATTACCTATCATAGCCCTAGTGATGTGCAGTATTATCGGTATATCGTGATACTGTTCAGAAAAAAAAATCATATCACAATAAATATTATGGTCCACCAATACCGATATTTTCTGTTTTCATCCATTTTTCATATTTTCTTTCGTAACTGATTGGTAAATACAGCTCCGTGAAAACGGAATCATTCCCGCGGCAAAAGTAAGTAATTTAATCGATTCCCACCCTTTATATATAAGCCAGTCATAGCGTAGATTTCGGTGAATCGCGAACGTGTTGTTGTTGTATGTTAGTGTAAGCCCCCCAACCTTTAACAATTTAGCGTAATTGAGAGAAACCATAACAAAACCACCAGCTCATTTAAAATCAACGGAAAAGCCAATATCAAGCAACATTTCAGGTTGCAAAAGATGACAGTCACAAATAAAGTGACTGAGGTCATCAGTCTAAAGCCCCGGTCCCACAGACCTCGCGACTGCGATGCGACCTCTCTGCAACTGATTTCGTTGCAACTGGCCCGCGACCTTTGCAACTGTTCCAGCTAAATTTGCTCCGTAAATGTGATCGCCGACCCGTCGCCGACTAGTCGGCGACTGGTCGCCGAACAATCGGCGATTAATGTTGACCAAAGTCGGCGACTGATCAGCGACTTGTCGCCGAAGAATCGCCGTATGATCGGCGACTGACTTGCAACAAGTAAAACATGATCGGGGACTAGTCGGCGATCTATCGGCGACTCTTCAGAGACTGGATAAAACCGATCGGCGACTTGTCGGAGACTGTTTTGCGTTTTTGTTTGACACAGACAAAAATAAACTAAATTTTCGACTGCTGAGAGTCTTCTCTGGGCTGTTGCAAGTCCTCGTCATCCGAAATAGGTGTCCGAGCCGTGCTTCCCGTTTTTTTGTCGATTGCACCGCCGTTTTCTTTTGCCCGCCTCTCCGAACCATGTTGCCTCTTTGAAAGCTGTCGTCGAAATGATGCTAGGATGTTAACAGTTTTTTATTGTAGTTGGCGCTATAATTTTTCGGTGGTTTTAATACCTTTTTACAGCTTGTCGGCGACCAGTTGCAGACCAATCGCAGACCAATCGCCGACTTATCAGTGATCAATCTCCGCTCGATCGCCGACCCATCGCCGAACAGTTGCCGACTGATCGCCGATAGGTCATGGATCGATCGCGGATCAGTCGGCGACCAGTCTCCGATAAGTTGCAATAAGGTTGCTAGAATTTACAGTCAAATTTGCATAAATGTGGTCGGGGATCGATCGGTGACTGTTCGGCGATCGATCGGAGATTGGTCTGCGACGTCTAGAAAACCATTGTAACTAGTCTGCGATCAAAATCAGTCGCAGCCAGTCTTTTGTGCATGCACAAAAGACGATCGGCGACTAAATTTGATCGGCGACCTAACCGCGACCTTGCTGCAAACTTTATAAAACCTCCGTGCGACTTCTGCAACCGCTCCGCGATTGCCATTTTTTTTAGTCGCAGAGAGGTCGCATCGCGGTCGCAAGCTCTGTGGGACCGGGGTTTAATACAACATTTTATGACATTTTCAGATATTATCTTTATTTTACCTCATAACATTGGGTGAATTCTAGAAAGAACCTTGGGCTTGGTTTTGTAAGAGCATGAGCAGCAATAGAATAAAAGATATATACCCATGAAACCTCCCTTCTTTTTCCCATATATAGTTAGGTTTTCCAAGTACAAGTGTGTTTCAGATTGCTACATAATACATGTATACTGTGATACGTATCGCAGAGCTGGGTATCACCAGAAATGTATCACGATACTATCGCGATACGAGACATGCGATACGATACAGTATCACGATACTTGCTTTGTAGAGATTTGCTATGTTTTATTAGGTAAATTTGGACTTTGAAGAGTAGAAAAGACAGTTTCCTGTTCAATAACAACACATTGGTTGATTAAGCATGTCCTAATATTTATATACAATAAAATAAAATAAAAGACTTGACAAAAACAAAATGTTTCCATACAAGTGATTTAAATGCAAATTCGGCACGTTCACTGTCTGGATCAGCATCCATTGTTTATATATATGTTAGTAGTGGCCGCTTGTATCAGTAATAAAACGGTAATTATGATGGCTTTGCAGGTCTATCTAATTGCACAGACCCATCATTCAAGACACAAACCATCAACCACACAAACATATTTGGAAGCAACAGTTTTGAATAAATCTGAATGGTATAGCTCAAAATACCAACAAAGTTTATGTAGCACATGGGTCCATACTGGAGTCACTTGACCAGACACCTGTTGGTTCCAGTAGTTACTGTATCCAAGTAGACACATCAACTGTTTTTTTTTATTGGATATGAGCAGCACCTTTTGGCTACAGATTTTTTTCAGCTTAAGCCCCTCAGAAAAATATGCTTCTCTTGCATTTCAGACGTTTGTTGATATAACTTATAAGGCAAAAGTATCGGCAAGTATCGATACACAGAATTAGTATCACGATACAGAATCACCAGCAAAAATATCACGATATATCGATGCAACAATGATATAGCCCCAGCTCTAACGTATCGTGATACGCAGTATCCGTATTGCAATATATCGTGATACGAAAATTCTGACAATACCCATCCCTACATAGCCCTAAATGGGATTCTTTATAAGGGCAAATTCTTTATAACGGCACAATAAAAGGGAACAAATACTGTCGTTATAACTGAAATGAATTGAGCCAAACTATGAAAAAAGGGCATTAATCACATAGCCTAGCGACCGGCAAAGGCTCAGGCCAGATACAGCAAAAGCACAGTCTCGTCAGAGCCCTTGCTGCTTTCAGATACAACAAAACTCTGCTTTAACCCACTGTATGCAGAAAACACAAAGAAAGAATAATTGAAACTTTCAAAATAAGCTTTTTAAAGCAGAATGATCGAGCCTCCATTTTTGGTGGAATTCCACTGTACTTATTTTGCTATTCTCCTAAACAACAACTAAACAGGAATTACACCGAAGGCTATGTCAAGAACATTTGGGTGATGGCTCAGGGCTGTAGAAAATTTTAGCGGCTTGATGAACGAATGTATGAATGAACAGATGAACAAATGGATAGCCAGACTCCTATATCACCCCATGCTTGAGGCAGGTGCAACAAAATGACATCTGCTACATGTAATCCGTAATCCCTATTGGTTTCATTGGGGGACAGGGCTTGAGATGTCATTTCATCTAAATGTCAGGTAAAAGTCCCACAAATTGGAAGCAATGTCTCCAAAATGACCTATAAAGTGTTGACAGGGACGTTAAACCTCAAATCAAACAATCTGTTCTTTAGATACTGTATTATTTCAAGGTCAAAACATTAGTACACAATAAAAATATAGTTGTTTTTTTTTAAGTACTGTCTCTTATTTCCAAAAGCACAATAATAATATGAACACCCACCCATCAGGGATTGGAGAAATAGATTGGGCTGCATGGTGCTTCCATAAGCACCATGCAGCCCAATTTATTTCTCCAATGGCCATGCAGTGTTTAAACTGACCTCACATGTACTGGTAAATCTAAGCCTGCCTAGGCAAAGTCGTGCGAGATGGACTGTCCATGCATATATACCCTAGTGGTTAAACCATTGGGTGCAGGGCTTGAGGTGTCATTTCATCTCAATGTCCGGTAGAAGTCCCACAAAATTGGGAGCAACCTCTCCAAAATTACCAAAATAGTGTTGACAGGGACTTTAAACCTTAAATCAAACAAAACAAAAACAATATTTTGAAAATGACATCAGCTTTCTAAATTGCAAAGATACTTTAGATACTTAAACTTCAAGGTCAAAAAATTTGTACACTTTTGAAGGTACTGTTTCTTATTACCCGAAATACAATAAAATACATTCCACTTACCAGTTTTTAAAACCAATTCACTCAGTCATGAGGTTTACTGATAGTATTTTAAAGGCAGTCAACATAATTATAATTTTTTTAACCCTTATAGCCTGTGAATCACAACAATTGAAGTCTTTTTCTCTAAAAGTCTAGTTGCAAACAGTGTTGACCCTGATCAGACTGCTCCTAGATGAGCAGTCTGATCAGGGCCCACACTCTTTGCCTGCATGCAAAAATATGTTTGAAAGTTTTGCATGAAGTAGCAGCGGACGAAATAGACAGACAAAAGGTTCAGATGCAGTTTTACTTGGCATTTTAAGAGTTAAATTATTTTGCAGAGAAAAATAAGGCTTGACATTTCACAGGTAATGACAAGCTTTATGCTCTCTGCTGGAAAAATAAAAAAAATCCAAAAAAGAATAGTAACCTAGTCTTATCTGGCACTTATACAGCGTTAGGCAACATTGTGACCGTCTTGTATCCTCTAATCACGCAATCAAACCTTTGTATAAGGTCAAATTTGATAATTTAAACTGATATTGAATAGCCACTCTTCAATATGCGTGATAATATACACATAACCACTCAATTCACTGTTTATCGGAAATTTACATTTTTAAATATAACCGCACATAATAAACTTCATACAGTAAATGAACAAAGATATTTGCAACTTGTCAACCTGGCTTTAACCCTTATCCCACTGAACATGACAAACCTTATCTTTGCAAACAGTGTACACTGTTAGTCATGCAGTTTGTGAATTGAACAAATGACATCGGAAATGGGTGTGGCTAAATTAATATATTCAGGATAAAGGTAAACTAGAAATGCATCCATAGGACACGGATGCCCCCGCCTGAAAATATGTCTAGTTTTGGACCCTTTTTCACATTTAACCTCTAAGTATGGCCTTGACCTTGGAGGTAAGGACCTTGGTTTTGAGTGAGGCAGATTGTCTCATGATGGCCAACATTTCTGCCAAGTAATTTCAAAATCCATCCAGAGATAAGAAAGTTATTGACTGTGTTTAAATCCATCAAGAAATAAGGAAGTTATTGACCGCGTTTAAGTTTCGACGCATGGACAGGGGCAACGCTATATTCCCTTTCCACCATTCTTCAAATGGCGGGGGCATAAAAAGACAAGGCCAATCACAAGACAAAGTAGCTTGCCTGCTTAGACCTACGGTATTTACCCTGCAGACAGGACCCCTGTTGATGCTTAACCCTTTTTGCACCGGAAACCCCAATGGCCCCCGCCAATTGGGGCTTGAAGAAATAAATGGGCTACATGATGCTTCCACGCAGAGCTGAATCCGACGGGTACTGGTAAACCGCTCAGAGGATCTAAGCCTGCGCCCAGGCAAAGTGGTACAAGTCGGACCGTCCATGCTTATAAACCCTATTGGTTTCATTGGGCAACGGGCTTGAGATGTCATTTCATCTCAATGTCAGGCAAAAGTCCAACACAAAATTGGAAGCAACGTCTCCAAAATGAACTTTATAGTGTTGACGGGGACGTTAAACATCAAATCAAACAAACAAAACCGGAAACCCCAAAATGGGTAATTGGCAAACAGTGCAGGCCCAGATCAGACGCTGCAGAACGTGGCGTCTGATCAGGGCCTACACTGTTTGCAAAACTTTCAGCCAATCTTCAAATTGTTTCTGAAGAAAACACAAATGACACCCCCAAATTTTGAAATGGACTCTTACTATATATAAGGTGGAAGATTCCATTTGGTACAAAAAGGGTAAAAAAGAATTCCCTTTGAGCAGAAAGCATTCAAATGAGCCATGACAATGTTTTTGTACCGGTAACTCAAGTCTTATGAGCATACACTGTAGCATTATGCTTGAGCATAATTGTTCCACATCTGCTTTCTTTTGTTAGCTATTCATACCTGTGTGACATGACCGAATTATGAAAATTTCATAACATGATTGCTGCTATTTCTTCATTTTTCTTTTTTGTTCTTCAGCTATTGTCATCTGAATTCAACTCAGAGTTAAGCTCAACATTGGGTATCAAATTGTGCTTGTTCAAATTTTAGATTTGTTTGATTTGAGGTTTAACTCTTATCATGCTGTTCACGACAACCCTTTTCTTTGGAAACAGTGTAGATCCAGATCAGATGGCTTCTGAAGAAGCCATCTGATCAGGATCTACACTGTTTGGCATTCAGTTTATGAATTTGTAGCAATAAATTACATCAAGTAATTTGATTGGTTGATAGACAGAAATGGGTGTGGCTTAAATGAATATTCAGCAAGAGAAGGGTTAATGTCCCTGTCAGCAGTGTATAGGTTGCTTCAGATTTTGTGGGACTTTTACCCGACAGACATAAAACTAGAGCTGCCGCCTAACGGGCGCCAATTATACCCCCGCATGCGTTTTCAGATAGTAAAGGTCAAGGTCAGGTTTGTGTATATCAATCTTAAGTACTAGTGGCAAGGTGTGTGGTGTGTGAATATTAAAGAAATCGGTCAAAGAATGAGGAAGTTATGAGCAATGTTAAAGTTTTTTGTAACGGACCGACGACGACAGACGACGACAAGCTGACTCCTATATACCCCCTTCAAACTTCGTTTGCGGGGGTATAATGACATCTCAAGCTCTGTCGCTCAATGAAACCAATAGAGTTCAAAGTTTAAGGGCTAGTGTGGTAAGGAAGTTTAGGTGTTTAAATATTAAGGGTAAATACAGTATATTAGGTGGAAGATTTGATACAGTATAAAATGGGGTTAAATCCCCCTCTCAGGTCAGATTTTATAAAACTGTTTGTCGACCTTTTTGAACCCTTATTGTTTGTTTTGTTTGTTTGATTTGAGATTTAACGTCCCCGTCAACACTGTAAAGGTCATTCTGGAGACATTGCTTCCAAAATTGTTCGACTTTTACCCGACATGGAGATGAAATGACATTTTGAGCCCTGCCGCCCAATGAAACCAATAGGGTATAAAAGCATGGCATTGTGTACTGGTCGGTTTCAGCTCTGCATGAAAGCATCATGCAGCCCATCAGGGGCCGTCCAAACACTTAACTTCATCTTCTATAAAAATGTTATCCTAATCCCATAGCTTCTGGAGTTTAACAGCCCAGTAGATAATATTTTGGTCATCTTGGGCCTTGTAAGAATGTTGCCAACCCAGATTATTGCTGACCAAACACAGCTCAAACCCACAACTTCCTGACCAACACTCAGAGGTGCATCTGACTTAACCCTTGACCTGCTGAATATTTATATATGCCACACTTTCTACTGATTATCAACCAATCAGATTACTTGATGCAATTTATTGCAACAAATTCATTAGCTGAATGACAAACAATGAAGATCCTGATCAGATGACTTCTTCAGAAGCCATCTGATCTGGATCTTCATTGTTTGACAGATATGGCTTATCCGGGCTCAGCAGGACAAGGGTTTAAACCACCAGAGCCATTTTTTTTATTCTATGGCAGACATATCTTCACAGTGCTAAACCTTTAGAGTTCAACTGCCCAGTAAACACTATTTAGGTAATATTGAGTCAGTCAGTTTTAACCCTTGTCCTGCTGAGCCCAGATATGTCAGATATTTCAAACAATGCAGATCCAGATCAGATGGCTTCAGAAGAAGCCATCTGATCAGGATCTTCATTGTTTGCCATTCAGTTTATGAATTTGTTTCAATAATTTGCATCAAGTAATCTGATTGGTTGATAATCAGAAGTGGGTGTGGCAAAATAAATATTCAGCAGGTCAAGGGTTAAGCCTAGCCACACTTTTCCTAGAAAGCGGTTAACCAGTATACGCCACATTCTTTTAACAGAAACTGACAAGTTGACAACTGCCCTTCTTGAATCAGCAGAAGGCAGAGAATTATTATGACTACAGAATATATTTCAAGATCAATCTACGAAAGAATATTGTCTCCTGATAAAGTACTATTTTTTGTACAGAATATTTAACCCTTATCCTGTTGAACACCATAACCCCTTCCTTTGCAAGAGTGTAGATCCAGATCAGATTGCTTCTGAAGAAGCTACGGTAACTACTACTATCTGAGCATGACAATTATTGTTTGTCATTCAGTTTGTGATGAAAGAATACAAATTTGTATCCAGTAATTTGACTGTTTGATAGTCAGATTTTTTTTTTGGGTGGGGCGGGGTGGCGGGGGGGGGGGGGGGGGGGGGGGTTATGGTCCTTTTAAGATTATTTCACTCATATCGAGCTCATTGTTAATCAGAGGTGGGCAAAAAACAGAGTACCCGGAGAAAAAGCAACTGACCTTCCGTTGCAGAACTTGGCGTCTCACATGTGACCAATGCCAGGCTTGAACCCAAAGCTGTGAGAGACCTAATGATTAAGAGGCAACACTCTTATCCACTAGGCCACAATAGTCAGAAATTGATGAGACAAAATTAATTCATTCAGAAGGACAATGGTTGACCCTTGTCCTGCTGAACCCAGATATGTCTTAGCTTTCAAACAATGTAGATCAAGATCTGATGGCTTCTTCAGAAGCCATCTGATCAGGATCTTCATTGTTTGTCATTCAGTTTATAGATTTGTTGCAATGATATGCATCAAGAAATCTGATTGGTTGATAATCAGTGGTGGGTGTGGCATATTTAAATATTCAGCAGGTCAAGGGTTAAATAAAATGTGGCATCGATAACACATGTCACATGTTGGTCTGTGGGACCAGAAACAAGTTGGATCAGCCTGTGCATCTGTGCAGTATCGGCAATCAGGCCAATCTTTTGGCACAAGATCAGCTGACCTGTTATGCATTTGAATAAGACAACCCAACCGTCAAACATTTTTACTACACACCAGAGCCCTGTTGTTTAAAGCAGATAGCTTAACAAGCTTGTTACTGATCAAAGTGTCAACTGTTTCAGTAAGTACATCTAATAAGTACATTGGCAGCCCCTGGCCATCGGGGCTTGAAGAAATAGATGGGCTGCATGATACTTCTGCGCAGAGCTGAAACCGACCCACACGTGTACTGGTAAACCGCTTAGAAGATCTAAGCTTGTCCAGGCAATGCGGTGCGAGCCAGATCGTCCATGCTTATAAACCCTATTGGTTTCATTGGGCGACAGGGCTCGAGATGTCATTTCATCTCAATGTTGGGTAAAAAGTCTCACAAAATTGAAAGCCACGTCTCCCAAGTGACCTTTACAGTGTTGACGGGAACGTTAAACCTCCAACCAAACAAACAAACGAACAAATAAGTACATTGGTATTTTTGCGTAAAAAAAAATGTGAGCAGCTTTTGCACTTGCAAAAGCTGCTCACATTCTTTCTGCAAAAATAATAGAAGCATCTTCGCAAATTAAATGATCAAAGTTTTAACCCTTGTCCCGCTAATCCCGGATATGCATTATCTTTGAAACAATGTAGATCCAGATCAGATGGCTTCTGACAAAGCCATCTGATCAGGATCTACATTGTTTGCCATTCAGATTGTGAATTTGACGCAATAATTTGCATCAAATAATCTGATTGGCTGATAATCAGTAGTGGGTGTGGTATATATGAATATTCAGCAGGACAAGGGTTAACAATAGGTTAACAAATGACATTGTTAGTTTTAAACAACTGGCACCAACTGGGTGCCAGTGTGAAAGTACATTCCAAAAACAACAAAGCCAGTCCAATGTTATTACTGTATACCTGAGAGAATTTCCAATTTATTCCAGCTTTCACATGGATAATATGTTTAACATTCTCTTTGGCAAAACAATCATGTTTTGGAAATTCCTAATCATTGTAAACAGAAATAAACTACAATAAATGTAACCTGAATATTTTTGGAGCCCCAGCAGTTAAGGTTTTACATCCCTGTGATCACTATTTAGGTCTTTATGGAGATTTGTTTCTGATTCTCTGTGACTTTAACCTATTGACAATAGTTGAAACAGTTTTGGCGTAAATCAATGTGCACACTGCTGCTATGCGACAGGGCTTGAGATGTCATTTCATCCCAATGTCGGGTAAAAGTCCCACAAAATTGGAAGCAACGTCTCCAAAATGACCTTTACAGTGTTGACAGGGACGTTAAACCTCAAATCAAACAAAACACTAAGTCTTCTGCTACTTGTTTGTTTGAATTGAGGTTTAAAGTCTCCGTCAACACTATTTAGGTCATTTTGGAGATGTTGCTTCCAATTGTGTGCCCTTTCCCCTGACACTGAGATGAAATGACATCTCAAGCCCTGCCGCACAATGAAATTAATAGGGTTTACATGCATGGATGGTCTGGCTTGCACCACTTTGCCTGGACAGCTTAGACCCTCTAAGCCGTTTATCAGTACTCATGTGAGGTCATTTCAGCTCTGCGTGGAAGCAACATGCAGCCCATCTATTTCTTCAAGCCTCTATAGGATGGGGCCAAGCAAAAGCTTTGATCTGTGACACTGACAATAGTGAAAAAGGTATTGGTGTAAATCAGTCAGCGCATTGTTGTATACATATAAGAAAAAAAAATCTGGATAAGTTTTATCCCCTTTCAATCCCTAATGAGTGGACTCTTCCTTCTTTGAACTTGGACTGGCCCATTATCATCATAACTAATTTTAGTAACAATCATTGACAGTTGGCCCCCGCCCATTGGGGCTTGAAGAAATATATGGGCTGCATGATGCTTCCACTCAAAGCTAAATCCAACCCGCACACGAGTACTGGTTAACTGCTTAAGAGGATCTAAGCCTGCCCAGCCAAAGCAGTGTGAGGCGGACCTTCCAAGCTTATAAACCCAATTGGTTTCATTGGGCGACAGGGCTTGAAATGTCAGTCTCAAAGTCGGAAAAAAAAGTCCCACAATATTGGAAGCAACGTCTCCAAAATGACCTATACAGTGTTCACGGGGATGTTAAACCTCAAATCAAACAAACAAATACTTACCTTGTTTACATGGTGTATAAATCTCAATAAGTTTTAATTGATAAACACAAAAAACTTAAAAGGTCATTTTGTCATTGACAAAGTCAAATCTCAGTGTCAAAATACAATGCTCAGATACTGATAACAACCATTAAGCAAACAAAATCACAAGTGTTTATATATATATATATATATACATAAACAAGTGGCATCACCAGAAAACGTGTTCAGTGTCCTCAATCATTTTTTAAATTTTTTTAAACCCCAAAACGGGCTGTTGGGTACCAGGGCAAACAGTGCAGGCCCAGATCAGATGCCGCCTAATCAGGGCCTACACAGTTTGCTGAAGTTAAACCATTTTCCAAGTAAATTTTGAAGAAAACACAGCCTGACACACTTAAATTTTAAAATGGACTCCTCCTATATATAAGGAGGAAGATTCCATTCCTGGAGAAAAACCATCTGACAATCTGTTGCAGAACTCACATTAGTCAGCGTGGGGGTGGGGGGGGGGGACCTGGAGAAAAACCATCTGACAATCCATTGCAGAACTCACATTAGTCAGCAGGTGAGAGACCTAATGAATAAGCGTTGGCATTCTTAAACATTAGGCCACAGAGACCCATTCCTCAATAATTTAAGACATAGATCAGACTAGATGCCTGAGGCATAAATGGATTCTTGGTGGCAATCCAAGGGTGTATGTTGACAAAGAAAGCTCTGAGACAGGCCGGAATGCGCTGAGAAAACGGCTGTAATATGCAGAGGTACAGGCTAGACTGTTCAGAGGCACTGACTGGAATAGGCAGAGGAAAAGGCTAGAATATTCACAGGCACAGGTGGACAGAGGCACAGGCTGGAGTCTGCAGAGGCACTCCCTGGAATGTACAGAAAGGCAAAGGCTGGAATGGGCGGAAGCACAGGCTGGAGTCTGCAGAGGCACTCCCTGTCATGTACAGGAAGGCAAAGGCTGGAATGGGCAGAGGCAAAGGCTAGAATGTTCACAGGCAAAGGATGGACTTGGCAGAGCACAGGCTGGAGTCTGCAGAGGCACTCCCTGGAATGTACAGAAAGTTCACAGGCAAAGGCTGGAATGGGCAGAGGCACAGGCTGGAGTCTGCAGAGGTCCTCCGTAGAGAGTACAGAAAGGCAAAGACTGGAATGGGCAGAGGCACAGGCTAGAATATTTATAGGCACAGGCTGAACTAGGCACAGGCTGGAGTCTGCTGAGGCACTCCCTGGAATGTACAGAAAGGCAAAGGCTGGAATGGGCAGTGGCAAAGGCTAGAATGTTCACAGGCAAAGGCTGAACTGGGCAGAGGCACAGGCTGGAGTCTGCGGTGGCACTGGCTGGAATGTACAGACAGAGGCATAGGCTATAAGGCTGTAACTTACAGAGAAACAGGCTGGAATGGGCAGATGCACAGGCTAAAATTTTCAGAGGCAGTACATGCTGGACTGGGCAGAGGCAAAGGCTGCAATGGGCAGAGGCAAAGACTAGAATATTCACAGACACAGGCAGGCAGAGACAATTGAAAGTGGAAGCCAATAAGCTGGATCATGGAACAAATCTGTTAACATTTGAAGAGTATTACAGCAAGTCCTTAAGGTGTCTGAAATTTTAGGATTTTTATGGTAATGTGAAATTAATCCTTGTCCTGCTGAATATTCATACATGCCACACCCACTACCGATTATCAACCAATCAGATTACTTGATGCAAATTATTGCAACAAATTCATAAACTGAATGACAAACAATGTAGATCCTGATCAGATGGCTTCTTCAGAAGCCATCTGATCTGGATCTTCATTGTTTGAAAGATAAGACATATCCGGGATCAGCAGGACAAGGGTTAATCCTTGTCCTGCTGAGCCCGGACATGTCTTATCTTTCAAACAATGTAGATCTAGATCAGATGGCGGCCATCTGATCAGGATCTACAGTTTGTCATTGAGATAGTGATTTTGTTACAATAATCTGCATCAAGTAATCTGATTGGTTGATAATTGGTAGTGGGTGTGGCATATTTAAATATTCAGCAGGTCAAGGGTTAATAAGTAAGTTCGCTGCACATCTTCTGTAATCCAACAAAGACTTCCCACTGTTGGATGGATGACTTTCCACACAGCACCCAGCGAAGACTGATCACATAATTTCTTGTTTTTGCAGGACATACAGTCGTATCAGGGACACAGTTTTGCTGAGGTTGCCAATCTTAAAATAAATATTTGTTGCAATACGAGCATTTTTCGTAAATGTCACTGGTACTTGTGACAATGATAATCCAAATTTCGTTTTTGCCATCAGCAGCCAGCAAACTGTCAATATTTTTGTTATTGCTCATATCCAGGTTTCATAAATAGATTAGGACAGGAACAAAATGTCATTTTCAAGAGATGATATTCCCCTAGACAGTCTGCTATGTTTCCAGTTAATGGCTGAACATCAGTCTTCCAACTCTTAAGACATCTTGAAAAACTGCATCTGAAATTGTTGTCTGTTAACCCATTTAGTACTGGAAACCCCAAAATGGGTAGTTGGCAAACAGTGCAGGCCCAGATCAGAATGCTGCATCTGATCAGGGCCTACACTGTTTGCAAAACTTTCAGCCAATTTCCGAAAAGTTTTTGAAGAAAACACAACCTGACCCCACTAAAATTTTAAATGGACTCCTGCTCTTTACAAAAAGTGTAAATAAGTCCTCTGCTGCATCTTCTTGCAAACTTTTTTTAAAATGTCTTTAACTCTTATCTTGCTGTTCACGACAACCCCTATCTTTGGAAACAGTGTAGATCCAGATCAGATGGCTTCTGCATCTGATCAGGATCTACACTGCTTGACATTCGATTTATGAATTTGTAGGAATAAATTACATAAAGTAATCTGATTGGTTCAAAATCAGAAATGGGTGTGGCTAAACTGAATATTCAGCAAGAGAAGGGTTAATGAATAGAAACAGGCAACAGTGTGGAACCCCCACCTTATAAATGAGGTCAAGGTCACCAAAGAACAATCAAGTCTAAGATATGTTCCCATGTTCTTAGATAATCAGTTAAAAGGGATATGGTGGAGAAGCAAAAAATGAACAATCTTTGGGCATGTGACCTTGAAATGTAGGTCAAGGTCAGCAAAATCTTATCAAGTCCTGTATGAGTTGAAGTGACATACATGTATTATAAATATACCAAATCAGGATGAAATTCATCAACTAGTTCAAGAGATAACCGGGCATGTGTAAACAAGAGCTGTCACTATAGGTGACCAATGCCACCCTCCCTCCCCTGCATCTTATGCAACCAATTTAGTTTATTTTCTAATCACAACACCGGTAGTAAATTACTAGTTTAGGCTCTCTTTTGGGGGCTGCTCACTCGAAGGTACTTGAACCACTCTGAGAACAACCTGATCAGCAGTTGTGGTCATAAAACATGACCCGGACATAAACTGATACTGTGATGATATGGAAACTGACAGTGATACTGTGAGACTGATATAGATACGGTGATAAGCAATACAGTTGTGCATGATCTGCATCATTGAACATGCTGATCTCAGGTGGTTCAGTGTCAAGCCATAAAATGATAAACATGAACTTTCTGTGTCATCTCAAATAAAAAAGCAACATTATTTTGGGGTTTAAAAGGCCATATCAAGAGTGAACAACCCCATGAGTGACATGTGGGCAAACTATAGTCATATACAAAATTAATTGGCTGCAAAATTATTACATTTCTAGATATATTTTTGTTTTGTGTGTGTGAACAGAAAGGAGGTGCTGGGGTGGATGGCTGGGTTGAGCTAGTCTGAAGACCACTGTTCATATTCCTATCCAGGCCACAAATGACAAATCTCTTCTATGATCATCTTGGTACTATTTGATTGCACTCTCATAATCTCTTATTACATAACTCTTACTCCCAGTTATCTTTGATCTGGTCAGAAAGGATCTTGGCAGCTGGAGTTACATAATTTAACATAACTTAAGTCTGTAAATATTACTGATAAGCCCAGCAGACAGTTAACAGGTGTTCCAGTGTTGCAACAGATATCTTCTGATCATGGTCTGCACAACTAATTTTTGGACCTCAAAAATATATTCTACCAGTCAGAAGTGACAATAATAATACTAATGTGATACTAGAAACAATATGTTGTGTATAAACCACAATTAAATAAATTGCCATTTAAAATATTAGAACAAAAATGGAAGCAGTGTTCTTGAAATAAACATTTTTGGGTCCATTGTTTATCAATCAACCCAAAGTTAGTAAGCAAAGAAACTCTTCAGTGTTGAAGTCCACATGACCATTAATGATTTGTAGGAATTCAAGGAAACTGTAGGAATTCCCGTAACTGTAAGAATTCCAGGTAACTGCAGGAATTCCAGGTAACTTATCTACAGAAATAGCAACATTACTATTATCACAGTGAGGTCAACGTGTTGCATAAGAGGGTTATCTATAGAATCTTGGCTGGAATTATGGGTTGGGCTTGGCAAACAGTGTACACACAGATCAGAGGCTGCAAAACACAGCATCTGATCAGGGTCTACACTGTTTGCTTACAGTACAGGAATTTAATGGCCAGATGCCGCAAAAAACTGTCTGATCAGGGTCTACACTGTTTGCTTAAAAACTGGTATTTAATGGTTAAAAATGAAACAGTTAAAGTCTCGGTCCCAGACTATTTAAAAAACAATCAACCCAACAGTACTCTCAGTGCTTTGATTGATATTGTGGGAATTTCCCACTTAGATAGATAGAGAGAGAGACAGACAGACAGACACACACACACAGGCCTTTCTGAGACTAATCCAACACTTATCCAAGCAGTTCCCATGAACAGAATGGAACACAGATTATGTATATCTGGAATTACTGAATGTCAAACATTATCCAGGTAAAAAAACAGCAATAACTGATATGCAAAGTTGTCCAAATGATACAGCTGCTTACTTCTATGATATGGGCCCCGTCAAGCGATTTTGGTACTTATCGCCTATGCGAGCAGCGAAGGTTCAGGCGAGCCTGCGCATCCGCGTAGTCTCGCCAGAACATTCGCTGCTCGCTCATACAAGCAGTGAATTAAGAGGAACCTTCAGACAGAAAGCCATATCCCTGGCCCCTCTGAGTGGCTGGGCATGCGCAGTTAAAATTTGTCATGACGGAATGCTCGAAGACACAAATTCGCTTGGCGGGGCTCATCTGATTTATGTCATGTGACCCAGCCATACCGTAATGATCCTAACCCTTATCTGAATATTCATCTAAGCCACACCCATTTCTGTCTATCAACCAATCAAATTACTTGATGTAATTTATTGCTATAAATTCATAAACTGAATACCAAACAGTGTAGATCCTGATCAGATGGCTTCTTCAGAAGCCATCTGATCTGGATCTACACTGTTTTCAAAGATAGGGGTTGTCGCAAACAGCAAGATAAGGGCTAAGTATTTGGACAGGACAGACAGGCCTGGGCACACAGTGCACACCCAGATCAAACTGCTCCTGGATCATGAAAGAATTACAGAAAGTCCTTAAGGTGTCCGAATTTTAAGAATTTTTACGGTAACTTTGATCAGCCTGTTCATGCATCCAGTGCTGCTCACCACTGCTGAAACAGTCTGTTTAAAGAAACAGAGTTCTGGCCAGGCTGGCAGACAGCCACAGACAACCAGGGTGAGTGTCCAAAGTTACCATTCTTCGAAGCAAGTTTATATAAAGCTCTTATTATAGTTTCTGAGAAATATGGATTTGAACGTAAGTGAAGCCATGGTTTTGGCTAGGGGTTCACAAAGTCAGTGAGCCATGAAATGTAGGGCAAGGTCAAATATGGCTGTTTGCGTTATATACAATGAATCGCCATCCCTAGATTTATTGAGAAATGGACAGGAACATCAGGAAGAACAGTAGGTTTGTTGAAAATGTTGATTAGGACTGTCAAATGGGTAAAGAGAAATTAATTAAGAATACCAACCTTCTATATCACACCATGCTTACAGCAACATATAATGTAAGTTGTAACTATTTTGTGATAATTGAAAAATAGCTTTGCTTATTTCTCCATATAAACCTATGTTGTGGGTACTCATTAGAACCGCCTCAGCGAGGCGGTTCTAATGAATACCCACAACATAGGTTTTAATGGAGAACTGACAAAAACTATCCTTCAGTTATCACAAAATACTTACCTTATCTGTTGTTGTGCATGTTGCTTACAGCAGGCTCAACAAAATCTCTGTGCACTGCGATTCGGTGGTCAAGAATTGGTTCCTGCTCGATTTTCCTTGAGCCCATCGGGGCTTGAAGAAATAGATGGGCTGCATGATGCTTCCACACAGAGCTGAAACCAACCCGCAGACAAGTACTGGTAAACCGCTTAGAGTATCTAAGCCTGCCCAAGCAAAGCGGTGCAAGTCGGCCCGTCCATGCTTATAAACCCTATTGGTTTTATTGGACGGCAGGGCTTGAGATGTCATTTCATCTCAATATCAGGTAAAAGTCCCACAAAATTGAAAGCAACGTCTCCAAAATGACCTAGACTGTGTTGACAGGGACGTTAAACCTCAAATCAAACCAACAGATAAATATTTTCCTTGAGTTTCTGTTCTCTCCTGAAAATAACGATTGTCAATAATCGTCACCCTTCAGTGGTAACTAGATTGTGCAGTCGATGGCACGCCATTGCAAATTTCCACGTTTTCGACAGAAATTGCAACAAGAGGATCATGATGGTCCCGGATCACTCACATGATCCACACTGTAAAAATTAAATGGTAGGTAATATAGTAAGTGCCTTGTCAGAAGGAACATACATGCCAAATATGAAGGCTCTACCTCAAATAAGTCATAGCTCAGTTGGTAGAGTGTCCGCTCCGGGGAATTGGAGGTCACGGGTTCGATCCCGGGCCGCGACATACCAAAGTCGTTAAAAATGGTACTAGCTGCTCCTCGCTTGGCACTCAGATTTCAGGGGTAGAGCTAGGACAGGTTGACCCAGTGTCAGAATAATGTGACTGGGTGTGGTATCATGTAACATGTCTCGGACATGATACTTCAGTGAGGCAGCACTATAAAAGTGAGCATTGAGCTCCCTGTCGCAACCAGACACCGTCGTGATATGACTGAAAAATTGTTGAAAGCGACGTTTAACCCGAATTCACACACACGCATATCTCAAATAGTTTAAAAGTTATAGCAAAGCAGGTCAAAGGTCAAGGTCATCGGTCAAACTTTATGTATGGGTGGGAAGCTCTTGTCACAATGAACATGCCAAATATGAAGGCTCTATGGCTGAATGGTTCAAAAGTTATAGGTCACATGTCAAGGTCAAGCACAAGAAGATTTTAAAGGTATAGTCGAACTTCAATGGCTCGAACACCTTTGGGACCTCGAGCACAAGAAGATTTTAAAGGTATAGTCAAACTTCAATGGCTCGAACACCTTTGGGACCTCGAGCACAAGAAGATTTTAAAGGTATAGTCGAACTTCAATGGCTCGAACACCTTTGGGACCTCGAGCACAAGAAGATTTTAAAGGTATAGTCGAACTTCAATGGCTCGAACACCTTTGGGACCTCGAGCACAAGAAGATTTTAAAGGTATAGTCGAACTTCAATGGCTCAAACACCTTTGGGACCTCGAGCACAAGAAGATTTTAAAGGTATAGTCGAACTTCAATGGCTCGAACACCTTTGGGACCTCGAGCACAAGAAGATTTTAAAGGTATAGTCGAACTTCAATGGCTCGAACACCTTTGGGACCTCGAGCACAAGAAGATTTTAAAGGTATAGTCGAACTTCAATGGCTCGAACACCTTTGGGACCTCGAGCACAAGAAGATTTTAAAGGTATAGTCGAACTTCAATGGCTCGAACACCTTTGGGACCTCGAGCACAAGAAGATTTTAAAGGTATAGTCGAACTTCAATGGCTCGAACACCTTTGGGACCTCGAGCACAAGAAGATTTTAAAGGTATAGTCGAACTTCAATGGCTCGAACACCTTTGGGACCTCGAAAATCTGTTCGAGACAGGGGTAGTTCGAGCCACTGAGGTTACTGTCAGGAGGCATAACGAGATACTTTTAGACATCTTTTCGGTGTTCTATAATGAAAATGTAAGCTGTGTGTACTCATTAGAATCGCCTCATCGAGGCGATTCTAATGAGAACACGCAGCATACATTTGCTAGCTAAAAGACTGAAATCTCCTCAGTTATCCCCCACTATTTCTTATGTAGAGGATTTCACTAGGGGCTCAAGAATAGGTTCGACACATCCATGGTAAACGAGCCATCGGTGTTCGAGCCATTGAAGTTCCACTGTATAAGCCTACTTAAAGCCAGTAGGCCCTGGTGCATGGGGCATGTTTGGCCCCAGGGCTATAATTTGAACAATCTTGGTAAAGGTCCACTAGATGAAGCTTCATACCAAATATCAAAGACCTGGGACGTCTGGTTTCAGACAAGAAGATTTTTAAAGGCTTTCCCTTTTTTTAGCCTATGTAAAACCAGTGGGCCCTGGCCCAGGGGCAGATTTGGCCCGAGCCCCGAGGGCTACAATTTGAACAACCTTGGTAGAGGTCCTCTAGATGAAGCTTCATACCAAATATCAAAGATCTAGGCCTTCTGTTTTCAGACAAGAAAATGTTCAAAGATTTATGCTTATTTTCCCCTTTTTGCTGCCATGGCAACAAGGGTTCTGCATGGAATGGAATTCTTTGAACAACTTTCAGACAGGACCACCTAAAGATCATTTCTGCCAACTTTGGTCAAATATTGTTCAGTGGTTTAGGAGATGTCGTTTAAAGGAATTGTTGACAGACAGACATCACAGACGGACGATGACGACGACGATGGACAGTGACCGATCACAATAGTTCCACCAGAGCCTTCGGCTCAGGTGAGCTAAAAACAATTAAAAGACTTTACATTTCCATTTATTGGATGGAAATTATTGTGGAACATGAAACAACTTATCAACTGTGGTAAATTCAGGATGGCAAACATCGCAATTCAGCTAAGACAAGCTCGAGAGGATAATATATTTTTGCTCACGGATAGGGCTGGCTAATCGGAGGTGAAAAGATAATCGATTATCAGTCCTGTCATTGCGATCGATAATCGATTAGTAATCGCTAAGGTTTTTGTCATTATTTTACCTGACTGACTTTCTGTCTGAGCACGACTCTTACCATATGTTGCACTTTACCATATGTATATTTGAACAGACAGGCCTGAGCAAACAGTGTAGACCCAGATGAGACGCCGCATAATGTGGCGTCTCATCAGGGTCTGCACTGTTTGCCACTCATCCAGCTATTTTAGGCATAACTTTGGGTAGTAACTTGTACCTATCAAGTAATCGATTAAAAGCAAATCAGAAATGATAATCATTTTTGTGGAATTTATCGATCAATTAATCGATTATACGATTAATCGTGGCAGCCTTACTCACGGAGTATATGGAAAATATCTGTCCTTGCGCTATCCAGTCAGAAGCCGGGAAATGTCTTTGCAGTACATGTATAACACAGGCCTCATACTGACCAAGCTTTTCAAAGCCTGAAAGACCTGATTTTGCAGCCTTAAACCTCATCCTGCTATACATGACAACCAATACCTTAGCAAACAGTGTAGATCCAGATCAGATGGCTTCTGAAGAAGCCATCTGATCTGGATCTACACTGTTTGTAATGCAGTTTGTGAATTGAACAAATACTTTATATATATCAAGTAATTTGACTGGTGAATAGTCAGAAATGTGTGTAGCTAAATAACTTTTTTCAGCAGGATAAGCGTTAAATAGTCATTTTAAACAGAGCATAGGAAGGGGAGACATGAAACACTACAAAACACCACAAAACACTACAAAACACCACAAGACACTACAAAACACATCACAAAATTTTGTTCAGATGATCCGAATCACAGGATATCGTACATACATTGCCCGGCTCGGTAACTCAGTCAGATGCACGTCTGACTGGTGATCAGGAGGACCTGGGTTCGATACCTGCTGGGGTCGGCAAAATCCTTTTGTGGAGATTGATCATAAAGTCTTTTCTATGGTCAGTCTGTCCCTTCCACTAATTCAAGAAGTTGTCAATTTTTGGCGAAAGAATGTGCAATGTACTGGTTCACTGCTTACCACAAAACACCACAAAACACACCACAAAACACCACAAAACACTACAAAACACATCACAAACCTTTATAAAGGCCATCAGTTAAAATGTTTAAGATGAATATCCAGATCATCATTTGAACAAACTTGGTTGTTTGTATTGGGGTTAAACAGCCCAGTCATCACAAATTAGGTCATTTTTGAGCTGGTCAGTTTACCTATCCACACTTTGCCTTGGCAAGCTTATATGTAAGCAGTTAAGAAGTACAATGCACATTCTTTCCCCAGAAACTGACAACTGCCCTTTTTGAATCAGCTGAGGGGAGAGAATGACAGTAGAAAAGGTTTCATGTCAATCTCCTCAAAAGAATGTTGCAGACCCTGGCAGGAAGCAAACCCGCATCCTCCTGATCACCAGTCAGCATACAAGGGGCGCATACAAACTTGGTTGTACTAAGTCATCTGATGCTACATACTCAGTCATCTGATGCTACATACCAAAGGGGGGGTGCCCATAAGGCCCTTTTCCTGCCCTGGAACAAAAGTCTGTTTTAGAGATTATGTCCTTTGAAACGTTGATAGACCTGCAATGCAACTGATCTTGGACCCAGGTTTCTGAATGACCTTGACCTATAGCATTCATATACATTCATTTTACAGAGATCTACTCTAATGTCATACTCTGATCTCAATTGTATTTATGCCCCTGCATATGGTTTTCAATTTTCCATATGTGCGTTCATATGTATGCCTGCTTGTATATGTGTGTATACATACATAATACATATGTAAGATGTATGTATATAAGTATGTTTGTATTGAAATTTAATGACCCGGTCAACAGCATTTAGGTTATTTTTGAGCCAGTAAGTTTAACTGTCCTCACTATTCCAGTGCAGGCTTACAGGTAAGCAGTGAACCAGTACATTGCACATTCTTTCGCCAAAAATTGACAACTTCTTGAATTAGTGGAAGGGAGAGACTGACCATAGAAAAGACTTTATAATCAATCTCCACAAAAGGATTTTGCCGACCCCAGCAGGTATCGAACCCAGGTCCTCCTGATCACCAGTCAGACGTGCATCTGACTGAGTTACCGAGCCGGGCAATGTATGTACGATATCCTGTGATTCGGATCATCTGAACAAAATTTTGTGATGTGTTTTGTAGTGTCTTGTGGTGTTTTGTAGTGTTTTGTGGTGTTTTGTAGTGTTTTGTGGTGTTTTGTAGTGTTTCATGTCACCCCATAGGAAGAAATATCAAGCTCTAGAAGCCTGAAATCAAGAAAAAATCAAGCTCTAAAAGCCTGAAATCCTGCAGATGCCTGAAAAATATGAGGCCTGATAACAAGGAAAATTATCCCTCATTAAAGTATGGAGATCAGGAGTGAGTGAGTAAGTAATTATAAAAGTGAGTGTTTGAGTGTTAAGTAAGTCCCACCAACAGCTAAGGTCATTCCGAGATGAGATTTTGGTTTAAAGACTCATTCGAAAGTCTGAAGAAGCCAGGGATCAATCAGGAGGAGTAACAGCAATAATAAAGGGATATTTTATTTCTTTTTCTCAATAAAGGCATATATTGTGGGTACTTGTTAGAATCGCCTCATTGAGGCGATTCTAACATACCCACCACATACCTTTCAGACAACATAATATGTTTCTGCCAGGAAATCAGAAAGCAAATTAGGTATCCCTTTTAAGGGGAATAGATATGCCTTAAGGGGAGGCAACTCCTGCAAAAGTATTTTTGTCTCCCATATTAATAGGGGTCAACTCTTAAAGGAAAGAATTTACGCCAGAGGAGCAA
Source organism: Lucinisca nassula (assembly GCA_963580285.1). Lineage (NCBI taxonomy): Eukaryota > Metazoa > Mollusca > Bivalvia > Lucinida > Lucinidae > Lucinisca > Lucinisca nassula. The sequence goes on from OY757026.1 coordinate 90,325,919, forward strand.
ATTCTATCCTTTAAGAGAAGACCCCCTTTCCAGTGGGACATGACTTACAGAAAAGCGAACAGAAAGTCCCGAAAGTTGTCTACCTTTGAAAAATGGCGGAAAAACCTGCCAGGTGTTCCCACTCCCCTTAAAAGATATCCTTGTTACTTCTTACATGTCTCTAGGGCTATGTATGATAATCAAGCCCAAAAGGCAATCACAAAAGTGAAAACCCTTGAGAATAATAGTCTGCAAGTAGTTATGACCAATCTTAACCCTTTTTGTACCAAATGGAATCTTCCACCTTATATATAGCACGAGTCCATAGCAAAATTTAGGGGTTTCAGATTGTGTTTTCTTCAAAAACTATTCGAAAAATAGGCGAACTTTTTGCAAACAGTGTAGGCCCTTATCAGACGCCGCATTCTGCGTTTAGGCGTTTCCGGTACAAAATGGGTTAAACATCATTGTTTCTTTAAAACCCTCATCGTACTGATAATAGTAGCCTAAGTGCCCGGCAAGTATCCTTCACAACTGTTAACTCTACACACTTCATTTTGAACACCTCTTATCAGCCATGCTTCAATACCGCAATGATTTGAAGTACTGAAATAGATTGGGCTGCATTTGGTGGTCTGTAGCCGGCAATTAATATGCACTGCTCCACAACATGGTCTAACTAAGAATCAAAATTAAAAGTTTGATCAGATGCAAACTGTAGGAGGAGTTTGCCAGAAACAGAGAAGATTAAAGAAAGACTAACACAATAGCCAATAACATATTATGTCCCATTTTTCGGACAGGTGTATTAACCCTTTTTGTACCAAATGGAATCTTCCTCCTTATATACAGCAGGAGTTCATTTCAAAATTAGGAGTGACAGGTTGTGTACTTGTGTTTTCTTAAAAAAAAGACTCATCCGAATGTCTGGACTCTTGTGATGCGCGGGATCAAACCTATGACACCTGATTTACAATATAACCAGTATACCACGGAGGCTTCTACTGGTATATAAGAAAGCTGGGAAAACTTCATATTAGTTGATCTAATATATTGGGAATATTAGTGCCTTTAACCCATTTCAGGCCAGAAGCCCCTAAAGGGGTACCATGGCAAACAGTGCAGGCCCAGATCATATGCCGCAGAACGCGGCATCTGATCAGGGCCTCCACTGTTTGCTAAAAGTTCAGTCATTTTCAAAATCGATTTTGATGAAAACACGACCTGACATCCCTAAATTTTGAAATAGACTCCTGCTTTATATAAGAAGGAAGATTCCATTTGGTACAAAAATGGTTAAAAGAGGAAGCACTACTAGTAATTCACAGGGTTTCTCAAAAAAAAAAATTTCAGGTCTTAAGTGTGAATAAACACTTTCATTGGATGTCATAAATAGCAGAATATTTATATCTGTAGATACCGAAGGTTAAAGGTGCATTATTGAGCTATCGGTAAAAAAATGCTTCCAAAAATAAAATACGTATAGCCGGTATTTTTCTTTAAAACAATACAAATGAATGGATTTTATCAAAAAATGCTAACAATTATGATGACAGGTAAACGAGTTTGAGAGGGATTCCCTAACTAGGTTTCGAACACTAGTTAGATCTATTTTTAGTTCATGACATAAATAGATTCCCCATATATGACGTTATGCGATGTTCATTTTTGGCCTTGTTTGCTTAGGCCATGCCTGAATCGGAAAAAAATATGACGCTGAATACCATGCCATAAGTAACGACACTCAAGGGATGATACTGTCACCATGTATGTGTAAAGTGACAGATTTATTTTTAGAACAGAAATTCCGAACACATGCTCAGAGCGAAGGGTGAACACGAATGAAAACGACCATTTTCACAAAGTTCTGAAGCTGTATTTGGCTCCAAAAGTGTACACATGACAAAGGAGTATGAATTGAAGATAAAAACCAGAAAAAAAATTTGAGACCCGGTAGCTCAATAATGCACCTTTAAAAAAGGCCCAGAGAAACGTTTCATATAAATATATCTATTTCAGACACACACCCATCGTATTGACAAAATGCATCTATTTAAAATTCTCATAAACTCATAGTCATAAAGTTTTACATGTGTCTTCAAAATGGCTACCAGGGTTCTCAATAGGATTTGAAAATTGGAGTAAAAATGCTGTCCTCCAGAAAAACTTGAAGTTTTACCAAGTTTTTCTATTGAGACATTTTTTTTTTTTTTTTTTTTTTTGGTTTGGGTTTTACGGCCCTTTCAAGATTATTTCACTCATATCGAGCCGATCGTTAATCATAGGTGGGCGAAAACCGGAGTACCCGGAGAAAAACCACCTGACCTTCCGTTGCAGAACTTGGCGTCTCACACGTGACCCGAGCGAGGCTCGAACCCACGGCGGTGAGAGACCTAATGACTAAGAGTCAGCGCTCTTATCCATTAGGCCACGGAGGCCCGTATTCTATTGAGACATCAAAACGTTGGAGACAGAAATGAAAAGTTGGAGTAAATTACTCCAAATTTGAAGTTAAAGAGAATTCTAGCTACTTTTCTGATGAACGGCAAACATAGATTGTGGGTGCATATCAGAACTGCCTCATTGAGGCAGTTCTAATGAGTACCCACACCCTTCATCTTTGAGCAGAAATAAATAACAAGAGGGCCCTAGCGCTAACCAAAGAGGTAAATTTAGCTACACAATCATCAGCACCTTCAGCTGTCGAAATAATCGAATCGGGAAGGGCATTCCGATCTCTAATAGTTCTGGGGAAGAACGACTCTTTATAAATGTCAGTTCTTGCAGTAAGGGTCTGAAACGCCAACGAATGGTGATTTCTACAGTGTCTAGCTGGGGGAACAAGGCCATCTGTTGGAATGCTGGCAGCACCCTTTAGACCTTTGTATAAAAGGATTAGCCTACTGTTATTTCTCCTTTTCTTGAGAGACTCCCATTTTGATTTTCCAAGTATTCCAGTCATGCTCCCAGTTTCAAAGCAGTAATTGCCTGTTACAAATCTACATGTAGCAGCTCTATTCTGAACTTTCTCAATTTCATCATTAAGGACCACTCCACTGGGGTCCCAGATACAACTACCATATTCCAAGATTTGACAAACAAGACCTTTATATGCTGCCTCTTTTACATCCCGAGGGCACTGATGAAGATTTTGCCTCAGGAAACCAAGCGTTCTATTTGCCTTAGTACACATGTTGCTAATATGAGTATTCCATCTCAAGTTGTGTGAGATTGTCACTCCAAGGTACTTAATGGAGTCCACATTCTCGAGGACCGTTCCCTCTAAGGTGTAAGAAGCCTCAACCTTATTAGATCTCTTCCTAGTTATCTGCATAATATTGCATTTAACTGGCTGAAATCTCATGCCCCATTTACGGGCCCAACATCCTAATCTATCTATGTCAGCCTGAAGTTTCAATGAGTCATCTGTATCTCTAATTTCCCGGTAACAAACACAGTCATCTGCGAACAGTCTTATTTCTGAGTCAATGTCAGTGGAAATATCATTGATGTACAGGGAGAACTAAAGTGGACCAAGAACAGTCCCTTGCGGGACTCCAGACAAAACTGGAGCCCACTCCGAAGATTCACCATTAACAACAACCCGCTGTTTTCTGTAGCAAAGAAAGGAATCTATCCATTTGAGGGTCTTTCCCTCAATTCCATAACCAAATAACTTAGATTTAAGTAGTTCATGAGGAGGGGTGTCAAAAGCCTTCTCGAAGTCCAGAATAAATGTGTCCATCTGTCCCCCTTTGTCCAAGATTTTTGCCCAGTCATTAATAACTGTGCTTAGCTGAGTTTCACAACTGTGCCTTTTCCTAAATGCATGTTGTCTATCTGACAAAAGTTTATGTTCGTCCAAGTGGGCCATGATGTTTGAGTAGACTATATGTTCCAGCAATTTACACAGAACACAAGTCGAGCTTGTATGTACCGGTAACATGAATGAAGAAGTCAAGAAGCTATAAGAATATATAATGTGCTTATAAAGTCTAAACCAAACATAATCTTTCTAAATGGACCAAGGGAGTGTGAGCATCAATGTTACTGAAGCCGCAAGGTGGGGTATGCATCAATGAAATCTTTGAACTTGTATGCAACATTGATGCAAGTATCAATGGAATTTGTCTTAGAGTTTAGAACATTATGTAACAGGCATCTATAAACTTTGTCATAAAACTTTAACCAAATGTAAATTTTCTAAGTCCATGACCTTGAGGTCTAGGTCACTGTGGATGGGGAAGGGACATGCATCTCGAAATCTTTGGACTGGTATGCAACATTGATGCAAGTATCAACTGAATTTGTCCTAAGAGTTTAGAACAAACAGGCATGTTTAAACTTTGTCATAAAACTTTAACCAACCATAAAATTTATAAGTCTGTGACCTTGGCCTCAAGATCATAGTGGGGGGTGGGACATGCATCAATGAAATCTTTAGACCAGTATGTAACTTCAATGTAAGTATCAACTAAATCTATCAAAGGGTTCAGAAGATACAACCTCTCAGAAACTTTAACGCAAAACTTTAACCAAAATGTAAAATTTCTAAGTCTGTGACCTTGACCTCAAGGTCACTGTGGGGGGTGGGACATGCATCAATAAAATCTTTAGACCAATATGTAACTTCAGTGTAAGTATCAACTTAATCTATCAAAGGATTCAGAAAATACAATCTCTTGGAAACTTTAACGCAAAACTTTAACCAAAATGTTAACGGACGGAAGGCCGAACGGCAGGCCGAAAACTATATACTCCCATACATGTAGCATACTTCGTATGCCGGGGGTATAACTAGTGGGCTCTGGTGTGGGGGCATTTTTGGCACCAGGGCTATAATTTGAACAATCTCAGTAGAGGTCCACTAGATGAAGCTTCATGCCAAACATCAAAGACCTGGGCCCTCTGGTTTCAGACAAGAAGATTTTTTAAAGGTTCCTGTATAAGCCTACATGTATGTTAAACTAGTGGGTCCTGGCGCAGGGGAGGGAAGACCATCCATTGGGGAACAGCTCCAGGAAAGAAGGAGTTCTTCAGGGCAATTCTATAGGACTGGTATTTACGATATTGTCAGTCGTTAACTAATACGACCACTGCAAAGGTGCTTTTTCTTTTTCTCCAATTACTGAATCAGAATCAGAATTGTTACAGGTGACACGTCAAATGACATTCACACACCAGGACCTGTGATGTGGGAAGTTAGTCCCTAGCTCTAACCAAAGAGGTAAATTTAGCTACACAATCATCAGCACCTTCAGCTGTCGAAATAATCAAATCGGGAAGGGCATTCCAATCTCTAATGGTTCTGGGGAAGAACGATTCTTTATAAATGTCAGTTCTTGCGCTAAGGGTCTGAAACGCCAACGAATGGTGATTTCTACAGTGTCTAGCTGGGGGAACAAGGTCACCTGTTGGAATGCTGGCAGCACCCTTTAGTGTTTGTATAAAAGGATTAGCCTACTGTCTTTTCTTCTTTTCTTGAGAGACTCCCATTTTAATTTTCCAAGTATTCCAGTCATGCTCCCAGTTTCAAAGCAGTAATTGCCTGTTACAAATCTAGCAGCTCTATTCTGAACTTTCTCAATTTCATCGTTAAGGACCACTCCACTGGGGTCCCAGATACAACTACCATATTCCAAGATTGGGCGAACAAGACCTTTATATGCTGCCTCTTTTACATCCTGAGGGCACTGATGAAGATTTCGCCTCAGGAAACCAAGCGTTCTATTTGCCTTAGTACACATGTTGCTAATATGAGTATTCCATCTCAAGTTGTGTGAGATTGTCACTCCAAGGTATTTAATGGAGTCCACATTCTCGAGGACTGTTCCCTTTAAGGTGTAAGAAGCCTCAACTTTATTAGATCTCTTTCTAGTTATCTGCATAATATTGCATTTAACTGGCTGAAATCTCATGCCCCATTTACGGGCCCAACATCCTAATCTATCTATGTCAGCCTGAAGTTTCAATGAGTCATCTGTATCTCTAATTTCCCGGTAACAAACACAGTCATCTGCGAACAGTCTTATTTCTGAGTCAATGTCAGTGGAAATATCATTGATGTACAGGGAGAACAAAAGTGGACCAAGAACGGTCCCTTGCGGGACTCCAGACAAAACTGGAGCCCACTCCGAAGATTCACCATTAACAACAACCCGCTGTTTTCTGTAGCAAAGAAAAGAATCTATCCATTTGAGGGTCTTTCCCCCAATTCCATAACCAAATAACTTAGATTTAAGTAGTTCATGAGGAGGGGTGCCAAAAGCCTTCTCAAAGTCCAGAATAAATGTGTCCACCTGTCCCCCTTTGTCCAAGATTTTTGCCATGTCATCATTAATAACTGTGCTTAGCTGAGTTTCACAACTGTGCCTTTTCTAAATGCATGTTGTCTGTCTGACAAAAGTTTATGTTTGTCCAAATGGGCCATGATGTTCGAGCAGACTATATGTTCCAGCAATTTACACAGAAAACAAATCAGAGACACAGGGCGATAATTACGGGCAAGAGCCCTATCTCCTTTTTTAAAGAGTGGACAGATGTTTGCTAAGAGCCATTCTTTGGGGATTTCACCCGCATCAAGAGACTGTTGAAACAAGTGTGCAAAAACTGGACCCAACTCATTTGCTAGTTCCTTCAGGACTCTAGGATGAAGCTCATCAGGTCCTATGGCCTTACTGGGGTTTAAGCCTTTGTAAGTAATTTGATCACTCCTGCAGCTGTCACAACAATATTATTCATAAATGGGGTCGATCTTCCAGTCAATGGAACCTCCGTGAACTCAGTTTTATTAAACGCATCATTGAATTGACCAACTAGTTCCTCTGCCCTTTCAGAGTCTGATTCAGCAACCCCATCCCCTCCTCTTTTATTAAGGGGCAGGATACCTTGCCTGTCTTTCTTCTGGCTATTAATATATCTATAGAAGTCTCTGGGATTTGCCGTTACATCACCTACCAAGTTATTCACATACAAATCATGCTGATTTTCTATATCAGTCTTGATTTCACGTCTCAAGTTTTCAAATTTTGTCTGGAGTTTACCACTTCCCGTCTTTTTTGCCTTTGCATGAATCTTATTCCTTCTGCGAATTTTCCTTCTTATCTCTGGAGTGATCCAGGGAATAGAAGATACAGACCTACTAGTTTTTGAGGGGATATGATTTTCGCCCGAAGTATGAATGAAAGAAGTTATCAAATCAAAATTTTCCTGTACAGGCCGAGCATCTGAATGACCATTAAAGCAATTCTCCTTTGCAAATCTGAGTGCATCCTTCCTCATAGTTTCATAGTCACCTTTCTGATATGAGTACACCTTCCTCCAAGGTTTCTTTATTGGTGGGATGTGAATTTTTAAATATCCGGAGACATTGTGGTCACTTAGTTTATCTGGGGAATGAATGTCTTCGAATTGTCCTGGCAAAGTGGTAAGGATCAGATCCAATGTGTTCTTATCACGAGTGGGGAAGTTAACAATTGCTACTCGCTCACATCTGAGCATTATGAGCAGGATTTCCTGGGTGGTAACCAGTACTTTTTGTTAAGCAATGTGGGTGAAGTGCCTTGCTCAAGGGCACACCACTTTGGTCAGCGTGAGGCTCGAACCCGCAACCTCTTGATCACTAATCTGATGCGCTACCACTGCACCAAAGTGCTCCTGCGGTGCTAGTAAATGAATCCGGGTCAACTCGGCCTGGTCAAGTCAGGGCCTAATATAAATTTAGCCTGACGGACGTGTCCTGGTGTATGAATGTCATTTGACGTGTCACCAGTAACAATTCTGAAATCTGATCCTTGATGAAATTATATGCTGTATCTCTTACATCATCATCAACGGATTTTTGATTAACGTGCAGGTACAGGGGCAACGCCCACATAAGTGGGCCCCATTCCAGGTAGCTGGCTTGCTGCACGCATGGCAGATCTTACACCAGATCTCCAGGCTTGTCTATCATGAGGATCGCTAGCAGAGAGCTTCAATTCTCTGCAATCTCTTTCTGTTAGCTGCTTCCAGGTCATCTTGGGCCTTCCTGGCCCCCGCTTTCCACTTACCTGTATGTCACAGGCAGTCTTGACTGCACCGTTTGAGCGTTCCACATGTCCATACCAGCGAAGTCTTCTCTCTTTCAGGATGAGGTCCAGGTCCTCAATGCCAAGACGCTCAAGTAACTCACTGGACCTGATGGTGACAGTGTCCTGTGGCTGACATTGCAGATCTGTCTGATCATTGCCCTGTCATTTCGCTGTAGACGTTGGAGGTTTGGCTTTATCAATGGCCATGTCTCACTGGCATGGAGCATTGCACTCCGCACACAAGAGCTATACACACGGCCATGTGTCTTGAACGAGAGGTGGCGGGAAGAGAGAACTGGTAGCAACTCCTTGAATTTCTTCCAGGCTGTTTTCACACATGATGTAGTTGAAAGGTCGCCACCACCCGCTGCAGAGAGCATATCACCTAGGTAGCAGAAGGAAGCTACAACCTCCAGCTTGTCGGATCCGACTTGGACTTCCCTCTGTGGTCTGCCATCTAAGGGGCGTGCAGTTCCTTGGCACCGTGTACACCTGTAATCAGGGTCCTCTATCAAGCGTTTGAGCCCACTGCATTTCTTGTGCACCCAGAACTTGCAGTCATTACAAAAGATACTGTTGCTGCCCACTCCAGTGCGACATACAGCGCATGGGAACTGGCCTGTACTCTGCAAAAGGTCCAGACCGGTACCACAGATCATGATCTTTGTCTTTCCTGCATTCACTCTCAGCCCTTTCGCCTCCATTGCGTCTTTCCAAGTTAGGAGCCTCCTGACACATTCCTCAAGGGATTCAGCTATGATGACAAGGTCATCAGCATACAGGTCCTCCCAGGGGACTCCAGAGCGGAACTTGCATGACAAGATTTCAAGCACAATGCTGAAAAGCAGTGGGCTGAGAACAGAGCCTTGATGAACACCCACATTCACCTCGAATTCTTCACTGTAACCATCACCAACGCGTACACGGCTCCGAGCATTAGCGTACATCCTTTGGACCAGTTTCACAATCCACTCGTCCACACCAAGTTTTCTTAGTGCCCACCAGATGACTTTCCGAGGCACTCGATCAAATGCCTTCTCCAGGTCTACAAAAGCAATGTAGAGTCTCCTGTTGACCGCCAGATACTTCTCTTGCAGCTGTCGGACAACAAAAATTGCATCTGTTGTGCCTCTTCCTGGGACGAAACCAAACTGGGAATCGTCGATGGACACCAACTGCCTAATGAGGCCATCCACAATCCTCTCCAGGACTTTCATGACCTGTTCTGTCAGCTTGAGACCACGGTAGTTGCCCCGTTCCAATGCATCGCCCTTGCCCTTGTAGAGACAGACAATGAAACTCTGCTCCCAGTCAAAGGGTACCTTCCCATCACGGATGATTGCAGCTGCAAGGTCGCGGATCATCGAGGCAGGTTGGAGATCTGGTGTAAGATCTGCCATGCGTGCAGCAAGCCAGCTACCTGGAAGGGGGCCCGGTTATGTGGACGCTGCCCCTGTACCTGCACGTTAATCAAAAATCCGTTGATGATGATGATGATGGTGGTATTCCATTGATATTAACATGATGATAGTTTTTACATAATTTGAATGAGTAGTTATCTATTACATTCTGTTTGTCTTGCAAACCAAAGTTGCTCATATCACTCATGAAACACAATTCTATTCTGATAAAGTTGATAGCGGATAATTTTGCCCCCTCTGGTGCCCCTTTCACCAGGATTTCAAAAGTTGGTGAAATTCCCTTGAAAACTATTTTTCAAGATGGTTGATTTTGAGTGGTCTGAAATAGCGAAGGTTTTGATGATAGATATCACTATTTTAATGCCGTAAAAGCTTCCCTTGTGTTGGATCAGGTTAGTATTTTTTGATGAAAGGGTTTTCTACAAGGACAATCGGCGTGACGTCACTTCCGCTTATGTCGGCCATTTTCGGAGGTGTAAACAAAGGTATTCTGCTATATGACCTTACCAAATGTGCACAAGAAATATTTTAAATCAGGCTCAAACTTCTGAGAAAGACTTACTCTATATTATTGTTCCGTATATTTCCTTTTATTTCTAATGATTGTCGATACAAAAATCAGACACATTTAGGGGTTCGTAGAAATACCGGAACACACCAAAACACCGGAACACACTGGTAATTACCGGAACACACTTATTTTTTTATTTATTTTATTTTATTAAAACCCGTATTTATGATTTAATTGCAGTTTTTTAGTGTGTAGGATGTTGTTACTAATAATCAGATCTTACAACCATACAATAAACTAATCTCATTCCATCGTTTATAAAATGTGTTCTGGTCCGGTGGGTCTGAATATTTATACAATTGAGGAGATTGTGAGGTTGCCACTCTGAAACAACTCATCTTATGACAAAATGAATGATTTTAGATTAAAATAACAGTTTTTGTAGTTAATAAATGAACTATAACTTTCTAATACCTGACTCATCGTGGCAAAAAATTACCGGATCACACTGCCATATAATAAGATTAATTATCTAATTCGTGAATAAAGTATGTTCAAGTGTTACATTTGGTCAAAATATGGCACACAAAATATATATTAAGCACATATTGCCCCCCCCCCCCCCCCCACCAAAATATTTAATCAGCCCTCAACATTTTTTTTTAGTGTGTTCCGGTAATTAGCAGTGTGTTTCGGTGTTTTGGTGTGTTCTGGTATTTCTACGAACCGCACATTTAGCTTTTAAAACTGTTTAAAAATGATCAAATTTTAGCGATAAAAACTGAAGCTTTCACCTCCACCAAATGAGAAAAATGGCGGGAAAGATAACTGTCCTTTGTTTCTTTTTACTGAAAAGTTCCCTGCCGACTGTCCCTATCAGATAAATATGGGTACATGCAAACCGCACCAGTGTTTACGGTTACGTTGGCGAAATTCGATTACCCCAGTATATTTATACTAGACTGCAAAACTACTCAACAGACCAGAAATGAATGTTAACTGCTGGTGTGAATCTCGGACCCATGATGGGTCCGAGTGTGAATGTATACTGACTGCCAGCATGGTTTTCGAAGTCGAAGGTCTTGTGAAACTCAATAAGTTCAGTTCTACCATGACATAGTGAGCAATCTGGATGGGGCCATTAATCGTTGCCACAAACAGACTGACCTGATTATCATGGATTTTGCCAAGGCCTTCGACAAGGTACCTCACAGGAGGCTATTGTACAAACTAGATCATTATGGGATTAGAGGATCCACACTTAAGTGGGTTAGCTCATGGCTCTCTGGACGCACTCAACAAGTTGTACTTGACGGCCAAGCGTCGGATCCAGTCCCTGTTTTGTCCGGTGTCCCACAAGGTTCGGTACTTGGACCGGTCCTTTTCTTGATATTTATTAACGATCTTCCTGATAATATCAGGTCATCTGTTCGCTTGTTTGCTGATGATTGTGTTTTGTATAGGAACATATACACTACTTCTGACTGTCTCAGAGTTCTCATCATCCTATCATCATTCCATTCACTCAGTCAACATGTCTTATCCTATGAAGGAATACCGACTACCAGAACCTCTGGTAGTCTTCTTGAAGTCCTGTCGACTTCATGGCGTGCCTCAAGTACACACAGAACTCGAGCCGCAGAGGGTAGCTGTCTCCCTCACCTGGGACTTGAGCCTTCCAGCTCCTGAAAGACCCAGGAAACCAGCAACACAGATCCGGCCACAGACCTGGCAAGCAGCGCCTCCAAGAGAAGAGATCGTGACAACCGCACCGGCGACGATTACTTTTCAGCGCCAGCCAACAACCGACGCCGCACCAGCGCCCGCTGCACCCACCATCCAGCTACCGCCGCCACCGCCAGAGCCGTCATCGCCAGCACCAGCTCATCCCCAGCCCGAAGAAAGTCCACAGCCAGTGACCACCGTTCCATCACCCACAGAGAGACCACCCCCGCCTAAAGCACAACGACGCTCGTCACCAGCCCAACCCACTAGAAGAGGGAGGATCTGGACATCGGAAGAAAAAGACTTCGAGAAGCTGCCACCCAACCCACAACAACCATGGCATGAAAAATACCACCTGGGTAGAGCCTGGATGGCAGCTACTTCCGACTCCCCCACCACCATCCTAGAACTGCACCGCCTGAAAAGACCTAACGAAACAATCAACGTGGACCTTGTCGTATATGCCTTCAAGACAAAAGATACGCCCATCTTCATAATTTACAAGGGACCCACCTCAAAGTACTACGACGAGCACATCTACAATTCCATTGAAAAACGCACCGAAGAGACCCCCCTGAACAAGAAGAAAACCCGGAAGGTCCACAAGCTACATGTATTCCTAGATACGGCGATGACGGAGGGAGTGGTAGTTAGGAGGGCGCATCCCTCCTAAACCTGCACCGGACCGAGATCGTGAACTTAGGGCCGCATGTCGGAAAACCCTGTTTACCATGGGTATTGCAAGGCTACTTCATGTGTAGCTAGTCCGACGCCAATCACGCGGCCCGAAGAGAGAGCAACATGACCTAGTTTGCTCGGGCGAAACAGAGAAATCGCGATTTGCAGCCGAAATTGGCATTGATTTCTCTGTTGCTTCATGCCCACTTTCGACCTGGCGTTCAAAATTCAAAATTAAAGTGCTTCTATTTTACTAAGGGAAGGGCACTGGCAGATCAGCACGATTCGTATTCCGCTGACCACTGCCGCGATTCGCAGCCCAGAAGCACTAAAACTTAGCCTCCTTGCCTTTCACCTCTACCACGGCCAGACGGGCAATTGCTATGGAACACGATTTGCAGGTCGGAATTGACCAGGTTCCATAGCCGCGATTGACAGCCCGCAACTATTTGGAAACTATGTCAAAAACCACGGTAACTTACAGACCACTTTCACCCTTATTGCACGGCGACTGAGGCGAGAGGAGTACACCGGAATTAGTGTACAACTCCATGCGAAAGCCTTTCAGAAAGTGGGAAAACTAATCCTGGACACGTTCTAGGGGTAGCCCCTATGTGCTTATAGCGCCCGGTTACCTTAAAAACCAGTTCAGTCAGTCAGTCAGTCAGAGTTCTCACTAGGAGTTTGAAAACAGGAGTTTAAGAATCCATCCATGGAAAAAGTTGGATTCAAAGCTGAAAAGTTGGATTCAAATTTTGAAAAGTTGGAGTTTGATCCTACAAACGTGTGTCAATTATGGCTAAATGCGTACGGCTGTAGAGTGTGACTCCAAAAGACTTTGTGGCTTGAACCCTTGTTCTGCTTAACATGACAAACCCTTTTCTTGTAGTGGAGATCCAGATCAGATGGCTTCCATCTAATCAAGATTTACACTGTCACTCACACTGGGTAAATTAATCTATTCATCAGGATATGGGTTTAAATTGAATGTGAGCAGTTAACAGTAGTACAGGCTCTGATCAGGCTTTACCAACAGGACAAGTCCGTTCAGGCCATGCACTACATCCTAGTTCATAAAATGGCATATGAAACTTTTGGATTCTTTGATATGTTACACGACCATGTCCTGGAAATTTTGATTTTTGACCCCAACCATCCCCTTGGCCCACCCCCACCCCCTTGGCCCACCCCTAGGGGCGTGATCAAAATTCCGAAAGTGTCATGCACTCCCCAGACCAAAGATCTGTCAGTTTCCAACGTTTCAAGTTTCTATCTATCGCCGTCTAGGAGTTATCCGGTAAGACGGACGCACGTATGACGAAGACCATTACAATAGCCCCACATGGGGACAAAAAAAAAAAACGATTTATACATTAGATTATCGCATCCTTTAATTATGCCCCCGACATTTTTTTTCACAATCAAATTACCGATAATCCAACTGTATATACAAGTATCCGGAAACAAAACAGTCAATTAATGTTAATCAGCACACCTGATTGCTACATCTCGCAAACCGTAAGACTTCCCTGCCAATCTTCTAGCCGTGACGCTCTGATTGGCCGAGAGAGTAATACAGACGACTGTCCTCGCCAGGTAATGCTTGAACAAGCCTGGCGGCAACGATTAACGGTAAACTTTTGATCCAAAAGCGTAAGCTAGATTTGGAGATCAATTGGACACCCGCTGTCATCTTTAGATGTGACTGAGGTCATTTTTTACACTGGATTACCGACGCGTCAGACGAAAAAAAAATAGCTGTTTAAGAATCCACGACAGGAAATTTTACGCGTACAAGAGCAAAAACAGGCGTGAAAATACGCCGGATTCGGCGTTTCCAAGAACTCTGTGTCTTATCTTACAAGATGACCTGGATAGCCTAGCACGTTGGGAGGCCGATTAGCAAATGAAGTTCAATGTGGCCAAATGTCATTCAATGAGGGTGTCACGGCACCCTCCAGACAAGCAGATTAAATTCAACTACTCATTACATCAGCATACTTTGGAACATGTCCAATCCGCAAAATATCTTGGTATCACCATTACTGATAATCTTAATTGGGGTCAACATATTTCTGAGATTACCTCTAAAGCAACTAGGACATTAGGGTTTCTTAGACGTAATTTGGCTTTTGCACCTAGGCAGACAAAGGATGTTGCATACAAAACTTTGGTTAGACCTCAATTAGAGTATGCATCACCTGTTTGGCATCCCCATGTTAAAACTCAGGCTCAACAGGTTGAGAAGGTTCAGAGGACGGCTGCCCGATGGACCTGCAGGCGATGGCGGAACAGAAGCAGTGTTGGTGAAATGCTCGATGAGCTGGAGTGGCCATCCTTGGAGGCCCGTCGCGAGCAGTCCTCTTTAACCTTCTTTTATAAGATACACTCTGACACAGTGTCTCTTAATAAAGATAAATACTTGACCCCTGTGACTACTTCAACTCAAACAAGGGCATCAAAACTAAACAACAGTCAATATCGTAGGTACCAGGCCTATAGTGAATCAGAATTGTTACTGGTGACACGTCAAATGACATTCATACACCAGGACCTGTGATATGGGAAGTTAGTCCCTAGCTCTAATCACTGATGACCTCGAGTGGGGTCAACACATTAATGAGATAACTAGTAAGGCTACTAAGACACTCGGTTTCCTTCGTAGAAATTTGGCCTTCGCACCGAGGGAAACCAAGGATGCTGCATACAAAACCTTAGTCCGCCCCAAGCTTGAATATGCAGCTCCAGTTTGGATGCCCTATCATCAAAAGGAGACTGATAGAATAGAAAAAGTTCAGAGGACTGCTGCTCGCTGGACCTGCAGACGTTGGCGCAACCAAAGTCACGTTGGAGAGATGCTTGAAGAACTCCAGTGGCCGACTCTGCAGGAAAGGCGAGAGCAGGCTTCGCTGACTCTATTCTATAAAATCCACAATAATTTAGCCATTATAGATAAGAGTAGGTACCTATCTGAAGCTGGTGGAGGATGTAGGAGAACCAGGTCCCATCCCTTTCAGTATCACCGTCCTAATGCTTATACGGATGGTTTTAAGAGTTCTTTTTTCCCCAGGACAATTGCAACTTGGAATGGCCTTAGAATCGAAGCTGTCTCTTCTGAGACAGTTGATGGGTTTAAGGCCAAAATATAATATCCTAGGGTTGGGCAGGGGATAGGCATGGATTCCTTCCCCTGATGGCTTCTTGTAAATAGTTTTAATCTGCTGGTGGCTGTGTCACAAAGCTCTTTTTGGGGGTGGGGATTGAAAACATTTGTGCCACACCCCAAACCTGTTATCATGGTCAGAATTGACCGAAAACAGTATCGGGAGAAAGAAAAAAAAAGAAGTAAACTTAGCTACACAGCACCTTCAGCCGTCAAAATAATAGAATCGGGAAGGGCATTCCAATCTCTAATGGTTCGGGGGAAAAACGATTCTTTATAAATATCCGTACTTGCAGTAAGGGTCTGAAACGTCATTGAATGGTGTTTTCTACAGTGCCTAGCAGGGGGAACAAGGTCATCTGTTGGAATGCTGGCAGCACCCTTTAGACATTTGTATAAGAGTATGAGCCTACTGTCTCTTCTCCTTTTCTTGAGAGACTCCCATCTTAATTTTCCTAGAATTCCAGTCATGCTCCCAGTTTCAAAGCAATAATTTCCAGTTACAAATCTAGCAGCTCTATTCTGAACTTTTTCAATTTCTTCATTAAGGACCACTCCGCTTGGGTCCCAGATGCAACTACCATATTCCAAGATTGGGCAAACAAGTCCCCTGTATGCTGTCTCTAGTGATGCCCTGAAGAATTCTTTCTTCCCTGGAACTATTCCTCAGTGGAATAGTCTTCCCTCCTCTGTGGTAAATGCCAAAACTGCAGAGGAGTTCAAAGCCCGCATGGTGTAGATTGGGATCCAGAGGTGTGCGTTTTAGTACACCTCTGAAAGCAGATTGTAAATAGTTTTAAGAACTCATCCAGTGGATGTGTGTTTTTTTATTCCAGGACATTTGCCCCCCAATGAATTAATCTAAAAATGGACATTTGCCCCCCAGTTGAAAATGCGACCCGGACATTTGCCCCCCAGAGCTTATTTTTGGTATGGACATCTGCCCCCCAGTGCTTATTTTACAGTTGGACTTTTGCCCCCCACTGCTTATTTCAGAAAGGGACATTTGCCCCCCAGATAGACCAGGGCTAACACAAAGGAGGAAAACAATGTATTTATTGGTTTATTATCATCAGAAATACAAACTGTTAAGCAATAAATTACTCCAGCTATATAAATATGAATCCCATAATAACCTGCTGTTATGGACAACCCCTGCGTTAGAAAGCAGTATGGATCCCGATCAGATGCCATATCTGATGGGGATCTAAACTGTTTGTCATGCAATTTGTTAAGTTAACAAAAATATACCAAGAATGTGATGGTTAAAAGTCAACAATTGGAGATGCTTAATTTATTCAGCAGGATAAGGGTTAAGCAAGTCAGCTACAGGACCATATATTGAGTTTGTGCCTCACGGAGCGTCCAGTGTCAGAATCCTATACTCCAGTGGTTTTTACACTGGATACACTGATGGTTAATTCTTGAAGAAATTGAAATGATCTTGAATGGGCTGTAAAACTTTAACCAAAACGTTATCATGTAAATTATGTAGCTATATAAAAGTCTGTGTAATGAATATCCTTGTCTAGCTAGGTTGGGGGGCAAATGTCCCTTTCTGAAATAAGCAGTGGGGGGCAATTGTCCACCTGTGAAATAAGCACTGGGGGGCAGATGTCCATACCAAAAATAAGCTCTGGGGGGCAATTGTCCGGGTCGCATTTTCAACTGGGGGGCAAATGTCCATTTTAAGATTAAGTCATTGGGGGGCAAACGTCCTGGGGGGCTAACGTCCGGAGACCGTTTTTTTTTTTTTTCTAAATTCTAAATTTAGCGCACCACTCAACTGAGGTAATGGCCAAGTTTGACCGACTCTGTATATGAAGATAGATAGATAGATAGATTTGATGTTCACATACACAAACTAAATAATTTTTTGATCAATATCAGAATTATTACTGGTGACACGTCAAATGACAGTCATACACCAGTTTGAAGATGTGCATTTAAGTCCGATTCCAAATTAATAATTTTCAGAATTTTGGTCAAAGGCGAAAGAAATTGTCCATTCACTAATGATTTGTCATATAATGACAGGCCGAGCTGACTTGAGGCCGAGTTGACCCAGGGGCCGAGTTGGTTACAGGCCGAGTTGACCCGTTTCCCTAGTAAATTCCTAGAAGATACAGATGTTTTTTGCAAAAGCATGGCTTAAAGGCCTACCGATATTCAAGAATAGAAATCAAGCATCATTACCTTCAGAATAAGTTACTTATTTTGATGTTGCTAGAACAATAACTTCTCTCGACTTTGTCAACAAAAGCTGATGTTTGACTAAATACCGCATTTATTTACTGAACGAAATTTGGGTGCACACTAATGTCCGGAAATGTCCGGGAAATGTCCGGGCAATGGAGGGTAGTGGTTCGGCTGGTCAGAAATGAAAAAAAATAATATCAAATAAAATTTTAAGCTCCATTCTAAAAGATTATTAAAAATCATTTTTCATTTATAACATTTTAAGGGTCCATTTCTGAAGTTAATTTGTCCTGGAAATTCCCGGATCGTCACTTGGATGTTGGGGTAGTGGTGCATTAACCCTAATATCTCGACTTCGGGTGGTCAGAAATTAATAAGAAATAGTATCAAATAAAATATTTGGCTCCATACTAAAATATCGTTAAAAAATATTTTTCATTTTTTATATCTTAGGGGTCCGTTTTTTAAGTTGATTTGTCTGGGGAAATTCCCGGATTGTGTCCTGGATGTTGTGGGTAGTGGTGCCTTATCCCTAATATCTCCACTTCGGGTCGTCAGAAAATATTGGCATTAGTATCAAATAATGATAATAATGCATGTCGTGTGCTCATTATAAGCGCATCAATGAGGCAATTCTAATGAGTACACACAACATGAATTTATTTTATAAAAGATCACAAAGATATAATAAGTGATTTTTAATTACGGCTCAAGACCTACTTGGCAAACAGTGTAGAACTTGATCAAAGGTTTAACCCATATATGCCTAGAGTCCCATTTGTGGGACATTGGCAAACAGTGTAGGTCCAGATCAGATATTTAACCCATATATGCCTAGCGTCCCATTTGTGGGACATTGACAAACAGTGTACACCCAAATGATCAGACGCTGCAAAATGTGGCGTCTGATCTGGACCTCAAAATGCTGGCGATGAATTAGGTGTACGGACTTTGAGTGATTCTACGGACCACTATAATTACACTCAGGCATTTTACATAAGCACCAGCCTGATTTTTTTTACGATTTTCCAAGTGAAGAAATAAAGTTTACGCCTGCATGTATCTTTTTCTTTCGGAAACGCTGACATTTTTTTTTTTTTTCATTTTCCAAACATTCAACTAAATGCTGTCTCATTTTTGACACGTCGAATATTATTCCAGTGTTAAATGATTCCGGAGCAAAACAAAACCCTACCACGTTCGCTATTGCAAAATGCCCACAATCATTAGAATTCGGTTGTTGTTGAACAGGGGTATGGATTTGTTCCATTTTTCTGCTCAAAAACATGGGTTGTGGGTACTCGTTGAAACCGTCCCACGGTTCTGTGGAGTTCGTATACTCTCTGTTTAGAGCAGAAATGTGAAAAAAAAATATCGGATTTATTTTTGTTTTATCGGAATTTCATTTAAGGGTTGCTAAATTTACATTTTCTAGATCTCTGTTTAAAACGTACAGTATGGTTACTTTTCGATTTTTTAGCAGAAATAAAGAAAAATGATAATAAACTACATGTTTAATCCCAATTCAAACAAACAAAATAACAGCATTCGTTCAAAATATCAATTGGACACAACTTTTGTGGAAGTCACTTTCTACTATTTCAATCCCGGTATGCAGCATACGTCAACTTATTATGAGTTAAAGCAATTAACTTAACACATGCTTAATTTTGTTAGAACATTAATGGCCTGTGAAATAGCTCAAAGTGTGTACACCTAATCCATCGCCAGCAAAAAAAATGGATGCGGCTCAATTTCGTCGTTGTTTAAGCAATAAGTGTAGAACCAGATCAGATGCCACATTTTATGGCCCAGATCAGACGCCAAGTTTGCAGCGTCTGATCATAATGGTCCGTAAATCACTCAAAGTCCGTACACCGTATTCATCGCCAGCAAGAAATGTATGCGGTTAAATTCCGTCGTTGTTTAAGCAAACAGTGTAGACTCAGATCAGAAACTGCATTTATTGCGGCCCAGATCAGGCGCCACGTTTTGCAGCGACTGATCATTTGGGTCTACACTGTTTGCCAATGTCCCACAAATGGGATGCTAGGCATATATGGATTAAATATTTGATCTGGATCTACCGTGACTGTTTGCCAATGTCCCACAAATGGGACTCTAGGAATATATGGGTTAAACCTTTGATCAAGATCTACTCTGTTTGCCAATGTCCCACCAATGGGACGCTAGGCATATATGGGTTAAACCTTTGATCAAGTTCTACACTGTTTGGCAAGTAGGTCTTGAGCCGTAATTTAAGATAACTTATTACATCTTTGTGATATTCTATAAAATAAAGTCATGTTGTGTGCACTCATTAGAATCGCCTCAGTGAGGCGCTTATAATGAGCACACGGCATGCATTATTTATAATTATTTGATACTAATTTCATTAATTTCTGACGACCCGAAGTGGAGATATTAGGGATAAGGCGCCACCACCCACAACATTCAGGACACAATTCGGGAATTTCCCGGACAAATCAACATAAAAAACGGACCCCTAAAATATAAAAAATGAAAAATATTTTTTAATAATGTTTTAGAATGGAGCTAAAAAGTTTATTTGATACTATTTTTATTAATTTCTGACCACCCGAAGTCGAGATATTGGGGTTTAGGCACCACTACCCCAACATCCAGGTCACAATCCGGAAATTTCCCGGACAAATTGACTTCAGAAATGGACCCTTAAAATGCTAAAAATGAAAAATAATCTTTTAGATTGGAGCTTAAAATTATATTTGATATTAATTTTATTAACTTCTGACCACCCGAAGTGGAGACATTAGGGATAACGCACCACTACCCCACTTTTCCCCGGACAAATTTCCG
This sequence comes from Lucinisca nassula, assembly GCA_963580285.1. NCBI lineage: Eukaryota > Metazoa > Mollusca > Bivalvia > Lucinida > Lucinidae > Lucinisca > Lucinisca nassula. The sequence goes on from OY757026.1 coordinate 90,346,505, forward strand.
GACAATTCCCGGACATTAGTATTCGCCCGAAATTTGGACGTTATAATACCCGGTACCAAGGTGAAATCTGGATCGTTTCGCCCCAAAATTATTCCCTAGTCTGGTAGTTACCTCCCATCGCTCGCTGTGTTAAGCGAGCTTTGAGGTTAGGCTCCTAGTAAATGTATCCCAGCCAATTGGCTGAATTTTTTTTGCGCATATACGTTGCGCAGCTTATTTAAAAACGAAATACTCTGTAGCAATATACACACGTAGCTGTGCTACTGTAAACCTACCTTATGCAAGATGCTAATACTGAAGAACAACTCATGTTTTCATGGTATAAATACTTATATTCTGAGCTGTTTTTAAACCATGTGTAAATAAAGTTTCTATGAAAACAAAATGTGAACATTGATAGCTTAACTGCTATTGCTCATCGGAGTACGGCCCTGTTTCTCTATCTTATTATCTGGTAAAGGATTGTCTAAGAACGTGTCATTAAGACCAGTAAACATGACCTCTGTTGCACCATATTTATTCTTAACCCTAAAAAATTAAGCATACAGGTAAACAATGTGGTCCCTGACTAGACTGCAATCTGCTCCTTGAGCAACCGTCTGATATGACTCCATCATGTTTACAAGTAACCAACAGAAAACAAAGCAGACGACGATTGTTATGATTTGCATCCTCAGACTAAGACTGATATTATTGCATGCATGGTTCTTATCTTTATTTATGGCCATAGTTGTTTGTCTTACCTTATTCCAAGAAAATTGCATTATTGGTTACTTGTTAGTGTTGGACAGTAAAATTTATGTTTGACAGATGTTTTCATGTTGTTGTTTTGATATGCCATACGTCGTAACATTTCAGCAACGTGACATCAACATTTTCTGTATAGGAGGTTTTAGGAATTCCGTTTATGACATCAATCTTGCGCATGCGCAAAGTACTGGCCGTCAATTGAAACGGCCATCTCTATTCAAATGTATTGGCGGAATTTAAAATGCTAACAATATTCAGACATTTGAAGAGAAAATATGCCCATTTTCATTGAAATAATGCATCGAGTAGGAAAGAATGATATTTTACTTTCATTACCGAAATTCATTTATCCTAAATCCGTTAATAAATTGACGAAAATCTTTTCGTGAATGACCCATGTCAATAGATTGGTTCCCCTTCGTTATTACCTCCCCTTCGGTACGCACATAACAAAGGTATGTTGTAGGCACCTATAGCGGAGACATTTACGACAAGGGAACCAATCTACCATGTCAATGGCTTGAGATACCGTTATTCACAAAATACATGTAAGTTTTTACGTAACTTTCGTTTCATTCGCAATCTATCTATCGATCGATCGATCGATCGATCTATCCATCTATCTATCTATCTATCTATCTATCTATCTATCTATCTATCTATCTATCTATCTATCTATCTATCTATCTATCTATCTATCTATCTATCTATCTATCTTGAGAAATCTGTCCAAATATCTGTCTACATGTGCAATTTAAATGTCCATACTGACAGTCGAAACTAATGAGTGGACTGACAGAGGGACTTTGAGTCAATGTTGGTTCGACGTCATGCCGTCGACACCCACTCCAACTCACTTCATTGTCACATGACCGTTGACATGAGAGAGAGAGAGAGAGAGAGAGAGAGAGAGAGAGAGAGAGAGAGAGAGAGAGAGAGGGTTTGACTGACAAACTGACAGTAGACAGACAGACGACACACAGACCGACTGACTGAATGACTGCCTAACAGACGAACGGACGGACTGTTGGACAGACAAATAAACATACTGACAGTCTAAAAAAAAAAAACAAAAAAAAAACAATGAGTGGACTTACAGACGGGCGTCGAGTCAACGTTGGTTTGACGTCATGCCGTCGACAACCACTCCAACTCACTTCAATGGCACGTGACCGTTGAGATCGTTTGACTGATCCCTGTATCCAAGAAGCCCATAACCCTTTTTGTACCAAATGGAATCTTCCTCCTTATATATAGCAGGAGTCATTTTCAAAATTTAGGGGTGTCAGGTTGTGTTTTCTTCAAAATTTATTTGGAAAATGGCCGAACGTTTTGCAAACAGTGTAGGCCCTGATCAGACGTCGCGTTCTGTGGCGTCTGAACTGGGCCTGTACTGTTTGTCACTTACCCCTTTTGGGGTTTCTGGTACCAAATGGGTTAAATGTAGACCTTAGAGCTGGGCAGGTTGAACCAATCTACAAATCTACCAGATTTTGCTGTAAAATCTTGCACTTGCGAAGGAGTGTTTAACATTCTTATGCTCTGAGTTTGTTTTGAATTTAATGTTCCAATCCCACTGAATCTTGATGGGTCCGAGCACTGGGCAAATGACATTTTATTAAGCAACGCCGTATTATCGCCAACGAAACGTTGTGACTTTTCATCGACGTCGAAAGTCAAATTCAATGCATCGCTTTGAAGTTGGTTTGATGTAGACACGACGTTGTTGACACGCTACATGTCGGTTGACGTAGCGTCATTTAACGACAAACTGTAATTTACATTTGCCTGCGCTCGCTAATTGTTGGTGCGCTAAGAGAGAGAGAGAGAGAGAGAGAGAGAGAGAGAGAGAGAGAGAGAGAGAGAGAGAGAGAGAGAGAGAGAGAGAGAGAGAGAGAGAGAGAGATCGTATGTACAATATATCATTTTCGCAATGCAAAATTTCACATCTGGCAGCAGATCGGTGTTTCTCCCATTATCTAAGATTAGAATTCCCCAAAAGTTTAAAAGAATTCCACTGTTGTACGCTGCAATTAACACTATCTGTCCCACTGCCTTTGAAACAATACGACAGATGACGGCCAGGGCTTTACCCGTTCTATTTTTAGAACCGGAAGTACGACACGAAAAAGCTCCTATTTATCACTTATGTTTTTAAGAAAGTAAACGGCACATATTGACCTACATGCTTTAGATAATTTTACAGGCTCGTTAAAATGCCAGTTGATTAATTGTTTCTAAAAATAAAACAGATACGTCGATAGCGGAATATACTATCATTTGGGATACTCGGCTGCCTTCACCGTATTCTTTAGGAATGGCGTGTTTAGTGGTTTCATGACCTACAATCTTTGATTAGGTCATGCAGTGCGGGAATAAATTATTCCCCCCCCCCCCCCCCACACACTAATAGTTTCGCCCTTAGACATTTGAAACCGTCCCCCCTGGTAGTTCTGAATCGTCAAATGACATTCATTCACCAGGACATTTTGCGTTTGACCTCTTATTTGGAGTATGTTACTTGCTTGCTGATGGCAACACGTCTAACATCTTTTTCCGTCTGTAGTGGACAGGATCGACAGGAAATCCCAGTTGACTTTTTCCCAGTTTATATGGATGCACCTGGCGCAAAAGCAAACGAGCATAACTTTGGACATCATTTGCCCCTATTTTTGCTGTACGGAATCTATCCTTAAAAATCACTAAGAATGAAGGGTTTTCCTGGTTCAAATAAACTTTATTACCTGTATATATATTTACAGTTATAATAGGTAATTCTTGGGACGTGGAATCAAATCCTGGTCCAAATTCCCTAAATGACCGTCCACATTTTCCCTGTGGACTTTGTCAAAGAAGTGTTGGCTGGGAAGACTGCTGTGAATTTGCTGTGACACTTGCAATGTCTGGTATCAGATAGGCTGTCAAGGGGTACGTTTACTCACCGGATCGGGGGTAAACACCGGATCGGACATTGTTTTTGGCCCATTTTTGTTAATAAATTTGACATTTATATTGTTTTCCTCATTCTCGTCGCATTTGAGGGATATTAGCAAAGTCTCGCTACTTTGGACATCTCCTTCCTGATGCCCGGGACTTCCGTGGAGTGTGGGCCATGTTTGGTGATGTTGGCTCAGTGCGGACGCCTATCAGTCCTAGGGTAGGCGTCTCTTGCGTCACGGTCACCGGAAAGACCGAAATCTATCGAAATCACGGAAATCACCGCAGAAATCCCTACAAAAATCACCCTGGGAAGGTCAGAAATCACCATTGTATGATTGGATATGGTTGGGAAAGACATGGTAGGGTAGAGTTTTGTTGGATTTGGTCAGGTTGGGCTTGGTAGGAACGGGTTTGGTCGGGAAATCGCCATGGAAATCACCGAAATCACCTAAGTTGGGTAGGACTCCTAAATATTATCTTCCATGACATTTTAACCAAGGTTGAGTGGCAAATTCTACCCACGGTACTTAACCTCCACAGATTTCATCAAATGGTGTTCCGGTAAAACCAAGTGCTAAAGGGGGTTAGTTGAAGGAAAAGGGGGGTAGAAAATTGGGTGAGTTTGTACAGTGCGATCGAGAGTGTTAGTATAGTTAAAAGATAAAAATAGATACTGGCATTTAATGTGTTGAGTGGACTACCTGGCAGACAGCTGTGCTGAACTGTGCAACGATAGGAAGAACTTGTATGTGGACTGACAGGGCATTCCAGGGGATGACAGTGCTGGGAAAGAATGTGAACGTGTTGTAGTCTCCTATATAATTACGTTGTTTTCTTAGTTATTCTAAAAACACAGATCGTGGATACTCGTTATAACCGCCTTAATGAGGAGCTTCTTATCATGAAGTAGGCACGATTTGTTTGTTTGATTTGAAGTTTTACGTCCCCTTCAACAATGTATAGATCATTTTGAACACGTTGCTACCTTTACCCAACAAAGCGTGGACGGTCCGACTCGCACCGCTTTGCCTGGGCAGGCTTAGATCTTCTAAACGGTTTCTGTTGTTTCTTGCTGTCGAGTCCTCACCATTGTTTCATCTCTATGGATGTTTGATTTTTGTGTTCGAGGAGATGTTGCACTGATGAGTTAGGAGGCCTTCATGCGGACTAAACAAAATAAGGGTATACCACGACAGAGGTAATGGCGAGGATTATGGCCATGTAAAATCGATTTAAGCCCCAGTGGAATTCTTTAAGAATTCCACTGGCCGTTCCAAGGCGGTTCTTCTGTGGCGGTTTATTTATGTTGTTGTTTGGAACTCTTTTTGTATTTTTATTTGCCTTCACTGCAGCTGGTGTTGTGCCGTGTGGCGGCCGTAAAACGTCTACCCGTACATCAACCATAGTGCAGTTTATATTTTACTTTTGGTCCTTTGAGATCAGCATGAATATTCTGAGAAATCAGAAATAAATTATTAGTTTAGACTCATATTCTAGACAGGTTTTTAATTATTTGGACCCCATTTTGATTTATAGCCGTCTTTGAATCGACTGCCTATTCGAAATTCGCAATGTTTCCTCTGGCTTTCTTTGCCGGATCATTACAGGGTCACTGATGAGGCTTTATTAGCCGAAACTACGTAGTATGACCAATTTTATTTCTTATGAATGTTTTCATTGCTCTTAAAGGTTTTCTTTTTGTATTTTTATTTGCCTTCACTGCAGCTGGTGTTGTGCCGTGTGGCGGCCGTAAAACGTCTCCCCGTACATCAACCATAGTGCAGTTTATATTTTACCTTTGGTCCTTTGAGATCAGTATGAATATTCTGAGAAATCAGAAATAAATTATTAGTTTATACTCATATTCTAGACAGGTTTTTAATTATTTGGACCCTATTTTGATTTATAGCCGTCTTTGAATCGACTGCCTATTCGAAATTCGCAATGTTTCCTCTGGCTTTCTTTGCCGGATCATTACAGGGTCACTGATGAGGCTTTATTAGCCGAAACTACGTAGTATGACCCATTTTATTTCTTATGAATGTTTTCATTGCTCTTAAAGGAACTTTTTTTGTATTTTTATTTGTGTGTCGCTTGTGTCTTTTTGTTTTGGATGGCCATTTGGCCATTTTGTGGGAAAGTAACTGTGCTTATGGCCTTCCTTTGTTTAGGTTTCCATTATGGTCTGGTCGCTTCATGTTTGTGTTTCTTTCCCTTTGGTGTCTTTGATAGGTAGAGTGGGTTAATTGTTTCGATTCCTGATCTTTGTTTTACTTCTACTTCTTGCGGACTGAACAAATTGTTTGTCTCAATTGCGACGGAAGTAAGGGCGAGGATTGTGGCCACGTAAAATCGATTTAAGCCCCCCCCCCCCCCCCCCCCCGGTGGAATTCGTTTCCGCTGACCGTTCCAAGGCGGTTCGCGGTTAGTTTTGTTATGGTTTGTCTTTGGGTGTTTGTGTCGCTGGTGTTGTTTTATTTTGGATAGCCTTTTGGCTTTCCGCTGTTGGTGTTTCCGTTGGGGTCTGTTGCTTCATGTTTATGTTTCTTTCCTTTTGGTGTCTCTGATAGGAGCTGTGGGTTGATTGTATCGATTCCTGATCATTGCCTCTCCTTCTGCTTTACCAGTACTCATATGCGGTCGGTTTCAGCTCTGCGTGGAAGCATCATGCAGCCCATATATTTCTTCAAACCCCGATGGGCGGGGGCAAAAAATAGGGTGCCGAAGTCATTGCAAGTATATTTTTTCTGAATTTTTATACTAACTCAATATAATTAAATTATTCTTAAGTAAAAATAATACTGATCTGATTAATAATACATACTGCCAATGCTTAGTGTGATTTCGGCGACTTTGATTTGCATACTTAATTAACTGACGATTAATGTTTATGCAAGTGTTAAATAATTAAAGTAATAACGAAAATATGTTAACTAGACAATCAACATACTATAAGAATCTTACCCTAATTTATTCATACCTTAATAAATAACAATGATAATCTTAGTATCGTATCCTACCCAATGGTGATTTCCAAGGCGATTTCCCGATCAAAGTAGAAGTAAAACAAAGATCAGGAATCGATACAATTAACTTACTCCACCCACCAAAGACACCAAAGGGAAAGAAACACAAACATGAAGCGACCAGACCATAATGGAAACCTAAACAAAGGAAGGCCATAAGGACAGTTACTTTCCCACAAAATGGCCATATGACCATCCAAAATAAAAAGACACAAGTGATACACACAGTAAGTAACAAACAACAACATAAATAAACCGCCACAGAAGAACCGCCTTGGAACGGTCAGTGGATAACTTTCAAAAAAATCCCTTCACCTCACAAGGAATGCATGTGCAAAATATCAGCTCAATCGTTGGAGAAATGTGGAAGTAGTTCGCATCACAAATAAAGTGCAGACTTACAAACACACAAACGGACAGTGCAAAAACTATAATGCCCTCCTACGGGGGACATGAAAACCAAAATACCAATTCAGGCTAATATGGTGAATATTTCCATAAAGTCTCAGCCTCATAGAGTATATGGTTTCTGAGATGATTTTTAAGTGTGTTTTTTCTTTTTTGTTTGTTTGGGGCATTTTGGTTTCCATGACAACCAGTAAATGCAAGCAGAAAGCCTAAAATCATATGACAGATAGATGACAGCTAAAAGAATATTACTTTGAAACTTTTGTTAAAATATTTGCAAAGGCTTTTATGGTGACATAGTATATAAATTAAACAAATATATATATAACCGCAATGACTTCAGCGCCCAATTTCGTGAAATCATTCTTCGATATAAAAAGATTGGGTACAACATAAATGTTATACGACAGACTGCATGCATGGTAGTTAACCCAATCACGGTTGACAACTTTGCCTCCCTCTTTAATTGCACGCCGGTGGGTCAGGCCTCAGATTCTATGACGGTTCCAGCGTAAAGGCTTATTGAGAATTACAGATATCTAATTCAAGATAATGTTGGTCGGTGCCTGATGCTCTGTCTCTGGTCGGGCCCATCGGAGTTTAGCTGTTGGTTTTCTTTTTCTCCAGCATATCATCGGTTTCTTGCTGTCGAGTCCTCACCGCTGTTTCATCTCTGTGGTTGTTTGATTATTTGTGTTCACGGAGATGTTGCACTGATGAGTTAGGAGGCCTTCATGCGGACCAAACAAATCATTTGTCTAAATCGCGACGGAAGTACCCTTGGGCGAGTGGTCACGTTAAATCGATTGAAGCCCCCCAGTGGAATTCGTTTCCGCTGACCGTTCCAAGGCGGTCCTTCTGTCGCGGTTTATTTTTGTTATGGTTTGTCTTTGGGTGTTTGTATCGCTGATATTATTTTATTGCGGATAACCTATTGGCCATTTTGCGGGAAAGTAACTGTCCTTTTGGCTTTCCGCTATTGATGTTTACATTAGGTCTATTATTTCATGTTTGTGCTTCTTTCCCTTTGGTGTCTCTGATGGGAGCTGTTGACTGGTTGTATCGATTCTGATCATTGCCTCCACTTCTATATGGCAGGAAATACCATTTTGCAAGGGTGAAATTATGGAAACTGGAGGAGCGCTTGCGCTTAGGACTTTCTACATGTACACTCCATATTTTTCACTTCTGTGGGGTATTCCTTGCTTCCAAAGGATAACCCTTTTATAACACATATTTAACTTCACTACATCTGGTTTGTGGGAATGTGTGGCGGCGGTAAAACGTCTCCCTGCCCTACATCATAGTGTAGATTATATTTTCTTGTCCTTTGGGATCATTGATTCCATTGTGGAATTTTGCAAATATCTGAGGGTCACTGATGAGGCCTAATTGGCCGAAACTAGCTAGTCTGGCCCAGAAAACATGTACACTCTATATTTTTCACTTCTGTGGTGTATTCCTTGCTTCCAAAGGATAACCCTTTTATAACACATATTTAACTTCACTACAGCTGGTGTGTGGGAATGTGTGGCGGCGGTAAAACGTCTCCCTGCCCTACATTATAGTGTAGATTATATTTTCTTGTCCTTTGGGATCATTGATTCCACTGTGGAATTTTGAAAATATCTGAGGGTCACTGATGAGGCCTAATTGGCCGAAACTAGCTAGTCTGGCCCAGAAAACAAGTACACTCCATATTTTTCACTTCTGTGGTGTATTCCTTGCTTCCAAAGGATAACCCTTTTATAACACATATTTCTAGTCATTCCCAGTTATTTTCCCCGATTGATCGTCGCTTTTCATACTTCATATACTCATATATTTCATATTTCATTAAGCATTCATTAGAAGTGTATATCAATTTCCGGTGTCCTTATGTAAGTCTCGCGCGCTTTTCATCTCACTGAATAACACCGCATGCGCACATTCTTATCTCAGCCTTTGTCAGTCTTTCTTTGTCCCTGGCATGGGTAGGTCTCAAGACCACCTGACGGACACCATCTATATGTTATTCCTAATTACTTAGGATATTTATAATATTTATTCAGGTATGCGTTTACTTTATTTCATTATCTTGTTGAACATTTGTAAATTATCATAATTGTCATTATTTCATGAATATTTATATCTTGCCATTTCGATCTCTCGACCTCGAGTCAGTCTTTCTTTGTCCCTGGCATGGGACCTGACGGACACCATCTATATGTTATTCCTAATTACTTAGGATAGTTATAATATTTATTCAGATGACGAGGTCGAGAGGGAGAAGGTTCTGATAACTTTCAAAAACATGGAAACAACATCAGACAGAGTTGTCGTCTCTTGAACCCCGAACCCACTCGAGAAAGCGGGAGAAGTTCTCACGTCGGTCCAACATCAATAATCATCATGTGGCCACAACCACCTTAAATACAAACAACCCGATACAATCTTCCCGTAACAATTGGTTGTATCGATTCCTGAACATTGCCTCCACTTCTATATGACAGGAAATACCATTTTGCAATTTCCCCCATTATACCCCCAATAAGAAACTGACCAGCTAAAAATTACCTAAAAGTGTTGACTGGGCCATTAAACTCCAAAACACACAAACAAACAATACCTCAATGGAAACTCTAAGTTGCCAAAGCAACCAAACTAAAGAGCATACTTTCAATAATAATAATAATAATAATAATAATAATAATAATAATAAAATATTGGTTTAGGGGTGGGGATCTGTAATGTTTTTAGCTCACCTGTCACGTAGTGACAAGGTGAGCTTTTGTGATCACTTTTTGTCCGTCGTCCGTCGTGCGTGCGTCCGTGCGGCCGTGCGTGCGTGCGTCCGTCCGTCCGTCCGTAAACAATTTCAAATAAGTATATCTCTAATATCCCATGGTCAGTCTTGATCAAATTTCATGGGAAGCATCATCAGGTAGGGGGAAAGGCTGCATAAGGTTTTTGGGCTGATCAGATTGGAATTCTGGTTGCCATGGCAACATATAACTCCCATAGACTATCAATGGGAAAAAATTAAAATATCTTCTTCTCTGAAACCACAGGGCCCAGAGCTTAGATATTAAGCATGTATTAACGGCCAGTGGTCACCTACATAATTCCTGCCAATCATGCCCTGGGGTCCAAATTGGCCACACCCCGGGGCCCCTTCGCTCCCATAGACTCATATTGAACCAAAAAGCTTCAAAAATCTTCTTCTCGGAAACCACAGGGCCCAGAGCTTATATATTTAGCATGAAGCAACAGCAAGTGGTCACCTACATAATTCCTGCCAATCATGCCACTGGGGTCAAAACGGGCCACGCCCCGGGGACCTCTAGCTCCTATAGACGCATAAAGGAAAAAAGCTTCAAAAATCTTCTTCTCTGAAACCACAGGGCCCAGACTTGAGATATTTGGCAACTAGCAACGGCAAGTGGTCACCTACATAATTCCTGCCAATCATGCCCCTGGGGTCCAAATTGGCCACACCCTGGGGGCCCCTTAGCTCCCATAGACTCATAATGGAAAAAAAGTTTCAAAAATCTTCTTCTCTGAAACCACAGGGCCCAGAGCTTAGATATTTAAAATGTAGCAACGGCCAGTGGCCACCTACATAATTCCTGCCAATCATGTCCCTTGGTTCCAAATGGGCGACGCCCCGGGGCCCCTTCGCTCCCATAGACTCATAATGGACCGAAAAGCTTCAAAAATCTTCTTCTCGAAAACCACAGGGCCCAGAGCTTAGATATTTAGCATGTAGCAACGGCAAGTGGTCACCTACATAATTCCTGCCAATCATGCCCCTGGGGTCCAAACGGGCAACGCCCCGGGGCCCTTAAGCTCCTATAGACTCATAATGGAAAAAAGCTTCAAAAACCTTCTTCTCTGAAACCACAGGGCCCAGAGCTGAGGTATTTGGCATGTAGCAACGGCAAGTAGTCACCTACATAATTCCTGCCAATCATGCCCCCAAGGTCCAAATGGGCCATGCCCCAGGGCCCCTTAGCTCCCATAGACTCATAATGAAAAAAAAAAAGCTTCAAAAATCTTCTTCTCTGAAACCACAGGGCCCAGAGTTTAGATATTTAACATGTAGCAACGGCAAGTGGTCACCTACATAATTCCTGCCAATCATGCCCCTGGGGTCCAAATGGGCCACGCGCCGGGGCCCCTTAGCTCCCATAGACTCATAATGGAAAAAGCTTCAAAAATCTTCTTCTCTGAAACACAGGGCCCAGAGTTTAGATATTTAGCATGTAGTAACGGCAATTGGTCACCTACATAATTCCTGCCAATCATGCCACTTGGTTCCGAATGGGCCACGTGCCGGGGCCCCTTTGCTCCCAAAGACTCATAATGGAAAAAAGCTTAAAAAATCTTCTTCTCTGAAACCACAGGGCCCAGAGCTTAGATATTTAGTAGGTAGAAGGCAAGTGGTCACCTATATAATTCCTGCCTATCATGCCCCTGGGGTCCAAAAGGGCCACGCCCCGGGGCCCCTTAGCTCCTTTAGACTCATAATGAAAAAAAAAGCTTCAAAAATCTTCTTCTCTGAAACAACAGGGCTCAGAGCTTAGATATTTAGCATGTAGCAATGGCTAGTGGTCACCTACATAATTCCTGCCAATTATGCCCTTGGGGTCCAAATGGGCCACGCCCCGGGGCCCCTTAGCTCCCATAGACTCATAATGGAAAAAAGATTAAAAATCTTCTTCTCTGAAGCCACAGAGCCCAGAGCTTAGATATTTACCATGTAGCAACGGCAAATGGTCACCTACATAATTCCTCCCAATCATGCCCCTGGGTTCCAAACGGGCCACGCCCCGGGGCCCTTTAGCTCCTATAGACTCATAATGGAAAAAAGCTTAAAAAATGTTCTTCTCTGAAATCACAGCGCCCAGAGCTTAGATATTTAGTACGTAGCAACGGCAAGTGGTCACCTATATAATTCCTGCCAATCATGTCCCTTGGGTCCAAAAGGGCCACGCCTCGGGGCCCCTTAGCTCCTATAGACTCATAATGGAAAAAAAAGCTTCAAAAATCTTCTTCTCTGAAATCACAGCGCCCAGAGCTTAGAAATTTAGTACGTAGCAACGGCAAGTGGTCACCTATATAATTCCTGCCAATCATGCCCCTTGGGTCCAAAAGGGCCACGCCTCGGGGCCCCTTAGCTCCTATAGACTCATAATGGAAAAAAAAGCTTCAAAAATCTTCTTCTCTGAAACCACAGGGCCCAGAGCTTAGATATTTAGCATGTAGCAATGGCAAGTGGTCACCTACATAAATCCTGCCAATCATGCCCCTGGGGTCCAAATGGGCCACTTCCCGGGGCCCCTTAGCTCCCATAGACTCATAATGGAAAAAAGATTAAAAAATCTTCTCTGAAACCACAGGGCCCAGAGCTTAGATATTTAGCATGTAGCGACGGCAAGTGGTCACCTACATAATTCCTGCCAATCATGCCCCTGGGGTCCAAACAGGTGAGCGATATAGGGCCATTGGGCCCTCTTGTTGAGATACTGGGTCATTTATGAAGTGGAGGGTGGGGCACGGCCCAAGGCACACCAGGGAACCCCCATACTGGTGTCACTGATTATCCCTAATCATAAGGAGCATGAATATATATGGTTTAGGGGTGGGGCTCTGAACAGTTTCTCAGATATATGGCCTTTTGTGAAGTGGAGGTGTGGGACATGGCCCTGTCACACCACAGATCCCTAGGTTGGGGTCACTGAATGTATCGCATCATAAGAACAAGTGTATATATGGTTTAGGGATGGGGATCTGTAAGGTTTCGAAGATATTGGGCCTTATTATGAAGTGGGGGTGGGGCAGTGCCCCGGCGCATCCCGGGAGCCCCCAGACTTTTACCCGACCTTGAGATGAAATGACATCTCAAGACCTGCCATCCAATGAATCTATAGGGTTTATTAGCATGGACGGGCCGACTCGCACCGCTTTGCCTGGGCAGGCTTAGATCCTTTAAGCGGTTTACCAGTACTCGTGTGCGGGTCGGTTTCAGCTCTGCGCTGAAGCATCATGCAGCCCATCTATTTCTTCAAGCCCCGATGGGCGGGGGCCGGCTAATGAGCCGATTTTCATAGAAAACACAAACTTTCAATCCCACAGCCCAAGGATGCTACAGATAGAATTTGGGCCCCGTCGGCCCAGTGGCTTCAGAGAAGATGTCGTTTGAAAGTGTTAACGACGACGACGCAGACGACGGACAATGTCCATCCTATAAGCTCGCCCGAAGCCTTCGGCTCTGGTGAGCTGAAAAGTCAGAATGATAATTTATAAAAATCTGAAAAGAAATCTTATGAAAAAGTCCAATTTCGTTTAAAAATGAGATATTAATATTATAAACAGGTACATCTTGAAAACAATTGTTGCAAAGTGTCGGCTTTGAAATATAAGTAATGGGACGGTGAAAGTATCTTTCTGAATTTACAAACGTAAATTCCCCCATAAAACCCCGGTTCCGAAGTCTCTGTTGCAGAAGTGTCTTCAAAGAAATGCCATATTTACAAATAATGTCGTAATGTTGACGATAAAACTTTGAAAACGTTTTGCGCAATTTATAATATTGATAGTTTTAGAAGTTTAGCTGTTAAAATTCTGTTGCGATCATTAAAGTCATTAACATGACAGCAAGCTCTAGCAAAACGAATAAGCTATGGCATATAAACACCAAGACTCATTACCCAAAATAATGTCTGGATTTACCGAGTCAATAATGGTATGAAGTTCAGCGCTTTTGTTGTTGATTAACTGACAGTTCATAATCAATATTCACAGGGGATGGTTTAGGACCGTTTTGGTCTTCGGTTAAGTTTCTTTTGACTGCTGCACAGTGGATTGCAATGGGCAGGCCTATATTATAATATCTACTATAGGATTATCAAGCTCGTGCATGTCGATAGAGTCTCAGAACGGTTACAAATATATATAGAAGCTGAAGTGTCAAAAAGAGATGTGGAAAAGTTAGGCATTCCACATTTCATAGAATCCCATGCCTTGCTGGAACTCAGTGAATTGTTATTTCTTGCACATCAGACAAGCAAATCCGTGATTTTACCCTGGGATAGAAATTTATGTTCTGACCCTGGTGTTCCGACCCAAAATCGAGTAGAATCGCGTGTTTGATAAATGCACTGGTTGATTGCGACCTCGTATGCGCCGTCGTTAAGGTTGACATCACAGCACGTTACGCGACGTCACAAAACATTCCTGTACTGTCATCACAATATGGCGGACGTCGGTTCTCGAAGCGACTGCAGTATTAAAATCCGCGCTAAGAAATGGAAGATATGCAAGAAAAAGAATCCTATTGGGTGTGAGAGGCGGAGCCTCGGCAAGCCTCGTGATGCCGGAAAGTGACCCTTGGGACGGATTTTTTTCCATCCACCCCTCACACCCGTATAAGATTCTTATAATATATTATACATATCTGATGGCATGTCTTGACAGTCTATGTGATACTAGATATTACAAGTATCACAACAAAATTCCTCGGTCTTCCCAACCAACACTTTAGTACACAAGGAAAATATGAATTGCCATTCCTGGAATCTGAATCTTTACCGGTGACACGTGAAATGACATTCATTCACAAGGACCTGTGAAAAGGGAAGTTAGTCCCTTGCTCTCGCCAAGGAAGTAAACTGACCGTTCCATGGCGGTGCGTCTGTCGCGGTTTATTGCTTGTCTTTGAGTGTTTGTATCGCTTGTATTCTTTTGGATAGCCAAAAGGCCTTTTGTAGGAAATTAACTGTCCTTTTGGCTTTCTGCTAGTGATGTTTCCATAAGGGTATAGTAATTTCATGTTTGTGTTTCTTTCCCTTTGTTGTCTCTGATGGGTTGATTGTATCGATTCCTGAGCATTGCCTTTACTTCTATTTACATGCACTATGCTTAGCACCTCCCACGGATGAAATAACCGAATCTGGAAAGGCGTTCGGATTTCCACTCTCTAATTGTGTGAGGGAAGAAGGATCCCTTCTGGGAGTCAGTTCTTTTAGAGGACACCTGAAATGACAAAGAGTGATACTTTCTATCGCTCCTAATTGCGGCTATAAGGGCATCTGTTGGAATGGTGGCAGCACCCTTAAGACCTTTGTGCAAGAGTATTAGCCTACTGTCTCTCCTCCTTGTCTTGAGAGACTCCCGTCCTATTTTTCAGAATTCCAGTCATATTTCAAATTTCAAAGCTGTAACAAATATAGCTATCTCTGAACTTTTTCAATCTTCTCCTGAAGGACTATTTCCTAGGGATCGCAGACACAACTCCATATTCCAAGTTGGGGCGAACGAGTCCCTTATATACTTCTTCTTTAACATATCTGTGGGGTTGATAAAGATTTCGCATCAAGGGGCCAAGTGTTCTGTTAGCCTTAGTACGCATGTTGCTAATATGAGTAGTCTATCTCAAGTCATGTGAGATGGTCACAGCAACGTTTTTAATGGAATTAACATTTTCAAGGACCGTTCCTCTAAAGTGTAAGAAGCCTCAATTTTGTTTGTTATTTTCATAGTTATCTGCATGATAATGAATTTAAATGGCTGAAATCTCATACCCTTTTTTCCAGCCCAACACCCTTATCTATCTATATCACTCTGAAATGGTCGTGTATAAAATTCAATGCCGGACCGAGCCGTGCCGAGGCGCCGAGCCAAAAATGCCGATCAGAAGATATTATATTTCGTCTCTCGTTACAATTAAGATATATATTGCGGAAAGTTTGGTATCAAATTATATATGATAACTGCACAGAGGTTCATCTCTCTAGATCGTTTTATTTTCTTGTAGTAACTATTTTTACTAAATCGATGGGTATAAAAGCCAAGGCCGGGATTAAATAAAAACAATTCTTAATTTCTTGCAAATTTATCAGTTAAGTGCATCTTTTTGTCCTATTAATATTTCACTTTGATTATTCTTATCATGTGTTCATGAAAAAATATAATAAACATATCTGAATCAACTCAAAAGCATTTATTCTTGCAACAGTAGCACACACGGCGTGTTCTTAACGGTTTTATTCACCCCTGTGATATACTGTCCTCCGCAGATCAACGGAAGGAACCTTAATAGGTGATTAATGGATATTGTTTTATTCCCTGATTGTGGCACTACAGGGGAAAATCAATATTGTACATGAAAAAGTAGATTCAAAATTTATACCACTAAATAAAATATTTATATTTTAAAAAAGTAATATAATTAATAAGAAAAGTTAAAATATAATTTACATGTATATTACATTTTCATTTTAAGCATATGGTGTAAGCATAGTATGTAAAATATTATTTTGAAATATATTTACCAAACTGATGCTTTTATATAACCTTTTTCAAAGGTCAAGTGTAATTAATAAAAATAATAATTTCTTCCACTCCTTATTTATTTTTTTTTGTGATATTGATTACAGTTCATCTCCTCTACTATGTGTTTTATCTGCTCGTTCCGTTCTCTGTGAGATGACATAAAATGACCCACAAGGGTTGGAGTGTCATCAAAGCCAAAACAATCAATCGTTTTCCTTATTATTTTTAATTATAATTAAAAGATACAAAGGTAGTACTCCAATGTGACATAGCAGGTCCTTTTATTTCTCCAAAAAGGTTATTTTTCTGATGAAAATTTTGTAATGTTTGTTATAATGTTCGCCCATAGGCTATAATGACTGTGGAGCGCTTTGGTACAGTGGTAGCGCACCGGATTTGTGATCGAGAGGTTGCAGGTTCGATCCTCACGCTGACCAAAGTGTTGTGTCCTTGAGCAAGACACTTCATCCACATTGCTTAAAAAATAAATAAAAAAGTACTGGTTACCACCCAGGAAATCCTGCTCGTAATGCTCAGATGTAAGCGAGTAGCAGTAACAGGAGAAAATAAAAAGAGACTGAAAATACATACTTCGTTCTTACCTGCACATATTAACAATGAAGACAGGAAGGAAATACGAGGAAAAGCCATTAATCAATGGGTATCTCGGTAAGTTCCGGCATTTATATATAGCGCCGATATTCGTTTCGGTGGAATAAAAACTAATTCTTACTTTGGTGTGTACATAGTAAAATACAGAGCATGCGTATGACACGTGTTAGCTGTTTCCGTTGTTGGTGAAACTGACAGACCAATCATCGAAAGTTTGAAGGCTTTTAACGGCTAATCGCCAAAAGGTAATCTTATAACTACGATTTGATTCTGACAGTTTCACAGTACACAATAAGAATAATAACTTCTAAAATAGAATACTAATTTTCTAAGACTGAAGTGGCTCATTATCATTAGTTTTCGAGACTTATACAACTGATTCTGAACTGTCAAACTAGAAATGCAAATTACAAACTTAGCCACAGATGCTGGCGCACGTATGCTTGGGGTCAGGTCACTTGCTAATGTTGTTCTTAAGTGATTTTTGCATTTTGCTATGGACGGATTCAATATTTTCTATCTACATATACTGAGTCGGTCATACTGGTAACAAGACGTTTCGCCCCCAAGACGTTTCCTCCCTGGTCATTTCCCCCCTAGTCGTTTCGCCCCCTTTTTTGACCCCTAGTCGTTTCGCCCCCTAACCCTAGTCGTTTCGCCCCCAAACCCTAGTCGTTTCGCCCCAAAACTATTTTACTATATTTTATATAAAAAAAATCATATACGAGACAGAGAGAAAGAGAGAGAAGAACCTGTTCTTTGAATGAAGATGTTAATTAGGAATTATTACCTGTTTTGATCAATATCGTTGATCACATTGTTTATTTGATTTGACACATTAATCACGCAATTAATGCCCTTAATGATAAGGTGTGAAAACACGCGCTCTGCAATGTTAAACGTTTTTACGGCAGGTAAGTATTTGTTAGAGGATACTTTGTTTGTCGCAATAAAAGCTCTACAGAGCTTATGTTATTTGTTTCGAATATGCGACGTTAAATAAAGCTTCTTCTAAAGCTTCTTTAATTATCGCTTAGGCATCTTTACCAGTTTTGTTTTAAATTGGTCGGTTGGTTCGTTAACAGAGTCGGCCAGTAATACATTGTTGAAGATTGCCGCAAATGCCGTCTACGCAACATCGCGTCAACGCCGATGCAACGCAATAAAGTTGCATCGGCGTTGATACGACGTTGCATACACATTATGTGCCGACCAGGTAATACATGGTTGAGTATTGCCGCAAATGTAGTCTACGCAACGACGCGTCAACGCCAATGCAACGTAATGAATAGAAGTGGAAGCAATGATCGAGTGGATTCCTTTCATCAATGTTCTGTCAGCAATTTGTGTATACTCTGATCAGATTTTGCGGCGTCCGACCCAGTAGTTCCTGAACTGTTAAGCAAATAGTGCAGACTCTGATCAGGCAACGCGGTTAGCTTGATACATTCAAATACAGCTTCTTCCCTAGAACTATACCCGGTTGGAATTCTTTACCAGAATCTGTTTCTGAGGCCCCTGACTTGGTGTCCTTCAAGCAGGGACCGTCTACTCTCTCGTTTTAACAGCTAGGTAGGGGCCGGTCTGTAAGAAAAGTCTGAGGGATTTTGAACCTGTGCCGGTTGGGCGACGCTACTGTAGCCGGAGAGGTCTTGTTTGCAATGATGATTTGAAAAAAAAAACGGCAGGAATCTTTCCCTTCTTTTCTTTCTTGTTTATCCACAGGTAGGTGTTTCTTTCCAATATTTTCACTTTCTCTTTTTCACGCCCCATCAGAGACATACTGTTCAAGTATGAACAATGTCCCTTAACGAACAGATACAGATACTTAGGCTGACGTGACAGGGCGATGATGCTACTTAAACATTTGCCTCTTCTCACCTCTAATAAAAGTTCAACATTGAAAATTAGCCTTACAATGAAAAGTGGGCGAAACGACTAGGGGGGCGAATCAACTAGGGGGGGGGGGGCGAAACGACTAGGGGGGAAACGACCAGGGAGGAAAAGTCTTGGGGGCGAAACGACTAGGGGAGGAAAACGGTTTGGGGGCGAAACGTCCCGGATTCGTCATACTTGGCCAATTACCTCAGTTTTGACACGTGACTCTTCGGCCCCCTCCAGTTGGGGCTTGAAGAAATAGATGGGCTGCATGATGCTTCCATGCAGAGCTGAAACCAACCCATACTCGAGAACTGATAAGCCGCTTAGAGGATCTAAGCCTGCCCAGGCAAAGCAGTACGTGTCGGCTCGTCCATGCTATTGGTTTCATTGGGTGGCAGGGCTTGAGATGTCCTCTCATCACATAAAGACGTCCCGCATCGTTACCTGCATAAGTTTAACAGGTAATTATCATCCAAAACCTCCTCAAATCTTCTAGAAACCAATAATTACTAGCTAAGAAATGTCTATTATAAAGGTTTAAATGCCAATTTTGTCATTTCGAGTCCAAACAAAATACAAGTTTACAGAAAATAACATCGCATTTACAATGGCAATAAACAACCAAAGATGTTTTTGCCCACCACCGGTATGTCCCGGCAAATAGTATTATTGAGTGATGACGTACTGTTTGGATGTGTATAATTAGAACATTTACCATCATCATAAAACATGTCTAGAAACTTCTAGACAAAGTTTTAAAAAACGTCTTTTTACTATCAAAATAGACGTTTTTTAAAACTTTGTCTAGAAGTTTCTAAACATGTTTTATGATGATGGTAAGTGTTCCAATTATAGCAAAATGCAAAAATAACTAAAAACATTAGCAAGTGACCTCAAGCATCTGTGAACTTATCCTCCCAGTATGTGAGATGTCCAGTTCTGTAGTAGAAGATCAGGTGGTTTTTCCCTGTTACTGGTGACATGTCAAATGATGTTCATACACCAGGGCCTGTGGTATGGTACCGGACGAACAGCCAGCAAGTCTGCTCATCCAGGTTGCGGGATGTTTCAGTCTTGAGTCCTTTCGAACCCCAGGTCCAGACTTGCCTACCCTTACGATTGGGTCATAAGGCTTACTATTTTCATGTCCAAATTACAACCCCGGCCGAATTCCGTACATTTTTCGGTGTTTGTAAAAAAATCGGTAAATCGGCGGGTAACCACGTGTTTATACCGGAACAAGACAATAGTTGTCATTCCTGGCTTACTCTCGTTGCGAAATTAAATTAAATTCCATTGGCTAATGATAGAGAAGTAATCCAATCACAGTTCATTTAACAAATTCGTTTCTGTACAATCAGCAAGATGGATGCCTTTACAAAGGAAAAAAAACATGCAGAAAAAAAAGAAAAGCTGAATCGGCCGATTCATTGCAGTCAAACAAAAAAATCTCAAGGCAATGGGCTTATACTGACCTCCCATCGGATACCTTATAACCCTTACGAATAAAATTTGAATCGTACGATTTTTTTATGAGATCTTACTATTTTCTGTCTGAGTGGGTAGGCAAGTCTGCGGGTCATTTCAGCCCAATTTTGGGGGTAAGTCGTTTCGGCCAAATTGGTGGGTCGTTTCCGCCACCATTTCAAAGCATTGCATTGTAATATTGAATATCAGAGATCAGCCTGTGCTATTGCTATCTTTAGGACTTACACGATTAATCGTATAATCGATTAATCGATCGATAAATTCCATAGAAATGATAATCATTTCTGATTTGATGATAATCGATTACTTGATAGGTACAATTTTCTACCCAAAGGTATGCCTAAAATAGCTGGATGAGTGGCAAACAGTGCAGACCCTGATGAGATGCCGCATTCTGCGGCGTCTCATCTGGGTCTACACTGTTTGCTTAGGCATGTCTGTTCAAATATACATATGATAAAGGGCAACATATGGTAAGAGTCATGCTCAGATAGAAAGCCAGACAGGTAAAATTATGACAAAAACCTTAGCGACTGATAATCGATTATCGATCGCAATGGCAGGACTGATAATCGATTATCTTTTCACTATGATTAGCCAGCCCTAGCTATCTCACGGGTGGTAATCAGGGGAACTAGCTCGAAAATGAGTCAATGGAAATTTGTTCCCTCGACACATCCGGGAGCTCTCGAGCTAGCTCCATCAACAGAAAACTTCAAAACAAAGGTTGGTCTCGAAGAGTTTTATCACCATTATTTTCTTTGTAAACTATTTATAAAAAAATCCGGCAATGCAGTTCCACATAGAAATGATTAAACTTTGTACCTCGCTAGAATTTGCCATGGAAATTTGCAGCGCTGGAGTATGAATGAAACCAAACTTTTTATCACGGACCTGAAAAATTGTCAATTTATGTCAACACAGAGATTTTGGCCGATGATTTTTTCATTTTCCGTCAAAAGTACGCCCTTCACACCCCCAGAAGTAACAGTCCTAGTGAAATGAAACATGGAACGTTTGAAATAAGCAAAATATTTTGGCCGTGATTACGTTACTTGCCACTTATGACGAAATTACTGTACGAGCTAGTCTTCTAGACAATCGAGCTAGTTCACTCGACATGGCGATAGTGCCCTCAAAGATGAAACATTCATCAGATGACTGGGGCCTGATTCGGTGTCTTTCTATGGTCCCACCCAGTTTATCCAACTGGTTTCTTTACCTCAGGCTAGTGGGTCGATGGTTAAGTGCGCTGTCTGTCTGGTTTAACCATTTAGCTGCAAACTCAAATTGAGATTTGACATAATACATTTTTATATTGAATGTTCGATTTTCTTTTCAGATGGGCGCTTTCCAAGGAAAAAGTTCCAAAGGACTATTCCTGAGCAGAAAAATACCGGACATGCAACAACAAAAAAAATATATATATATATTCCTGTGCTAGGTAATCGGGCGCCTCTTTACTTTTTATTCCCTAGATTATTATAGTTATTCATGAATCATTTGACTAAGTATCATCCCTACATTTTGAGTATTTTATCCGATAGAGGCTTTTGTCTGTCTGTATGTCTGTCTGTCCATCCGTCTGTACGTTTGTTCGTTCGTTCATCCGTCTTCCAATGGACCCATCCATCTAAATACCCACTCATTTACCCCTCTCTGTAGTGTACCCATCCATCCAACCAACATCCATCCATCCATTGATCCGTTCTAAATTGGAAGCAACTAGGTGGGTGAAATGACTCAGGGGGCGAAAAGACCAGGCTTGTGGACGAAATAGCTATAGGTGCAAAATGGGGCGAAACTACCAGGGAGGAACGACTGAGGGGCCGTCTTGTGGGCATAGTATCTTGTTACCCCACTAGGCAGAGGTAAAGAAACCAGTTGGATAAATTGCCTGGAAAGACATCGAATTAGGCCCCAGTCATCTGATGGATGTTTCATCTTCATTTTTTGAGGGCAATATCTAAACGTCGAGTGAATTGGAAGAGGCGAAGCAACTAGGTGGGCGAAATGACTCGGGTGCGAAAAGACCACGCTTTGTGGACGAAACAGCTATGGGTGCAAAATGGGGCGAAACGACCAGGGAGAAACGACTGAGGGGCCGTCTTGTGGGCATAATATCTTGTTACCCCACCAGACAGAGGTAAAAAAAACAGTTGGATAAATTACCATAGAAAGACACCGAATCAGGCCCCAGTCATCTGATGGATGTTTCATCTTCATTTTGAGGACAATATCTCCATGTCGAGTGAACTAGCTCCTTGTCGAGAAGACAAGCTCGGACAGTAATTTCGTCATAAGTCGCAAGTTACGTAATCACGGCCAAAATATTTTGCTTATTTCAAACGTTCCATGTTTAATTTCACTAGGGATGTTGCTTCTGGGGGTGTGAAGGGCGTACTTTTGGCGGAAAATGAAAACTCGTTGGCCAAAATCTCCGTGTTGACATAAATTGACAATTGTTCAGGTCCGTGATAAAAAGTTTGGTTTCATTCATACTCCAGCGCTGCAAATTTGCATGGCAAATTCTAGCGAGGTACAAAGTTAAATCATTTCTATGTGGAACTGCATTGCCGGATTTTTTTATAAATAGCTTTCAAAGGAGAAAATGGTGATAAAACTCTTCAACACCTACCTTTGTTTACAAGTTTCGTGGCGATGGAGCTAGCTCGAGAGTTCCCGGATATGTCGAGGGAACAAATTTCCATTGACTCATTTTCGAGCTAGTTCCCCTGATTACCACCCGTGTATCTTTAAAGACAAAGTTTTAAAAATCGTCTTTTTTACTATCAAGTCTCAAATTAGAACTTGATAGTAAAAAAGAGTTGTTTTTTTTAAACTTTGTCTAAAAGTTTCTAATCATGTTTTATGATGATGTTAAGTGTTCCAATTACATGTATAGCAAAATTCAAAAATAACTTTGAAAACACATAAGGAAGTGACCTGACCCCATGCATCTGTGGTATTTACCAAAACGCAATCATCATAATTGGATTTTTCTATGCTGCAGCGTAGTGTGTTGGCAATACATGAATTCAACAGTTTTTACAATTTTTATCTTAGATAATTCGATGTTTGACTATGCGTCATAGTTTTATATACATGTATTTTGAGAGAGAGACAGACAGAGTCTATATAATTTATTTTGAAATATGAAAATAAAAAATGAACTAATAAATGCATTACTTCTTTCTTTTTTACTCCCAAACATACTTTAAAACACATGTGAACAACAAAAGCGTTGGTCAGCGAGTGCACAGATAGGCAGTGTTTTGTCATATTTGTTGTAGTTCATCTTTGAATCTTCTACCTTGACATAATGCCATACTCCCGCGAGGACATTCTTGGCATGTTGCGCTGTCGATTTGTTTGATTTGAGGTTTAACGTCCCCGTCAACACTGTAGAGGTCATTTTGGAGACGTTGTTTCCAATTTTGTGGGACTTCTACCTGACATTGAGATGAAATGACATCTCAAGCCCTGCCGCCCAATGAAGCCAATAGGGTTTATAAGCATGGGCGGGTCGACTCACACCTCTTTGCCTGGGCAGGCTTAGATCCTCTAGCGGTTTACCAGTACTCGCATGCGGGTCGGGTACAGCTCTGCGTGGAAGCATCATGCAGCCCATCTGTTTCTTTAAGCCCTGATGGGTGGGGGCCGGTTGCGCTGTCAGAGCAATCCAAGTACATCTATGTTGAAAGAAAAAGATAAAAGCATGTCAGTGAGTGACGATAGTGAGATAGTGATTTGTTTGATTTGAGGTTTAACATCCCTGTCAACACTGTAAAGGTCATTTTGGAAGTTGCTTCCAATTTTTGGGGACTTTTACCCGACATTGAGATGAAATGACATCTCAAGCCCGGTCGCCCAATGAAACCAACAGGGTTTATGAGCATGAACGGTCCGCCTTGCACTGCAGTTCCTGGACAGGCTTAGATCCTCTAAGCGGTTTACCAGTACTAGTGTGCGGGCCGGATTTAGCTCTGCGTGGAAGCATCATGCAGCCCATATATTTCTTCAAGCCCCTGTGGGCGGGGGCAAAAGTGAGATAGTGAAGGAGATGAAAGATGATAGGTTAAAAAATAGATGAGAATAGCTAAAATCGGTTTGAAAAACACACTATACTTGGGATCTTAGGCCTTGACATGTTGCAACTTGCCAGTTTCTGCCTTGAATATATCAAGGCTTGGCACGCTGACATTGGCTTCTGGATGGGCATTCCAGTGAACAACTCTCAGTGGGAAAAAGGAATATTTATAAAAATCACAGTGTGAATTTGCTGAAACGCGATGGGACGTGCAGGGATTGGGCTTGACATAATCAGGAAGAGGTACTGCGACCATGTTGTTGACTACCTTGTTAAACAGTCAGAGACGTGCATCGTCTCTGTTCAAGAGTTCCCCAACCCAAAGTTTCAAGCATAGCCGAGACACTTTGTGTTCGATCATAGTTACATGTAGTCCAGCGTGCAGCCCGCCGCTGGACCTTCTCAATTCGCTCGATCTTCACCTTAGTATGAGGGTCCCAAATGGCAGCAGCATATTCTAGCTGCGGCCGGACAAGGGTGCTATAGGCTGCTTCTCTCATTCGGGACATCTTTGTTTTGACATTCCCCTTTACAAATCTGAGGGTTTTGCTTGTAGTATTAGATATCCTGTCCACATGACATTGTGAGCCACAGGACAGCGTACCGATGTCGAACCCTAGATATAATTTAGCACAGCTGACAGGCTCCAGAATTTCCCCTTGCAGTCTGTAACTAGTGCTGATGAGATTCCTGGAGCCCATCTCCTGGACTACCTGACAAAGGGTTAAATTCCATGTCCCTGGCAATCTCCCACATAGACAGTCTATCCAAATCTTTTTGCAGCACCAAACTGTCACTGCCGCCCTCCATGGTGAGGTACATAGCAGTATCATCTGCAAAAAGGCGCACCTATTATGTGGGCCCCGCCAAGCGAATTTGGGTCTTGAGCCATTCCGTCATGACAAATTTTAACTGCGCATGCCCAGCCATTCAGAGGGGCCAGGGATATGGCTTTTTGTCTGAAGGTTCCTCTTGATTCACTGCTTGTATGAGCGAACAGCGAAGGTTCTGGCGAGACTGCGCGGATGCGCAGGCTCGCCTGAACCTTCGGTACTCGCATAGGCGATAAGTACCAAAATCGCTTGACGGGGCCCATGTAATATTATCAGGCAGGTCATTGATTTAGACAAGGAACAGGATCGGTCTCCGGACCGACCCCTGATGTCACTGGGACAGAGTCTGATCCCTCGCCGGCAACAACAACCCGCTGTGAGTGATCACCAAGGAAGGCAGCAATCCAATTTAGTACATTTGAATGTATTCCTTAGTTATGCAGTTTCCAGATGAGTTTAGAGTTGTAAAATCTTGTCAAAAGCCTTTGAGAAATCTAACAAGATGAGGTCTGTCTGTTTTCCCTTACTTGCACTCCGGGCGAGGTCCTCTACCAATATGATGAGCTGGGTCTGACATGACCGTCTCTCACAGAAGCCATGCTGGAGATCATACATGAGACCCTGCTCATCCAGGTGTCTAACAATATTAGATGCTAGGATGTGTCTAGGACCTTGCACAGAATGAATGTCAGAGAAATCGGGCAGTGTGTATAGCTTTTTTATCCCCACGCTTTTCAAAGAAAAAGTGGGGATATTGTAATGGTCTTCGTCGTCCGTTCGTCCGTCCGTCTGTCTTACCGGATAACTCCTCCTAGACGGTTATAGATAGAAACTTGAAACTTTGGGAA
Organism: Lucinisca nassula; assembly: GCA_963580285.1. Classification (NCBI taxonomy): domain Eukaryota; kingdom Metazoa; phylum Mollusca; class Bivalvia; order Lucinida; family Lucinidae; genus Lucinisca; species Lucinisca nassula. The sequence goes on from OY757026.1 coordinate 90,372,696, forward strand.
CTGATAGATCTTTGGTCTGGGGAGTGCATGACACTTTCGGAATTTTGATCACACCCCTACGGGTGGGCCCAGGGGGTGGGGTCTGCAGGGGTCGAAAATCAAAATTTCCAGAACATGGTCGTGTAATATATCAAAGCGAACGGCATGATGAGTAGAAGACATTACAACCAAAATTTGACCCCTGGGGTCAATTTTGAGGTCACCAGAGGTCAAAACTGATTTTGACCCCTTTACCGGATAACTCCTCCAAGACGGTTATAGATAGAAACTTGAAACTTTGGGAACTAATAGATCTTTGGTCTGGGGAGTGCATGACACTTTCGGAATTTTGATCACACCCCTACGTGTGGGCCCAGGGGGTGGGGCCCGCGTGGGTCAAAAATAAAAATTTCTAGAACATGGTCGTGTAATATATCAAAGCGAACGGCATGATGAGTAGAAAACATTACAACCAAAATTTGACCCCTGGGGTCAATTTTGAGGTCACCAGAGGTCAAAAACTGATTTTGACCCCTTTACCCCCATACATTACTGTTACCAGATAACTCCTCCTAGACCGTTATAGATAAAAACTTGAAACTTTGGGAACTGATAAAACTTTGGTCTGGGGAGTGCATAACACTTTCGGAATTTTGATCTTATCCCTGGGAGTGGGGCCAGGGGTGGGGCACCTTGGGGATAAAAAATCAAAGTTTTCAGAACATGGTCATGTAGCATATTAAATCGAATGGCATGATGAGTAGAATACATCACAATCAAAATTTTACCCCTCGGGTCAAACACCCCTAGGTGATGGCCCAGGAGGTGGGAAGCGTGGGGATATGCGATGGCTTGCGTGATTCTAGTTATATTTTTGTTTTGGATTGCCGATTGGTCATTTTGAGGCAAAGTAACTGTGATTTTGACTTTCCGCTATTGATGTTTCCATTAGGGTCTTGTTATTTCATGTTTGTGTTTCTTTCCCTTTGGTGTCTTTGGTGGGAGGAGTGGCTCAGTTGTATCGATTCCTGATCAGTGCCTTCACTTCTATTTTAAATTATCTTTGCCGTTTTCATTTACTGCCTGGATAGAATAACTCTGCCGGCCCCCGCCCATCAGGGCTTGAAGAAATAGATGGGCTGCACGATGCTTCCACGCAGAACTGAAACCAACTGCACACGAGTACTGGCAAACCGCTTAGAGGATCAGACTCTAAGTAGAAATGCCATTAATGGAGGCAAGCCTGCCCAGGCAAAGCAGTGTGAGTCGGACCGTCCATGATCATAAACCCTATTGGTTTCATTGGGCGACAGGGCTTGAGAAGTCATTTCATCTCAATGTCGGGTAAAAGTCCCACAAAATTGGAAGCAATGTCTCCAAAATGGCCGCTATTGTGTTGACGGGTACGTTAAACCTCAAATCAAACATCTGCCTTCTGTATCCAAAATTTCAAGGCCAGTGCTACTTAAACACTAGGTTTGCCATTTCATCCAGATGTCTTGGTTACTATTCCAGGTGACCTATTCCAGTGACATCTTTACACCATTCAGTTAAGAGTGCATTGAGCTAAAGGGAACACACTTCGACCTAAACATTTACCAAAACGCACTATAAATACATATATCGGTTTAGGTATGTGCATTATAGATACATTATCTACAGCCCATTTATAATGAACATCTGAGTGTCAGAGTTCATCATAAAAGCTTCATGTTATTGGAAGCATACCCATTTAATCACAATGACAGTGCATTTTGGTAAATACAGATGCCTTTTGGTGCTTTTGTGTGTTTTGGTATTTCTATAGTTGGTTGATTTGAGGTTTAACGTCCCCGTCAACACTGTAAAGGTCATTTTGGAGACGTTGCTTCCAATTTTGTGTGACTTTTACCCGACCTTGAGATGAAATGACATCTCAAGCCCTGTCGCCCAATGAAACCAATAGGGTTTATTAGCATAGACGGTCCGCCTCGCACCGCGGTTCCTGGACAGGCTTAGATCCTCTAAGCAGTTTACCTGTACTAGTGTGCGGGCCGGATTCAGCTCTGCGTGGAAGCATCATGCAGCCCATATATTTCTTCAAGCCCCTATGGGCGGTATTTCTATAGACCTGTCTCTTTTGATGCGGGTGAAATCCCAAAAGAATGGCTCCTAGTGAACATTTGCCCACTCTTCAAAAGGAGAAAAGGCTCTTGCTTGTAATTATCGCCCTGTGTCTCTAGACTTGTGTTCTGTGTAAATTGTTTGAACATATAGTCTGCTCAAACATCATGGCCCACTTGGATGAAGATAAACTTTTGTCAGACAGACAACATGCATTTAGGAAAAGGCATAGTTGTAAAACTCAGTTTAGACCAGTTATTAATGACTGGGCAAAAATCTTGGACAGAGGGGAACAGGTAGACACATTTATTCTGGACTTCGAGAAAGCTTTTCACACCCGCCCACATGAACTACTTAAATCTAAGTTATTTGGTTGTGGGGATATGGGCCAGCCGGCCACTGAAATGAAATTTGAGGGTGTCTGGGGTCAAAAATGCCTCGAAATCGACGCTGGCAAAATAGGCTTCAGACAGTGAAAATGGCCAGTGCCAAACCCCTTATTTGTTGCTTTGACAGCAATGTGGAGATTAAGATTCGGTCAAAAATACATATGAAATCACACTTTTTGTCAACTTTGAGATGCCCCCCATTCGCATGGCAACAAAAAGGTTGTATTTGAAAGACTTCTACCCAGTGAACATTCGTGCCGAGTTGGATGTAAAACAGACCATTCATTTTGAAATAATGGCTATATGAAGTCCCAAGCAACACTGTGAAAATCAGCAAAATTCACTAAGTCACCAAGTGGGAGTGGGTTAAATAGTGTTAAATGGGCTGTTAAGTTACGAACCAAACCGAAACCAGCACTGAATGTTTTTTTTTTTAAGAAATAAGAAAAATTATCCTTTAATCAGTATCCCGACAACCTCTACCTTGCAAACAGAGTAGATCCAGATCAGATACATTTTTGTAACTTCTGAAGAAGCCATCTTATCAGGATCCACACTGTTTGTCATTCAGTATGTGAATTTTAACAAATATATAATATCTAGTTATTTGATTGGATGACAACAAAATTGGGTGTGGCTAAATTAATTTATTCAGCAGGATAACTTAAGGGTTATTTATCCTTGTTATTCCCCCTTATATTAGAAAGTGTGGTAGGTATTAACTCTTATCATGCTGTTCACGACAACCCATATCTTTGGAAACAGTGTAGATCCAGATCAGATGGCTTCTGAAGAAGCCATCTGATCAGGATCTACACTGTTTGACATTCAGTTAATGAATTTGTAGGAATAAATTACATGAAGAAATCTGATTGGTTCAAAGTCAGAAATGGGTGTGGCTTAACTGAATATTCAGCAAGAGAAGGGCTAATAAGTGTTTTGGTTTTGTTTATGTCTTCCAGGTTTACCTGTCAGAAGTGCCAAAGATCAAAAAGGATGAATCTACATCGACTTTCGTACACTGTGATATTTTACTTATTTATTCTTGTAACTGTGATTTACTGTGATGACTTTTATGAACTTCTTGGTGTGTCGAGAGGAGCAAGTGACAAGGAGATAAGAAAGGCTTTCAAAAAATTGGCCATAACTATGCATCCTGACAAAAATCCGGTAAGATTTCTTTCACCAGGTTGGCATAAAAGTAAGGCTGACACGATTAATCATACATTGTATAATTGATTAATCGATCGATAAATTCCACAGAAAACGATTATCATTTCTGATTTGCTTTTAATCAATTACTTGATAGGTACAATTTACTTCCCAAAGTTATGCCTAAAATAGCTGGATGAGTGGCAAACAGTGCAGACCCTGATGAGTTGGGGTCTACACTGTTTGCTCAGGCCTGTCTGTTCAAATATACAAATGGTAAAATGCAACATATGGTAAGAGTCATGCTCAGACAGAAAGCCCGACTGGTAAAATTATGACAAGAACCTTAGCGATTACTAATTGATTATCGATCTCAATGACATGACTGATAATCGATTATCTTTTCAGCTCCAATTAGCCACCCCTACATAAAAGTTTTTGAAAAAGAATGTACATGAGCCCTTAGAAACCACAACCTCTTTAAAAGCTTTTGCTGGGATCCAGTGCAGATACATGTTACATGTATATCCAAACAAAATTGTGTAGATTACAGCACAACCTCATTATAACACAGCCCGTTATTACACAGTTTGGATATAACAGGTTTAAATTTGATTTGAGGTTTAACGTCCCCGTCAACACTATAAAGGTCATTTTGGAGACATTTCCAATTTTTAGGGACTTTTACCCGACCTTGAGATGAAATGACATCCCAAGTCCAGTCGCCCAATGAACCATTAGGGTTTATTAACATGGACAGGCTGACTTGCATCGCTTTGCCTGGGCAGGTTTAGATCCTCTAAGCGGTTTACCAGTACTCATGTGCAGATGGGTTTCAGCTCTGCGTGGAAGCATCGTGCAGCCCATATATTTCTTCAAGCCCAGATGGGCGGAGGCCGTGGATATAACAGGTTTCAAGATGGATCCCAAAATGTTTAGATTGCATAGAAAAATGACCACAAATGGTCATTTTTCTATATAATCTACACATTTTTGTTTTGGTATAACAGTTGTTAAACAAACACAGTATCTGCTTTTGACCCCATTAATAGTGCTACATGTATAAAGAGGTTGTGGTGTATATAGAATCATAGCTCTTGCAGCACTGATCACAGATGCTTGGGGTCAGGTCCGATGAGCTTTCTGGCCCAACAGAACAGGCCTACTATTGATGAAACTTGTTTGAAGATTTTAAAACAATGTTTCAAAAAGGTCCCCATCACTGATAGGACTCCAAGCATCTGTGGCACTGATAGGTTGATTTTCTCTGTGAGTTTAGACTGGGATAATGGTCCTTATCCCTTTTTGTACCAAATGGAATCTTCCTCCTTATATATAGCAGGAGTCCATTTCAAAATTTAGGGGTGTCAGGTTGTGTTTCCGTCAAAATTGATAAGGAAAATTGGTGAATTTTTACAAACAGTGTAGGCCCTGATCAGATGCCGCATTCTGCAACATCTGATCTGGGCCTGCACTGTTTGCCAAATACCCGTTTTGGGGTTTCTGGTACTGAATGGGTTATTATGATAACATTTTTTTCATCTCCAATATACCTCTTTTTTTTTTAGCTCACCTGTCACGTAGTGACAAGGTGAGCTTTTGTGATCACATTTTGTCCGTCGTCAGTGCGTCCGTGCGTGTGTAAACAATTTCTTGTCCGCACGATAGCATCTTCATTTATGATTTGATTTTAACCAGACTTGCACACAACTTGTACCACCATGAGATCTAGGTTTCTTTCTTGAACCAGCCATATCCCATCATGTGTTATGGAGTTACGACCCCTGAAAGGGCAAAAATTGCCTATTTTGGTCTTGTCCGCACGATAGCATCTTCATTTATGATTTGATTTTAACCAGACTTGCACACAACTTGTACCACCATGAGATCTGGGTTCCTTTCTTGAACCAGCCATATCCCATCATGTGTTATGGAGTTACGGCCCCTGAAAGGGCAAAAATTGCCTAATTTGGTCTTGTCTGCATGATAGATGTTTCATTTATGATTTGATTTTAACTAAACTTGCACACAATTTGTACCACCACAAAATCTCGGTCAAGTTCGAATATGGGTCATGTCGGGTCAAAAAGTAGGTCAGTAGGTCAAATCAGAAAAAAAACCTTGTGAAGACACGAGAGGCCACAGTTTTGGTCCGGTCATCATCAGACTTGCCCAGAATGATCATTTTGACAATATCTCAGTCAAGTTCGAAAATGGGTGTTGCCGGGTCAAAAAGTAGGTCAGTAGGTCAAATCATAGAAAAACCTTCTGAACACACTAGAGGCCACAATTTATGTCCAATCATCATCAAACTTGCTCAGAATGATCATCTTGATAATATCTTGGTCACATTCGAATATGAGTCATTCCAGGTCAAAAAGTAGGTCAGTAGGTCAAATCATAAAAAACCTTGTGAATACACTAGAGGCCGCAGTTTTGGTCTAATCATTATCAAACTTGCCCAGAATGATCATCTTGACAATATCTCGGTCAAGTTTGAATACGGGTCATGTCAGGACAAAAAGTAGGTCAGTAGGTTAAATCATAGAAAAAGCTTGTGAACACACTAGAGACCACATTTTTGGTCCGATCATCATCAGACTTGCCCAGAATGATCATTTTGACAATATCTCCGTCAAGTTCGAATATGGGTTATGTCGGGTCACAAAGTAGGTCAGTAGGTCAAATCATAGAAAAACCTTGTGAATACACTAGAGGTCACAGTTTTGGTCTGATCATCATGAAACTTGCTCAGAATAATTATCTTGACAATTTCTCGGTCAAGTTCGAATATGGGCCATGTAGGGTCAAAAAGTAGGTCAGTAGGTCAAATCAGATAAAAACCTTGTGAACACACTAGAGGCCACAGTTTTGGTCCAATCATCATCAAACTTACTCAGAATGATAGTCTTGACAATATCTCGGTCAGGTTCGAATATGGGTCATGTCGGGTCAAAAAGTAGGTCAGTTTTGTTTTTGTTTGTTTGTTTTGGAGTTTTACGGCCCAGTCAATTTAGGTCATTTTTGAGCCGGTCAGTTTACCTATCAACACTTTCCTGGGCAGGCCTATACGTAAGCGGTTAACCAGTACAGTGCACATTCTTTCGCCAGAAACTGACAACTGCCCTTCTTGAATCAGCGGAAGGGAGAGAATGACCATAGAAAAGATTTCATGATCAATCTCCACGAAAGAATGTTGCCGACCCCGGCGGGAGTCGAACCCCTCCTGATCACCAGTCAGACGCGCATCCGACTGAGCCACTGAGGCCGGCAAAAGTAGGTCAGTAGGTCAAATCATAGAAAACCCTTCTGAACACACTAGAGGCCACAGTTTAGGTCCGATCATCATCAAACTTGCCAAGAATGATCATCTTGACAATATCCGGGTCAAGTTTGAATACGGGTCATGTCGGATCAAAAAATAGGTCAGTAGGTCAAATCATAGAAAAAGATTGTGAACACACTAGAGGCCACAGTTTTGGTCCGATCATCATCAAACTTGCTCAGAATGATCATCTTGACAATATCTCAGTCAAGTTCAAATATGGGTCATGTCGGGTCAAAAAATAGGTCAGTAGGTCAAATCATAGAAAAAAAACCCTCTGAACACACTGGCGGCTACAGTTTTGGTCCGATCATCATCAAACTTGCTCAAAATGATCATTTGACAATATCTCGGTTAATTTCGAATATGGGTCATGTCTGGTCAATATGTAGGTCAGTAGGTCAGATTGTTGAAAAACCTTGTGAACACACTAGAGGCCCAAGCTTTGGTCCGATCATCATCAAACTTGCTCAGAATGATCATCTTGACAATATCTGTGTCAAGTTTGAATATGGGTCATGTCGGGTCAAAAAGTAGGTCAGCAGGTCTAATCATAGAAAAACGTTTTGAATACTCTAAGAGGCCACAGTTTCAGTCAAATCATCATAAAACTTGTTCAGAATGATCATCTGGACAATATCTCAGTTAAGTTCGAATATGGGTCATGTCAAATCAAAAAGTAGATTGGTAGGTTACTTTGTCATAACTTTTGAACCATTTGAGATAGAGCCTTCATATTTTGCATGTAGGTTCCTTCTGACAAGGGCTTCCTACTCATAAAGATTTGACCGGTGACCTTGATCTGTGACCTACTTTATCATACCTTTTGAACCATGTGAGATAGAGCCTTCATATTTGGCATGCAGGTTCCTTGTGACAAGGTTTTCTCAGCCATTCAAAACTTTTGACCCATGAGTCATGACCTTGACCTTTTACCTACTTTGTCATAACTTTTAAAGCATTTGAGATACAGCCTTCATATTTAGCATGTAGGTTCCTTGCGACAATGTTGCTTAGATGATCCTCTACCAAAAAGGCTATATATACCCACTCGGATGAACAAAATGGCCACCGTAGGTAAAAATAGAAAAATATTGTAAATTTGATTCAAACGGAAACTCCCCCTAAACCCTATGGCCAATTTGATTCAAAGTTCCCAGGGATGTTGCCTAGGTTACTCCCTACCAAATAAGCTAAAATCACTGCTGATGAACAACATGGCCACAAGAGCTAAAAATAGAATGTACTCGAGACAGTGACACACAGGTGAGCGAACCAGGGCCCTCTGGGCCCTCTTGTCTTATTATCCCCACGCTTTTCGAAGAAAAAGTGGGGATATTGTAATTGTCTCCGTCGTCTGTGCGTACGTCTGTCCGTACGTCCGTCCATCTTACCGGACAACTCCTCCCACACTTTTACAGCTAGAAACTTAAAACTTTGGGAACTGATAGGTCTTTGGTCTGAGGGTCAGGTTTGAGGTCACCAGAGGTCAAAAACTTGGATTTTCACCCCCCATAACCCCCTTTTTAACGATTACCGGATAACTCCTCCTACGCCGTTTCAGATAGAAACATGAAACTTTGGGAACTGATAGGTCTTTGGTCTGAGGAGTGCATGACACTTTGGGAATTTTGATCCTACCCCTAGGGGCCAGGCCAGGGGGTGGGATGCACGTGGGTAAAAAATCTAAAGTTTTCAGAACCTGGTCGTGTGACATATCAAATCGAACGGCATAATGAGTAGAATACATAACAATCAAAATTTGACCCCTAGGGTCAAGTTTGAGGTCACCAGAGGTCCCAAAACTTGGATTTTAACCCTGTAACCCCCTTTTTAACGATTACTGGATAACTCCACCTACGCCGTTTCAGATAGAAACAAAAAACTTTGGGAACTGATAGGTCTTTGGTCTGAGGAGTGTAGGACACTTTTGGAATTTTGCTCTTAAGATTGGGTGGGAGTTGCAATTCAGAACTTATATAGTGGCGTATCTTTAAAAAAGCGTGGGGTATGCGATGGCGTGCCATTCTAGTTTATACTGCAAACATAGGTTGTTTGTGCTCATTAGATCCACCTTAATTTTTAAAGCTTTTACGGTTTCCCACGTCCTTTCTTCTGAAATGTAATATGATGAACCAATTGACATTAAGTCAGTTTGTCAATTTGTCCATTTACTGAAAAGGGAAACATCGCTTTGCCTGGGCAGGCTTAGATCCTCATAGCGGTTTAACAGTACTCGTGTGCCGGTCGGTTTCAGCTCTGGGTGGAAGCATCGTGCAGCCCATATATTTCTTCAAGCCCTGATGGGCCGGGGCCGTGGATATAACAGGTTTCAAGATGGATCCCAAAATGTTAAGATTGCATAGAAAAATGACCATAAATGGTCATTTATCTATATAATCGACACATTTTTTTGATATAACACAGTTGTTAAACTAACACAGTATCTGCTTTTGACCCCATTAACAGTGCTATAAAGAGGTTGTGGTGTATATAGATTCATAGCTCTTGCAGCACTAATCACAGATGCTTGGGGTCAGGTCCGATGAGCTTTCTGGCCCAACAGAACAGGCCTACTATTGATGAAACTTGTTTGAAGATTTTAAAACAATGTTTAAAAAAGGTCCCCATCACTGATAGGACTCCAAGCATCTGTGGCAATGATAGGTTGATTTTCTCTGTGAGTTTAGACTGGGAAAATGGTCCTTATCCCTTTTTGTACCAAATGGAATCTTCCTCTTTATATATAGCAGGAGTCCATTTCAAAATTTAGGGGTGTCAGGTTGTGTTTCTGTGAAAATTGATAAGGAAAATTGGTGAATTTTTACAAACAGTGTAGGCCCTGATCAGATGCCGCATTTTGCAACATCTGATCTGGGCCTGCACTGTTTGCCAAATACCTGTTTTGGGGTTTCTGGTACTGAATGGATTATTGTGATAATACACTTGTTCCACACAGAGCATTTTTTTCATCTCCAATATACCTCTTTTTTTTTTTTTTTTTTAGCTCACCTGTCACGTAGTGACAAGGTGAGCTTTTGTGATCACATTTTGTCCGTTGTCAGTGTGTCCGTGCGTGCGTGCATAAACAATTTCTTGTCCCCACGATAGCATCTTCATTTATGATTTGATTTTAACCAGACTTGCACACAACTTGTACAACATGAGATCTAGGTTCCTTTCTTGAACCAGCCATATCCCATCATGTGTTATGGAGATACGACCCCTGAAAGCGAAAATTGCCTATTTTGGTCTTGTCCGCATGATAGCATCTTCATTTATGATTTGATTTTAACCAGACTTGCACACAACTTGTACCACCATGAGATCTGGGTTCCTTTCTTGAACCATAGAAGCCTCCGTGGTGCAGTGGTTACGCTACTCGCCTTGTAAACCAGGGATCGCAGGATCGATCCCGGGCTTCTCCAGACTTTCGGATGAGTCTTTAAACCGAGGTCCCGTCTCCGTATGACCTTAGCTGTTGGTGGGACGCAAAACTAAAACTCACTCACTCACTCCTTTCTTGAACCAGCCATATCCCATCATGTGTTATGGAGTTACGGCCCCTGAAAGGGCAAAAATTGCCTAATTTGGTCTTGTCTACATGATAGATGTTTCATTTATGATTTTAATTTTAACTAAACTTGCACACAATTTGTACCACCACAAAATCTCGGTCAAGTTCGAATATGGGTCATGTCGGGTCAAAAAGTAGGTCAGTAGGTCAAATCAGAAAAAAACCTTGTGAAGACACGAGAGGCCACAGTTTTGGTCCGGTCATCATCAAACTTGCCCAGAATGATCATTTTGACAATATCTCAGTCAAGTTCGAAAATGGGTGTTGTCGGGTCAAAAAGTAGGTCAGTAGGTCAAATCATAGAAAAACCTTCTGAACACACTAGAGGCCACAATTTATGTCCAATCATCATCAAACTTGCTCAGAATGATCATCTTGATAATATCTTGGTCACATTCGAATATGAGTCATGTCGGGTCAAAAAGTAGGTCAGTAGGTCAAATCATAGAAAAACCTTGTGAATACACTAGAGGCCGCAGTTTTGGTCTAATCATTATCAAACTTGCCCAGAATGTCTCGGTCAAGTTTGAATACTGGTCGTGGCAGGACAAAAAGTAGGTCAGTAGGTCAAATCATAGAAAAAGATTGTGAACACACTAGAGACCACAGTTTTGGTCCGATCATCATCAGACTTGCCCAGAATGATCATTTTGACAATATCTCCGTCAAGTTCGAATATGGGTTATGTCGGGTCACAAAGTAGGTCAGTAGGTCAAATCATAGAAAAACCTTGTGAATACACTAGAGGCCACAGTTTTGGTCTGATCATCATGATGACCGGCCCCGATAGCTCAGTTGGTAGAGTGTCCGCTCCGGGGAACGGGAGGTCTCGGGTTCGATCCCGGGCCGCGACATACCAAAGTCGTTAAAAATGGTACTAGCTGCTCCTCGTTTGGCACTCAGATTTACGGGGTAGAGCTAGGACTTGTCGATCCAGTGTCAGGATAATGTGACTGGGTGTGGTATCATGTAATGTGTCTGGGACATGATACTTCAGTGAGGCAGCACTATAAATGTGAGCATTGAGCTCCCTGTCGCAACCAGACACCGTCGTGATATGACTGAAAAATTGTTGAAAGCGACGTTAAACCCGAATTCACACACACACACACTGATCATCATGAAAGTTGCTCAGAATAATTATCTTGACAATTTCTCGGTCAAGTTCGAATATGGGTCATGTAGGGTCAAAAAGTAGGTCAGTAGGTCAAATCAGAGAAAAACCTTGTGAACACACTAGAGGCCACAGTTTAGGTCCGATCATCATCAAACTTGCCAAGAATGATCATCTTGACAATATCCGGGTCAAGTTTGAATACGGGTCATGTCGGGTCAAAAAGTAGGTCAGTAGGTCAAATCATAGAAAAAGCTTGTGAACACACTAGAGGCCACAGTTTTGGTCCGATCATCATCAAACTTGCCCAGAATGATCATCTTGACAATACCTCAGTCAAGTTCAAATATGGGTCATGTTGGGTCAAAAAATAGGTCAGTAGGTCAAATCATAGAAAAACCCTCTAAACACCCTGGAGGCTACAGTTTTGGTCCGATCATCATCAAACTTGCTCAAAATGATCATTTGACAATATCTCGGGTTAATTTCGAATATGGGTCATGTCTGGTCAATATGTAGGTCAGTAGGTCAGATTGTTGAAAAACCTTGTGAACACACTAGAGGCCCAAGCTTTGGTCCGATCATCATCAAACTTGCTCAGAATGATCATCTTGACAATATCTGTGTCAAGTTTGAATATGGGTCATGTCGGGTCAAAAAGTAGGTCAGCAGGTCAAATCATAGAAAAATGTTTTGAATACTCTAAGAGGCCACAGTTTCAGTCAAATCATGATAAAACTTGTTCAGAATGATCATCATTCTGGACAATATCTCAGTTAAGTTCGAATATGGGTCATGTCAAATCAAAAAGTAGATTGGTAGGTTACTTTGTCATAACTTTTGAACCGTTTGAGATAGAGCCTTCATATTTGGCATGTAGGTTCCTTCTGACAAGGTCTTCCCACTCATAAAGATTTGACCTGTGACCTTGATCTGTGACCTACTTTATCTTACCTTTTGAACCATGTGAGATAGAGCCTTCATATTTGGCATGCATGTTCCTTGTGACAAGGTTTTCTCAGCCATTCAAAACTTTTGACCCATGACCTTGACCTTTTACCTACTTTGTCATAACTTTTAAAGCATTTGAGATACAGTCTTCATATTTAGCATGTAGGTTCCTTGCAACAATGTTGCTTAGATGATCCTCTACCAAAAAGGCTATATATACCCACTTGGATGAACAAAATGGCCACCGTAGGTAAAAATAGAAAAATATTGTAAATTTGATTCAAACGGAAACTCCCCCTAAACCCTATGGCCAATTTGATTCAAAGTTCCCAGGAATGTTGCCTAGGTTACTCCCTACCAAATAAGCTAAAAGCACTCTGCTGATGAACAACATGGCCACAAGAGCTAAAAATAGAATGTACTCGAGACAGTGACACACAGGTGAGCGAACCAGGGCCCTCTGGGCCCTCTTGTCATATTATCCCCACGCTTTTCGAAGAAAAAGTGGGGATATTGTAATTGTAATTGTCTCCGTCGTCCGTGCGTACGTCTGTCCGTACGTCCGTCCATCTTACCGGACAACTCCTCCCACACTTTTACAGCTAGAAACTTAAAACTTTGGGAACAGATAGGTCTTTGGTCTGAGGGTCAGGTTTGAGGTCTCCAGAGGTCAAAAACTTGGATTTTCACCCCCCATAACCCCCTTTTTAACGATTACCGGATAACTCCTCCTACGCCGTTTCAGATAGAAACATGAAACTTTGGGAACTGATAGGTCTTTGGTCTGAGGAGTGCATGACACTTTGGGAATTTTGGTCCTACCCCTAGGGGCCAGGCCAGGGGGTGGGGTGCCCCGGGGGTAAAAAATCTAAAGTTTTCAGAACCTGGTCGTGTGACATATCAAATCGAACGGCATAATGAGTAGAATACATAACAATCAAAATTTGACCCCTAGGGTCAAGTTTGAGGTCACCAGAGGTCCAAAAACTTGGATTTTAACCCTATAACCCCCTTTTTAGCTCACCGTCACGTAGTGACGAGGTGAGCTTTTGGGATCACTTTTCGTCCGTTGTGCGTGCGTCCGTCCGTCCGTGCGTGCGTCCGTAATCAATTCTTTAAACGACATCTCCTCCTAAACCACTGATCGGATTTTGACCAATCTTCACAGGAATGATCCTTAGGTGATCCCCTTTCAAAGTTGTTCAAATTGTTCTGGTCCGTTGCACATCTAGGTCATAGGAGTCAAAAGACAGATTTTTTTCACCAAAAACTTAAAAAATCTTCTTCTCTGAAACCACAAGGCCCAGGTCTTTGATATTTGGTTTGAAGCTTCATCTAGTGGACCCCTACCAAGATTGTTCAAATTATAGTGCTGGAGCCAAAAATGCCCCCGCTCTGGGGCCCTTTGGTTTCACATGGGCTTATATAGGGAAAATCTTTAAAAATCTTCTTCTCTGAAACCGCAAGGCCCAGGTCTTTGATATTTGGTATGAAGCTTCATCTAGTGGACCCCTACCAAGATTGTTCAAATTATAGTGCTGGGGCCAAAAATGCCCCCGCTCCAGGGCCTTTTGGTTTTACATGGGCTTATATAGGGAAGAGCTTTAAAAATCTTCTTCTCTGAAACCGTAAGGCCTAGGTCTTTGATATTTGGTATGAAGCTTCATCTAGTTGACCCCTACCAAGATTGTTCAAATTATAGTGCTGGGGTCAAATATGCCCCCGCTCTGGGGCCCTTTGGTTTTACATGGGCTTATATAGGGAAAATCTTTAAAAATTTTCTTCTCTGAAACCGTAA